>JACGWO010000001.1:17407363-18607363 GCA_034509735.1 Sesamum alatum | reverse complement strand
GATTATAGAATGGCCAGAACTTTTGAATAAGTTTGATACTTCACTGGAGAATCACCTTGAAGCAAGTCTTTTGATGAAGACGAGTTCCAGCAAATTTCGCTGGCACCATGGGTATCAACACCAGTTACTAGTGTGTAACTGACTTCGAGTAGTCATGCTTATCTTTCTCAAATAGACTTCTAACTGACTTTTCTCATCGGACAGAACCATAAGGATGTTTTGGTCGTAGTTGATTCCAAAGATTATCCAGCACTTCTAGACTATCTCAAAGGAGCATTGGATGACCAGCAGTTTCGGAAGAGGCTGGCTTGGAAGGCCTTTCAGCATGTTGCTTCTTATGACTCCGCAGTTTCAGAATGGCTATGGAAACAAACTGGGGGAGGTACTGTGCTGAGATTTAGTTCTTTCTAAAGCCAAAATAGTCACACTGACCATTGCCAATAACAGTATCAGCTTTCAGAAAACCAAAATAAACATCTGTGAAATGTAGAACAAATCTTTTTGCAACTAAAACTAAATTTAGATTAATCATGAAATAGTTCTCAAAGCACATTGTTCTCTCATAAATTAAGGGTTCTAGTTGTTTCATACAGATCAAACATGTGTGTATGCTTATAAACTTATTTTGTTTGCAGATAAGTTTCCTCCTGGCCTGACAGTACCTTTGTCCCTCAAGAGTTCGCTTCGGTATGGTGAAAATCCTCATCAGAAGGCTGCATTTTATGTTGATAAGTCTCTTGCGGAAGTCAATGCTGGTGGAATTGCAACCGCAGTTCAACACCATGGGAAGGTATTGAGTTTGAAGTGACTGAGAATTATCATTTTCAGTAATATGTCTTTGTGCTTCTATCTTATGTGTGCATATATTTATATCTTATATGCATGTAATATTTACAATTGAACTTTTTTGAATAGTAGTTGTGTACTTGACAACTTGTTTATGTTTAACTCTTTGTTGCACATTAAGCGTCTAGATTTTGACCTGGCAGTTGAGTAGAGATGGTTTTAGTGTGTCTTCCCACTATTTGCTGACAATGTGTGACATGGAATGTATAGGTGCATGGATTTGATAACAAAGTAGTGTGCATGATCTGATCAAGTTTAGTTGAATAGGAAGTCGAATAAAGCAGACTGGAACTGGAACATCTTGAAGAAAATTAATTAGACTTCCATTTTTTGCGAATAGATGGTAGATAAATGTTTATTAGTTTTCCATTCTTTGGTCAACTTTCTGTCATTGGGTTGTCATATCCACTTCTGAGTTCGTTACGAAGAGATAAGTAGACCTTAGGCACATGATGGTAACAAACGAAGGGTTTGCTGAATGCAATGTCATTCTCCATGGCATTTTTCGGCTAAGTCTGTTTAATGCTAAATGGTGTATGGATAGAGCAGCAGCAAGATAAATTGAGTATCTATTCTAGGAGCAATCTTACAGCTTCCTGGTCCATTATGAAGTTAGCAAATTAACATGATTTCTTTAAGGCCCCCATTTCTGTGGTTATTGCTGGGTTGTTCTAGAACTAAAATGCAAATTTCAAATGCTTTTCGACTTGTGGATTCATGTCATTTTGATCCTTATGGGTTTTTAAAATTGTTACTATCATTTCTTTGCATTATTTTACCATAATTGTCTCATATTTTGTATGAACTAGTTTTTCTTAAAATAAAAAATGTTACCTCTTTCCTGCAGGAAATGTCCTACAATAATTATTTAGATGCAGATGCAGCTTGGAATTGTGTGTGTGAGTTTAGTAAGCCAACCTGTGTGATTGTGAAGCACACAAATCCTTGTGGAGTGGCATCACGTGATGATATTATTGAAGCATACAGGCTGGCTGTGAATGCGGATCCAGTTAGCGCTTTTGGTGGTATTGTTGCCTTCAATGTTGAAGTCGATGAGGTAAGATCAGTTTTTGGATATAGGATTTTCGTTGTTGGAAGGCTAATCTTCCAGAGCAGGTCTTTCCAAACTCTAGTGCCTTCAAATAATTGTGGATCTGTTGTTCTTATCTTAGTTACTATTCTTTGTTGTGAAGCCTTCTTAAAGAACCAATAAAAAGCCTTCATGCTTCTATGTAATTAACAGGCTCTAGCAAAAGATATTAGAGAATTTAGAAGCCCAACAGATGGTGAAACTCGTATGTTTTATGAGATTGTCGTTGCTCCAAAGTATTCAAAGAAAGGGCTTGAGGTACTTCGTGGAAAGTCCAAAACTTTGAGAATCCTTGAGGCAAGTAAAAATAATAGAGGAAAACTCTCTTTGAGACAAGTTGGTGGGGGTTGGCTAGCTCAGGAAGCGGATGATCTGACCCCAGAAGATATCCAGTTCAATGTTGTTTCAGTGAAGGCTCCAGAAGAAAATGAGCTTCATGATGCCCAATTTGCATGGCTTTGTGTGAAGCATGTTAAGAGTAACGCCATTGTTATTGCAAAGGTGAGTGACCTTTTGTTTCTCGCTGAGATTATCTGTTGCAATCCAATGCACGGAATTGTTCCATCCCCAGAGAAGGAGTTTCTAACTACCATATTATCGATGTTCTGCAGAATAATTGTATGTTAGGTATGGGAAGTGGGCAGCCAAACCGTCTTGAGAGTTTGAGGATAGCAATGAGGAAAGCAGGAGATGAAGTCAAGGGTGCTGCATTGGCTAGTGATGCTTTCTTCCCATTCGGTAAGTTGCAATATTTGTTTTGATTTCTTTCTTTGGAGAAAGTATTAATAGTATTCTGTTGCAACAGCGTCAGACTGTAAACGGGAAAACATTCTAAGGATAAGAACTATTGATGTTATGAAAAGCTTAAAGAAAGAGGGGGAAAAGGGCCTCGTTATTGAAGTAAATCAAGCAATAGACTAATGAGTTGAGGACAATGTGGATGCTTAAGGGGAAACGATGGTACCGAAAGAATGTGAAATTGTTTGCATTTATTATAGGACTTAAGCTAACTAGAGTGAAAAGGTCTTTACACAAGCTTGCCAATCTGAACTTGAGTTGTTTGTATGACAGCGTGGAATGATGCTGTCGAAGAAGCTTGTAAGAGTGGGGTCGGCATTATTGCTGAGCCTGGGGGAAGCATTAGGGATGCTGATGCAATCGACTGCTGTAACAAGTATGGAGTTTCACTTGTATTTACCAACGTGAGGCACTTTAGGCATTGATAGCTCGGGGTAATATCTGAGTTTTGTTTCGAGCCCTCAGCCCTCTTCTTCTTATCAGTTTGTGTTCTATCTTTCTTCCTTTTTTTGGGTTTCGGGGAGGGGAATGGGGTGGCATAAATTTGGGAGTTCTTGACATTCGATGAATGTCATTAACAGTGTTGTACTACATTCACTAATTTGTTCATTATACGTATTATATGGATACAAATCTAATAATCCTTCTTTCTACACCTTCTACTTCTACATTAACGCTGGAAATTGGATAGAAAGATAGCACAAAAAAACCAAGAACAAGAGGGGTTGGGGTAGGATATACCTTCTGATCCAGATACCTTAGATCTAGCTATGCTTGCTTGCTGACTTGTACTACCTATTCTATTCTTGACAAATTAAGGTAGGAATAATAGGAAGCTGAGCTCTCGCTGTGAGCGCTACCTTAGCACTGTTTTTTTGGCACTCAGAGAAGAGTGGAAATAATCCTAGATAGGAGAGGGCTTCTCACTAACACTTTCGACTCACTTAATTACATTGAGCCTCTCCTTATCAGTCGAGTTGCTTCTGCTCCTTTAGGCAGAGAAGCTAGAAGCCTTCCCGGTGTATGGAGGAGACTGCGAGAGTTCCAAGCCAACAATCCCTACCTTGGTTGTTTTACTTCTTATCTTGAAGGCATATTGGGGTATTCTTTCATGGCCAGGAAGGACAATTAAATTCAATATTTCCTTCGGTGTAGATGTATTCTAAAGTAGCACGAACTAGGAAGAGTCTTGATGTAAGGAATAGAAGGTAGGTTCTTGTTAGATAATAACAGCGCTTTTTCTTCTTTACAAGACTTTCAACGTGTCATTTCAGAGTCAACCATTGATTGGTCTTTCCGGGTAGCAGCTTCAACGGCACCTAGGAAGCTGAGCAGTTGTCAGAAAGAGTAGTTAACGGGTCACCTGGTAATAGCTGGGATTTTGGATTCTACTTAGAAAGTTATGTCTCAAGAACGCCTTCCTTCTAACTAAGGCAATTGGTCTGGATATAGATAGGCCGACGTTGCCAATGCAAGTTAAGCGCGTAAACGACCTTCAGATTAGTGTTGGCACTAGGAGAAGCAAGCTGATGGTGGAACTAGTGGCATTCCTTTTCGGATAAGAAAGTGACCTCGCCAGCCCTTCATTTGCCCCTCATCTTTATGACTCAACATCTGTAGCGTCATCGAAGCGTAGCGAGACAATGAGTTATGTTCCTCCAACGTTCTCATCCAAGTTCTCCACCAGACCATAGCACTAAACATCCCTCGTCTTCTCCTTCCCTTGCTAACCTTCCCACGCGTACGTCATGCCAAAGCTTTATCAAGCCTTCGAAATCGGTTCAACCAACCGCATCCCTTGTGTTTGCAAAAAAGACCGAGGTTGGATGCAAGATTCGGTGATTTAGAATCGAAGTTTTATCAACTTCAAGCTGTCGCATAACCGCTTTATGCTAATTTCTAACACTAAACCAATCTTGCCAGTTCGAATCCTCTGACCATGCTGGTACCAACTTCATATCTTGACTTTCCTTCGGGTAGATTAAGGGACCTTCTCTTATTATGGGATGCTATCTTGTGGAAAGTCTGATCCCACTAGAAGAGAGAGCATTTCTCGGACAATGAGATCTCTCACTTTCCCAGAACAATAAGTTGTCTAGTAAACAAAACTCCCTTTCAATCAAGGATCTTATGCTTTTCCAGTGAACAAGGCTGCATAGCCTATGCTTTGCAAGCCTATCACGCTCGACTGTCTTAAGCAGACAATTTATTCATGAGGAGTTGTCACACCTCAGAGACAGAATGAATACAACTAAGTAAGACTGGTAGACAGCCTTGACTTGAAATAAGAGTTAGTCCTGTTGGTAAACACGTTACATTTATTTTGCTTAAAACTTTTGCTGAACCCTTCTCCTATCCATAATATCTAATTCTCATTTTACTTCCAATTTTAAAGATGAAGAATTAAAGGTCATGCATTCTTGGCCAATGTCTAGGCAGAGAAAGGTTCCCAAGTTCGTGGCGTGTAAGTACACGTAGATTACGAGCCTGAGGAAAGCTGACAGAATATCGTCTAACCTTTAAAATCACTCTTTTACACTGATAAACTAATGTGTACTACCTCTAATCCACTCCCAAGAATTTTACAGTTCCATTTTTCCTAATTACAAATCTTCATAATTGCGTGAGAATAGAACCGCACTTCCATAGATCGAGAACAGAGGAAAAAAAGGCTCTCCTCTCTGCTATGATTGATAAAGTGGCAGTTACTTTCGTAAAATGAAGAAAATAACAAATGAACTGAAAATAGTACAACTTCTACATTCATTTCTTTTCCACAGTTTCTGCACATATAAGCATTCAGGCCAATTGAGATCAAGGGAATTCTACACGCATTTTTTGCTAGCGGTTGCACACATTCTGAATCCAAAATTTTCACAGCTGCAGTTGCAGGGGCAATAGATGCTGATAAATAGTTCTGCATTCTTCCACTCGCAATGGTCTCAAGGATTTCACCTCACCGTGTTGAAAACAAAACAAATCATGGGTCGTCGAAGAACTGTTCTCTTTATCATGACATTATGTCATGCCTTTTCCCTCAAAACCTTTTAGCTTCTAGACAGAGAACCTTGCCTCTGGACAAACCAGGGTTTCTCCCTTGCTTGACCTGCGTGTCTTCACCTACAAGTAATGTCACAGAATCATAACCATTAGCATGTGATATTTATACCATGTACGATACTTAGTTGTTGGACTTTCTTTTGAACTCACTGGGTCCTGCAGAATCATCACCTTTGACGGGCTTGCAGCAGGCCTCTTTGGCAGTAGCTTGATCAAGTTGCTAGTCAAAATCTTGGTGCTCTGCAGAATCACTTCTGTCGGGTTCCCAGCGGCCTCTTTCCATAGTAACCTCATTAATTCGGTTGTCAGAAGCATGAGATCTTTTGCCGTCATGGTACTGAATACGACTTGCAGAATCAAATTTCTTATCAGTATCTCTCTTTCTTTTTGATTTCTTGACATGTGATTCACCGTGTTCCAATTCACCAGTATCCTTTGCAGAGTAGTATTTTGAATTAGAATCAGAAGATCTATAGCTGTGACCACAATTTCTAGGGCTCTCACCATCCTGCCCATCTTCTCCATCCCCTCTACCCGAGTGGTTCCTTTTTCTTGAGTGCTTTAGTTCATGAGCAGTTTGTCTCTTAGACTTTTTATCTTCAAACTCTTCATTACTGTCAGACCCTGAAGATTGATCGGTGTAAATATGTGCAGTATCTCTGTCCTCATCAGACCAATCACCACTGCAAGAACTGCCTCTGACATCCCAGTGATCACCTGGAGACGTAGACACTTTGTACTGTTGTCTTGCACTTGTAGATTTGCCACTCTGGTTCATAGTTTTATCTCTGTCCTCGTCTGACAAGTACCACCTTGAAACAGCATGGTGATTTCCATCTACAGTCTCATGCCTTTCCCCCTGGTGTCTTGTGCTCATCCTTGCATGTCCATGGTGATTATACTTATCTCTGTCACCATCATGCATATTTCCATCAGGATCAGTCTCGTGTATGTTCCCACTGCTTTTGTCACCTTGAGGTTCCAACTTCCTGCTCCTGTGAGCTCGAGAGCGTGTTCTTGAGCTATCATAACTGCTGTCCTTACCTCTGTCTCTGTAATTCCTATCAGAATCACTATCACTGGATGCATAGTTACTATGATGCTTCTCTCTAGAAATTGATTGTTGGTCATCAAGACCTTCTGACTGCTTTTTAACAGCAACATCACACAACCGATGCGCACGTATTCGAGTATCATCTTCAGAGTAATTTCTTGTACTTCCTGAATAATGGAATTCTCTTGATTGAGATCTGCGACAGTGATACCTGCCATAGAAATTTGCACAGAACAAGAAAAAATTGAACAACTCCCTGACCCTGAGATAATCACATAGTAGCCTAACAAAGGTAATCATGGTCTGCCATATGAGAAAAACAGCAATCTTATAACCTCCACAACCACATAAAAGAACACCTCAAGTAGCAATAAAAAAGTAAACCATGTTTGCCAACCTCCTTTTAGAAGAATGCAAAAGCAAACTAGGGGTCAGGAAGATTGTTATTTAAGCATTGGGTTCAAGCAGAATCAACCAAGGCCTTATTCCTTTCTTGTAGAATGATCTGCTGTATTTAGCTACATAACACATCTCTCATCAAAGATTAAACCTAGACCACCATGGATTTCAAGTTCTATTAATCAATCCGCATGTGAAAATTACATTTCAGAAACCATAAACGTTGTAAAAATGAACATCAGCACACAATTTTGAGACTATGGTTTGCCTGGAAGGATCAAAAGCAGTGAACTCTATAAAGGACAATAAAACCTGCACAAGCCCCCCTTTCTTACGGAGATAAAACCTTGCATATGTGAAAATATCATAGTAAGGGAAAAATTCAGTCCTTAGTCATGAGATTTAATCTGATTCAACGGAAATAGATAAGCAAAAGATATAAAAGCCCCCAAAAAAGCTTGTTTGTTTCTTGCCAAAGTATTTGAATTTGCAACAAATGGTTCTACCCTCAAAACTACCGACCCCCACATTATATCCTTAAGTTAAGTTTCCTGCATGTCAAACAACCAGAGAGCAATTACAAACATATCCCTGATTTACTATGGCAAATTCCGGATGCATGTGCATGACACCTATCATTGTCAACGGTTTAAGCACGGATGATCCATAGTAGCATGACACAAATCAATGTCAACATTAAGTTTACCTGTCAGCTTCACGCGTTGAAGTTCTGCTGGAATGCCTGACAGATCTTGGCCTTCCTCGCTCTATCTGTTTTTCATATCCAGATTCATCAGAATAACCAAACAAAGCAGCCATCTTCTTCAGCCAGTATCTTGGAGGAGGTTTATCCCAATCGGCCCATTCATAGTCTCCTCCAGGATTCCGGAAACAGTGAATAAAGTTGCAGGCAGTTCCACGAGAACATGTCTAGGAAGAAATACACATATTATATAAATCAGGACAATACAAGGGAGATCAGCAAAAACAGGGAAGATAACTTAAAACTTTGAAGGGAAGGAGAGGACAAATAACAATACAAGAAAAAACAGATTCAAAATTAAAGTTGTAACTTTACCTGAAGCTTTGATTTCATAAACTCACCACATATAGCAACCTTCCATCTTATTACCCCGACAAACTCGCATTGCACCTGTCAATACCAATGAGGAAATCATCATCAAAACATGAAGCAGCAATTCAACAAACTGATTGTGTATGCTACAAATTTAGAGCACACAGCACATTATAGCAGCCATAACCACTACATTAGGCAAAACTTCAATACCTCACGAAGTTCACATCAACCTAATTTGAGGCACGTGATAACTCAAGAAAAATTGGAGCAAACGATAGGCAACATAATTTGAGGCATGTGATAACACAATATTTCCATGAAGTGTATTAATTGCATCAGCCTTGTCAGGACAGGTAATCTCAAGAGGGTATTAGACAGCATATGTCATATATAAACTAAACATTCTTGGTCAGCCTTAGAAAATATCCTTAGCAAGAAAGAGGTTGCGCATTAAGTTCAGAATTTAAGCATTTTGCATAAGGTAAGGAAGACAAATATTAGGGATAGTTGATAAAGAGGGACTTAGATAATGCTTCTACTTCAAAAGAGTAGTAGTTTTATGCTGAGCGTTCTTTTCAACTACCTATTCTGCCACATGCCTTTATGGAATTATCACCATGAATCCTCTGTTTTTACAAAATTGACCTCAACTCTTTAGACCAATCTCCTCTTCCACACAACACAGGTTAGCTCATGCAACTAATTTTCCATTTACATGGTCCGTTCAAGATCCTTCCTCCTCTGCCCGGGAAAATTCATTCACAATGGCATTTGCTTAGTGAAATGATCAACACGAAGGATATGAGCTACAAGGGCAAACCTAACTACACATTATTGTGTTTTATCTTGCAAAGGCTGTGACAGACACTCGCATTCTAGTCCACTGCTGTTCCACAAGAAAGATAATGATCACGTTGCTAGGTATTCTAGGCAAACAGTTTAGCACTAGTCAAACTCTTGGTTTAATCAATTACTCATCAAATTTAGTTTCTGGTGATACAAGGAGGCAAAAGCATTTGGGATGTTAAACCTGTCATGATCGTTACCTGGACTCCTAGATATTTGAGGATCACTTAGTTCACCAGCTATTGCATACCAGATAGAACACATTTCCTGTGCTTTCTTGCCAGCTAAAGTTAGAAGAGAGCCTGACAATTATGTTCAAGTAAATATACAGCAGCTAGTTTTTACATAGATTCACTGTATGGAGTTAGTTCAATTTGGCTGGTCTTATTTTTTAATTGGGTAGAGAGGACACATTCTGTAATTCGAGTTCCCTAAGTGTATTTTCCATTGCAACACTACATTCTGCCCAGAACTAAAGTTTCAAGCCCCTCAGTCTTCAACAGCAGAAAGCAAATACATTGTAAAACCCCGATTATTGATGATATAGGCTGTTCAACATATCAAGGAGAAATGACAAAAAACATACTGAACCCAAATGTGCTATGCATCAGAATAGCAATCCATACATGACAGGTTTGATTTGGTTTGCATCAAATGAAGCTACCTGTTTTCCTGCAAAGTAACGACCATTTACTGATTGATAAGCCAGCACAGCAGAATCCAAAGACTTATAGTGCACATACACATTTCCCCGCAAATGAGATGAACCATTTCTGCACACCTGAAACATGGTTATTTATTAGTTACCCTCTGAAAATGGAGATAGGCAGGGTGGTAGAGGAATCATTCACTTCAGTACAATTTCTACTTTCCACATTATGGTCCTGGACAACGAGCATAGATGACTTCCTGCTCTATATCGGTTTAAGAATGGAGCACTGAAGTTAAAGGAAAGGAAATAATTAATGTTCTTCAGTTGAGCATTCGTTCTCATCTGGAACAGATAATGACAACATCTAAAATGATCACTTGGAACGGTTAATTAATAACATTAACTTGGACTGTGTACTGCTAAAATCTACTACCACTCCTCTGTAGTGTATTGCAACTGAAACCCAAAATGATCAGAGTAGGGGCACGGCGGAAAAAATTAACGAACTTACAACCTAGGTCTCTATCAAGGACAAACAGCTACCTTGAAATTTACAATCTCTCCAAACTTCAAGAATTCTGTATGTACATCCTCATAGAACTCTTCGTAAGCACGTTCAACCTCTTCATCTGTGTACTGGCACAAGGAAATGCACGGAAAAGGGCTGATTGTAAAGATATGTGCATAAAGATGAAGAACGAGCAGAAGCAGTGCCAGATAAAAACATGTCCACAATGTGCAAAAACCCTAAAAAATATACGTTTCTACATCAAAAGGTATCAAAATTATCTCATACACATTGCACTCTCCAGCAACAACACAGATGGACATAAATCTCTAAAGGTGTGTTCCATGCTAAGAGCATAATCATCAGCAGAAAAACTCATTTTCATGATTCATGATTACAAACTGGGACGGTTAATGCAAAATCATAGCAAAATGAATATCTCCAGAATCTTTATGCACATGCAAGTGTGACTGCGTCTGGGCATGGCATGCACGTGCGTGAGAAAGAGAGTTCAATAACATGCAAGCTAAATTAGTCTTCTTCTACCATATAGCAGCATCTATCATTCCTACGATTATATCTATGTTGTTTCACCTCTACCTTAAAAGATAATCTAACATACCTAACAAAATCCACACCATAGAAGAGAATTTTGCTCATCCATTTAGTAAATATGGGAATAGTATATGTAATTGCCCACAATGGCTTAAGACTATATTTCAGTGTTCCTACGACGGTTTATGGATGGCATGAGTGCATCTTATTCCTATGCTTAGCCTTCATTTGCTCAATTTGATAAAGCTAAGAACATGACATACAGACGAATTCTTCTATGTACTCGATAATATAAGGAGACAGGATTCTAATTCTAAGAGTAATAAGAGGCTAATATGTTCTGGACAGAACATCTCCTCTCTCCTTAACTGTCATTCATTGTCCTACAATTTTTAACTCATTCGTCCCATATAAGAGTTCGTAAATAATCCATTAAGTCTTTAACTTTCTCACTGCATTATCTGTCATTCATCATAAGATACTTAGGTAGTATAATAATGACCATGAGCATGCCGCTTGTCCTAAGAAATATACATATCCACTTGTCAAGAGTGAGGAAACATGGAACAGCAACTCAAGTAACTATTTTGTTGCATATAGATGATGCATGCTGTGAGAACTTTTTGTAGCATATCCAGGTAAACAACTTCTGCATACCAAAGCATAATGGATAAAAATAGAGCCGGAACATTAGGGACAAACTCTCTTGACCATTGACCAACATTAAGTTCAAGTGCTCCACCCATCTTGTGAATTTTGCGACACAACCAGACAAAAGAAAGGCAAAAGTAGATGCATGGGAAACCCTAATAAGTCAAATAATAATAAACATACTTCTTAGAAGAATAAAAGAACCACACATTGCATCCTTACGAGATTGAGCAGACAGCTAATGAAAACCAAATGCATTAAAGGAAAAAGAGGCCCTACATCTAACAAACCTGCCTTTATAGTTAAACTTATCACAGTAGTTCCTATATAAAATACAAGCCAAGCAAGTTTTTGATCACCATGCCTTTTCACCACTCTTTAACATTTTAACTCTTGCAGCAAAAAAGCACACAGGAAGATGGAAGCCATGTCATTTGAATACTTGTTAAGAAATTTACTTTGGACAGGATACTTGGATTTTGCTTATAGAGAAAGCCTAGATTTAAATGTTGATGAGATACAATTTATTATTATACAATATACGTCAAATCTCCTAGTCGGTGTACAAAATGCAGCTGTTTCATGTATGCACTTACGCTTATGGGCAGGATGATGTAACTCCTCTCTAAGGCATACATATAAGACAAGAACCTGAAGATTCCAAAATACCAAACCTTAAGAGGTAACATCTATTGCCAGGAGATCTCCAACATCCAGGAAAAACAAGCTCCCCATTATACTAGTGGTAGTTAAGGAACTCAACGGCATAAGAGTAAAAAGCTATGTAATAAGAATCCAAAAGACAAAAAAATCAACATTGATGAAAAATATTCAGTAGCGCATAAATGTATTTTTTCTCTTTCAAGTCACATGGGGCGTACTAGAGATAAGTTCACTTCAGCACAATCCACATACGATAAATGGCAAAAAGCCGAAGTTTACAAGAAGAAAGAAAGGTTTAATGTGAGGGGAAAAAGTAGTTGAAAGTTGAAACAAAATAAGAGTATCTACAATGTTTTTGTCTACGAAGCAGCAATCATCTTTGGAGCATGTCAGGTACAATTACAAACACACATATCTGTATGCTTTATAGTGAAACACCACCGAGGCCAGTACCTGCACCTTATTTTTTGTTCTCATTTTGCTTTAACTAAATAACTACAGCTAATTATTTCTTCTTTAAGAATATTACTATACTGTTCAAAATATTTGCCAACAAAAACCTATGGCAAGAATAGATAGCATGAAACCAATTAAAATTCTAAAAATTGCACTCCACAAAATGATGAAAAAGAAACATGCATAAAAATAAACACATCCAGAGAATAAGAACTAATAACCCTGCTTTTATGGGTAAATGTGGCAGTGCTCTCCTCAACTGTTTTCTGTTGTACTTGCTGTACGCATTTCCTGGTATCACCATTATATTACTTGCACAGCCTAGCAGTGTTTA
Source organism: Sesamum alatum (assembly GCA_034509735.1). Taxonomy (NCBI): domain Eukaryota; kingdom Viridiplantae; phylum Streptophyta; class Magnoliopsida; order Lamiales; family Pedaliaceae; genus Sesamum; species Sesamum alatum. The sequence continues at coordinate 18,594,373 of JACGWO010000001.1, read as the reverse complement.
ATACAAATAAAGCATTCAGAGTTCAGGATTGCTGGCATGAACATCTATTCTTCTACCACGAAGACAATAGAACTTGGGACAAGCAAGGGATGGTCTAGTTATTTCTCTTACATTTTAAGAATTTCAAATACCTATGAAAATCTTCCATCATGGAGTTGAATGACATATGAAACTACAAATTCTTATTTTACTTCCAAATCAAACAAAAAACTTCGGTGAATTCAAATAAAGGATTGGTCAAGAAAGAGGTTCCAAATTGCTGCAATGTATCAGAAGCACAAAACGTAATTGTGTGCAAAAATTACTGATGTAGAGATCAGGATACTAGAGTCACATTGAGACCTCAACAGACCTCAAGACCCTCATCATGCTCCCAAGCTAGGCCAGGCCCGTTGTACATGTTCTTAATAAGCAAAGTGCAGGACTTATCAGGGTAAAAGTGAATTCTGCTACAACGTGAACCAAATCGACAAGCCCCTGTTTTGAGGTGGAAAGGACAATGAGCTTTATCCTGCCAAGCATATAACCAAGAGATGAGATGTAGCTTTCCCCAGGAAATGGATGGGAGGCAGAGTTGAAACAATAATCGCTTTGTTTGGTTCTATTTTTGGCTAAGTGTTGTTCTTTCTCAAAAACAAAACCAAACATATCCACCATTTCAAACCTCTTTCTCCACAAATATTATTAAAAAACTTCTAATCATTATTATATAAATACAACTATATATTTCAATTAAAGTAGATTTTTATCTATATCTTTACACATGTTTTAATCATTATATCAAAAAAAATAATGCTTTCTTCTTGCATCTTTCAATCATTAAAAGTTTGATGTGACACCACAATCTTTAAAAGATTATTCTTTAGACCTATCTAAAAACAAATCCAAACATACATCCCATTCTCCATTACACTTTCTGAAAACTTCATCTTCAAGCTCACTTTTTTATTCTTTCATAAATCGCTCCAATAACAACTCCAAATACAACCCCTACTTTCTCAAGGTACAATGTCTTTACACATGTGCTAAATGACTGCCATAAGAGAGAGAGAGAGAGAGAGAGAGAGAGAGGGAGGGAGGATAGCAAGTCCTACCTGCTCTGTCCCAAAGTTTGGAGTTTCTTGAGCAACATTTTCTAGTAGCTGTTGAGCTGAAAGAGTAGACGTATTCTTATATTCAGCAAAAGCTTCTGACTGTGGAGGTAGAGGGTTTGATGTGGGTCTGTTAGGATCCTACATAATTAAAAAAAAATAAATGTCTGCTGGAATAACTATGATATGAATTGGTCAAGGAAGTGTAAACAATAGTAAAACCTCTTCCTCAATCTGTTGCACTGCATCTCTTTTCTTCACCCTAATTTTTTTCTTCTTGACAATAATCTCATTGCCCTTCCAAATAATTTCAGGAGGCCCTTCTTCCACATACTCCCAACCATCTTCATCTGCTTCATTTTCACATCCAACCTGTACAAGTGACACATAAATATCAAGAGAGTCTGCTTACTAGATTCATAAAAGCAGGCAAACAAATGCATGTCGAACAGATGCTTCAGCAAAGCACTATTAGCAGCTATGGAGCATGATGCTTGCGAGACTATGTGGCTAGAGCAGCCAGTGATAATACAGATTAATAAATCAATGTCAAAAGTACACAAGGTAACAAGAATCATCCTCCAACAATAGATTATCATGGCACTTTAAGCATGTTATGGTTGGCTACTAAACCACAGCTCCACGGAAACAAAGAAAAGGAATAATACCAAGTTCATAGGATTGTCAATCCATATAAGATAATCCAAATTAAAAAATCCAGAGATTCCAACGAACAAAGAAAAAAGAATAAAATCAATGTCTCCAAAAATTTCCAATCCCCATCTAAAGATAATCCAATTAAACAAGTTCAGGATCAATTTAAGCAAAGTTGATGTGGCATTACGAGTCATAGCATTCTGTATTACTTCCCTAAAACTATTTACACCAAGTATCAGATAATACCAGATCCCATGGAACATAGACATTTTAGGATTAATAATAAAAAGTTGTTTGGACAACTAAAAGGTCAGCTCACAAACTCCTATTTCATCATTCTCTCTGCCTGTAAGCTCTATATTTTTATACCATACTTAACATCATCTTCTGTTCTTACCATTATCGTAACGTTATCCACCTCATATGTTACTTCATTAGACCCCGTTTCTTGTTTAACCGCTCTGGAGCCTATCCACACTCCTTACTGTAACAACAGTTTGTAACACAATAAAATTACTAATACCCACATCAATGGCCCAAAACTCATTCAAAACTATTACCCACCCTTTTCATTAGTTAAAAACTTCTTCATTTATATCCCAATTAGCAATACTTGTTCTAAATCCTACATATTGCATGGGTATACTAATGAACCTAAACGTTCACATTTCACTATCTCATCTCACGCATATACTCTTAACGAGAGGAAAATAATTTAAAAATTGTGGGAAAAAATTTACAAAAAAGGGGTGGTTTCCAAAATGTTACAACTTTAGGCGGAACCGCTCGGGCTATGATTTTTAAAAAATAAAAAGCAGGCCAACCGCCAGCAAAAGCAGCCTGTTGTTTTGATACCCTAAATCTGATGGAAGTACCAATGCTTTTAGGGTGATTCGATCCATGCATGCGTTTCTGGGAGTACCAACGGTTTTAGGGTGATTTGACCCATGCATGCGTTTCTGGAAATACCAACAGTTTTAGGGTGATTTGACCCATGCATCCAACGCATGCATGGGTCAAATCAAAGAGTTGACATGCATGCAAAGCGCTGAACCGCTGCAACTTGCAGCAGTTTTCTGCCCATTCTCACCCCTTACAAACGAAGGGGTGAGGCTGTCGAGGACCACACCAACATCACCATTTGAAAGCACACATATGGATGGAACGCATGATTAGACTTGACTGAACTGCGACAACTTTTTTAACAAAAAAAAAAATCGGTCATGCTTAGACTCGATCGACCGCAATAAATTATCGCGGTTTTTCATGTATAAAAATCCCTCCTTCATCCTCACAGCTGCAAAGCGTTGCATGCATGGGCCAAATCGCCCTAAAACCGCCGGTACGTCCATCAGTTTTAGGGTGTCAGGCCAACAGCCTGCTTTTTATTTTTTTCAGAAAAAATCATAGAACCTCTGGTTCAAACAGTGGTTCAGCCTAAATTTATGAGATTTTGAAAACTACCCCTTTTTTGTATTTTTTTTTCGCACTATTTAAATAACTTTCCCTTAACAAGAGCAGCAGTCTGGTAAAACTATAATTACCAAAAGTCACATCCAATGGAATCGCAATGAGAATCAGAGTCATGCTTTTTTGAGTTAGATTATTTATTTCACCTGAAATATGCTTGTAAAGAGCACATGGACAGAGATATGTAGAGACACTGTAAAATACGTACCTCATTTTGTTCCGATTGATGTTCTTCATCTTGAGCTCGTCTTCGTCTCTCCTCCTCCTCCCTTTCTTCTTGAGCTCTTCTCTTCTCCCACTCTTCCAGAATCTTCCTCTCCCTCTCCTCGAACTCCCTCCTTTCTTTCTCGGCTCTCAACTTTTCCTGCTCCTCCTCGGCTTGGAGCCGCAGCAGCTCCTCGGGATCGTTGAGCCGAGCCTCCTCCTCTCGCCGCGCCAACTCAGCCATTTCTTTCCTCTTTTTCTTCCTCTTCTCCTTCTTCGCAGCCTTCCGCCTCTCCTTCCGACACGCCGCCGTGCACTCCGTCGCCTCTGTATCCATATTGCCGTTATTATCACTGTTATTGTCTTCTCCTCCTCCTTCTTCCATCTTGATGATATGTTGAGACATCGTTAGGGTTTTCGAATTTGGGGAATTCACGGGTTTTTGAGACGAGCAAAATTGGGGGCCAAAATAGAATATATAAAAGGGTGAATTACAAGAAACTTGGATTGACTTTGACATAATTAAAATATCTTTTTATTATTTTAAAAATGATAAATATTTTATGAAATTTGTAATTTTTTAATAAATAATTTACTTTTATTTATTTTTATGGGTGAACTGATGAAAATATTATTATGTAAATTAAATTAATTTTTAAAATTTCTAATTTTTGGACAAAATTACACAAAGATATGTTTCTTATATTTTCTACACGTATAAGCAATAATATAATTTTCTTCGACTAATTTTTTTTATAATTTAAAAAAAATCATAGTTAAATGGATAAAATAACAAACCTCAAATGATATTTATAATTTTTAAAATAACGAGCTAATATCCGTAATTATGCGTGTAATTTACTCTATATAAAACTTAGTGGCTCAAAGCACTTCAAAAAAATGTAATATAACTATTAGTGCCAAAACACTTACATAAAACTTGTCAATAATTATCTATATATTGAAAACAGTGAACAACTCAGTCATGTTGTCGTCTAGCTATTTTGCTTGTTGTACTTGTACGCTTTATTATATTTATATGAAAGTTTATATTGCAAAAAAAAAAAAAAAACTATATTAACAATTTTATGAGCTATTTTTTGTCACTAATTTAATCTATTTTATTTTTCACAAAATAATTATGACTAGTAAAACTATAAAATTTAGATTGCCACAAAATAATTTTTTTATCTCTAAATATTTGAAGTACATAAATAACACATTAAATAGAGAAAACGTTGATTTCCTAGTATATTTTACTAATTTGATTGTGTGCATTCTTGATAGATTTCTTTGATCTCGTCTAAAAAAAATTTTACGATTGAAAACGCAATTGCTATTGAAAATATTCTTAAGATACATTTTATACATATGTTACTACTAAAAAAAGAAATAAAAATATTATTTTTAACTATACTCATTATACGTTTTTTAATCTAATAATTTTGTATACATTACATCTATAATCCTCACTTTTACAGGTTAAACATTTTATGAGTGTGAGTGTCATTTTAAAAGAGTAAAACACCTCCTTGTGTTATAAAGAAATGTTCAAAGAAATTACTGTGAAAAAGAAAATATTAAATTACCTCCTTATGTTTTTAACAATTAATCAAAAAACGATCTGAAATTTGCATTGTCATCCACACGCCATAAATGCGATTTTTTCTCATATATTTTGGTACCAGATCAACGGTCAAATTTTCTTGATTAAATCAATGTTCCATATATAATATTCTTTAATATTATATTTAGAGTTAATTACACCGACCTCCCCTGCTACTATAAGAATATACAAATTCTCCCCTCTTACCATGACAATTACAAATTGCCCCATTTGATTAACATGTGTTAGTCAAATTTAACGGTATATGTTTAAATGATCACTTTGCCCTCATTTATAAAACTAGAAATTTGACTTAGCCCCTATCAAAACTTAATTAATTAGTTTGGTAATTAAAATATGAAATTCATAAAAAATAAATTACTATAATAATCGTTGCAAATAAATACATTTAATGGTCTAAGTACAATTAATTCTTATAACTATTACTCTGACAATGAGGGTTGTGTTGAAATTTATGAGTAACAAATTTCTTGATCTCTTAATAAAAAATTTACCCATTTATTGAAAATTAAAACTTATATTTATATAATCATAAAATTAAAAAAAAAAATCATGATCAATTTTTATATCTAAGCTTATCTATTTGTCATAATAGATTTAACTAAAAAGTTACCAAATAAAATAATGAATGACTAATTTAAATTTTTTAATAATTCAATCAATTCGCACATTCTTAGGGGCGCTCTATCTATTAGAACCAAAAAAAATTATGAGAATGCTAACATTTATTTTATCTAATTAATAAAAATGAATTACAAACCTATGAAAAGAAACAAGCTGGTTGACAATTGAAATATATAAATTAAAATTTAATAACATAAAACATAAAAGTAAGAGAAATTTTGGGAAGAATTATAATCTGGTATTGAGAAAATTATAAGACGTAGCAAACATTTCTTCTTGAATAAGTGGAACCGTATAGTTCTAATTAACTAGTGGAGAGAGATTAAAAGTGGGGATCTTGAAAAATTATTTCTTAACCAAGTTAATTCGAATTTTAATTATTATTATTTTTAATGGACAAGATAAATTTAAGTTTAGGACTTAATAAACTTATAATCTTAGGTCGAAGTCAAGCCCTGTCGGCCGCTAGGGCTCGACAAGGCTTGCCTCCGCCCTTGGTCGAGAAGAAGGATATGGATATACTTTTTTCTATTTTTCACATAACTTAAATATATATTCTTTTATTATATATCAATAAATATATATGAAATGAATTTTAGGTATTTGGTTGAGTTAATAAAGTTTTGTCATAAATTTAAATTATTAAATCTGGACCATTTATCGATGAAAACTGAATCATCAATTTATCTTGAACAAGATCTAATGATTTTTAAATACATAATTATAAATATTATTTTATAATAAAAAATGTGAAAATATAGAGTGAAGGAGCATGTAACACACCTTTTGCGTGAATGTACTTTTCTAATTCATTGTTGAGAATACATTCAGGTAAATTGACACTTTTTTTCATAGGATTTTATTTTTGAATATTTTTCATATCACAAGAAGGTAAATTAAATTTTTCCTATTTTAAAATACTAATCATTATAGTACGTAATATTTATGCGCATGTAATCAAATATATACGATCGCAAATTTTAAAAATAAAAATCAATATAGGATTAAAATCGGATAAAAGTAGAAGATAAATTCAATAGTATACCGGTGGTTATAAGGTTTTGTGAACTATTTGAAATAGATAAGTAATTATGTTGCCGCGGGCCTGCAACTCCGGTTGGGTTTTTGGCCTGAATATTTGTTCAGGGTGTAATCTGAAAACATAATGATTTTCGAGGGTGCAAAGTGTTAGTTTTTATTTGTGAGGACGAAAGGTGAGAAATTATCTTATTATTAGGGGTGAAAGTGCAATTTCCTCACCTAAACTCGGTGCCCCCAAAACACCATTTGAATAAAATGTGGATAAACACTGTTCATTATCAATAGCACAAATCAGTCGTAAAGCGTGGAAGAGGCTAGAGACGGTGTGTGAAGAAGTGAAGAGGGCATGACCGCACCGCCACCACCGACGGCGACGAACACCATGGCCGCGGCTCATCTCAAGACGGTGCTGATAACGGGGGTCAGCCGTGGGCTCGGCAAAGCCCTAGCATTGGAGTTGGCCAAGCGCGGCCACACCGTAATCGGCTGCTCCCGTTCGTCGGATAAGGTTTCATCTCTTCAGTCGGAGCTCGCCTCAGCCTCCGAGAACAGGAGCAACGTTAACAAGCACCTGTGCATGACTGTCGACGTGGTAATTCATCTTATAGTGCTCCTCCTCCTCGGTCTCTGGATTTTCTCTTGCGTGCTTCTTGTGTATATGTGATCATGGATTTTTCTTGTTGGTATTATTAGAGGTCGGATAGCAGCGTTGCGGAGTTGGCGCGTGCAGTAGTGGAAAAGAAGGCCGTTCCTGATGTTATAGGTTTGTCAACTTATTGATATCTTTGTCTATGCCGACGAATATATTTTGTTCGTTGAGTACTGTCCGATGTTTGCTGAACAATGGTTGCATGGTTTGTTGTTGTCGATCTAGTTGTTTTATGATCTTTTTTCCTGGTTTTAAAACTAGTACGCCTATTTGTGTGATTAGTTTGGATAATGCAATGGTGGTGGTTGTTGGTTAGCGTCTATAGAGCTGGTGCTATCTTTGAGCTGTCTTATCTTAGAATAAAGATGACCTTTGTGAAATGTTAATGACAAAATGGTGGAATGGCTGTAGAAATGAAAATGCGATGATTAGTTCCTTAGGTGTATTTAGGAGAGCAAGTTGTAAGCACGACCTCAAGTGTAACATTTCAGAGGAGATTAGAATATTGTATGGACCATTTGGGGGGTTGGGCTACCAGCCATGTCTGCAAAAAGCACGCTAGATAGAATACTAGGTGCCAGTTTTTGAAAAACTTTACTATCTTGTTGACCTTGTAGTTGACTTCATTTTTGTCTTCAACAAAGTTAATTTTTGAAAATTCTCTCGTGATCTGCATTATGGGGTTTAGGCATGCTTCCTTGGAAAGTAGGCTATAAATGGTGATGCGAAACACTTAGGCTGGCAGCAACATCTTATAGTTCAATTGTTTAAGCTAGATCTGGTCCTTGCTAGAAATTTTTAGTGTTAGTCAAAGGTAAAAAACAAGTAAGACAGATGCAAGAACTAATTTTCTTAGTTTTTCTGCGTTGTTCTTTCTCTTACTTGGAACCTATTCTTTTATGCATTTTAACCTAGCACTTGCATGTGTTTGAACAATACACTAGCTCTCCGTCTCACCTTTCTTTTGACTGCTTGATGATATTATTTTGATAGTCTCTGATGATTATCCTGACATAAGGAATTCTTTGCACTTTTGAATGGAAATATATTCCCGCATGGGACATGTTTAATTCCTTATGACATTTGTCCTTGTATATATGAAGTGCAATAAGACAACTTTGCTTTAGGTGTTTAAAAGTATTGGTTTGTACTCAACTTTATTTAATTATCGCGATTTATTAACTTTCTGTTGGTCATTTTTGCCAAATTATGTGAAATAATGCATGAAATTTTCCAGTAAACAATGCTGGGACGATAAATAGGAACAATAACATATGGGAGGTTCCAGTAGATGAATTTGATGCTGTCATTGACACTAATATCAAGGGGGTAGCAAATGTACTGCGCCATTTCATTCCAATTATGATAGAGAACAAGCATGGGATAATTGTTAACGTGTCATCTGGATGGGGAAGATCTGCTGCTGCACAGGTAAACTTTAGAAGTTTTACATTGTAATTTTTCTCATGATCCACCTTTTGGGCAATAGTCTATCATCAATGTAAATATCGATCTACTATATTATATTAGTTTCACCGTGTTCTAGCCACTCTAGCTGTTCATTCGTCATGGCTAACTACATAACTAGTAGAAGGATAATTACTGCTGTAATGCTTTAATTGTTGCTCCGCCACAATATTGTTATCTATTTCCAAATGAAAGAACTCCATCTAAAAAACCACTGGGGAGGTAAGTTTTAAAAGATTAATTTGATGAATACGGCTCACGATGTCTTTTATGAACATATTTTAGTTTTAGTCTTCAACTTTATCAAGTTAGACTCTGTCTGACATATGCGATGACCAAGATTTACATTCTGAAATCCCAATCAGCAAACCTAAATTCTCAGGTCCTCTGTTTTGGACCTTGTTATTTATGGGCTGAGACTTTATGCAATAATGCTAGGTAGCACCTTATTGTGCTTCCAAATGGGCAGTGGAGGGTATGACAAGGGCAGTTGCAAAGGAGTTGCCTCCTGGAATGGCTGCTGTCGCGCTCAGTCCTGGTGTGATTAATACCGAGATGCTTCAATCGTGTTTTGGAAGTTCAGCTGCTTTATATCCGACGCCGGAATCATGGTTCTCTCTCTCTCTCTCTCTCTCTTTCTCTCTCTCTCTCTCTCTCTCTGTGCACATTTGTGCGTTTGAGTCTATGCGTTACACATGCCTGTATATAATAGTCTCTGCACATGTGCCATGTGAAATTCCTAGAAATGCCTCTATCATAATTAAGGTGTTATAGCTTTCTTTTGTGGTAATAACTGAACTTATTTGCATGTGAGAACAAGTAATCCATTTATTTATGAAGTAATATTATGGAATTTCAGATTGATTAGTTGACAGAATGATGTAAAAGAAAGATGTCTCTTAAGTAGTAGTTGATAATGTGAAGTATAATTTCATCTGGCTATCATTTTCTTTCCACATTCAATTGCTAAATATAAGTGGACAGTCACTTAGTATCCCCAACTGATGATTTTGTTTCTAGCTTTTTCATCTTCCCATTTTAGAAGAGTTCCATGTTCAAAATGCACATGCAACTTCCTTGTATACTTTTTATCGGTTTTAACTGCACCATGTAGATAACAAAATTTGTATCCTTGTGGCATGAAGTAATGATAGAAATATTTCTCTATTTAGGAAGAATACTTGGCATATGAGCATTTCCTTCTCTAATCTTAAGAGATTCTGTAGGCAGCAGAGCCTTAAAGGCTACTAATTCATTTTAATAAAGATTTTGGGAGAGTGGGTTAATAATGGTTCCGCGAGCTAAAAAGATCATGATGTGAAGACAGAAGAATGTTTTGCTTCTAATATGAGAGACTTAGTTTGATGTCACTGGCTGACCAGTCTCATAATTTGACTCGTGTAACTTGTATAGTATTGTTATCCCTGCATGGGTTCTGAAAGAAAGTTTACTCTTTATGGAAACAACCTGTGAAGCCTCCGTTTGCATAACCTCTGAATTAGAAGTTTGATGAACACAATAACGAGCAATGCTGATTTCTCGGAGTAGGCTAGTGAAAAGTTCATCTGTTTAATTTTACTAGGGGCTTTTAGTGGAATTACTGTTTGCACTGTCAGAGCAATTAAGTAATCATTGTTGAACAAAGTCATCAGTTGGCTGTCAAACTCCATTTTGCTCATCATAACCATTAAATGGTTTGCGATATGCGTTCATTTGATTTGACTCTGAATTTTCTTAACTGGACAACTAGAATGCAACGGAGCTGAAGAAGGTTGGCAGTCCGAGAGCTGTATTAAAACTTCCATGCGGTTATGAATATTTATCTGTTCTATTGAGTTGTTCATTGTTTTCTTTTAACAGGGCCCCCAAGGCAGCTACCTTGATTCTTCATCTGTCAGCGGCCGACAATGGTGCATCTCTCACTGTGTGATAACTCATGGATATTCATTACACCTAAGAGCCTTCTGCATCAAACAATAATTTTTTCCTCTCCCGCCCTTGTGAAAGTAAAAAAGAGGTGATGTTGAATTCCTGCACCTTCCTAGAACACTTCTTTGCAGAAAGGGTGCCAACTACCTCCACGACTTTGGAGAATAACTTGTAGTGAATTTTATACTCTATACATTGATGAACATGAGGTGACTGAATCAGTCACCTGCTAAATGTGAAATTTTATTGGTATTTATTATTTTTGTCCATTAAAGGTTGCTTCCTTTGCTGATGCTGTCAATAATAGGATTACTGTGTAGTTAATAGATTATGCCAAAATTTCCTTATAGTCGTTTTATGCGACTACGAAGTTGCACGATTCTTGCACGCTAAATGAATCTAAGTTTTATAAAGTTTACAGTAGTTGTAATGAATTTTTAAAAAATCTGAACACGTGTACGGAATTCCTATCAGTTGTTACTACTTGAAGGCTTATTTATTTATTTAATATTAAAAAAATAAAAAATAATAAAAATAAAAATATTATAATATATATAACATAATTGGTAAAAGTCGAATTCAGAGTTCGACTTCTACTTTTTTTTTTATTATTATATTATAATTATTATTTTTGTGTATATTCAATTTTTTTTCTTTTTTTTCTAATTTTTTTTTATTATTATTATTATTATTATTATTATTATTATTATTATTTAGTCTGCATATATTTAAAATAAATATACAACAAAAAATATAATTACATTAAAAAAATTATATTTAAATCAAAGAATAAAGTTTAAAAAATTATTTATAATAATTACAATTCTTAAAATTATTGTTGTCTTCTACGACCCCTCACCGACGGATCAGCTTGTCTTGAATGGCCCTCTCTTTGTTGGTATTGTTGTCTATCTCGCGTTTGTGGCCAATCCATCTCGTTAGGAATACGTATGGTTTGGCTTCTACCACTATGAATGATGCCACGTAAAGTAGTGTCATGGACCAACTCAAATTGTGGAACATCCCAATAATCTTCCGCCATCAAAGGATGAAAAGACTTAGAATATGTTCTCCTGTAAGCCATTATATCATAATAGTCCTTCACCATTGATGGGGCACTAATTCTATATGCAGCGCATACCTTTTGAGCATGCGAGCACGGGGTGTCGAATTGACTCCATTTGCCACATGAACATTCTCGTGTGGCAATTTTGACGACGTGAGTGTTGAATCCATATCCAGTCTGACGTTTTGTCACAACGGAGGCAGACTGTTGGTGCTGGTTGTATCTCGTCACAGCATGTTCAACACTTTTTTCGAACCAACGTTGGAACAATTTGTTTGCAAAGTCCGTCCATAGTTGGTTGTTGCTTAACATGACACCACTTTTTGCCATCCTCTCACGAAAATAGTGGACTGAACGAGCAAATGTTATTTCCACTATTGCAGTCACAGGCAATCGATGAGCCCCTTTCAGAACTCCATTGATGCACTCTGACATGTTGGTTGTGAGAATTCCGCACCGCCATCCGCCATCATGAGAAGCTGTCCATTTTTCCTTCTCAATATTCTCTAAGTACACAAACGCTTCTAATTTGTGAGCCTTTATCTCGTTCATTGTTCGATTGAACTTGCTGATTTGATATTCAGAACCAGCTCTCCAACAAAGGTCCTTCAGTTCGACATTCTTGTGACGACTGTTGAAATTAGAACATACGTGCCGCAAGCAATATCTGTGCACTCCCTGTGGTGGCACAAAATTTGGAATTTTTTTCACTGCTCTGATGAGACCCGCATTACGGTTAGAAATAAGACACATCCCAGACCGTCCTCTTATAATATGTTTGCTCAACATTTGAAGAAACCAAGTCCAAGATGCTTCGGATTCTTCATCGACAATAGCAAATGCAAGAGGAAGTACCTGTTGATTCCCATCTATGGCAGCTGCAATCAACATTTTGTGCTTGTACTTTGTGTATAAATGTGTTCCATCGACACTGATGACATTGCGGCAGTATTGGAACCCATCGATACACGGTTTGAATGCCCAGAAGACGTATTTTATCACGTATGCATTGCTTGACCGCTGAAAGTATTTATGCTCCCATTCAACAATCGTCCCTTCATTATACTTTTGGAGAGCTCCCATGAAGTTTGGTAGCTTTCGAACTGAACTCTCCCATGTGCCATAAACGGTTTCACGGGCCATCTTCAAACTGTACCATGCCTTTTGGTATGTTATGTCGAACCCTGTGTGGTCCTTTACAGTTTGTATGACATGCTTGATTCCATATGAGGGGTCGCATTTTACCTGCCCTAATAATAAAGAAGCAATGTACCTTCTGTCTAAATTGCAGTGTTCGAGGGACATATCGTTAATAACACATGTGTGGTCCCCCTTATATTTTGTTATTTCCCAACGGCCCTTTCTCGATTTTATTATTCCACTTAGCTCCCATCTACACCATACATCTGGAACTGAAAAAAAAAAAGATGAATACACTTTCTAATAAAATTGTGATATACGATTATACATTATTGATACGTACCTGGGGTGCTATGTTTACAGACGACCTTCCATTTTTTTGTGGTACTCTCAAGTACCACATACTCACGCCGTGCATGTCGTATCGAGTGATCTTTCACCGCTCCTATTAAATGATCTTTATTTTTGAAAATCATTCCCACATCAAGTCTCCCTTCATTAGCATCATAAAATTTCGCATACTTTGACGGAACATCAATGGAGTCAGCAGGTATCTCCGGGAATGTACGATCAAAAAATGGTATGGAACGGTAAAACATTTCCTCATTAGTGTTATTTGGCATAGACGGTTCATTGGTTGGTGACATACCTTGAGAGTGGGTTGCAAATGTTTCAACCATGTCATTTATGTCAGCCTCGTTCTCAGGATCCTCGGGTGGTATTGGAAATGCAGCTTCATCTGGTTCAGACATATGATCTGAAAAATCGGCGAAACTATCAGCTTGAGGATCTTTTTCATGATCCTCTTCAGGGTCTTCTTCGAACACTGGCTCGTCGTTGCTCCGTGAATGGGTTGCCCCGGGTTGAATTCCAATATTTTCCAGGCCTTGTGTAACAACAACCACGTCAGGTGTTGAGTCATATATTTATATTTCTCATTAACTAACTTATTGCAATATTTTATTTTTGACACAAGCTTATTATTTTACAGATTTCGGCTTGGTCGCGTATCACACCAATAACACCCGGTCTTGGTGATGAACGTGTAACGATGGGGCCAATACAAACTTATAATAATCGGCTCCTTCCAATACCACCGTACGGTGCAACGTGGAACAAAAAACACAACTTCACCTGCACTATACAGTGGACTGTCCGGGTATTTAGAGATATGCTAGATAGCATGACGGCTGATCAGGTAAACAAGACTCATCGTTATGCATATTTATTTATGAATATTAATTACCCACTAATTTAACATATTTGCTTTTATTTCAGTTTCTTTGGCAGCCGTACGACATGAATTTGGAGAACATTCTAGCCTACTCAAATGAGTTCAACCCCTAGTTGTGGACATCAATATGTCCCCTAATATTTTATGCCATTGTGGAAATGCATCATCCCGAACGGGTACTTCGTCAATTCGGAATGAGGCAAGACATTCCACAGGGTACAGACAGTCGGGAATTCAGCCTCCATAACATTTCCCGTAGAGCACGTGGGGGCACAGACTGGGAGACTCATCACGCGATATACGTTAGTAGATGGGGTAGACGAGATGAAATGATTGTGCGCCGACCACCCATTTCCAACGGAAGAGATACAGAAAATGGATATTGAAATTGGTACGGTAGAATAACTCGTCGATTCGTCTCATCATCTACTGATAGACGTGTGGAGAGTGGCTATCAACCTGGACATGCACCAACAATACAACATGTGGTATGTTGTGCAATAAAACTTGATTCATGTTACACCCATTTTTCTCTTAGATTTAAATTCATTATTTTAAAATTAGTGCAGGAGCAATATGCAGAGACCCTTCATCTAAGTGTTCAATCTCCACCAACCAATTTCGAAGAGTCTTTGCAAATGCATCAGCGGTTTATTATCGGAATGACTGAATTTCGTGAAATGCTTTCTCATTTTCCGAGGGATAATCAGCTCGAACAACAAGCAGCGCCACATGATAATGCTCCGTCTACGTCCCACAGACAAAGGAGAAGCAGTAGTAGAATGTCTACAAGTTCACTTAGAGGTGATGATACTATTGGGGCAGATATAGCTGGTCCATCCACAGTGCATACACCTCTAAATGTATATGAAGATTGCTACGTGCCTCAACCGCCCCAACAAAGTGATTGGTTTGATTCAACTTCATACATGCCAAGCCAACAACCTTATTATGGACAGGTTGATCTTGACCTTGGGCTTGGCACGAGTCAAACATATGCACCGGAATATAACATCTCACCAATTCCATTTCCAGCATTTGGTGCATATCGTGATTATGGAGAGTCTAGTTCTGCAACATCATCAAGTCGGTTGCATATGAATGTAGATAATGATGATAATGTTGAAGATGAACCAATACAAAATATGGGTAAAGAAATAAGAAGACCTCGGCGCCAACGGCACCGACGCACTTATGGGACGAGCGGTCATTTTTAAGAATTGTAATTATTATAATTAATTTTTAAAATTATATTTTTTTAATTTAAATATAATTTTTTTGATGTAATTATTTTTTTTACATTTATATGCGTAGGAATAATAATAATAATAATAATAATAATAATAATAAATTAAAAAAAAATTAGAAGTCGAACTCTGAGAGTTCGACTTCATATGATTGAAGTCGAACTCTCGGAGTTCGACTTCAAGAATTCAAAAAAAAAAAAATCGGTAAAAGTCGAACTCAGAGAGTTCGACTTTTACCAATTATGTTATAATATTTTTATTTTTTTTTATTTTTTATTTTCTTAATATTAAATAAATAAATAAGCCAGAACAACATAGGGTTGGATTTTACATTTGAATTTGATCGGAGATAACTAAAGTTCATTTGAGGCATGCACAAGCTCTTACAATAAGTTACTCTTATGCAACTATAATATGAAAATAAATCAATATCTTTTGAGATATTATTGATTAAACCCATCCAAAAAAGTACTTTATTGCAGATACATAATAAATTGTACTTGTGGAATAAAATGTGACAAAAGTAGAAGGCCAACTCATTTAACCATTAATTATGGAAAGAAAAATTAAGCAAAATGAGGCTATATGTATTTGTAGGTCGCCTTTTATTTTTCCCCTCCACATAATTAGTAATGAAGAGGATCCAACTTGCTGTTAAAGCACATTCGATATGTGTGAATATTTTAAAATTTTATTGTACTTTTATCAAACTAAATAAAAGAATAAAGATAAAATAAATGACTAGTTGAAATTGTTAAAATATATTAAAATTGAATATGCATTAATAAAAAGTTATTGAGCGAGTTAATTGGTTTATAAAATGGATATTTCGTGATAAAGGAAATATATTTAAGGGTACTTTTGTTAATAAATATTTTGCGAACCAAGTTAGTTACTCGAGGCTCCACCTTAATAAACAGTATAGATAGATAATGAATATGTTAAATATATAATTATTATTTATAAATCATATAAGTATTATGAAAATATATAAAGAGGTATGATTGGTTATAGGGTAAATTACAATGAGCTTGTATGAGGTTTGATATAATTAAATACCCTTATTTATTTCGGAAATGATCAATACTTCATATTTTAACGGTCACCTAACAATTAGCCCAATTCGTTAGTCCCCCGTTAAGTTTTCCTCCATTTTTTGTGGCGAACTGGCCAAATGTTATTGTGGATTATAAATTATAATTTAACTTATTTTTAAAATTTTTTTGGACAAAGTGGATTATTTTATTACAATTTTTAAAAAATTTCATCTGCATTGTCTAATTTTATTTTTCAATTTTTTGTTCTTTTTTAAAAATATAACAAGAGTAAAGTTGATAATTCCAAACCTTCACCAAAGGATTACATAATTTCATCAAACATTTAAGGGTACTAGAAAGCATGACGTGCGATGCACGTGTGCAAATATATTTTTAGAAGTAAATATATTATTTATGTTAAGTTCATATTTATTCATATTTTTTTCATTGAAACATTGGTATTATACAATTATATTTTCAAACAAATTGATAATAATTATTTAAATTGATAAGAAAACTATTCAATTCTATTATTTGTAATTCACTTTCTAAATTTAATTGGCACTATTGAATAAAAAGATATTCCTCAAAATTGAAATTTTGTATTTCGTATATTCACTAATAATTATTTTATTATTATGTATCAACCAATTAATATGTAATTATAAAATAATGATATTCAAAAAATTAATATTAAAAAAAAATAATTAGTCAAAGCTCCTTATCTTAGATAGAAGAAATTCCAATTTAATAAAATAAATTGATCAATCTTATTTGTAGGTTTACTATGCCTATTTTCGGTTGTTTAATTTTGTTTTATTTTTTGTTACACTTTGTATGCGTGTGTTGTATGTTTTCTTTTACTACTATATTTGAATGCCATTTATTTTTAATTTATTGACACTATCTATTACAAACTAATTATTTATTGACTATTTTTATAAAACTATAATCAAATTGGACCATAGTACTAATATTTATTCTTTTTTAAAAATATAACAAGAGTAAAGTTGATGATTCCAAACCTTCACCAAAGGATTACATAATTTCATCAAACATTTAAGGGTACTAGAAAGCATGACGTGCGATGCACGTGTGCAAATATATTTTTAGAAGTAAATATATTATTTATGTTAAGTTCATATTTATTCATATTTTTTTTATTGAAACATTGGTATTATACAATTATATTTTCAAACAAATTGATAATAATTATTTAAATTGATAAGAAAACTATTCAATTCTATTATTTGTCATTCACTTTCTAAATTTAATTGGCACTATTGAATAAAAAGATATTCCTCAAAATTGAAATTTTGTATTTCGTATATTCACTAATAATTATTTTATTATTATGTATCAACCAATTAATATGTAATTATAAAATATTGATATTCAAAAAATTAATATTAAAAAAAAATAATTAGTCAAAGCTCCTTATCTTAAATAGAGGAAATTCCAATTTAATAAAATAAATTGATCAATTTTAATTGTAGGTTTATTATGCCTATTTTCTGTTGTTTAATTTTGTTTTATTTTTTGTTACACTTCGTATGCGTGTGTTGTATGTTTTCTTTTACTACTATATTTGAATGTCATTTATTTTTAATTGGACCATAGTACTAATATTTGTATTGTAAGATCCTATAATGTATTTAATCATATTTCAGTATCAACTTTTTTTTATATTGTCAAAGCATTATTTACATGCTTTATTAGTTTCTAAAATTTGAAATATTACGGTATAAAATTTTATTTTTCATCTTTATAAAAGAAACAATAAATGTAAATAGAAGGAGATAACAGGTGGAGCCAACGACCCACTAAGACTAACCTATCTACAACTACATCCCCGAGCGGCAGTCAAACGGGGTCGTGAATGCGAGATGCCAGCGGAATGATCGGTCGGACAGAGGCTAGGGCTGCTTCCTTCCCATCGCGTCCTTCCTTGTGTGTCGGAGATATAAAGCGAGTGCACTGGAAAAGAACGGGAACTGGGTCGATCTATTCTATGGTGAAGCATCCGAAGCATAACTGAGTAAAACATTCAGGATTAATTATCTAGTACTAAAAAAATCAAGTGCTAAGATATTCACTCAATAGTTGAATTTTCATAAGCATTTTAATTTAGTAATATTCTATTCATATATCAATTGTTATTCGCTTTAGTACTCATGCTTTTTAAACTTTTAAATTATTTTTATAAATTTATTACTGGAAAAATATATTAATTTCATTGGATTATTTATGTATCATCTTTTTTTCTAATTTCAACATAATTAACTCAGTTTTTATTTATTATTTTATTGTACTAAGTTTATTCTCAAAATTTATTAATTTTCTTAACATGAAAATTTAATTGTTCTAATGTGTTAGTATATAATTATTTTAAAAAATTTATACTTTTAATTATTATTGTGTTATTAATGTTTACACATCATTTGACTTTTCTTATTTCATAAGCGAAAATAGCATTTTTTAGTCCGTAACTTAGGTCCTTTCCATTTTAATTTGGTCCATTTGGGATTCTCACTTTCGGTCCTGTGAATATTAAAAAGTAGCAATTTTGGTTCCATAACACCTTTCCCTTTGGATATTCAAAAGAAAATGCCATGAGGACGTTAAGTGTATAATAATACAAGGGGATCAAATGTTACAACTTTTATGCAACTTTTAAAGCATAAAAATAATTATATATGTCTCCTTATGACCTACAATTATGTTAGTTAATTTACTACTCAATAAGGTAAGATTTTAAATTAAACTATTTATTATATTACTATTTATACTCTTCTTCAATGTCAATGTATTGGGGGTGCAGGGGGAAGGGAACATGGTGTTTTTAGCCTATTAATATTGAAATAAAATAAAGTAGTTAGCTCTTTTTAAAATTTTCAATAGCACTTCTAACTTAATCAGATTGATAATTTTTATTTGTAATTAAATTTTGATACTTATTCATTATTCCATTTTAATAAAATTGATCAATTTTTATTTTTAGGTTTTATTGTGGCTTTTTTCTATTGTTTGATTTTGCTATATTATGTTTGTGTATGTAATATATTTTCTTTTACTATATTTTGAATGTCGTTGATTTTTGATTTATTGGCACTAAATGATTACAAACTAATTAGTTATTGACTACTATTATAAAAATATAATTTAATTGGACAATATTACCAATATTTTATATTGTAAGATCCTAATGTTAATTATATTTCAGAATCAACTTTTAAATATTGTCAAAGTATTATTTACATGCTTTATTACTTTTTAAATTTTATAATATTATTGTATAAAATTTTATTTTTTGCCTTTATATTGCAATTTTTAATTCTATATGTTTTTAGTTTAACTTCTTAATCTTATTTTCATATAGCACCGATTGGCATAATCTATTTCGTATTCAATAATACATTATGTTACAACTTAATTTTTTTATGTCACATTTGTTGTTATAATACTTTTATTCTATTAATTAATATAAAAAAAAATAGATGTAAAAGTGAATCATTCTAATACTAAAAAATTCAAGTACTAAGAGATTTACTCAATATTTGAATTTTTACAAGCAATTTCAATTTAATAATATCATATCTATATATCAATTTTAATTTATAATTAAATTTTGATATTTATTCGTTATTATATATATATATTTAAGTTTGGATTAGTATTTTATGTATTATTCATGTGTAGTTTATTTAAATTTTAATGTGTCATGGTAAATTAAAACTTTCTTAATATAATTAAGATTTCTTCTAGCAAAGTAATTGTGTTGAAATATTATTGGCATATTAATTTTTTAGTTGAATATGTTATTCATTCTCTAAGTAGTTTAGAGTAATTAAGACTATTAAAGATTTTTGTTATAAAATTTTATTTTTTCTATAACTAATTTTATAATATAATTTTATGTGAATGTTATTAAAATTTAATGTCTAACAGGTCTATGTAATTGGGCTCATTCATGATTCACGATTAGAAGCAGGTTATTAAAATTATGTGTAATTGGATTTATTCATGATTCACGATTTAAGTTTTCTATTCTAAATTTATATGGAAGAGGTTTAGAATATTTAGAATTCTAAATTGTTAAAAATCTCAGAATTTATAATATAATAATTAATAATACTTAAATGA
Organism: Sesamum alatum; assembly: GCA_034509735.1. NCBI lineage: Eukaryota > Viridiplantae > Streptophyta > Magnoliopsida > Lamiales > Pedaliaceae > Sesamum > Sesamum alatum. The sequence goes on along the minus strand of JACGWO010000001.1, from coordinate 18,573,747 downwards.
TGATATATTTGTCTTTTCACAATGGGGAACAAACAATTTAAGTATTCAACATTTATATGGAGAATAGATTTGTCCTTTCACAATGGGGAACAAATAATTTAAGTATTCACACATTTATATGGAGTATAGATATAGATATAGATATAAATTTTTACTTTTTCAAACAATGAGGGAGTATTCATAATTGTGACAAACCTTATGTGAACTCGTTATAATTTATCCTAAATTATATCACTTCATATTTTTTTTTGAAAAGGCCTTCTTTCAATTTTTTTCATATTTGAAATGTTCCTTTATTTGTTCCCTTTAAATATAAATTCCAAGGTCTAAATTACATTATTGTTTCTTTCATCATTCAATTATTTGAATGTATTAATTATTCTGAAAAAAAGAGAATAAAACGAGTTGAAAAGTATAAGAAAATAGGAAAAAGATAGCCAAGAAAAGTTATGACACGAGACATGGCTGTAAATTTTCTCTCCATTTAATGTGGCACTGAGAGAATAACAAAAAACAGAGGGAAAAAGGAAAGAAAAATCTCATCTTGATTTTGCCATGGCTGTTGCCGTGGCTTCTCCTCCTTCTCCATTTCTGGGCCGCTCCTCATTTCACTCTGTAAGCCGCTCCCACTTTCAATTTCACTCGTTCCACCACGTTCTTGCTTTCTTTTGTTTGGTTTCAGTTTTGATCATCTAAAGCTAAGAGGGATTTGATTGTATGATTCTGGGTTGCGAGAATCTTGGTTTTGTCTTGGAATCAATGTGCGTTTGTGTTTATTGATTTTATTACATGGGTTTTACTGGCTTGAAATTGTAGTGTGAATTTTTAAGAGTTTACTTATGTGTGGTTGGTTTCAAATTTGACTATGAGGTCAAAACCTAGAAAAGAATTATTTTTGAATTTTTAGTTGGTAAAGATAGGCTAAATAACATGCATCGTCTGCTCCATTTTACCAGGTAACTTTTCTTGGCTTTAGGATTAGTAATTATGATGAAAACTCTATCTACTAGTTTGGAATGCATGCAAACTGTCAGATTTGTTGTTCCAATTGAATAGATTTGTTTTTCCATCTCATGCTATTTGATTAGCATTGAGCAACAGGTTTTAGAAGGTTTTCTTGAACAGGAGTTGTGTAGGTTGTGCATGGTTTAATCAGGATATTTGTCGGCAGAATATCGATAGGCCACACAACTCCGTAGTCATAAGAAATTCTGGGTTCATATTTGATTTGATTTTTGTTAGATCTCAGTAACTGAATCAAGTAGTACTGTTCATTGCAAATTCTTCTCTGAAGTTGTATCCACGTGTAACAGCGCATTGACACACTTTAAGATAAATTTTTGTGCGATATCCTTTACTTAATCTCCACTGTAGTTTCTGTGCTCTCTTAGGTTTGCATTTTCCGTTCGCTTCTAGGGAACAAAAGAGTGTAAAAGAACTGTCACATGAATGTAACTGAAGTTTTTCTTTGTTGATTTTAGTGTTACTTTCACGTCTATGACACATTGTAATATCTGAGGAAAAGCCATATTATTACTTTCAAGTTACAAGAATGCCATCTTGCCATCATACACCCCATGCCAAGTTGGGAATGCTGAAAGTCATGGTCGTAATAAATGGTTACATTATTAATTTTCTTATGAGGGTTTTGCTTGTCATCTACTTGTCATGGTCGAGAGTATATGAGCATGCTATTGTTTCTATCTTGTTCAATTTCATAGCTTTCAATATGATGCTTCTTTTAGGTCCTAGGAAATTGTTCTATGTCTTACAGTTGGATGTGCTATTCATCTGCTGGTCCTTTTAGTTAATTGTTTCATCATAAGAGAGACTAAACATGTTTGGTAGTTCTGCCTCTGCTTAAAATGATGCTTGTCCAATTCTCTGATTACAGAGGAAAACAACATTTAGAAGATGCATCCAGAATTCAGATGTTCGGTTGTCCATAAAATCCATATTTTGGGGGCCAAGGAAGGCTGTGGAGCCCACCAAACTGGATGTGTCCCTTGGAGACTTCAGTTTGACAGAGTTAGGTTCTGAGGTGTTTACTTTGCGGTCCTTTAATATTTTTGGTGTTTGGGTTGTCAAAATCTTGATCTGATATTAGTTCCGTGCTATTTTTAATCTATAGCAGGGAGACATAACTAAATCTGATAAACACAGAAAGCTATCAGTTTCTGTGGTTTCATCCATCGCAGAGGTGTCACCGGACGAGTGGGATGCTTGCAGTCTTGATTCTGCAGGTCCAGAGAAATTTAATCCGTTTCTTACCCATGGTTTTCTTTCAAGCCTGGAGGAGTCAGGTTCTGCAGTGAAGGTTAGCAATTTCAACTCTGTGCCATTGGCTCATCTTGTCCTTCTAATTTTTTTAGGAACTAGATGCATGCTCATGGCTTGCATAGTGTTTTTCTAGGTCACCTGCATGTGATATCTTTTCATTTATTCTTAACTATTTATTATAAGAATGATCGTTTATATGCTAGAAATGAAAATTTTCTATTTGAATCATGCAACTTATATATACTTATATACTGCAAGTCCACTTTAAACCGTCACACAGTTGGAATAACAGGTCTTATATGTGAATTAGAACAGACAATAGATGCTCTTGCGCTTTTTGGATTAGAATCTGCAGCTATGCACCCAGTTTTTTTGAAGCTAGGACAGGATGAAAGGTTATAGAAACAGAATCCTGATCCTGACTGGGAGATCTTTTATCCGGATCAGCATGATTTGGCTCCTAATAAGCTTAAGAAAAAGGCATGAAACTAACAGCCATACCTCGAGGACCAATGGCCCCCACTGATAAGAGTTTCTACGTACATCATGTAATCTTATTGCTTATGGCTTTCAGAAACCATTGCCTAGGGGTAGGTGTGAAGCCCCACGGAAACAGAGGCCATGAGATGAAGGGATTTAAAACTGTTGTGTTTTACTTTCTCTTTAGCATTTCCCACTTGCTTTTCATGGTAGCAAGTGAACCGATACTATTTGCTCTTTACTGCATCGAGCATTCAGTATTACAGTACTCTCATCGGTTTGCATTTGCTCTTTTAGGGACTTTTTGGAACAAATTAATTGACATTCTCAGTAATGCTTTGAGCATGCTCAGTGTCACAAAAAATCTACAAACATATGTTTGTCTTGTGACCTGAATCTTCGTGATATTCTTAGTGACTGAATCCTGAAAGTTATATCCTGTTGCTGTTTCACTCTTCATTCACGCAGCGCTGTTCTGGGGTAATAATCAAACAGGCATCCATAGCCTTCCAAATTTGCACTTTTATCTGCCAAAACAAAATTATGAAACCTATATCGTCGAGCTACACTTTGTTATGCCTTTGCACAACGTAGTTGCAATTTGGAGAAAAGTGTGGTATTAGTGGCAAATGGTTCGAGCCATGTAGATAACTAAATATAAGACCATAAGCCTCTTACCTTCTTCCTTCCAGTTTGATATCTTTCTATGCTTTGGAAATAAGAAAATGCAACATGCAATGACCTGGATTCCATCTGATTAAGTGAAGTGGATTAGACTAGAGTATAACGCCAAGATAATAAAATTTCAAATAGAAACTGACTTTTTTTCATATGCGAAAGCACTTAAATGTCATCCCTAAATTTCATTTCTTTTCTTTTTTAGTTGGTGATTAGCTGGAGAGTGAAACAGCTATGAATTAGTGCTATGATTTATATCTGTTTAATGCTAAACAGTTGCTTTGATTGATTGAATCCACATGCATTGGAGTGTGGTAGAATATGCTGAAAAGCATGAGGCATTATCACCTGTATAATCTGCACATCTGCTTCTTTTTGGACGGTATGGTGTTTGCCCAAATCATTGGGATAGTAATTATTAATACTCGCTTCCAGGAAACAGGATGGGTTCCACAGCATATCATTGCTAGAGATGACTTCAATAATGTTCTCGGAGTGATCCCTCTCTACCTGAAAAGGTTTGATTTATTTCCATAACTAGTTTTTTGAATAATCCAAAAAAGAAAAAGATAGCATTTCTCTTATTCTTTAGTATTCATATTCACAACTGACGTGCACACTACAAACAAGGCTGCACATTCCTTGCATATATAACTGGATGACACATTTTCCTTACATGTTTGTACCTGCGCATCCTTTCCTCAACTTTGCAGCCATTCTTATGGTGAATATGTGTTCGATCATTCATGGGCGGACGCCTACCACACTTATGGATCAAGATATTACCCAAAATTGCAATGTTGTGTACCTTTCACTCCGGTTACCGGCCCAAGGATCTTGGTCCGTAATACCAATTACAGAGATCAGGTCTTTGATATTTTAGTCTCTGCATTGGTGGCGCTGACAATTAAGGTAGTTGTTCAATCAAATTAATCCTTATCACTGTACCCTTTAGTGTCATGTTAGATTAACGATCTTAATTGTTTACGAACAATTCCCTAGTCATCTGTAGTAACACACCTGTGTTTTCACAGTTTCAGGTGTCATCACTGCACATCACTTTCCCCTCTGTGAACGAGTGGGGGAAGTTGAAGGAGAAGGGTTTTCTGCAGAGAATTGGAATGCAGTATCACTGGAAAAATCGTAATTATAGAAGGTAGGTATGTTTACTATTTCTTCAATTGCAGATCTATTAAATCACATCACCTGTTCTTTTATTTGATCACGACAGCACTTTTTCCTTTCTATTATGTTGCTACTGCAAACAGTTTTGATGAGTTCTTGATGGACATGAAGCAAAGTAAAAGGAAAAATATTCGCCAAGAGCGAAAGAAGGTATGTTTTGAGCTTGATTTTTAGTTCTTTGTTTCATTAATGAATTTGAAAATGAATGACAGAGAGTCGATGGAGAATGTATGAGAAATTTCCTTGCATGATGAAATGGCCGCATAAAAGTTGACGGAAGCTTTGACTAAGTCAAGTCTTGGAAGCTCGACTGAACACCTTTGTGTGTTAACTGTATTTCTAGGGCGTCAAAGAAGACAAATTTAATCTGATGTTAATAGTTATCGACCTTGACATTTATGCTTTCTTGCCTTCTTGTTCTTGTCTCTTCTTGAATCCTAACCTCTTTAACGCTGTACTGTTTGCATGGCCCTCCCATCTTGAATATGACGAGGTTTAGGATGGCTTGTTTCTCTGCAAAGTTTGCTAGTAAAATACGTATTAATTCTTTCTTGCAGATTTCTGCACAGAATTTGACAATGAAACGCTTAAGAGGATACGAAATTAAGGTATGTATATGGGATGATCTTTCTCAACCAATTTTCCATGTTCTTAATTCTCAACTATCTTTGTCTGTTTTGTCCGCAGGCTAAGCACTGGGATATATTCTACAAGTTCTACAGAAATACCACCGACAATAAGTTTGTTCGCTGAACCTCTACTTTCCTAGTTGAACTTGTTCACTCAGCTTTACATTAAGTTTTAAGTTTCCCGACTTTGAAAAATCTAGAATATCCTTGGAATTCTTTGTGAATTATGGCAGTAATATGTGTTCAGGTGGGGCACGGCTTATCTAACGAGAGACTTCTTCCACAATATGGCTTCAAAGATGGGTGATCAGGTGCTACTCGTCACTGCAGAAGATGGGGATGAAATTGTGGCTGGAGCCCTTAATCTTATTGGAGGAGATACTTTGTATGGACGCTTATGGGGATGCCTCCCTCGTGCATACTATCCAATCTTGCATTTTGAAGCCTGCTATTATCAGGTTTCCCTATGCCCACGTTTTACTTGGTATAGTTACACCATTTAGAGTCACTTGCGTGATAATAACATTTGATCAGTCAGAAATGTTTCATAATGTTTACGTTTTTTCTGTAAATTTAGTGTAGTACTTGGACAACAAAAGTACTTGATCTTGGGATCTAAGGTTGCTCCTGATTTCCACTAGTTTAGGCAACATTACTTACAACCTAACTGTCCTAAAAGGTTGGAATAAAACTTCTTGAAACCCGACTCGCATTCCTATTTTAACGTGCAGGCTATAGAAGCAGCAATTGAATTTAATCTTGACAAGGTTGAGGCTGGAGCCCAAGGTGAGCACAAAATTCAGCGGGGGTATATGCCCGTGACCACCTACAGCTGTCACTATATTCTGGACGAAGGCTTCAGGGAAGTCATTTCAGATTTCTTGGTACGAGAAAGAGCTCAGGTAATTCATTTACTGTCTAGAATGTCATCGTGGCATGTCATTCCTTGTTGCTAAATGTGTCTGGCGCTCTCGTACTGTAGTTTTTTTTTTTTTTGCTTTTTTGTAATGCAAATCCGTTTTCCATTTGCTTGCCATGATGTGCAAAGCATGCATTTGTCGTCTCTGTCAATCTTTTTCCGACGTAGTCATTTGAATCCTCCTAGCGTGGCGTTTCAAACTCGTTCTGAAATTTTAATGTGCTTACTCTTTTCCATGATTAACACTTGTCCGTTGAGTTTTTTCACAGCTTGAACTTGTGATGAAATTATTACACGAATCTGGCCCGTTTAAGGATAACGTTGCTTGAAGTGCTGAAAGACGAAGCATCGTTGGCGGAAGAAACCGCAACATTAGGAAGCATTTGGTACTCTATTCAGATTGATAACATTGAGAAGTGGATAGCAGCATCTGAGGTGGATGTGGATGAGCTATGTGTATACTGTACATATATTGTAGTAAAACCCGTCACACAAATTTGTAAATAACTGTATTAGACATGCATATTATGCATGTATAAACTCGAAACAGTATCTGGACAAGATCATTCTGCCACTTAGCATTATACATTGGTGAACCTAGATCAACAAGTCATCCCTATGTTCTTATGTGTTGTGTTCATCTATTTTTGCATTGGAAGTTAAAAATGGTTGAGTCAGTCAACCTACGACCTTGAAGGAGAGCTGATGAAGTAAGAAATATTTGCTGATGATGGCAGTGATTAATTAATTGTCTTTTCATCAAACTTTATTCTGCTAGAACATATCAAATGTTTCACTGAACTGGTAGCAATTGCAAGATGTGCCACAAACAACAGGCAATATAACCAGTAAGAGTATCTGTGACACCCTCCAAATGTAGTATCCCCTAAAGACACTACGATTTTAAACCACACGAATGTCACACTTGAACCAAAACTATGTGTACATAACCTGCCCATAACCGATACTCATAGATAATATCTCATCAACATAACAAACACAATTATCGTCTCATCCACAAGATTATACACACATTCGTCCAGTATTAACTTATATGATTAGTTCACACTATCAACTTGCACATGGGACCGAACAAGAATGTGTGAATTTATGCAACGTCTTAGAACTGATGACTGTAACAAAGCTTAATTCTGGCAATATTGATCATTGATACAAAAGGTTAAAGTTTTGTAACATTGATTGTAATTGACTTCATCGATGGGGCAACGGACCCTGTGACAGTTCACACAAAATCCATACGAATGAACATCCATTATTATGTTTGACTCCATATGAAATGGCTATATTTCAAATAAATAGCAGGTATACATACATGTTGGAACCGGACACTTGAATCTTGCAGGCCAGCCAGGAAGCAATTTTCGACAGCCAGAAGAGAAGACGAGAGTGGCTTCGTCTTCAGGCAGTCAGCAGTCTCTTGTACAAAATCATTGTAAGCCCCTATTGATTTGGCGCCAAGCCAATCTGATTAGGCTGGCCCCTTGCGGCGGATGAACTCTGGGTAAAGCCCCAAAACATGCTCCGGCATAAAGTCGTGTCTTGTCAAGATTCCAACGATTGGAGGCCGCTGCAAATTACGAAATATATGTTAAGACTCCACAGATCTTAATTTCCATGATATTTGTCATTGCATCATGATATGTCTTGGACAGAAATTGAATATATCATAGAAGTAAAACTAAATTGGCTTTTTTTTCTTACCCCGGGTGTTTTTGGGACGACGCACAAGTGTCTGAGGCCAAGTTCTCGGAAAAGGACAGCAGCTTTGGCAAGAGACATGGTCTCCACCACCATGTATGGCGAGGTGTTGGTAATTGCATGGAGATCGACGTACATCTCCATTTCCTCTTCACTGAGATCCAGGTCCTCCACTTTAAGCCCCTTTCCTGATCCAGGCTTAGCAAAGTCGAAGGCATGAAAAAACCTTAAGAGTTCTGATCCAGACAACACCCTGTTCTTGGTGAACTTTTTCCCTTTGAGCAAAACAAGCAAATGAGACCTCAAAACTAGGCCACACAGTTCTGGTGCATCGGAGAATGGGGGCTCATCAATTACTGGAAAACCATTATGTCGAGTCATCCGTAAAGCATGTAATATATTGCCCACTTTCTCAACACCAGAAAGTGTAATCAAGGGACCAGAACAAACATCGCCTGCAGTCAGATTTCTCATGTATGGTTCTGCATGGGCTTCCATGTAAGGCAAACCCTTCATCTTCACTATTTGGTCATAGACACCTTTGTTGAAACCGTCGGCCACAGTTTTTGAAATAAGAAGAACAAGCATCACCAGCGGGAGCATTAATAGGTCATTAGTAAGTTCCAGGAGTATGACGCAAAGCGATACCGTCATTCTCATGGTGCCACCAAGAAATGAAGCAGCTCCAAGAAGCGCAAAGAGACCAACATCAAGATTGGAAATGGAGCCAACGAGTCTTCCAACTAGGCGCCCATATGATGCTCCAGCAAGTATAACAGGAATGAAGAGCCCAGATGGGACAGCAATTCCATAAGTAACAATACCGAGGAAGTAGGTTCCAACAAAGAAAATTAATAGTGTAGAGATTTGAAATTGTTTTCTGTGTTTAGGACTGAATAGATTGCGGATGGCATCATCATTCGTGTTAAAGAAAAGGGAGGCAAGATCATTGTAGTACCCAGGCTGACATTGGAAGTTTTTGTAGTTGCCAGAGCGACCAATTGTAGGACACTCATCCTCGAAGCCACTAGGACATGGTGTGCACGGTACTAACCAAGGAAGGCCAAAGGCACAACAAGATGTTAAAAGGGAAATAATGATGACAAGCAAGATCTTGAAAGCACGGCCTCTCCTGCAGTTAATTGTTGAATAAAAATCAGAAGAAGAGGAAAGGGAAGCATACAAGTATGTGATACTAAGAAATTGGACTAATGTGGTATGAATTAGTGAATCCAAGAGAAATATGTTCTTCATAACCTCAAAAGGGAGAGAGCCTAACGTAGATTTTACAAGTAAATGACTCTATATCAACTAAAGCATAGCTAGCACATAATGCATTAAACTGACTAGTATGAAATTGCATCAATGCAAAAGCAATTGTCTTGCGGGGAGAGAAAAGCTGTCTGTCAGCTAAATAGTGCAGTATAAATAACTAAGCAGGAAGCAAAAATTAAAAAATGAAAATGATTGTGATAAAACATGTAAGAAGTACAATTCATTCAATCATATAAGAAGAATTTAGCAAGCTCTAGGATATCTCAGCACAGATGGTGTGCATCTTTTCCTGAAATTATATTATGTGCTCATCACTTTAAGATTTGCAAGGTTATAAACGAACCAAACTGTATTAGTAATAGGAGAAGGGTGTGAAGCATACTCGTTGATGATACTATATGTTCTCAGGACTTTGTCCACAAGAAAATTGTAAAGGCAGCCAAAAAGGCCTCCAAGAACCCCAATTAGTAAAACGGCAAGCAGATCTACAGTGTTATAAGCTGGAACTGCTGAATTCACATCAAACATGATTAGACCTCCTTGTCCAAATAGTCCACAATTACCATTGCGGCAAAATGTAATGAGCGATCTTAATACCACAGCTACAACAGCAGTTGTGAAGAAGGTCCTCCAAAGAAGAGCACTCCGCCACCTGAAATATAAAATATAAATTGCTCAAAGGTGACAGACTTGAAAAAAGCAATTTATCAAGTTAACATGCTATCCTTGCAGTTATGGAGCTCGAGAAAGCATTCGAGTGCCGCTCAACATGGGAAAAAGATTGAGTCCTATTTACAAATATTTCCAAATGAAGACCATAACATGACGATCAAAGTGTAAGATACTGTCATTGTTCTAATATATAAGTGGGAATTATCCAGAAAAGAAATGTTGAGCTGATTTTTTTTATTTTTTTCTTGTATGTGATGTAAAAACTTTCTTGAGCAAATCTCCTTCCATCTAAACCTGAGCGAGCAAGCTCGAGGAGAGACAAAGTGAAATATTCATATCTTCTGTAAAACCCATCATAACATGAAGAGAATCAGTGTCTGTCAACAAACTTCAATATTCTTATTGAATTTTCTTAATTTGAGACAGTCTTAGATCACCACACCGACCATATCAATCACTAATTCCATACTTTGACAGATCCGTGTGTGTTATGTATTAGAATTCAATAGACTATAATTCTGTGTTAATATCAACAATCCCAGAACATATTCAAAGAATAACAACTGGCATGGAGAGAGAAGGAGGAGGTAGGAGGGCAAGATACCATGAAGCTGCTTCTTCAAGAGCAAAAAGAACACCACCGACTGGGGCACGGAAAGCAGCAGCTACACCAGCAGCAGCCCCACAAGTAATCAAATCCCTTCTGTCTCGATCATTTTTAAAGTATCTGAGCCATTTCCAAGTCAAATGATACTTGCGAGAGCCTCCTTGTCCAAGTAAATTTGCTATACATGCACCAGTATGTACCATTGGTCCTTCCTTACCAACAACAAATCCAGCAGAAACTCCAAAAATAGAACCAAAAATCTACGGAAATTCACGTGTATTAGTGGATTACTGAAAATATAAAGTTAATAGAAGTAAGGATCATCCAGTTCCTTGAATCATAATTTGTATCAAATGAAACGTAAAAGAACTATTTGAATCACAAGACATTCCAGAAAGACCTTAGTATTAACAAAGACGCCAAAAGCAATTCACCAGATGCTCAAATTCCTCTACAATAAGAGAGGAGAAGGATGAACAATATTAAAGAAATGTGAAATCTAATGCAGAAGTCAATGCCAAACCATTAGAAAGTGAAGCCATCAGATGAAATTGTTAAGTTTTCTAATTGTTCAAAAGCAACTGGAACTGATCGATCTCAGCCATTAATAAGAGTAAACAGACTTAGATTAGCTCGGATCAACAAGTCAATAATGTGAGGAGATGCAACCAATAATTTTGACCAATTGATTACTAGGGGATAGCCTAGACATATAGTTCAAAAACATGAACTCTCTCACAAGGACCTCAGGCATACTTCTGATGCTTGCTTACTGACCTGGTGCATTGCTATTCTAAAGTATCCTCAGAAGGCATGCCGCTAAACTCGCAATGCATCAAAGACAAAGTTCTCAAGATGGACAAGAATCGTATGTTATATACTAAACATAGAAAACCTATAAATGGTTTTCCCAATCGGAAATACACAGTTTTTCTCCTTGCAGTCAGCGACAATTGCAACATAGAAATCTGAGAATGTATTAGAGGGGAAATGTCACACAAAATCCAACACACCTTGACAAATAGGGTACTCGGAGCCAAAATGGAATGAGCATCTACACCATTAAGATATGCTTTCACCTCAGGTATGCCAGACCCTGCTGCTGCAGGGGCAACGAATGCACATAGTGCTGCAGCACAAAATGCCAGTATCACATTAATACCAGCAAACGCTGCAAATGCCTGAAAGTACCTGCGCTGAAATAAATTATTTCATCCTTATTCTGAAAATTAAATGATTAATAAAGCACAAATATTCTTCAAACAGATATACATTTGTTTCAAAGAGCAAGGAAATCCTTCTGCATTGTAATAATGATGGGAAATTCATAAAGAAGCCTGTCCAGCAATATTTTCGACAGTTCAAATGAATATTTCATCATGATTAATCAAGCTTAAATATTTTCCAGGAGATATATATTTATTGCAAAGCAAGGAATCCTTCTGTCATAAACAAGGATAAGTGTATAAAGAAGCCTTCCAGTAGTATTTTTGACAGTTAAAAAACAAGCTGAATATTTCTAAAGGCTTGCACCAAGTACATCTCAAGTCAGAGATATATATTCAATCAGATAGTCTGATTCCTTTTGTGGCTTCCAAAATTTTATCTCCCTTAGATGGTCGTTTCCCAGTTAAAATGACAAACAGTAGACATATCAGATTAATAATATTGAAGAAAATTATTGAGTTCAAGCTCACAGTTGCTATTTGCTATCATTCTCCATTTTAATGTACATTATGACAACAAAGAAAACACCAAGAAATAGGTTCTAGCCATCAATTCATTTGGAGTGATAAGGAGTATATTACATAAGACCAGACAAGAGTTGCCTGCGGCAAGGACAGTACAGTAAGGTGGCATATTGTAGTAATGAATCCAACATCCAGGGGTAAACTTTGGAAGTTGTGCAGACACACTAAAGATGATGTGATAACAACTAAGAAAAGTAGAGTCTTGGTCAAAGCAAGCCGTCATATTATATTACCAGACATAATTGGAAGAAGCTCATCCAAAACTAGAGCTAGAAATGCCAATTTTGCATTAATAAATGAGTGCCCTTATGAGTAGTCATAATATTTATTCAGTTATGAACTTAGAAGAATCTGTCTGTAGTACAAAGTTGCACTTACTTAGCCTTAAGCATCAAATTGCTAGTAAGCAGAAGCTTGAAACCAGCAATATTTTCAACCCCGATGTTATTGCAAAATCCAACAAGACCTGTGCATAATCCAATGAGAAGAGCAAGCGTCCATTTGGCAAAAATGTACTGAAAGATTTCAACCCTTTTCCTAGTTCTCCAGTCCTGCTTAATGAGTTCATTTTCAAAAATCCTGCAAACAAAACAGCAATGAAGTGAATCAGATTTTGACTATCACACATTGTTCTGGATAGTAGAAAGAATCCAACAGAAAATATGGGACCACAAGAATAAAGCACTACAGATTGCAATGCATCCATAATTAACCATGCATTACTAAATGGATGGTATTGCATGAAATACCAATGCAGCGAAAGAAGAAAAGATAAGTTAGATGCATTTAGATTTTCATGTTCAGCCAATGTCAATACCAAATGACTTAGTTGATGAGGGAAAAATGTGTTCGGTGTCTCAAAAGCAAGATCCATACCCGTACTCCTACCCATCAAGTCACTGTGAGCCGCAAAGACACTATTTATCATTTGCAGTTCATCAAAGTAACTAATCCACAATCACAACCAAATTATCATCACTCAAATATAATCACTGCAAAGAGATGCTCTCACAACAACTCAATGGAAGTCATAAAACCAGCAGATGATCAAGAGAAGGAATGATGAGGACTTGGTATGAGATAATGCATCCAGCATCAGATGGTATCATGATTTAATTTAGTATTACTGGGAGGAGACGTTACTTGCATCAAAAACCTTTTATGATGTGTAATTTCCTCTAAAATATAGGTGACTACTGAAGTCAAAAAGTGAGAGAGAATTAATACATTATTGTCCTACGGGCACCTTTTAACAATTACTTTTTTTCAAAAACTTGAGCAGGATCAGCTATGTGCATTCTTTTGTTCCTCTCAACTCCACCAAAGTTCATCATGCCCACAGGCAAACACCAGAAAAGCTAACGAGCAAAAAATATACTTAACCAAGTGAATAAAATAATTCAATCGGACAAGCTGAGTCGAATACATGCAAGAAAAAAAAAGAAAAACAATCGAAAAGCTCAAAGCTGAGATCATTAAAGTTCAGGACACGCCCCAATAATGTTTCTTTTAACATAAATTCTATATATACATATAATTTTGAAGTAACAAGCATATGAAAGCAAAGTCCCAAAGAATCCTTGATTAAGAAGACTCAAGTAACCAGTAACCACCAAATAAAGCAATAAGAAAAACTAAGTTGCTCGGAGAACATGTAGAAAGAATTCATACTCGTAATCTAGACTTTCGATGGGATAAACCTTGGAGCCAACAATGGCAATCTGAGAAGTGGTGTTGACTCTGCTCTCTCGATGCAACAGCGGCTCTGTCACAGCCTCCGAAAACGAGGACGTATTGCTCTCTCTTCTTTCAATCAAACCACCCCTTCCTCTTCCGCAACTCTCTATATCCCCTCCTCCTCCTTCAATGTTATAATCATCATCATCATCAGAATGATCCATCGATCACCACTCTCACCCACAAAACTATATAATCTGCTGCAAATTCTCAACAAAATTCCCCAAAACAGTAGAGCACAGTTCCGAACCGGAATTCCTTACGGTGATTTCTTAGTTTCTACACATTGCATACAAAATCCATGATATACACACACATAAATATAGAGAGAGAAGTAAATACGAAGTGAATATGGATCGATTTATGATGTGTGTGTATGAGAAAAGAAGAAAAGGGCTGTGATTAAATAAGGAGAGCAGAGTATACAGCTCGAAGCTTCTTCAATGGCGACCATGGAAACCGTTGGCCCCCCTGCATTTATACCCAACGTTGGCTAATACCAAAAAGAGAAAAAAAAAAAAAAACGAAAAGAAATATATATATATATATATATATATATATATATTAATTCTTAAAAAAATTAACACGTTTATTATATAATTAATTTAATTTGTATCTCAAATTTTAAGTTTTTATTTATTTGACTCCTCAATTTCTTAGTTGTACCAAATATTATAATTTTTCTAATCAAATTCATCTATTAAAAAATATAATTATTTAATATTGGTCCCTTCTCGAAAAATAATTTTTAGAGATAAATTTATAATTTTATATATAATACATCGCCTGTTAAAATATGTCATAATTTCTAATGTACCTAAATCATGGATTTCAAATTATCAATGGCACCAATAATATCCCAATCCAGTGGTTATGGTTAAAATTAAAGTTTTATGAACAAGTTTGGTTTCGTAGGTTCGATGTTCGAGTTACATCGAACATGTGGGTATATTTATTTCACTTTATTCCAAATATTTCAATTTTAATTTTGATTTTTTTCGTTTGAATAATATTGGATCTCAAACTTTTCATATATGAAGTCATTTATATATCCTTTATCTAAATCATTTCTCAAATTCAAGTCCGATTCAAATATAACCTAACTTCGTCCAGATAAGTATATCTAAACTATTGAATTAATATATATAATATTATCAATAACCCACTACTGTTATAATGAAATTAACTATACTATACTCTCAGAAATTTAGTATAATTATACGTAAATCTCATATAATTTAAAAAATTATATTTAATACTTATAAAATTCACTTTCATCTAAGAAATAGGTCCTTCTGTTACTTAAAATTATATCAAATTTATGGGAGGGATTTGTTATTATCCCTTAAATAATATATATATATGAAATTGGGGTGTGTGTGTTGATTTGGTTGCTTCTACAATCCATGAATATAATACGAGGTTAAAAGTCAATAGTTGCCAATTATGGGGGGAACAAGCCACATGACCATTCAACTAACAAACCTTAGTTTAAAACTGTGATGCTGCCAACACTCAATCAAATATGGTATATTTGATAAAATTTAATTTCTCTAATTACAATTAATTATTAACCTAATCTATATATATATATATAACAATATAGAAATATAGGTTATTTTTTATTTTTTATTTAAATTTGGATAAGTGTATCATTGTTTGTATTTATCTAAAAGAGTCACTCGCTTTCTGGATAAATAGTTAGTAAAATATTTTAGATTCATTTTTGTATTCAATATGCTTTTGTATTTCTAGACTTATTTATTACTTTAATTTTATTTACTAATTAACACCTACTTTTGTAATTAAAAGTAAATTATTTATAATTCTATTTGCTTATTTTTTTCAAGAATTACTAGAAAAAATATAATTTTTTTGCTACAGTTAATTACTATGGTCAAAAGAAGACAAAAAATCATAGCGAATACAAAACGTTGTTTCTGCAAGTGCGACCAAAATATTAGTCATGGGGCTCATGGCTAATACCATGGCAAATATTTTGGCCATGGTAAAAACCATGGCAAAAATATTGAATAACTGTGCCAAAAATTTAAGTTTTTTGTATTGATTTTGTTTTGTCGTGGTTAATAGTATTGATTTACCATAATTTTTGAGTCGTGGTTATTTATAATATGACGAAAAGTCAATTTTTTTGTAGTGAATATAATTCTATCGTGCCTTGGCACAGGGTACTAACTATTTTTTATAGTAATTGTTGATTAGTTATAAATATTTTATATCAAGTATTAATATATTGATTATTATAATCGATAATGATTAAAATTTATAATATAATTATAATCGATTCACTAGAAAAAATTATTGTAATGCTAGAACAATTGAAAGGGTAATTTACTTCTATTTTTAAAAAAAATGATATTTTTGACTCCTTTTATCACCACGTGCTAAGAAAAAACACAACATTTTAAATCAATTACACGATAAAATTTACAAATTACCCATAAAAAAACTATCACTTGCAAAAAAAATCCAAACATACAATCTTTCAATAAGAAGTGAATTGTCATTATCAACTGCACCAACACCGCATTGTGGTGGACCGAGCGCCCGATTGAGCAGACTAAACTTGCATTTCGAGTACAAATGCACATGCTTGTACCGCATGATCCATTATTTAATAATTATTTTTTAAATTAAATTCCATCAGAATCACATTAATCTTACTGCAATACTTTTTCTACCCAATTGTCCATTATGCCCGTTAAATTATTGGGTGAATTTGAGTTTTGACATGATTACGGATACCCCTTATTGTTTCAAAAACTATAAATACACCCTGTGGTTTGTAACCGTCTAACAAATAACCGATTTTCATCAATTTTTATGGGTGAACTGACCAAAATACCCTTATGAAAATTGAATTATTTTTTAGAATTTTTTGGACAAAAATGTGCAGGGAGATGTTTCTTATGTTTTTTTTTATACAGATGAGCAATAATATAATTTGCTTCGGCTGATCTTTCTACAATTTTTTAAAAAGAAATCACGGGCAAAATGGACCATGTCAGGTCCTTGGTTAAAAATTACAAACCTCAGGGGGTATTTATAATTTTTGAAACAACGAGGGGGTATCCGTAATATAAAAAAAGAAAGACAATTTTTCATTTACAAATAGTGATTTCTGACACTATTGCACTAAATTTTAAAATACTGAATATATCCTTAAATATTAGTACCAATATAATTATTTATTCATTTCAAATGGTCTACATTATTTTTTAACCGTCAATCTACTATCATGTTTATCTTTCATTTTCCCCCACGTGAAATACTTGATCGGGTTTAATTAATCATATATTGATTTTTCTTTTCAAAATTTGTGCCACATCAATCTGATTATATAAATTATTTATTTATTTAAAATAGTCCACATCATCTTTTAACCGACAATATATTATAATATTTATCCTCCATTTTCCCTTATGTTAAATACTTGATCGACTTTACTTAATCTGTATCGTATCTATCTTATTATATGCAGTCACATACTGTATGCTGCGTGGTTAATCAACCTTAAAAATAAAATTAATTTTTGGCATATAACTACGGCCTAAATTTGTACAATCAATCATGAAATTATAAATTCAACTATTATAGTCATAGTTTTCAAAAGACATGTTAAGATGATTGAAAAATGGGAGCAATGTAGGCCACATGATTATCCTGAGATGTGGGGGATGATACCTCTACTCCAAATCCAATCAAATCTTCATCATTAATACCCTTTTTGTCAATTCAATCATCACCGTTGATCTTGCTTCATGTTCCTCTTTCGATTATTGGTCGTTGCATATGGTTTAATACACCTGCGGTCTGTGACCTCTTTGTTCTTGAAAAGTCATTTTATCCATCTTTCCAAATCAAGCACCTACAGTTGGGTGCCCACCCACATTTTTGGCATATGGGTTGGGACCCATTTTTTTAGAGTTCGTTTAATTTAAATTAGAGGAAATAAAAAGTGAAAAAAATAAAGGGTATGAAAAGAATAATATTTTTTTTAAAAGTTGTTTGGTATAATTGAAAGAAGAGTAAATTTTAAATACTTCTTCTTATTTAGTACGGGAAAAATAGATTGAAAAGAAAAAATTAATTTTTGTAATGTTACTTATTAACCCCTTATCTTTCCTTTTGTATTAGAAAAGAAATAAATCAATATTATACTTAAATAGTTTTAGTATATCAAAAATTTTAAAATTTTATTAATAAAATTATTCATCAAACAAGAACAAGAATATTTTTGTTTATTAATAAAAATATTCATCAAAGTGAATATTGTTTTATTCTAAACCATCCAGTTTAAATTAAATGAAAATTACTACCAAATAGCAATACAAAAATTCAAAAAAAAAAAAAAACGCAAAGGCAAAGCATGTTTACCTGATTATTGACTTCAATGTAGTGGTTTTTCCTATGATTTGATTATCTTTTCTCAAGGATTATGTATCGTATTATCAGTAAGAGCGAAAAAAGAACTGGATGAAAATTATATATATGGGTAATGGAATAAATAAAAATAAAATATGTATTTTTTGTCTGTTGGGCCTAATACTTTCACTTTTTCGCCCATTTTAAACAGAAACAAAATTGGACTCCTGAGAGATTCAATATACCAATTTTACTTCATCTCCATCTATTATTCCTAACCAAACATCAAACTTTTTGTTATACTTCCACTTTTCTTATACACTCACTTTTTACCTCAACCAAACAAACCCTTAATCTTTATGTGTTTGTCTTCTTCTTTTTTTTTTTTTGGATAATTACACCGTCCTCTCCTGAGGTTTGGTGCAATCATGCGTAAACTCTATGGGTTTTGAAAAAAATTACATCTAGTACCTCCTGAGGTTTACTTCTATCTAACAAATGCTCTGTCAAATTTTCAAAATTTTAAGTTGCAAAACTTGCATTTATTTAACTAGTTATTTTGAGAGTTTTTTTTTTTTTTTTTGTGTCTCCATCAGCTTATGCGTGATTCCTTTTTGTATTTATTTAATTCATATGTACTTATATATTCAAGTCTAATTTTAAGAAAGTTAAATTCAATTTTAACTTTTTGAGCATTAATTTAAACAAGTTGTATTCAGTTTAAATTGCTACTAATCGTTAAAACATAAACAATATTGACTTTTAAATTATTATTACTCCAATTAAAAACTATGACTCAAAGAGGTTTCTTTCAAATTTTTAAATCTAACAGCTTTAAATTTTAATTCAACATATAATATCAATTCATCATATTTAAGATAAAAAAATTACTAGTGTTGGCTAGTCGATACAAAAAGTATTAAAACAAAAATATTTTTTTCAACGAAAAATAGAAATACAAAATTCGACAATAACTTTAAAATATAGGCCACTCCAATAATGAAGATAAATTGTTTGTGATAGATGAAAATAAATATATGATAGATAAAAAGTGAAAAGTAAAAATAAGTAAACCCTAAGTCAAATTTTAAAAATCAGGGTAAGAAAGGAAAAAAAAAAGAGTTATCAGTGGCCCCAGCCACACCACATAAATAGTTTATTTTTAAAATAAGATAAAATATCTTATAAGATTAAAAAAAATCTAGAAAATATTTTAAATAAATTTAATCAAATGCCCTCTAAGTGTAATTTCATATTAAACCTTAAATTTGTCAAAGTTGATTTGTTAATAGTAATTTATATTGAATAATTGACTTTCTGATTTAATTATGAGGTAGGTGCCAATCTCATTGGAATTTAATATAAAAATGCACACTAGTCCTAAATATACCTTATCACCAATGAAATTTATAATAAAATAGCCTAACATAACCTTCTTCCTAATATTTTGAATTTTTCAAATTCAATTTAGATAGTATGTTTTTCAAACATGAAAAATCCATTTTCTCCCTCTAATAACATCATCATATATATATATATATATATTATTATAGTAAGACCAAAATTATTCAATAGGTAGTGGTCGACATTTATTTATATAAGAAAAAGTTGAAGTTGAAGAATTTGACGCAAATTTGTGAAATAAAATTGCCATTTTTAATAAAGTGGCCTCCGGTCAGTCAAAATTTCAAACTATTATTAATTATAATAATATTCTATCTAATTTTTATTATTATCTTTAACAGAAATAAGGTCGCTAATTGTAGTTTCCAACCCAACAAGCAAAAAAATTCATTATTTAATTCTATATATTAACATATGTAGAGAGAGAAGTTGGCAATTAATAAATGTTAACAAAGTGACTTTCAATTATATTATTTTATTTAATTAGATATGCATTTAATATGAAATTGGGCAATATCTACTTTTATTTAGAAAAAAATCACATTCAATACCAGATTGATGAGCTAATAAGAGTTAATTTAGTTGGCGAAACTGATGTCCCATGTTTATAAAGTCATGAATTCAAATCCCACTAATGTGTTGGCGTTGTTACTTTAATAGTTATTAATATATGCTTAATGCTTTCATAGTAGTTATTGATTAATGATAAATATTTGATGTTGATTATTAATACTATGATTATTAAAATTATTAATGATTGAGATTTATAATAAAATTATAATCAATTAACTATATATATATATATCTTATTATAATTGAAAAGCACCTATTCGGTGTCTCGATTTTTTTGGTCTGCTATTTTTTTAATTTTTAAATTCTTTTAACAGTTTTTTTTTTCTTTTTCTCAACCTCCAATTCTCTCTTTCTTTCCCCACTTTTCTCTCAATAACTTCCCACAAATTTTATTTTTTTTACTATGTTTTTTATTTATTTACTAAGATATATATTTTGAAGAAGTTATAATTATATTATTTAAGTTCTAAATTAATTGCACACACATTTGGATGTGTCAAACACACTAGTATATCTAATTGATGCATCTATAGAGAGAAGCTGACAATTAGTTTTACTATTTTGGGATCCACAAATCTAATAGATGACCAAAGTAATATGGCAAGTAAAGTCGTACGTCATGTGTCATGGGTTCGAATTTTACCAATGCGTGGATGATAGTTTATTTTATAGTAAGTATTGTTTGTATTCTGTAATAGTATGATGTTGTTTAGATTTAATTTATGTGATATTGTTGATATGACTGTTATAATTATCTCTGTTAGATATTAATATTCGACAGGACTAATTGTAATCGATTTAGTTCAATAAATAATATTAATCGCTTTTACCTTAAAAATAAATAAAATAATATGGCAAGTTCACGTGAGAGACAACCATTTCTTCTTTAGGGTAGGTAAAAAGTGTGTATCAAATTCATACAAGAGGTTGAGGTCCCTTTATGTGTTGATATTTGTATAATTTTGTAATATATATTTTGATCATCAAATTACCCTAACTTTATTCTTGTTTATACGACATTATTACGGTCATACAATATCTACCCTTCGTAATTGGACTTGATCCG
Source organism: Sesamum alatum (assembly GCA_034509735.1). Taxonomy (NCBI): domain Eukaryota; kingdom Viridiplantae; phylum Streptophyta; class Magnoliopsida; order Lamiales; family Pedaliaceae; genus Sesamum; species Sesamum alatum. The sequence continues at coordinate 18,552,386 of JACGWO010000001.1, read as the reverse complement.
GGTCAGTTACTCAACCTCGGGCATAGTTAACTCGTGTGGTCTTATGAAATTATTTGTGAACTCGATCTAGTAACTTATATCAAACAATGAGGTACCGGAGAAAAGAGCAAACGTTAAGCTAATCGGAATGGCCCCCAGCAAAAATCATCCGATGCTTAAGTCAGAATATGTTTGAGATAGAGATAATCGATCAAGAGTAGTTTCAGCTGCAATAAATGCACATACTTGTAATAAATAAGAATGTTAGCTATTTATAAGGCCATGTGCACGGATTTATCAGGTCCACGTGGCGCAATCTTGATAATTCTCTGCTATAAGATCGACGACCCCTAGTAGATCTTCGTTATCGGGTTGCCAATTCAGGTGCTGTCGGGGATACTTGAGCCGACTCAAAATTACACAGATCCTGGTGGCATTAGAGTAAACTCTATATCTTTTCGAGGGTATTTTGGGTAATAGTGAGATAACTCCCATTAGGATTGTACCTATAGATATCCTCATTTCTCACCCCCCCCCCCCAAAAAAAAAGCGAACCTCCTACAATTTTTTTTAAAAAAATTTTCTTTCTTTTTTTGCTTCGTTTTTCATGAAAATTTAAATGAATTTAAGAATCTTCGTCGGAAGATCCCTAACTGTGTTGCACATATTTACGTGTTCAAGATTTTGATTGACTATATTCAAGCAAATCAAACTTAATCTAAGAGTGATTTTGATGTAGGAATCACACATAAGTATCCTAAAATGATAAAAGAACCAGCATATAGAGCATTCACGACCCCAATTCGATCCAGTAGAAATATGAGTATGTACGGTGATCCGGGTAGTAGATAGCGATCTCTGAGACGTCTGGGATTAGGGACCTCCACCTGACACCGGGACAGTATGGGTACCTGAGAAGAAAGCAAACGTGAGCCTAGCCGGGAGCGTCCCCGGCGAAGACCCTCCGATGCTTAAGTCAGCACACGCTCGAGATGGCAAATATGCGATCTAAGTCGAAGTGTAGGTCGAACGCTATCAATAAATCTTACCATTAATGCGGTGGGATAGGAGAATTATAGAGCCAAGTGCGTGTACTTGCCTGATCCACGTGGCGTCATCTCAAGGCTTCAGCTGTCAGGAGACCAAGGGTCTAGCTCTCGGGTCTTTACAGCAGGTTTCGGGTCGCGTACCTTGGGTCGGATCGCGGGTAGTGACCCGACCATATTAAACGCGGGTTATCAGGCCCATGTGCGATTTTGGCCTCTCTTGAGGGTATTTATGTCTTTTCAGCGTAAGTAGGGTATGCCACTATCATTAGTCCCCCACTTCTGCTAGTGTAATTTTTTGCACTAGGAGAAGTCGAAAAACGAGCTCGTTAGGATACGTCCAAGCTTCCTAGTCCAAGCCCCCCCTACTCGTCGGGTCGCTGGTCATGATGTGCCCGAGGTCGTTGCTTTAACGGAAGGTACACCCTTCTATCCCCGTTTTAATGCTTTTGAGAATATGAATGATCATGTCGCTGAAAACTCAGGGTCCTTAGAGGTGGACTCGCAGCTGAGGTTGCTAGAAATGTTGAGATCACAACTGAGGTCGCTGGTGATGTGGTCGTTGTTGACCTTGCGGCTGGGGTCGCTGTTGAGGCTGCCGCAGGCGCTGGTCCGTCTAAGAAACATAGGCGTAAGCATAAGAAGCATCGTAGCAAGGGCTCAAGTAAGTCAAGCAAGCATAGTCAAACAAGAAAGTGGTGGCCGCGCATCGTCTTGAAGGGGCTCGGGATTTCCTTAAAGTGCCTGCCTTCAAGCTGGCCGTTGACATTTAGTCCGCGCGTTTCTTTTATGAGGGCTTTGACAAGTGCGTTTCCCAGGTGGATCACCTCAGATCACTTGAGGTGATCTTTTTCCAGATCGTTTTGAGGTGAACGATCTTTTTCAAATCGTTTTGAGGTGATCTTTTTCAGATCACTTGAGGTGAATGATCTTTTTTAGATGGTTTTGAGGTGATCTTTTTCAGATCACTTGAGATGAACGATCTTTTTCAGATCGTTTTGAGGTGAACAATCTTTTTCAGATCGTTTTGAGGTGATCTTTTTCAGATCACTTGAGGTCAACGATCTTTTTCAGATTGTTCTAAGGGGATTTTTTTCAGATCGTTTTGAGGTGAACTATCTTTTTCAGATTGTTGTGAGGTGATCTTTTTCAGATCACTTCAGGTGAACGATCTTTTTCAGATCGTTTTGAGGTGATCTTTTTTAGATCACTTGGGACGATCTTTTTCAGATCGTTTTGAGATTATCTTTTGAGGTGATCTTTTTCAGATCATTTTGAGGTGATCTTTCACAAATCACTTGAGATGATCTTTTTCAAATCGTTTTGAGATGATCTTTCACCGATCATTTGATACGATCTTTTTCAGATCGTTTTAAGGTGATCTTTGATAGTTCACTTGAGACGATCTTTTTCAGATCGTTTTGAGATTATCCTTTGAGGTGATCTTTTTCAGAGATCTTTCACAGATCACTTGAGACGATCTTTTTCAGATCGTTTTGATGATGTCACGTAACCTACAGGAGTAAACGACTGCGCACATGAAATTAAGTAGCCCGATTGTATTTAAATGATCTTTCACAGATCCTTACACCTGGAAAACTTTCAAAGTTTGCGCTAATCACAAAAGGGATCTTTTTCAGATTCTGCTATTCTAGATCTTTCACTGATCTTTTGGTCGTCTGTCACCCACAAATGTCTTGAGACTTAGCACAAAAAGTGGTCTTTTTCAGACCATATGCCTTCTGATCGCGTGTCTTCCGAAAGTTTCTCAAAACTTCACACCAAGGTGGTCTTTTTCAGACCATCTATTTTATGGTTGCATGTCACCCAGAAGCGTCTTGAGACTTGGCACAAAAAGTGGTCTTTTTGAGACCATCTACTTTCTGATCGCGTGTTGAAAGCGTCTCAAAACTTAGCCCCAAAGTGGTCTTTCAAAGACCATCTATTTTATGGTCGCATGTCACCCAGAATCGTCCTGAGACTTTGCACAAAAGTGGTCTTTTTCAGACCATCTGTCTTCTGATCGCGTGTCTTCCCAAAGCGTCTCAAAACATAGCACCAAAGTGGTCTTTCACAGACCATCTATTTTATGGCCGCATGTCACCCAGAAACGTCTTAAGACTTGGCACAAAAGTGGTCTTTTTCAGACCATCTAGCTTTCTGATCGCATGCTACGCCTACGCGTAAAATTTCTTCCAAGTTATGGATGTTCCGCAGTCGCGGGAGGTTTTTCCTTCCAGATCTTGCAGCCTGTACATTCTTTTGTAGATAACGCCTGCATTTTTCACGTCAAATTTCATTATAATAGTAAATACCATTTTCGATTACGAAAGACGTCTTATCTCTATATCATTCCGCCATGAAAATCTGGTGGTATCCTTGGTATGCATCCATCCTGTTGAACAAAACGCACGCTACGATAGTGTACCAACAAGTCGCTTCGAGGTCGTGGGTAGGGCACGCTTTGTTTAAGTTCGTGAAGTCCGTGCACATTCGTCACTTTCCTGATACCTTTGTCACAATCACCACGTTTGATAATCATTGGGTGTATTGCATCTGTCACATACCCGACTTCTAGCAATTTGTTCACCTCCACCTCGATAATCTTCTTCCGCTTGACCCCAAACATCCTCTTCTGTTTGACTGGTCGAATTTGTGTTCTCCTTGAAAAGCTCGATCACCATCGTCTCCAAGCTTGAGGTCATACGCGACCCCATTCTGGCTGTCTTATTTGTTTCTTCTTGCACCAGTTCAATCGTCTTATACTCTCCTGCTGATTCTATCCACTCGGACTTAGACTTCTTTACAGTGCCCATCTTCTTAACCGGGTGCACAGTCACTATATTTTTTTTTGGTCTTTATGTCATCACCTTCACCTTTTTTTCAGAATAGGTTCTAGCACTTCCTAGGCTCCCTCTGGTCGTACCTCACCTCGCCTATTCCATGTCTTATTGGGAACTTCATCTTCAGGTGATAGGTGGACACTACTGCCATCGACGTTCTCCTCCTTGGCTCATAATCCTTGTCAACTAACACCTTGTGCACCAAAAAATTTGCAATGTCCATCTTGATCACCATTGGGTCGTTCTACAACTCCATCTCTAATGACAAGTTGTTTCTGCTAGAGGTGATCTCTTTTTCCTGCCCAACCTTCAAACCATCTCTATTTCAAAACAATTGTTTCCGGTGTTCTCTTTCGCGACCTCGCGGGGTCTCTTCCAGTAGTTTCTGCAATTGTATGAACGACTCATTTCATAGGAGTGTTATCACCTGCCTCGTCACTGTTCTCTTTTGAGAAATCGTTCCCTAGTCCTTGACCTGCTTCTCGATCTCTCCCTTTTCTCTTTCCTCTGCTCTTGCTCAGGGTCACGGGATTCCGTTCTTTGAAGAATCCGTCTGTCTCTTCCGTAATCTCGACCAGCATCGCGACCTCTGCTCGCCCATCCACCATCTTTCATTGCGTTCATCTCTTCCTCGTCTATGTATTTTTGTGTCATTTTCATCAACTGTTCTACGTCCTCAGGTGGGTCCCTTGCAAGTGATGATGCGAACGGTCCTTTATTCAACCCATGTAGAAGAATGCTTATCATCATGTCAATCAGAGGTCTTGGACCTCTAAGGTCTCATTATTGAATCTTCCTACAAAGCTTTTCAACGACTCGTCTTTCTCTTGTCTTATGGTGAACAAGTAGGTAGTCGACCTCTTCTGTTTTTTCTTACTTGCCAAGTGGAGCGTGAATTTTTGAATCAACTGTTTGTATGAACCAATCGCCCCACTCAACAAGTTGGTGAACCATTCTTAGGCCTTTCCTGTCAAGGTGGTCACAAACAGTTTTGCGTTAATAGAATTAGATTGACCATACAAGTTCATCACCAATTCAAACGCTGCGATGTGCTTCAGTGGGTCTTTGGTTCCATCGTATTTAGGTAGATCGGTCATCCGAAAGCTGGGATCCACGACCTCGATCAACATTTTGTTTGAAAATGGCGAGTTTCTGTTCTGCGCCATGATCTCACCTTTTCTCTTAAGTTCATCAATCTGCGACCCCAATCTCTCAATTTGGTGATCCACGTTCTCCACCTCAGCCTCGATATCCTAGGCTCTCTCCTGGTTTTTCCTTTTTTACTTGATGCTTCGTCTGAAAGTTTTATTTATGTGTCTTTCTCAGGCATCCCTTTGCTAGTCACTTCCTTCGGTCACCTTCCACCTCTTTTCCTTTGAATAACTGACGTTTCATTGAATCGTACGCATATGGGGTCGCGGTTCGCCTCTCATATTCAACTATGGCATTTCTGGTCGCGTTCCGGGCAGCTTCATCGATCATCCTTTGCAATTCATTTCTGGTGATCTGAAGAACTTGCTCTCCAGGTCGCGAAATAGGGTCATTAAAGTCGCCCGGTGTTTGTTCGCCTCCTGATGGTCCTTCCATCTCAAAACTTAAGTGCTCTTCTCAAGATATTTCCCACGGACGGCGCCAACTGATCCGGGTAGCAGATAGCGATCTCTGAGGCGTCTGGGATTAGGGACCTCCACCTGACATCGGGGCAGTATGGGTACCTGAGAAGAAAGCAAACGTCAGCCTAGCCGGGAGCGTCCCCAGCGAAGACCCTGCGATGCTTAAGTCAGCACACGCTCGAGATGGCAAATATGCGATCTAAGTCGAAGTGTAGGTCGAACGCTATCAATAAATCTTACCATTAATGCGGTGGGATAGGAGCATTTATAGAGCCAAGTGCGTGTACTTGCCTGGTCCACGTGGCGTCATCTCAAGGCTTCAGCTGTCAGGAGACCAAGGGTCTAAATCTCGGGTCTTCACAGCGGGTTTCGAGTCGCGTACCTCGGGTCGGATCGCGGGTAGCGACCCGACCATGTTAAACGCGGGTCATCAGGCCCATGTGCGATTTTGGCCTCTCTTGAGGGTATTTATGTATTTTCAGCGTAAGTAGGGTATGACCCCTATCATACGGACTCATTACAAAAACACGATAAAAACTACATTAATGATTTACATATGATTGTACAATTCGATTATACCTATAAATATATGCATTCAATGCCTCACATCTAACAACTCCAAACTCCAAATCACGCCATGTGACCCGGACAAGTGGTACATTTGGCCCTATAAACACGTTCAACTATTTCATTCATTGGTACGTCATTTACTATCTCCACAACAACATTAGATACTTCCGTTTGACCTCGAACTCACTTAAACATCAGAGGGTTTTTGTATGGGACCATCCAACGAGCCTAACAATCTTTTTTTTTCCTCAGGTTCCCTGAATTTCTTATCCAGACTACCCTTGATCGAACTCTGTCTTCTACCGAATCACCAGTATTGTTCTCACGAGCTCTATCTTGCAGGATTATTTGGAGATTATTGAAAATTTATTCAACCTGATGCATAATTATTTAGATTAATCAAAAGACTTGATAAGTCCAAACTCATATCAACATATATACATATAATACAGTTAAAATAATTTATTTAAAGAAAAAACGATAATTATCCTACGTGGAAATGGTGACATTTAAAATAGATTGAAACGTGAGCACTCACCGCCCATAAATAAAAGTTGACCGGACATAATTAAAATCACGATCGAGTTAGGTATATATATATATATATTGCATCTGCCACGTGGATTAAATTTAATTTCAACTTTGGTGCTGGCACCAGACGTATTTTCCCATTTTAAAAATTATTTATTTATGTGACGATAAAGGGCATATAGATGAATTCTTGTACAAGATTACTACTACTACTCAATTAAAAGACTTTTCGACACCTAGGGGGTGTTTGAGATAATTTATTTAAATTAGTGGTTTATGTATAACTAAAATTTTATTATATTTATTTAATTAAATAAAAAGAAAAAAATATTAAATAAATGAGGATTAATGTATTTTTTGTCCCATAATTTTCTTTAATTTTATAGGAGTGTGTTTTGGTCCTTCATCTTTTTAAGTTTTGCGATTTTAGTTCTTCATTTTTTTTTTTCAGAATTCACCTTCACCGAAGAAAAGGGTGAAATCCGGCGAAAAAGGGACTAGAATCACAAAAATGAAGAAGATCTATGACCAAAATATTTACTTTAGAAAATTAGAGGACAAAAATGGACCAATAGGAACAGTAGCCCTAGTTTTTTTAGATTAGGCGAGATGAACATGTATTTTTCAGCGAGAAGGGTGAACTCCGACGCAAAAAAAGAATTGAAATTGCAAAAATTAAAAAGATATAGAACCAAAATACTACCCTAGAAAATTAAGGACGAATATGCCAAATAACCTAAGTTACATGATCGAAAATATGTCTATGCAAATAAATAATTGACCAGAACTAATAATGAATTAATTTAAAATGATTCTAAATAAGAAATTATTAAAAAAAAAAAGGGTTAAATACAGTTACCACCCCTGAAGTATTCACCCTACATCAATTACCCCCTAAAGTATTAAACCTTCAAAAAACCCCTGACCTTCTAACACCTTTAAATTTGAAAAACCCCTTTAATTTTTTTTTTTATAAATCAATTTTTAGTAAGGGTAAAATGTACTTTTTAAACTTTAAAATTAAAGGTATTAGAAGGTCAAGATTTTTTTTAAGGTTTTAATATTTTAGGGGGTAATTGATGTAGAATGGATACTTCAGAGGTGTTAACTGTATTTAACCCATAACCAAACTATATTATACAAGCATGTATGATGACTCTCAACATAATTAAAATGTGTGATTAATTATATTTAATCAAAGGCAATATGATGAGAATAATAGTAAGGAATAAAGATGAAAACAAATAAAGTATAGAAAGATAAGAAAGCTAAGGAAGCAAGCAACCTTATATATATATATATAAATATATTCTTACATTTTTTGGCTGTCTTTATTTGATTCTTTGTCCACTAGTTTTCATGTCATAACACGCAACTCCGTCACCCTCATCCAAATATTCTAATTATTTAATATATATGCTCATCAATTATATATTTAATTACCACTATAATTCATGGGTTCGATTAATCTTACTATCTGTGCGGGTATTTATCTCATTTTATATGAGTTTAATATAATTTATTTAGGGATAATTACACACCTCTCCCCTAAGGTTTGGTATAATTATACGTAAATTCCATGTGATTTGAAAAATTATAACTAGTACTCTTAAGGTTTGCTTCTGTCTAACAAATAGGTCTCTCCGTTAGTCAAAATTCACTGAATTTGTTAATATTAACAAATAATTGAATTAAAGCCGATATTTACCCTCGATTGACTTTTACTGACTTATTGTAGATCAAACAAATTTTGTATGACAAAATTGCACTTATAAAACAAAAGATATATTTACTCACACGCATTAACATATGAAGATATATAAAGGTAATTTGATTATAAAATATTTGTTTGACCTACAATAAGTTAGTATAAGCTAATCTATGGTAAATTTCATTCAGTTTTTTTTGCTTTTATCAATAAATTCAGTGAATTTTAACTAATGAATGGACCTATTTGTTAGACAGAAGCAAATCTCAGGGTAACTAGATGTAATTTTCCAAATCACAAGGGGTCTATGTGTAATTACATCAAATTTTAGGGAAAGAGAGTATAATTATCCCTTTATTTTATTATTTTTAATTATATCGACGTATCAATTGAATATTAATGATTGATTAAATTGATGTATTGCTCAATTTATTGAGATATTAATTTAACTATATATATGTATATCGTTGTGTGTGTCTTGGAAAGAAAAGAGTACAAGGTTGCTTGAATTGTGTACTTAAACTTAATGGGGTTAATTTATTTAAGTTGTAAAGTCAATAATATGCATAGGTTGGTTCTGCTTCTACAATAGTTATTTAATTAGTATTAAATGTCCCCATCCCCCTCCTCTCTCTCAAGCAATACAAATTTAGTTTACCAACTTTTTGTTGATAGTATGCTATTTAATTATATTTTTTAATACGTTCAAATTCAAAAATTAATTTAATAAAAAATAATTTAAAGCAACAAATACGTCGAAACTAACAACAAACTACTATATAAGTCTACATACGATCTTCTCGATCCTAAGCCTGGTACAGTGCACTGGGTAGTACAATAATGGTATAAAGATCCAAATTTTCACTATTTCCAAATATAAATTTAAGTTCATTTCATGATGATATAATGATTCTTTTATTTTTTTATTAACAATTTCTAGATACCTGTTTAAGTTCATTTCATTAATTTTTAGACTCATTTAATAATTTCACCATTTTTAAGAAGCTATTTAAATTTCTGTTACTATATTATTATTATTATTATTATTTTATCATTTTTTAATAACATCTTAAAAATATTGAAAATTTCAAATGCGTCTTTATAAAATAATGAAATGAACTTAAACTTATCCGTTTATTTCTTTTATATCATTTTTTAATACCCACTTAAAAATGATGAAATTTTAAATGAGTCTTCAAAGTGAACTTAAACGGGTATTTAAAAATTATTAAAGTATTTAAATGGGCCTTTATCCATCATGTACTGAACTTAAATTGATATGTAAAAACAGTTAAAAACCGGTTCTTTTAACCTTTATAGGTTATTGCACTACCCTGTAGGCCCGTATTAGGGAAAATTGCACTTTTGGTCCTGTAGAACATAAAATACTGCAGATTTGGTCCTATTTTATATGAACTCAACACTTTTAATTCAATAAGAATCAAAAGAGTTGCGCTTTTGGTCCCAACTCCGTTAAAAGTGTTAAATGGTGGATGAAAAACCATACTTGAATAGTCACATAAATTTATCTTTTCAAATGTGGTTTTTATGACTCGAAACCACTATGCTTCTTTCAAGGGAATTGTATCAGATTTTGGCACCATTTTGAAGCACCTAACTATATGAAATGTCATTTTGCCTTGTTAGGATAACTCGGCTAGTTGTTGTAACTTATACCTCTTTCAATTTATGAAATCCACCTTTACCCAAAAAAAAAAAAAAAAAAATTTGCATCAATATTCTCACTCATAGATAAAAAAAAATATATCTGTGAAATTCTGTGATTGCAAAATTAGAATGACTGCAAAAATAAAATAAAATAAAATAAAAATAAATTGACTGCATTGAATGTGAGTGGAAGATAAATGCATTAAAAAACATTACACCAATGTCTTTTATTACATTTTTCTTGAACCCCTTTAGTAGCCCTATTAGGATTAGTTCTAAATGAGTCTTCATATTTTTTTGACAGTCCTTCACTGTTCACATTTTTCACATTGAAAGATTTTGCACATGTATGAACAAGATTATACTATCTTATCTGGAAGGTGATTTCACCTAACACTTTCAATGCATTTATCTTCCACTCACACTCAATGCAGTTAGTTTGTTCTTTTCTTTTAATTTTGCGGTGATTTTAATTTATTTATGCTCATTCTAGTTTTGCAATCAGAAAATTTTGCAAACATTTTTTTTTTTTTTTAATCTATGAGTGAGAATATTTTGCAAAGTTTAGAGGGAAAAATGACATTTTATAGAGTTAAATGCTTCAAAATGATGCCAAAATCTGATCCAATTCCCTTCAAAGAAACATAAAAACCACCTTTGACCATTCAAAGGTGATTTTCCATCCATTATTTGACACTTTTAACGGAGTTGGGACCAAAAATGCTTTTGATTCCTATGGACCAAATATGCTGGGCCCGTAACGTATGTGATCAAAAGTAAATGGTGCATATCTGATGGGACCAAAAGTGTAATTTTTTTTCCAGTACTATGTACCAGGTTTATGATGGAGGAGACCTCATACATGCACTCATATTCGTGAGATTCGAACTCATAAGCTTTTAGTTCGTGAGGCCTCAACTTTATCCATTGAGCACGACCTCATTTTCAATATTAAATGTTCTTCAATGAAGTAATTATCTATATAAATAGTTAAACTTTAAAACTACTGTTTTGTATATAATTCAATTATTTCTTCTATATTTTTTCTTTAAAAACAGTTAAGGTTAATTCGTGGAACAGAGAATAAATAAAATTATAGTAAATATAGAATCAGATCAAAATAAATAAAATAAAATCAAATCAAATCAAGAGGATGATAATGAAATAATTTTTCTGTCTGAGAAAGCACATGTTGCCACGTCTCACTGTCCAGGAATATTAATTAAAATGGTTCAAATATATTAAACATAGTTGGACTATAAATTTAAAACTTTAAATTTGAAATCCATTGATTCAGACATATATAAATTAGAGACAGAATATATATATATATATGTATTTATACACTTCATTTTAGCTGCAATTATAAAATAAATGACATGAAAATTATTACAAAGGATCGATAAAAATGAATTTCTGGGACATTCTCAACAAATGATGAAAGAAGCATCACAAAACATAATGCGAAAACTATCAAACAATAATTCAAAACAAGAACTCAAGAATTTGAAGTTCATCCGAACATTATAAGATTATGCAAAACAATTCTATTTATTTTTACCTATTTTCATAGATAATTTTAGTAATAGAATTACAAAATGTAAATTATATTAGTAATAGGGTAAATTACAGCTATCTCCCTTGAGGTTTGACATAATTACAAATATCCCCCGTTGTTTGAAAAATTATAACTACCATCTAAAGTTTGTAATTGTCTAACAAATGACCCATTTCTATCTATTTTTATGGGTGAACTGACAAAAATGCTCTTATGTACTAAATTATTTTTTATTTAATTTTAAAAAGTTTTTTGAACTACATTGCACAGGGAGATGTTTCTTAAATTTTTTACATAGGGAAGCAATAATGCAATTTGCCTCGGTTGATTTTTCTACAATTTTAATACAAAATTCAAGGGCAAAATGATCAATTTCAAGTTTTTGGTTAAAAAATACAAACTTTTGGAGGGTATTTGTAATTTTTCAAATAATGAGGGGTACTTATAATTATGCCAAATTTCATGGGAGGTGGCTGTAATTTATATTGGTAATATGATAGACAAATATAATCCCTTCTCAAGTAAATAATATTTTATGGATAAGTTGTTGAATTTTCTCTTCTTTATCTGTTTGCTTATAAAATATAAAATTATTTGTCAATAACAAATAAGTTACAACTTATACGCATTAACGTAGGGTCGTCCAGTAAAACTGAACTAAAATATTGATACACCAAAATAGCGTACCGAATATCGAATCGGTAAAAATGCCCTTGGGTGAATTTTTCAACAACTTGATAGATAATAATATTTGGTTGAAGTGATTGTAGACAAATAAATTTTGTTTCCAATCAAATAACGACAAATGGAAAGTATATATTATTTATCAATTAGATTCTATTTTTCTATTTATATTTTGGAATTTACTAAATTAATTTCAAATATAAATAGTTAAATTAATTAATATTTTAATATATATTTCGTCATCAAATCAACGGCCGACATATGTCAAAAGTCCACCTTGGCGGAAGATCAAAGCCTCAAATCCACCAAGAAATATCTCAAGTTCCAATCAAATATCTTCAAGATTATAGCATTTAATTCAAAAATAAGTCAACGACCCTCGAATTAACGTTATTCAAAGTTAAAGTCAACGTCAAAGGAGATCAAACATCGAGTTTCACCTCCGAAGTTGTCGAAGTCAAAGGTCACATTCGCGAAGAGAAGAATCAGAGGGTTTCAAGTAGAGATTTCGCACCCACAAGTATTCAATCCAATTCAAGAATTTATTTGTAATATTTTCGTATTTCATTAAATTCAGAAGAACACGAAAATTTGTTTACAAATTTTGGCACGCCCAGTGGGACCGCTCTACCTCTCATCTCTTCTCTTCAACAAAGTCTGAAGTATTTCAAAGGACACTCAAGGAAAAGTCATGAAGACGGTGAATTCCAAACTCGCTACAACGAAGTTTTCAAGTTCAAGTACCAAGAGTGTCGGTGTTACTACAAAGGGTATGTCGAAGAAACTTAAGGAATCTTCCCAGATGGCTCCTCCAATTGAGTCTGCTCAGAAGGACATATTCGTGCCTAACCACGCAAGCGAAGATGACGAAGATAAATCTCCCCCGTCCTCTCCTCGCTCTGAGTCTAGCTATTCCTTCACAACGAATATGGCCCCAGTCATGGTGACGAGTGCCACAACCTTAGAAGAGCAAATTGCAAGCCTGACAAGAGCTATCGAGGGACTCTCCAAGCACGTCCAAGAGCAAGATGCTCAAATCGCCAAGTTGATCAATAAGCCGGACAACTTTGAGATAAACCATGCTCGGGAAAAACAAGTTGAGACTCACGATGAAGTAGAAATATCCACAAAGGAGAACTACGCCGAGAAAGATGAACCTGCAAAAGGGCTTCAAGTCTCATCCAATGGTTTGATCCCTGTGGACCAATTGAAAGAATTCATCAAAGGGACCATTAAGAGCAAGATGGAGGGAAACTCAAGGTCATCCTTTACTAACTCCAAGCCTTACACTCCAAGAATTGACAGCTTAAAGATGCCAATGGGCTACCAACCGCCGAAGTTCCAACAATTTGACGGCAAAGGCAATCCTAAGCAGCACGTCGTCCACTTCGTCGAAACGTGCAACAATGCTGGAACCTATGGCGACCATCTAGTCAAACAGTTCGTCCGATCACTAAAGGCAACGCATTTGATTGGTATACTGATTTGGAAGCCGGTTCAATTGATGGATGGGACCAACTAGAGCAAGAATTCCTAAATCGCTTCTATAGCACTTGACGCACTGTCAGCATGATTGAGCTTACAAATTCTTGCCAGTGGAAGAACGAGCCAGTTATCGATTATATCAATAGGTGGAGGAATCTGAGCTTCAGCTGCAAAGATCGATTATCTGAGGCTTCCGCCATTGAGATGTGCATTCAAGGGATGCATTGGGGTCTTCCGTATATTCTTCAAAGAATTCTACCTAGATCATTTGAAGATTTAGCCACTCGAGCACATGATATAGAGTTGAGTATGGCAGCACGTGGAGTAGAAGGACCACCTGTCCAAGAGCCCCGCAGAATCAAGGAAAAGGCAAGAAATCAAGAAAGGGGGCAAACCCTTTTCAAAACCTCCAAGCAAGGAATCGATGGCAGTGAATGTAGCGCCGCTCAAGCTTAGGAGTGCAACAAAAGACAACATTACCCCGAAGCAAAATGCTCCTTACGAGAGACCGTAAATAAAGCTAACTTTGAAGTAAATGCAAGCAAAGCAATATCCTTTCCTTGATTCCGATGTCCCCGAAATATTTGATGACTTGTTGGAGGCCAATCTCATCGAACTACCCGAAGCGAAACGACCTGAAGAAGCCGAACGAAATGACCCAAAATATTGCAAGTACCATCGTTTAGTTGGGCATTCACTACAAGATTGTTTTATGTTCAAAGACAAGGTTATGCAATTAGCTTGCCAAGGCAAGATCTCTCTTGAAGAAGATACCACAGCAGCAAACGTGACCTCGGTCAAATGTGGGTCTTTTGACAGTGAAGCCTCCTACAATACCATACACAAGAATGCTACTGCGACCAAAGAGGACGCTCTGTCTGAAAAGGAAGATTCCTCTGATAGTGATGAATGCATGTCCACCATTACCTTCACCGGTGAAGATTTGCTTCTTGGGTCGAAACCGCATAATCGTCCTTTGTTCGTCGCTGGATATGCACGCGAACAAAAGGTGAATAGAATATTGATCGATGGAGGCTCTGCAGTCAATATCTTACCCCTACGAACCTTGAGAGACTTGGGGATCCCGATGGACGAACTCGCAAACAACCGCTTCATGATTCAAGGTTTCAATCAAGGAGGACAAAGGGCTGTCGATATTATCAGGATGGAATTGTTGATGAACGATATGGCGTCAACCGCACTATTCCATGTTATAGACGCCAAGACTTCTTACAACATGCTTCTTGGCCACCCTTGGTTGCATGAAAATTCTTTGGTTCCTTCAATGTGGCATCAATGCTTCAAATACTGCCGCAATGGTATAGTGAAAAGGGTACTCGGTGATACCAAGCCTTTTACCGAAGCTGAGTCGCACTTCGCCGACGCCAAGTACTACGTTGAAACTGCCAAAAGAGGAAAAGAGATTTCGCCCTCTGAGAAACCAAGGTCACATGACGATGGAAGCATGAGGAGAAATGAGCAGCCCGTTGTCGAGGCCGGATTTTCAAAGAGTCTGACTTTACCATTGACTCAAGTCAACGCAAAGCAACTATCGAAACCGCCACTCGAAGGATTTGTGTCCTCAACCCAAAAAGAAGAAGAGGGACATGAAACGTTGGCTATAGACGGAGAAGGGTATGATCCTAAGGCCTTCAAATTGCTTGTTAAAGCCGGGTATAATCCATAAGAAAGGTTAGCCTTGGAAAGCTTCCTCCCGAAGCAACCAACAAGAAACTCCATGGACTCAATGCCACCCAAGTAATGTTAAAGGAAAAAGGGCATGCGGTCCCGGATTCACATGTGGGTCTTGGCTTCATCCCTCCTAAGCCTATTCGCATCGCCATAAAAAGGGCCAGCAGCAATCAAGTCAGCGAAAGTCTCTCTTCAACAGAAGATGACCAAGGGAAAGAAAATCCATGAGAATCTGTCTTCAACAGACTTGGAACACGTAAAAGAATGGTGCATAGGAAGACCAACAACCAATCTGTCTTTGATAGACTTGGACCACGGAAAAGAATGATGTACCAAAAGAAAGCCATGTCCAAGGTAGCTGCACAATCGAAGGAAAACATCACATCCTCACAGAAACTTAGAAGTTCGATTCCTTCCAGAATGAGAAGCCACAAAACTCTAGATATATCATGTGGCAGAGTCTTGAAGGTTAAAACAAGAACAATGGTTCACACATTCGACTTGATGACGAGGATGACAGAGAAAGTGTTGCATCATCCAATTATATTGACGACAGTGCTGAAGTAGATATCGCTCTAGCCCATCACATCACCTTAATTGAAAACGAAGAGGTTGAAGAAGAAGATGCTGAAGACGCTCCTCTAGAACTTGAGGAAGGCATTAAAGCCACCGTTGATGAATTGAAAGAAGTTAATCTAGGTGATGCCGAAGATCCCAGGCCAATTTACACAAGTGCCTCTCTAACCCCGGAAGAAGATGAGGCTTATGTCGCGCTACTTCATGAGTTCAAAGACGTGTTCGCATGGTTCTACAAAGAAATTCCCGGGCTAGACCCAAAAGTAGCTGTGCACCACCTGTCGGTGAAGAAAGGGGCTCGTCCGGTTAAACAAGCCCAAAGGAGATTCCGACTTGAGCTAATCCCGCTAATTGAAGGTGAAGTAAACAAGCTCATCGAAGTCGGTTTCATCCGAGAGGTCAAGTATCCAATGGGCATGACTTCCCATTACCCATTGCTGAATTAATGATAGACGCTACTACAGGTCATGAAGCCTTATCTTTCATGGATGGGTCATCTAGATATAACCAAATACGTATGACACTGACAGACGAAGAATTGACAGCATTTCGCACTCTTAAAGGCATATATTGCTACAGGGTCATGCCTTTTGGACTAAAGAATGTCAGTGTTACATATCAAAGAGCAATGCAGAAAATCTTCGACGATATGCTCCACAAGAATGTAAAATGGTATGTTGATGACCTAGTAGTAAAGTCAAAGAAACGAGGGGATCATCTTAATGACTTGAGAAAGGTTTTTGAACGTCTGAGGAGATACCAACTAAAGATGAATCCCTCCAAATGTGCATTCAGAGTTACGTTTGGAAAATTCCTTGGGTTTATCGTCCGTCAACGGGGTATAGAGATTGAGCAAGCTAAGATTGATGCCATTTTGAAAAAGCCAGAACCTAGGAACATCCATGAGCTCAAGAGTTTGCAAGGAAAGCTCGCATACCTTCGGAGATTCATTTCAAATCTAGCAGGCCGTTGTCAACATTCAGTCGTCTAATGAAGAAAGATGTGCCCTTCGAATGGGATGAAGCTTGTGATAAAGCATTCAGAAGCATAAAATCCTACTTGATGAAGCCTCCGGTGTTGGTTGCACCCGTCCCTGGACGCCCCTTAATTCTGTACGTCGCTGCTCAAGAGTACTCCATGGGAATCTTACTTGCCCAAAAAAATAATGAAGGGAAAGAGAATGCTTTATACTATTTAAGCAGAACGATGACACCAAACGAGCTCAATTATTCACCCATCGAAAAGCTATGTTTGGCGCCCATCTTCACAATCCAGAAGCTGAAACATTACTTTCAATCACACAGTGTCCACTTAGTCTCAAAAGCAAACCCTCTGAAATATGTCGTGGCAAAGCCAGTGCTGTCAGACAGACTCGCAAGATGGTATCTTCAGCTACAACAGTTCGAGATCACATACGTTCCTCAAAAGGTTGTGAAGGGACAAGTTTTAACAGACTTTCTAGCCGATCACCCCATGCCTGCCGAGTGGAAATTGTCTGATGACTTGCCTGGCGAGGATGTCCTTCTGATTGAAGTCACGCCCTCCTGGAAAATGTACTTTGATGGGGCTGCCCATAGAAAAGGAGTTGGGGCTGGAGTTGTCTTTGTCACGTCTGAAGGGGAAGTCCTGCCTTATTTCTTCACTTTAACCCAGAACTGTTCAAATAATATGGCGGAATATCAAGCTTTAATCCTTGGATTGGAAATGGCAGTGGACATAAAGCAACGACACCTGAAAGTATACAGAGACTCTCAGTTAGTGATTAATCAACTCCTCGGTCTCTACGAAGTCAAAAAGCCTGAGTTGCTTCCATACTAAAACTACGCAAGAAGGCTGATAGGATGGCTAGGAGATGTAGAACTTGAGCACCTATCGAGAAAGGATAATAAACAAGCTGATGCATTGGCCAAGCTCGCTTCAACCCTCTCGATGACCAATGAGGAGACGCGCATACCGATATGTAAGAATTGAGTCATACCACCGGTCTTAAGTGATGATGAGGATGACACATTCGAAGAAGAAGAAAATCATGTCATGGAGGTTTTCGAAATTGAAGAGGAAGATTGGCGACAACCACTCGTCGATTACTTAAAGTATAAGAAGTTACCCGACGGCATACGACGAAGGGCTGAAATTCGACGGCGGGCGTCTCGCTTCATCTACTTCAAAGACACGCTCTACAGACGTTCATTGGATGGTATTTTCTTACGCTACCTAAACGATGATGAGCAAATGCAAGCTATGGAAGAAGCTCACTCTGGAGTTTGTGGTGCGCACCAATCCGGACCAAAGCTACACTTCCGTATAAAAAAATGGGTTATTACTGGCCTACAATGGTTAAAGATTGCATGGACTATGCATGGAGATGCAAGCCTGTCAAATGCCAATTTTATCCACCAACCACCCGAGCCATTACACCCTACTTTAGCTTCATGGCCCTTCGATGCTTGGGGTTTGGATGTCGTAGGACCCATGACAAAGTCCTCCGGTGGTAACTTATATATCTTGGCGGCAACTGACTTCTTCTCTAAATGGGCTGAAGCAGTCCCCCTCAAAGAAGTAAAGAAAAAGAATGTTGTTGATTTCATCCGTACACACATCATATATTGCTATGGAGTGCCCAGGTATATCATCACTGATAATGGAAAATCCTTCTGTAATAGCTTGATAGACAAATTGTGTCAGAAGTTTGCATTCAAACAGAGAAACTCTTCTATGTACTATGCCGCTACCAACGGCCTTGCTGAAGCTTTTAATAAAACTTTGTGCAGCCTATTAAAGAAAGTAGTGACCAAGTCAAAACGGGATTGGCACGAGATAATTGGAGAAGCTCTATGGGCATATAGAACCACTGTCAGAACGCCTAAGCAAGCAACTCTTTATGCCTTGGTTTATGGAGTTGAGGCAGTCCTCCCACTTGAGCAACAAATCCCTTCATTAAGGATGGCGATACAAGAAGGGCTTACTAAAGAAGAAAACGCTCGAATACTGCTTGAAGAGCTAGAAGCTCTCGATGAGAAAAGGTTGGAAGCACAACAAAGGCTCGAGTGTTATCAAGCTCGACTATCCAAAGCGTTCAATAAGAAGGTCCGCCTTCGCTCTTTTCAGGTTGGTGATCTAGTACTCGCAGTGAGAAGGCCTATAATCACAACGCATCAGACGGGAAACAAGTTCTTGCCAAAATGGGATGGTCCGTATGTTGTCAAAGAAGTCTACACAAATGGTGCATATAAGCTGGTTGCTGAAGACGGCTTGAGGATAGGCCCGATAAATGAAAAGTTCTTGAAGCAGTATTACGCTTGAAAAAAAAGAAAAAAAAATAAAAAAGAAGAAAAAAAAAATAATAAAAAACAAGCAAAAAAAAAAAAACTCCTGGCCCGCATGAGTATAAAATGTGAACGACCCTCCCCTCTCCAAAAGATTATTTTGTATCCCTGAACTACGAATTGACTTGATCCTCTTGATGAGATACGTAGACAATTTAGATATTATAAGTTCAGTCATAACACTTAAATGAGCTTTATTCCTCTTATGAAGTCGTCGAGAGTGGAAGTACTCAAACATGCTCAAAGATTGCAAGATAGAAAGAAAAGAAAAAGCTTCTATTACGTATTCTCAAGGAAATATTGGAGTTCATGACATAGAACAAAGAAAAAGGGAATTAAATGCGACAAAATAAAAGGTCCTAAGCAAATCTCAAGCAAAGGGACACAAATCCTTCAATCCTTCCTTGAGGGCTTCCAAGTGTGTCCTTAAAGCCTCCAAACTCGCAACTACTTCATCGTTGAGGAAGGCGGGGGGGGGGGGGGTGGTATTTTCAAGCGCTGCAATTTCCTCCACAATTTCACGAATTCCAACTTGGGTACTATGAAAAAGCTGATTTTCTCCCTTCAGAGTAGCACACAAGTTCTTCCTGCGCTCTTTCAAATCCCCAAGCTCCTTCTCAACACGCTTCAACTCGTCCGTAGTAGATTGGACCTTGGAAGCTCCTTCACTTTCTTTAGCACGGGCCTCTTGAAGATGATTGTTGGCTTCTTTTAACTTCCGGTCAAAAAGATCTTTGGATAACCTTTTAGAAGAAGACGACCTCGCCTCATCATGAGCAGCAGCCTTGGCGAAGAACGTATTCATTGATTCTTCCACGTTTGAGATGTCAAAATTCTGAAAAAGCTCTTCATAGACTCAAGGACGAAGTAAACGTTGTCTTCAATTGATGAGATGAAATCAATCGGAGTGTTTGATATCTTCACGAGAAGATCACTCCACAGCTTCTGAAGAACCTTTCGCCTTCAAATACCGACACAACAGCTTGGCAGGAGGGTTGTTTTCTCTTAAGCCCCATTCCAAGAGGACGGGTCGTAGCCAACAAGTTAGACCTAGAAGTCGATCCTTGGCTGTCTTGGGAAGTTTCATCATCTTCAACGGCTAGGACTTCAGCTTCGAGCTACGATAATGCATCAACTAGGGTTAGAAACAAAATAAGATCTTACCAAAAAAAAAAAAAAAAAAAGAGAGAAAAAGGCAAAAGAGTAGGAAAACAAAATGATCTCTTTGACAAAATTCAACATCGATGGTTCATGACTTGATCCGTCACCATCACCCTCGATGTTTGTTGGTTCCGAATCCCTCTTCGGCCTCTTCCAATGGCGATCAAGATTGCTACTCCCACTTACTTCTAAGGAACGAGGAATACTTTGTTTCTTATTCACTTCAAGGGGTTCGACCACTTGAGAACTTCGCTTAGGAAGGGAAGTAGCCAGCTCGCAAGGATGATCTTGGGCGACTCCTTCATCACACTTCTTGCCTTTTGGAGAAGCTTTACTTGGGCCTAAGGCAAGTAACTTTGTCACGTTTTCTTCAAAATAGCCACCGTGAACTCCAAGCCATCACCTTTTGTACGCCTCTGACGAGAACTTCTTCATATTTGGGGGCATGGGAGGGAACAACACTTTTTCCATAGTCTTGGACAGAATGCACATGCGCTAATAACGGATTCCACCCTCTAAGGTGGCTTTGCGAACGTCTTGCGAAAGAATCTCCGGAACTTCTTAGAAGAAATCAAATTAACGACTAAATCGGTGAGGGTTATAGGGCTCAACAACGAAATGATCGCCTTGCCGCAGAGGAAGGTAGTTCGAACGGATGACCATGAAATAGATTTTTTCAGATTCTGTGGTATGCCCGTCGTCTGTGAATAAAAAATCTTTGTCCCTCACAATCATGTTGCAAGTCCAAGAGATAAGGTCGCCTCAGTGTAGCCGCTTTCTCGCCTCTTGCGGATCGTAGTATTTTGCGCCCCCTTCGCCTGAAAAGAGCGTCATCTTGGGCCCACGAACGCTAATGAGTCTTGAAACAATAAGCTATCCAACTATAAACAACGTGAATCGAAAATGGAGAGTGTACGCGAGTTGGCCTTGGGGAGTTGGAGATCTTATTCAAACCTCTGTAAATACTAGCCAAGACGGGAACTGCAAGACCAATTCTTGGAGCGGCTGCCATAGCACTCGCCACCTTGAAAACACTTGGGCGTATTGAACCAATATCTTGAGTGGGAAGGACAAAAGTACAAAGCCAACATGCCAAATACACTGCCAAAAATATCTCTTCCTTTGAACTCCCTTCGATACCAAGCCTCGAGAACAACGCCTCGTCCACCGTGGACCACTTGCCATGTACTCTAAAGGCCCCGAAGGGATTATGGGTTGGCTTAGGACGAACAACCTTCTTCTCTTTACGCGGAGGGGGCAACAGTATTTCGTCGCTCTTCTAAGCCAAAACTTGACCCATTTATCTACAAGAGCTTGAGAGGATTGGCCATCGTTATTACTCTTTCGAAGCAAGTGGTAGGCGTGGAGTAGGAACTTGCAAGAACGAGGCACAAGTCTCCATCCTGTCTCGTCAACCCCGTTAAGCTCCTTGGTACTTAGAACAACTTCATTATAAAGGAGTCCCGCCATAGGAAGTCCGGCAAGGGTATGCACGTCCCACAACGAAATAGACAACTCTTCAAAGGACGTCAGAAGAGTGTTGGTAGATGGGCACCACGCTTCGCAAAACGCCTTGACGATGTTGGAATTGCGGTCGTAGGTAAATAGTGAGGCGTATACGGCATCATAAACTTGGGCCGCGACTAGCTTGTCTTTGCACCGGCTAAGTACGTCTTCCGTCCACTCCCAAAACCCTTTGATGAAGCGGAACTCGCCAGCAAAGTGAACGTCGTCGCCCCACTTGGCTTTCCCTTCAATGATGCGGCGGCCTAACGTCGGTAGAAAGCTTGGTTCGTCGGAACAACGGTGATGGGTCGCTTGCAAAGATCACACCTTGAAAGTCTTGTTCAATGAAACTTCTCACGACCATTGTTCCGTGTGAAGTGGAGTTGTCAACCTCGGCCATTGCTTCGCATATCGACTGATGAGAGGAGTATGGGTCGCCAAAGTTGTTCCTTTCTCCAAATGTTGGCTTTCATCATCAAGAATAACCAAGTTTTGTTGACCGGAGGAAACAGACTCGTCTTTGAAGTAAACCATGTTGTAAGCTATTAAAATAAAAAGAATGGAATTTGATTGAGTTAAAAAGAAAAGAAAAAGCACAAGTAAATCAAAGTGACGAGCTGAACACAAAGAAGCATATGCAAATATTTCAAATAAAAAGTTATTGTCGGTATCAATTAAAATATTGACTATTAACTTCTTGGATATAGAGTCTATTCTCTGATTGCCGCAATATATTGAAAGGAATAAGTTATGCCCTTTGACGGGTCTCTCTCAAATCAACAAACCGCAGTTTGTAAGGTAAAAAAAAAAAAAAAAAAGAAAAGGATGAACAACATTACAGAATCAATGACAAACTCAAATATAAGATAGTAGATGGAATAACCAAATTCAAATTCATGTTGAGGTCCACGGGATAATATCCTTCCACTACTCAATACTCCTAAGCTGCAACAATTTCTAAATTAAGGAAGAGAGAAGGTAATGGCTACAGTATACAAGCTTTCATGTACAAATTCTCCAAAACAAATCTGCAATGGGATTGGACCCTCCCTAGGCCATGCAACATCACATTTGTTTTTAACTTTATAAATGTGCACTCGACTCCAAGACTTATCAAATTGATAGGCAAAAGGAAAAAGAACAAAAATCATACTTGCAGCATTGAAGACTTGGTGCTCCTGAAAATTGTTTATCTTACGAATGTTATCGGGAGTTCACGTCTTCAGTAATGAGAATTAGACCTAGTACTCTATCAGAACACGGATGAAAAAAAAAAAAAGCTCTCATAATTTATGGTACTACGCATGACGTAAACTCAGCTATGAACGCCCAAAAAAGTACAAGCAAGATAAATTTGAGAAAAAAAATATTCACCGAATAAAGCTTGGAAGTTGGAACAAACCACAAAGATTTTGAGATTATGAGTTGAGAAGCATTACCGTAACAAGCCGATGGAAATTCGTTGAAGAAAGTCGAAATTTCGAGCTTCTCGCGGACTGAAAAATTCGGCAAAGAGATTTAATGAGGCATTACAACAAACACCTTGTGTGCATGACAGAAAATTGAAGAAGAAAAAAATATTTGGCTATCAAAGCATACCACAAATTCTGTCAGCTATCGATTTTCGCAATGTTCGATGATAACTGATTAAGTCCTTTATATATATATATATATATATATTCAATTGCAGTGTTTTAATCTGAGAAGAATTTTAATTTCTGCGTTATACTCGAATTAAAATTCAGCAACCCCAAAGACGTCAAAACTGCACAAAACCGAATGTCTGCTTAGGAATGAATTCCGTCACACTTAGATTTCTTTTGTCAATGTCCAACTCCAAGTTACAAAAGAATGAAGGACTCTGGTGCTACTATTGCTATTTTGTAGTAATATTCCCAAAAACCGTGTTCTTCTTAACGAGGTGTAATGACAAAGTACTGGTCGACTTATGATAATCATTTTCTTGTGGATAACTCTCGACTGTTGATACTTGTAAAAGCTAAAGCTTTCTATTAATCAAATCAACAAATGAGTTTGAGGGGTAAAAAAAAAAAAAGAAAAGGGCTTTGATAATTCGGAGCATGAACTTCATTTTCCTTTTGTGCGTTGCATGGCCCAATGTCCCAAATCCAAGAGGAAATAAAATTTGAATTTGATTCCAAAGCAAATTTATGATGGTGGTGGCCCATTCAAATTCGATCCACATTTTCGCGACTCATTCACTTCGAAATTATATTTTCAAGCATATGTTCGTGAACGAGTCTAGAGGGGGCATTTGTAGACAAATAAATTTTGCACTCAATCAAATTACGACAAATGAAAAATATATATTATTTATCAATTAGATTCTATTTTTCTATTTATATTTTGGAATTTACTAAATTAATTTCAAATATAAATAGTTAATTAATTGATATTTTTAATATATATTTCGTCATCAAATCAACGGCCGACACATGTTAAATTGAGGTATCCTGGCCAATCAAATCAAGACAAATATTTTGCATATTATCTCTTCAAAAAATACAAAAAATTAAAGAGATAATATTGAAATTGACCATTCATGTCTTCCCAAATATTTAATGTATTTATCTCTTTAAATTAAAATAAAGAGATAATGCAAAATAAGTGTTCAAGTTCACCACAACTCTACCTCTTTGACAGCTATATAAAGGGGTCATGGGAACTCATTCAAAACACACATACAATTGAAGACACAAGTAAGAGAGCATTCAAGAAGTCTCGAAATCCTCTCAAGCACAAATCAAGGAAGATCCACGGCGTTCTAGACAAGATTCAAGTTGTTCGTCGCGGAAATCGTCCAAAGTCAGCGTTTGATTCGACAAGAAGTTAAAAGACCGGCGAATAAACGTTATCAAGACAGAAGTCCACCTTAGCGAAAGATCAAAGCCTCAAATCCACCAAGAAATATCTCAAGTTCTAATCAAATATCTTCAAGATTATAGCATTTAATTTGGAAACAAGTCAACGACCCTCGAATTAACATTATTCAAAGTCAAAGTCAACGTCAAAGGAGATTAAACGTCGAGTTTCACCTCCGAAGTTGTCGAAGTCAAAGGTCACATTCGCGAAGAGAAGAATCAGAGGGTTTCAAGTAGAGATTTCGCACCCACAAGTATTCAATCCAATTCAAGAATTTATTTGTAATATTTTCGTATTTCGTTAAATTCAGAGGAACACGAAAATATGTTTACAGTGATAAAATTGAAGTTTAAAGTTCTATAATATTAAATTCAATTGCTATTAAATATGTAGATTTAATATTTTCATTAGGATAGTTTCTAAATGATATATTCTTTAAAAAAAATCTACCGAAAAAGAGTTATTTGTGAATTGGGTTTCAATAATCGTGATTTTGTTGATAAATTATGAGTAAATAGAAAACTTAAAAATACATTGATAAATCTAATATATATATATATAATAACGATATCGATATGGTAAATTATTGCTAATTCAAAACACAACTTTCAATTTTTATAATCATTTTAGATAACCAAATATAAAAAGTTAATCTATTTTTGTCTAACTTTAGTGATTCTGAGTTAAGTAAATTTGTGTTGAATATGTATCTAATATATTTATTGTTATTGTTTTAATTTAAAATTTATTAGCCTTTTTTCAATTACTTTATCTTAAATAGAAATATCAAATATTATCCAACTAAATTCAGAAAGAAAAAAAAGGGAAAAAGAAAAATGGGCCTAAGCCCAACCCAAACCCAAAAATCGGGTGTAAATGCTGGGTTTGAGACCCATTGGGTTTTGAAGGGATTGGATAAGGTTTTGGTCCAAATAAAATACGTCTCTTTTAAGCATGGACATAATCATTTAAATACGATAAAACCCTACCCATTTAAATAGGATAAGACCCAACCTGTTGACAGTTTCCCGGTGAGTGAATGCCACCCCTATCCACACATCACAGTTTTTCACAACACATATAAGCAAGATCATAGTCAAGACATACAATGTAAGAACAAACAAATAAATCAGAAAAAAATTTCATTTCTTTGAAAAATAGGTCACATTTGAGCACCAAGCCAGTGCCAAAGCAGCACTCAACACTAAATATTTCCAACTTCCTAAGGAGAAAATCAATTCCAAGGAATAAAAATAATAAAAAAAAAAAGACTGAAATCGCGCAACTCCCGTATTTTGAGCACTACCATCAATGCAGGCCGAGGTAGCTTGGAGTTGAAACTCTTGTGCTTTATCATAATGTTGTCTGAACAAAGAATGTATGAATATATGGACACTGTGTTGTCTTCGTATCTGTGTTTCTGTACACTGTTTCGTCGACGATCCCATCATCTTCTCGACGAGGAACTTGAAACGTCGAGGAGTAGATGTCTGCTAATGAGTATCCTGCGGTGCTGCAGGCTGTTCAAACGGATTGACCCAACACTCGTCCTCCTTCACCGCCTTGTTCCATCTATTCCTAAACGTCCTCATTTCAGCATAGGATCGTGTCCGAATCTGCATGCAAAAAATATTATGTAAATGTACATCGTAGAAGGCTAGGCCTAGACGCGTAACTGAAACATCGACTGTTAATTCTTCGTATATGTTATGTGACGATATTATTAACGGACAGTTATATATGTTCTCTGAGGTTTGAACATAATACATTAAAAAAAAACACCTCGTGTATATATATATATATATATTAAATGGAATAGAAGATGTAATAAACATTTTGAATTAAGATGGGGACGTTTCACTTGACCGTTTTACTTTTCATCTTCGTGACTAGCAAGGCACATATGTTTACGGGGAAACTTACCGCGAATCTGCTGTTAGGATTGTGCAATTCTGCACTTGCCTGCAAAATTCGAAACCAGAGTTATTAACACTAACGTTAATGGCGGGGAGAGGTACCAACGGAACAATTTGCAGCTTAAAATCATACCGACGTTCCTGAGTCGGACAAGTTCCTTGGGGAAGATTGACCGGACAATTCAGTAGTCGTCTGCATTTACAAAGAAGCAAAATGAGTAATCAACCGCCATGCAGCGCTGATCCAGAACGACGACAGTGGAATATACGGATATTTGTAGGCCTATAGCAGGTTTTAAGCCATTTCATGTGTTTCCCTCTTTAAGACAGCCTCAGAGTACATTCTTGTTAAATCTCAAAATCTAGGATGTATGAAACAGAAGTGGCGACGGTCAAGTACCTTAACGTTGTCTGGATGGCTGCCAAGGGTAGGAAGACCGAGATGAAGTATATATTGCTCGTCAACCACACCAACCTTAACCGTTCGATCACCCTATGAATACGAACAATGGTTTTAGTTACATATAAAAACACAAAACCAGACCACATAGAATAAAACTCTAGGCGAAACATGCCTGTGCACAATAGCCGAGCTGCATGTCTAGGCCCCAAGCATGGATCAAGTCGTTCTGTAGACGGAAGCCGTTAGGCAACGAGCTCATTAGATAAACTAATTTGTAAAAGAACAATAAAAAAAGTTCTTGAAAGTTCATCCCCTGCTACATTCAGACAAGTTTTTTACATATGATCTATGTATATGTCAGAAGAGGTCAGTTTATTGTGTAGTATGAGGAGCAATTGAGCCTGTTTTGAGGTTGTCGACAGCTGCAAGAGGGAAAATATCGAGTACCTGAATCATATACCAAACGCAACGCCATGCTGCTCTTGAGAACACAGGAGCCATCATTTCCACCCAACTGCACCACATTTTGATTCACAACATCAGCAAATAATCTGTTCGTGTTTAACCAAGATTCTTGCAGCATTGTTCCGAAGTTTGTTCTTACTATGAATGAGTATGTCTGTGTCCCGATGAGACACAAGTTATACCATTCCAGGCATGAACTATGTTTTTTAAGGAAATCGGAGTAAGAATCTCGTTAAAGTTTGTTCCTCATTTGGCTTAGACTTACCCGACACAGGGGGGAGCAGTACTGTTGCCATCGCACCTTCCCGATGGACCACCTCTGGACTTGTAGTACCTCCTAGTTTATGACATAAACAAGAGTTTTAGCGAACCAACAAAGATAACGATTGATAACACAGTTGTCTGAAGCAGTTTTCCTTTTTATCAAAGACTATGATTTCGGAAGTGTCTACATTCTTGTGCTTCAACCTCAAGACATGGTTTTCTTACTGACCTGTGCACCCTTGATCTCCGGCTTCGCACGGTGATCTGATGGTGTACCTCAGATTTACCAGCGTCGAGAGCCGGCTGTGAGATTTCGAGACCTTCTTCCTTGATAATAGACAGGTACCTAATAAAAGATGTACAAATACGAACATTCTGAATCACCTTCTCTTACAAAAAATAATCAGCGAATTGACTATAACTCGTACCTTTGTGGATGAAAATTTTCAACTCCGAGGTCCTCGTCCCACAGAAAAATATACTCGTATTCAGCGACGATATCGGGATGTAGGAAACGCTTGGCGAACCACCTAGGAAATTTGGCAGTAAACGTCCAAGACGAATGTGAAGATCATTCATGCAACGAATGAAGTAACGATCTTCATTTACAAGATTCTTTTGGAGACATACCATTTCGTTTGGTTTGTGGCCGAAACGTGAATGACTCTGTCGCTCCATTCAAAATCGCGCCATTCGTCGACGAAACCATCGTAATGGAACAGCATCACAACGAAATCGTTGCCAAGAAACTGCAGTGAATGAAAGTCGTCAGAAAAGAAGTGAAATTAGAAAGAGAACGCAAGTAAGAATAGAGAAGTAAGACGAATCATACCTTCTTAACAATTTCGTTTGCCAGTCGTTTTTGCTTGATCCCGACTGCTACGGCCAACAAACTCGTTGCGTGTTTTGGATTGTTCTGATACAGAGACACGAAACATAGTAAACAAAGGTTGTATAAAATGTCGAAAAAGAACTTCACAAGAAGGATTGTATAGGTGACTGTTAAGAACTTAAGGGAGACAACATAAATAATTCGTTCAATCAAGTCAATGTTTTTGAAAGTTAATAAGTTGTAAAACTCCGGAAACATAAAAATACTCAGACATACATCTTCTGAAATAGGGCCGGACAAAGGTTGCATTTTGAGGTTTGAAGTTGTGGAAACAATCCCTTTTGGCAGAGCTTCGCTACCGACAGGCCTGCATTTGTCCTAAAAGGAAAATCAATGTCTTCTTAAGTTAGAAACAGTAAGTGAAAAGCATACTCCGGATTAAGTACGACGAATCGTGTAGATATGACTAACATTGCATTTCTCAACTTGCATATCTTCTCTGACATCATTCACTTCAACGTCCACAGCTGGTGACACCTACGGAAAGAGGTTCGAGAATCGTGTGTAATAAGGTAACGAGAAAGACATGTACTAACAAAATACTCCAAAACTCATGATTGACAAACTTTTTCAGGGATTTAGACATTGTTTCATAAAGTACTAATTCGAAGTTGTCAGAATATGGGATCGAACAAAATAACATATTGTTATGAAACTTACCACGCATTTGACAGTGGCTGAATATTGCTCTGTAGTATTAGGTACAAGTCCAGGTGATAACTGCACGATGAATACCGTATCATAAGCTGGAAGGGATTTTTCGTTCAATTGCAATTTGGAGAATGCAAAAATGGAGTGAAGATACAAGGAAAGAGGATTG
This sequence comes from Sesamum alatum, assembly GCA_034509735.1. Taxonomy (NCBI): domain Eukaryota; kingdom Viridiplantae; phylum Streptophyta; class Magnoliopsida; order Lamiales; family Pedaliaceae; genus Sesamum; species Sesamum alatum. The sequence goes on along the minus strand of JACGWO010000001.1, from coordinate 18,522,797 downwards.
ACAGCCTCATTACAAAGTCAGAGGATGTAAAAGAACTGTTCAACACTTCTCTCTTTAGTATAAGATTGAGCTCAAGGACAAGGTGAAGCATTGTCCTGCTTTTGAAAGGTTGTCCTACTATGTCTTAAAACGAAAATCACGTAACGTTCTTGTGCACGAGAAATAACTCCGAATGCTCCAAGAATGTAATGTAAACAAGCAAATGATAGAACAAACATGTACCCTATAAGAATCCTTCCCCAGCCAGGCACTGCCGACGAAGTAAGCGCCACAAATCAACGACATGGTGACGAAGAGACTGCAGAGACATGAGCTGCTCTTAGGATCTGCTAACAGAGAAACCTGAAAATGACAAATGAATACCAGATTGATACACAACATACATGTTTCCTTACACTGATATTTCGTCGAATCATGCGATGAAGACATTGTACAAGCAAAAAAAAAAAACAGATAATCTATAGAAAGAAACATTTGTATCCGAGGAAAGAACTGCAGACATGTAATTAACTACCGACAGCGACAGACTTAGCTTATTTCAAGAATGTCTCATCCCAGAAAAGGGAATGTCTGTCTTGAGTAAGTCTTGACTACAACAATTCAAATATATCAATCAACATTTATCAAAAGCAGCAAATTATTTCTGTACCAAATTAACACAATTTATTACAAAAGAAGAAGAAATTCAAATATGATCATTTTACAACCAAATTCAGTGATGTATGAAAACTCAATCATATAAGGTCTGCACAAATTCTGGCTCTGATTCTCAGACAAGCCCACAGATTCACAACCCCCCCCCCCCCCCCCGATTAAATTGAGCCTCAAACACTCAACCTGATAAAATTCACCATAATCCCATATATAAACTTAAAGTAAAATTCAACCTGGAAACTTCACACAACCATCAATACCTCTACACACACATGCACATACACATATATACATACATATACATGTAGATAGATAGATAGATAGATAGATAGATAGAGAGAGAGAGAGAGAGAGAGAGAGAGAGAGAGAGGCTTACAGAATTGTATGGCTTCATGGTTGCATGGAAAAAGCTCATCAAAACATCCGAAACACGATTTTTGCAGACAAAACAGAAGAACCAAAAAAGGCCCTTTTTTTTTTTCTTCTCTTTTTGTTGGAACTTTTAACAAATCGCAAGAAAGTCTAAAAGCAAAGAATCCCAACTCAACTAAAATTCAATCTTCCTTCTTCTATAACAACCCCTTCAACGGTTCAAATACAAATATATATACATACGTATAGATGTATAGATACAGGAGACATGTATGTATAATTTTGTACAGTACTAGAAAGACAAGAGTTCTGTTCCTAGTGTGTTACAAGAACATTAGTGCGCAGCCAGATTTGCAGCAGCGTGGAAGAATGTATTGGTCAATTGGTCGTGCCAGGTCGTGTGTGGATTCTCTTCGCGCGAGTGGGGGGAAAGCCTCTTCGTACTCGCTGCTGGGTTCGTGCCACGTGGACACCCGTGGGGCCCTCCGATTGTCGTGGATAGCGATGGATTAAGTATTTAATTAATAGTATAATCTTGTATTAGTAAATAAAAATGGTATTAAATCTTGGGGGTATTATTGTATAATTATTAGTGGGCACACACTATTGTGACATGTCTTGGCAAAGTTGCATTATTGAGAGATATGGACAATTGATTTTGGAATATGGGGTGACAAATTTGGATTTCTTTTTTGAAATTTCAAATGATTTCAATTTTTTTTGTTGAATTTTATTTCAAAAGTATTTTCATGAAGTTAAAATGAAAAAAAAAAAATAAATGGACGTATTTTTTCATGTTAAACCGTGGTATATGTTAACTGTTGCCTGGATGTGATAGAAGATTCTCGTTTCTTGAATTTCATATGAAATGGATGAAGTTTCTTTTTTCTTTTATTTTTAATATGTACCGGAAGAAATATGATTTTTTTTTTGTAATTAATTATCACGGTTTAAGTGAAAACTCGTAGCAAATGTTAATTAATCACGATTGCAAATGTTTATTTGTCATTGATTATGCGAGCATAACAGAAATATTAGTTATAACTAAAAATCATGACAAATATTTTGAGCGTAGCTATTTAAGCCCGTGAAAGATGTTAATTTTTGCATTTGTTTTGTTTGACCGTGGTAGATAGAATTGATTTATCATAGTTTTTAAATCATAGTCATTTATAATGTAGAGAATATCGAGATCAGATTATTTGATTATATTGGAATATTCAATATTTTGAAAAAAAAAACGAAAAGAAGAAAGAAAAAAAGCTCCAATGATTAGTCAATAAGCAAGAAGAGAATAATCCAAGCTTATGACAACTCAAAATATAATAAATAATTTTATAATTTTCTTGTGTGGTAGACGTGTTTATAAAAAACTCCATGATATTTGCATTTTAGTCCCTTGAAAATTATGAAATGCTGAAAATGGAAGTTACAGAACAGTTCCAACCCTTCTTCTTCCTTTAAAGTCAAATTATGTATATGAAGAATTCCAACATAATATAATAATGTTTTCGGAAAATAATTGATGTGTACATAACATGTAATTAATTAATTATGTGGTATTTGTTTACATGTAGGTAAAACAAATAACAAAGTAATTAACTCTAATACTGCACTATTATAGCATGTGAAGCCAAAACATTAGTTACACTAGCCGCTGTTGCATGCCGTCTCTGCATGCATATAATAAACATTCTTTTGCGCTTTAAAGTGTATTGTTATAAATAAGAACAAAATATAAATCAATACATCACATTAAAAAAAAGAAAGAAAAAAAACTAATTTATCAATTAATGTAAATTTTGAAAGTTAAATAAGTTAGTTATATTATCAGTTGAAGGACATTTTTTACTTCACCAAAAAATAGTGTAGCGCTATCATTAATCGCCATTTGTGAGTATGAATGGAATTTTCCTTTTATATTACTATATATAGATAATGTATAGATATCAATAATATATTTTAGTCAAAACTGAATTAAAAATTAAAACTTTGTAGAATATTTGTTATATTGATAATGACGATTATATATACATACAACACAAAAATACTAATATGTTATTTCTATTTCAATTAACAATAAACTTAAATAAAATGGGAGTAAATTTTATTTTTTTTTTGAGTACATGAAATTGCATGGAATTAATGTTCTAAAGAAATTTAATTAAATAGTTAATTCAATTACATGAGTTGGAAAATTGAAGGACATATTTGATAGTATAATAATTTGGTGTAGTGGTATAAAAACTACCACTTTGTATCTATAAAAACCCTTCTCTTTATAATAATATAAATTTTAAAAAATATAATACATATTGCATAATCGAAGTCAAAGCTTAAATTCTTAAAATTCCTTGTAGCATTGAATTGTCCAAATAAATTCTTAGGGTAATTAAATTGAAGGAGTTTATTTCAAAAAGATTACCTAACTATGTGAATAAATGCTCTTTTGATTACACTTCTACATAGGATTGAAAAACAAATCAAACTATTCGATACTCGATTGAAATCGATTGATAAGTTCGTTTAAACTCGATTTCTTAAGCTTAACAAATCAAACTTAATAACATTTTTTGCTCGATAATCTTTCGACCTCATCCGACTCAATCAATGAAAAAATAATAAAATATATTTGAATTGGATTCATGTTTAATTCAATTAAAGCTTGTTTGAACTTATTTATAAATAATCAAACCAAATCCAAATTCAACTTTCACAATTTTATAATAATTTAAATAAATTTAAATAATAATATATTCAACTCGATTTGAATCGAATTATTTACAACCTTACGTCCGTGTTGGGCAAGTTTTATTCATTACCTCATGACAAAAAATTCCTCTAATCTGAAAAGGTCAACGGACTGAAAAGACATTGTCAGAACATGAAATGTACAAAAACTTATGGAATCAGCCATAGAAATTAAAGGGGAAGAATGTGGAATGACGTATAGAAAGAAAGGTTTGGTACAAACAACAATAATTAATAATATTTTTAATTAAATAAATACCACACTTGTAAAATATGTTTTTAGTTCTCATGATTGATTGCAAATACGACGGTGTTTTATTATATTTTATTTAAATATGACTGATGCATATTTGTCAAACATTCCAGTACATCCCTTTCCTAACTATATATTAATTACCAAAGGATATCCACTTGCACCTCATTACTCTTTAATCATGTTCACTTGGGATGCAATCGCTCTGTTTGGTTTCATTTTCCAGCCATTTCTGAGATGGTGAGAAAACAAAATCAAACATAACATTATTCAAAACACTTTTACTAGGTGTTTTGGACCGTTCTCCCATGTATACCTATATTTATCTACAAACAAACAAACATTATTATATACACATATATATTATAAAAATATATAAAAGAGACATGATTTGACAATGAACAGTATTTTTTTGTCTCCCAATATATAACACAATACATAAAAAAAATTCAAATATTACTATATACATATATAAAAATATATAAAAGAGACATGATTTGACAATGAACAGTATTTTTTGTCTCTAAATATACAACACAATACATACAATATATTTTTTTTCACTATTAAAATTAACTCCAAAAATAAATCCAAACATACACAATATCTCTAACACACACTTATTTATTTTTATTTTTCTCTCTCTATCTCCACAAAACAAAACAAATCATTCCAAAAATGAAACCAAACACAAGGAATAATACTAGCTTACGAAAATAATATTTTTCGTCTCATAACATAATGATTTTCACTTTTGATCCGAGTTAGTGATAAGATTCTCATTCTTGATTTGATAATTTTCAAAAAGTAGTAGTTTTGGTCATATAATACATTTTTATTAGATATTTAATCGAAAATACACGTGGCTGTTAGAGTCTTTACACTTTTAATCTTATTGATTACAGAATTCTCACCTTTTAATCCCGTAATTTTTAAAAAATAGCACTTTCGTTCTCGTGTACTTAACGCCACATGACCTTTTCCATTAAATACCTAATGGAAATATGTCATGGGACCAAAAGTGCTACTTTTTGAAAGTTATGGGATCAAAAATAAGAATTTTACAATCAATGGGACTAAATGTGTAAAACTGCTAAGTTACGGGATGAAAAATACTATTTCTCATACAAGCACTAATGCATCGAATTCCATCAGAACTCCAAAGTTAAGCATGTTTTAGCGATAATAGTTGAAACATCAATTAACTTATTTTAGTGTCTAAGGTTGGATTTCATGAACAAGGAAGTCATGGGCTCGAGTCACATCACACATATATATTTATCTAACTTTATATCATGAATTTATTGTATTTTTTTAGTTTTCTCAGTCTATTAAGGTAATTATATTACCATGTAATTACAGCTTCTATAAATAAAAAAGGAAAGAAATAGTAGTTGAAACTATACTGATTTTAGGATAAAGAGTTTGAATAAAAAATGTTAATACCAACAAAAATTTAAATAAACGTCCAATTTCATTCCTCGTTCATAATCTCTAAATTTGATTGATCAAAATACTTTCTGCAACATTTTAAGACTGGCAGGGATAAATAGAATGCGCATAATTAAATGAAATTGATGTAATTAAATACTATTATAAAATTATTGCAATTATCACATAAAAATATTTTGTTCAAGTACTTCTTTTAGGCATGTTTATCACCAGGGACGGAATAAATATGATATAGACTAAGGGCTTGTTTACTTGCTTGTATTAAGCCATATATCCAACACAATAGGTATTTGTCGGCCGTTTACTAAACAATTTTGAAGCCCTGTACTAAAACTAGTGGCCCGCTACTGTCCCATACTAAAGCACTGATTGCTGTACAACCCCCCCATATTGTTAATATGTGGATCCCACTGAATTATCTACTACTTTCACTTTCTATTTTTGTCCTCAAATTTCAGACATGCTATTACAAATTTCTCCCCCAGGTCCAGTAAAATCACAACTAACAGTAAATACTTTCTGACATGGTAGTTGGGCATTCATAGCTCACACCCAATTTCGTATAAGGTGTTCCCTCATCTCCTACCACAGTTCTTTGCAAGGGGGGCTTCTATTTCACATCTTTTGGTAGAATCTCCAAGGTAATTTTGGGCTATTTTCGCCTCCTTCGAAACATTACCTTCCCTTCCACATATGTGTTCTGTTTGGTCTCTATGTTTCTAAGCAAGTTTTTGTTTCTTTTAGCACATAATGAAGACTGCCGTATTTGAGGTTAAGGTGAGCATTTTGCCCAATTCATTTGTACGCGTCTTTTGTAAGGATATGAGGTTGCGCTCGTTTTGTATGCTAATGTGTCCGACAATACTAAAATTATGCGCGGTTTTAGTTGGTATAATGTTCAATTATACCAACTGGCGCTGGGAATAAAACTTATTCGTTGTTAAATCGGCGAAAAAACCCTAGAAATTATGAACGGTATCACCTTTTCATATAATAAGTGCTCTTGTTGGACACTATCATGGTGATTTCCCAATTTTTTGGTTTTTCTGAAGTTTTATTGTGAATTTATACCTTGTATATTGAAGTTCTTTAACTTATGTTATGGATCTTGTGGACGCACACTAACTGAGGGATGCGTTATTAGTTTCTTCCATGTAATCATGGTTAACTGCTCTCTGATTGCCTTATATAGTATGTGTGACTGTTAGGATGTCGCGACTGAACCATATATGTGCTCTGATTGCCGTCCAAGAGGTAATGGTCGATGTTGCTGTTGCACTTGCATTATTTGTTTATGTCTGTGCTTACTTGGAGTCTAAAACTTTTAGATGTAGTGGGGGTTGAAGCCTGCATTACTCACTGAATTCTAGGATACCAGCGCAAATTAGAAATCTAACTAGGTTAGTGGCATACAATGATATTACATGCTTTAAGAACCTACGCATGGACCGTAACACTTTTGGCCGTTTGTGTTATGTGCTTGAGCACAGTGGTAGTCTTACTCCCACCAAATGCATCACCATCCCCGAACAAGTGACCATATTCCTTAGTGTAATAGCACATCACAAAAAAATTGTGTAGTTAAACATGATTTTATACGATCTGGGATGACCAACAGCAAGTATTTCCATGCTGTTCTCAACGTTGTAATCCTTTTGCATCCCTTCCTTCTTGCATGGTCTACGCCAGTGTCCGATGACTGCACGAATCCCAGGTGGAGATGGTTTAAGGTAACAATATCATTTCTAGTGCTAATAAACTAAATAAAGATATCTCTGTGCAAACTATATCCATCTAACACGGCCCCTATTGGTACGACATATGAAATTTCTAGGGATTGATTCTAGCAATTGTGTAATGTAACAAGGCTGCCTTGGTGCATTGGATGACACATTCATTGATGTGAGGGTGCCTGAACAAGACAAGGGTCGGTACCGCACGCGCAAAGGCCACATTGCAGTGAATGTCCTTGGAGTTTGTAACTCGAGCATGCAATTCATTTACATATTTACGGGCTGGGAAGGTAGTGCGGCCGACGGGAGGGTCCTAAGGGATGCTGTTACATGGCCCAATGGCTTCAAAGTACCCATAGGTAATATGCGCTCATATAGTATAATGAAATGTTTTTGAACGAGCTGCCAATGTGGTTGCTTAGTGGTGGTACTGTTTATTTTGGCTTAGAAGTATTTGAATCAGGTAACTATTACTTGTGCGACAATGGCTATTCCAACGTAGAAGGTTTCCTGACGCCTTACCGGGGCGTGCGTTACCACCTCCGCGAATGGGATTGTGGTACAGGAGGCCCGCAGAATGCAGATGAGCTATTTAACCTTAGGCACTCATTAGCTCGGAATGTGATTGAAAGAGCATTTGGCCTATTGAAAGTCCGCTGGGGTATAGAAGCCCTTCATTCTATCCGATCAAGATCCAAAACAGGATAATTCTAGCATGCTGTCTCCTACATAACTACATCCATCGTGAGATGCCGAGTGATCCTCTAGAGCTAGAGGTTGACGATCTAGAAGACACTTATGCTGACCAGAACATAGATCACATTTCGACTACAGATGTTAGTCCTGGTTGGTCTAGCTGGAGGGATGAGTTGGCTACGTCGATGTATCATGAATGGTGTCAAAATGCAAGAAGAGATTAGTGAATGTGTGATATGTTAGGTTCCAAGAATCTGAACTCCATATTTGTCTCCCAACCTTGATACAGCTTTGTTATAATGTTTTTCTGTGTTGTGTTAACCCATGATATTTGTTTTATGAGGTTTATCCTCTTGGTTAACTTTTGATGTCTGGGCCTATGTGCATGCTTCGTATACTTCTGGTGGAACTTTTTGTGTTGAATTTACATTTTAGAACTCTGCTAATTTTTTCTGGGCCATCTCCATTGCAGGTGTTAATTGCCTGTAACTCTTGAAGTTCTTATGCAAGTATGGACCGCATCGACGATGAAGGATCAAGTCGCCATCGAAGGCGGCCGTCTAACAAAGAGAGGGGGCAAGTAGGCGCACATGGACCCCATATGAGGAGGAGGTCCAAGTTAACGCCTTGAAGTCAATCGTGGCAATCGGATGGAAGTGTGACAATGGGTTCCATAATGGGTACCTTGCTCAGCTGGAGGCATATCTCGGACGTGCTATACCAAACTGCGATATTAAGGCTGAACCACACATCACATCGAAGATACAGGTGTGAAAGAGGCAATATGCCTCCCTGATTGGTATGATGTCCAAAAGTGGTTTTGACTGGGATGAAGCCAAGTGCATGGTAACTGTTGACGAGCGGGATAAGGACATATGGGAGAGTTACTTGAAGGTGAGCACTTGGTTGTATAGTCTGGTATGTAATACTAAGTTATATTTTACGTCGTTAAACTATGTTTTAGTTCGCATTGCGTGTGTGCAGATTGATCCATCCGTTAAAACAATGCGATATAAATCTTGGCCACACTTTGCTGCATGGCGTGAAATATTCGGCAAAGATGGCGCCAATGGTGAGGGCGGGACAAATATGCAGAGGGAAGAGGCCAACATCCGGGAACAAACGACGAATCCAATGGACGAGGTGCTACGGTCCTACTGCGGAGTGGAATCCAGACAGAAAATGCATGGGGTTGGACAAAGGCACACCATTATCTTATAACATGACTGGTGACCCCCCGGCATATTCGTCCAGTGCAACAAAATGATCCAACGGAGCTTCTCGCAAGCGTAGAGCCCAAGATCTACTTCCTGAACTTCCTCAGTTAGTTAATATGGTGTCCACCTGTTGTTACACTGCAAACACAAGGATGGGGAAGTTAGCAAGGGTCCTTGAGGGAGAATTTGGTGACCCGGATGTGTGTGGTTCTGTTGTGGATGTTGTTCGCCAATTATCTGGTTTTGACGAGAACGAGCATCTTGTGATCGTTACTCGGCTTGTCAACTGTCCCAAGGATATGGAGTTATTCTTCTCCCTTTCTCGGGATTCAAGGGAGAAATTGGTGTGACTCATGCTCAACGGTAGAGTGTAGGTTAATTACTAGGTTGAAACTATTTTTAAGTTTTCGAGTGTTAGGGCATTTTGTCTTAGTTTGGATTTTAGGACAGTTTGAGTTTGTAATTGAAACAACGGAATCTTGGAGGGGCAGCATCCTCGTCAAAGACCTCCATTTAGATTCTGGAATTTATTTTGGCAAGTTATTTTTGTCCCCGTTACATTCCAGGACGTCCAAGCAAAATACAACTCAACCAAAACGCCTCAATTTTGTAAAACAACAATGATGCAAGGTTCAACCTCACAGGTGATGCTATTAACAATAAACACGACAACATAGTCACAAACACGACAGTTCACCAGAATCGCACAATGCATAAACAAAAGAAAGTCAAAATATTCTTCCACTGCCATATAATGTATAAAACATAAAACCAACCTTCCTCACCTAAAAACATAAAGTCACTGCCAAAACAAAGTCAAAATATCCAATCCTAAAACCATCATTAACCATCATAAAATCCACATTCCTCACATACACACAGCTGCAAACAAAAACTTACACTAGAGAACTCATAAATATTTCTCCATCAATCCTCATCAGAAGAATCTACCACCACCTCCTTTGCTTTGACAGACCCACCCGCTTCCTCCTTCGCACCGAAAACATCCCTCGTCACCCGCGTCGATGGCCCAACATCCTCCTTCACAAACGGCGTTGATGGCCCAGCTTCTAACATAATCCTTGGGGGGAATATTGCAGCCTGCGGAGTTGGTTCTTCGAATATTGCACGGAGCGACCCCCATTTAGGCTCACCTCGCCACCAGTAAGCCTTCGCAAATCGATTCTCCTAAACAGATGAAGGAAAATAACATTGTAGTTAGAAACAATACCTAGAAACCATGACGATTTGTCAACAGAAATTGCAAAATAAATATATTGGAAAGATTTACCCTGAAGACGCGATTCCATGCTTCCTTTTGTGCCAGTAGTCGGTTCGTTTATGGGTTCCCTTTGAAGTCCGGTTGGGCCAAGATGGTCTTGAAGGTGGAATAACTCAAGCGACAGAATTCCAGCTTGTGGACAAGGAATTCGCTGGAGTATTAGGTACCATTGACGCGATTGACGATATTCTGGGCAAATTCCACAGCTTCTAAATCTTAGGTGGAGTAAGACAACTGCTTGTGCCCTCGCTCGGCCATCCACGCAAGGCTATCGATGAAGCAGATGTCGACTCGCCTAGTCCATCTTCTGCGGTAGAAGTATTTGTGCTGAGGAGGTGCCCGCCGTTTGTTGCCCATGGTGATTCCAAAAGGCGGAAATTGTAATAGGGTTCCTAAGAGGGTGACGTTGGTTCCTAATATAGTTAGTTCTGGGGCAGGGAAGGGTGCACGAAGGGACGCAACGTTTGAATCTGCAATTTGGGATTGGAATGTTCAGTTCAATTAGCCATTATTAAAAGGCATTAAAGCGTATTTTTTCCCCAGAAAAGCCATCATTACTGCAGATTCAAGTGTCCCATCGTCCTCAGGTGTAGTAGGGTTTTGCACACCAATTCCGAAGCTAGATGTGAAGGCAAAACGGTGGGGTCCATGGTAGCATTGGATGCAGCGACACGCACCCAATTCCTTCCAACATTTCGTGGGGCTATATGTATTTGGTACCAGTGAGTTTCCCACTGCAACTTGTTGCATTTTTCATACACTCTTATAATGTATGTAAGTAGCATGTTGAATTTTAGGATTCCATGATTTTTTTAAATTCCAAAATTTTACAATTTTGACACATTATATACACGATTTCAGTTACACAAATTCGTAAGTATGACATAGTTTGTGTTACACAGATTTCTAAGTGACACTTATGTACACATAATCTAGGTAGAACGTACACACAAATTATTTTGCGTACCATAATATCATTTACTCACATTTTGATGCCTTTCTAACCTATATAAAACATATATAAGTAATGATGCATGCATTCACAATCTGTACATAAAATAAATATATATTCTAAAATAGTTTTTAGGATATAACATACATACCATAACAAAAAGGTGCTTAGAAGGAGCATTTTTGACATGCAACTCCCCAAACACCAATACCGACCTCTGCCTAAACTAGACTGAAAACTGGGGCTCCTGGAAACAGGTTCGTCCAAAGTTGGGAAATACAAAATAAAAACCCTAGATTTTTATAAGAAAGCTAATTTGCCACTAGACTATCGACCGTTCACACTGATCTATCAACCTTAAACACACGTACGCAACATACATAGTCAACAAAACAAATACAAGAACACAGATGACACAATTCCCACATGCACACATAGATACCTAACATTCACAAAACACCCATCGTCCAAACCCCATGCACGGCCATCCTTCAAGTTTTCTTCTTCAACAGGGTGAGGCTTGAGGCAGTAGAACTTGAGGCCTCTGTAAATTTCTGGCTTGCTGGAGACACCGGCGGCACGACCTCCCTCGCACAGTCAATTTTGGAACTCTACGAGGTGGGAGGACTGAGTCGGGGTCACTGTCTGTTGCATAGTACTCATCTAACGCCCGTCACATTGACCCGGGTGAGTCTAAACCCGATGAAGTATCAGACAGATTCACAACGGGATCAGCAGGAACGTCAAGGTTGGGTTCAGGATCAACAGCGACAACATGGATGGGTTCAGGATTTGGGACCTGAACCCAACCTTCATCTGGGGCAGGAACGTTTAGGTCAAAATGATCTGCTTGGATCACATCTTGCTGGGGGTTGTTAGGGCGTTCGAACAAGATACACAGCTGGGGCTACAAATCTTCGTATGCGTTTACGTAACACTTTGCCTTCTTGTTTTGCTGTATAGGAAAATTGAAAAATGTAAAATGTAAGCCATATTGTTGTATCTGGAAAAGGGGTACAAATCAAACGGACATACAAATAAATATTACCCTATGCAGTGTCCTCCAAACATTGTCTGGGGCAGTGACAAAACCTAGCCTAGAGTTCCAGATAACCCCGGTCGAGTTGACAACCTAGCGGAATAGTTCATATCTTTCCCACAGTGCAGCAACCCTCGTTTGTGCCCACTCATATGTGACCTTAGTTTTGTGTTTCTTGTTGACGTCATATAGGGCAGACATTACTGCATGGATGTTAGGACGCTCTGGCCGGAAAAAACCAGTACGTGCATGAATGACCAAGGACTCCACGAACGACTTTTCCATATCCTTTGTCCAGCGGCTGCAGTAGTACATTTGCTCCTGATAATAGTAGCCGTCAGGCCACATTGCAGCGATAGAGAAACAGAGATTCGTGCGTGTATGAGCAAGTGACAAGCGCACGGAATGGAAACGGTGCATGTGAGTGATGATTCTAGGGCATCTTCGAGCCTCTATTTATAGGCAATGTTGGGCAGATTTACCCTGAAGCCAACTTGGGGTTTGATCATGGGAAAATGTGATACGCCAAGTACAATACTTCATTTACTTCTACAACCTTTAATATGTATGTGTATGCTTCAAACTGAGGAAATGACAGACGAAGGTGTTGGTGTCATTATGGCACACAAGGGCAAGTAAACAAGGCCTAGATCCTTAACGACATGCCCAACAGTTTTCCCTTTTTTAACGCGATGCATACATATGTAAAACGATCTGCATTTCTGCTGCGGCAACTTCTCACCTAGAGCATGTGAAAACGTTGAAGGCGAAGTAAATGCATCGACGGGTTGGTTGGTGAGGGGCCGTGTCGATGGGTTATGGTCAAGATCTTGTATTTACTATGGTGGATTGCGAATCCACACTAGTAAATACAAGATACGTATCCCCTTTCATGCTGATGGCTTTTGCTGCATCTTTTCTTTCTAATCCCATTGCCTGCGTGGAAGTGGTGTATTAATGCCCACCAACCAACATCACATCAATTAATTTACACGCATTTGTTCAGCTTGCATTTTTTATACTATTTAATCCTCCTTCTCCATTAACAACACGTGGGGAGCTTAATATGGGGGATTAATGGGCTTATGTTGTCTTCAATAGAGTGTAATTACATGGCGGATGCATAGCCTTGCCATTTATACATTATTCGGGTTTTCCCGCAACTACGAATTGTCGAGGATGAAGAAAGGTTCTGAGACTATACATACGTATCCCCTTTCGACGAAGAAAGGGATTACCTTGGCAACCGTAGACCAGAAACTATTCACGAGCGTCTGAAGCAACTTATATACACGGCTGAAATTGAACTGAGGAGGTGACGAGGATGCAGAACCGATGATGATGATGGAGAGAGACAATAATGCACCGAGTCTTTGGGAGTTTGGATGAAGTTTTCCTGCGTCCACCAATTATGTTTGGGAAATAGGGACACAAAGTACATACAATCATATGATGCTGTTAAACTTAAGGCTAAAAACATAAAATTATATCTAGTCCATCTTATATTTCTGACTAGTAAACGCTATATCACACAATCATCTGGATAAGTGGCAACCAGTGCATGGTATAGTAAACGCACAACTTGGACAATCCAGTAGAGCATACTCCAACGCATTGTAGGGGGCTACTATTTGATTGTACTATTTAATAGCACCAAGTAAACATGCCATAAATCATGATTGAAGTGATGATACGTGGGGATGTGATCAACTAACAATAAGTTTACAACTCCGGACAAATTGCTTGATTATTTGTTTTGCATGTTTACGATCATAACATACAAATGAGATTGAAATATGAAGTTACATTTGTACCTATAAATAGACAAAAAGCTATCAAATATCACATCAGATTTCTTCTCTCCCCTTCCTTTTAAATTAATAATTAAAATTTATTATATACAAATATATATATAAAGTATTATAATCTTTAAACACATGATAAAATATCTATAGCAATACTGTATATATATATACATATATATATTTATGTACTAGTATAATTCTATTAGGATTCTTCGTTGTAAGACTATAAATACATAGACTAAAATAAATATTTTCTCTAAAATCTTAGTATAGTTTAATTCTGGTTGATTGTCCTACATCAATCGACACCAGAACTAAATTTCAATCAATTTGCTTCACGCCCAATTAAAATTTTTACCATCTTCCAATAATTTTTCTTATTTGTCTGAGCAATTCTCGTAATATTTTTTTGGCATTTTCACCTTTTGCTTTAGATTTCTAATGAAAAGAGTTCCAAAATAATAAACAATCGTTTGTCATCTTTTTGACCTAACCCACCGCGAGGCCGTGCCACCTCCGGCCCAAGCCCAGCATTCGATTGCCCACCACCACCTTCATTTGTCCACACCGTCACCCAGATTCACCACCATCCCATCCCTCTGTTGCACTGCGAACAACACCATCACCATCGCGCCCCACCTTAACCATCTGACTCCTTAATCGCACACCACCATAGTTTCTCCTTTGCACATCGCTGTCGCTATCCACCCTATTTTTGCCACCGCAACCAACACACTACCACCCTCCATCTTTCATTGTACATGAGCTATCAGCTAACACCTAATTAAAAACGTAAGAAAAAGGGGAAAAGTCGTATCAACAACTTCTAAGACTAAAAGACACCATTACTTTGCTGGAAAGATAACGTGCTATTCAACTTATAGAAACGCCTTAGCGCTTTCCCTCAAACACGCCTTCATTGACTGATTGGAGCTGGCCTGACTGGAAGGCCCTTAACACTGGTTGTTGACTTTATCAACCCCCCGCAAATTGGACTTAGGGTGAGCGAAACCAAGCCCAACTTGGCACGTAGTGTAAGGAATGAAGGACCTGCAAGCTACTTTGTAAATAGGTATGCTATCTGCTGCTTTGAAACAATGTGGGTTGGTGTTATCAAACCAGTTTTGAATTCGCCGCTTATTATGTGACAATCAATTTCCAAATGCTTGGTCCTTTTATGAAAGACTGGGTTTCTTGTGATGTGTATTGCCACTTTGTTGTCACAAAGAAAGGCAGTAGGATCTTGGTATGTACGTGCAAGTCCTGCGAGAGGTAAGTTATCCAGGTGAGCTCACACATTGCGGAAGCCATGCTCATGTATTCAACATCTGTTGTGGATCTTAACACAATGGACTACTTCTTCATTTTCCATAACACTGTTGGTGTTCCTAGGAAGAGGCAGAATCTTGTAAGTGATCTCCTTGAATCCACACACGCAGCACAATCCGCGTCACTGTACAAAGAAAGACGAAGACTGTTATTGAAAGGGAAAAACAAACCAGTAGTGGCACTCCATTTTAGGTACCGAATTAGATGGAGTGCAACGTTCTAATGCTGCTCGTAAGGGCGCTGTCTAAGTATAGACCCTTTCTACCAACCTTTTGTATTTGGAGGAGTGGGGTAGCAACGCTCCTGAATCTGCTGAGAACTTGACTCCAACAGGTAAAGGCGTTCAAATAGATTTGTAACCTGTAAGTCCTGTATCTTTAATCAAATCCATCATACACTTGTTTTTGTGTGACAATCAACCCATCAGAGGACCTTGATATCTCCGAACTAAGGAAGTACTTGGCCCCTTTGAAGTCCTTGATGGTAAAAAGTAGGGTTGGCAGATTAGTCGAGCCGGCTCGATTTTGAGCTCTTGCTCATAATACTCTGTTCATAAGCTCGCGAGTTTTATCTTATATATATATATATATATATATTTATTTTTAAGATTTTTACATATTTAACTCATATTCAATACTATACCAACTTTATATTCAAAATTAACCATATATTATAATTATTAATCAATATCATATATTATAGGATAAATTACAACCACCTCCCCTGAGGTTTGGTATAATTACAAATATCTCCTCGTTCTTCGAAAAATTACAAATACTCCTCTGAGGTTTGTAATTTTTAACCAAAGACCTTAAATTGACCATTTTGCCTTTGAATTTTTTAGTTAAAATTGTAGAAAAATCAACCGAGGCAAATTGCATTATTGCTCCTCTGTGTAAAAAAAACTTAAGAAACCTCTACATGTGCATTGTAGTCCAAAAAAATTCAAATTTTTTTAAGAATAATTCGGATTGCATAAATACATTTTGGTTAGATCACCCATAAAAATGGATGAAAATGGGTTATTTGTTAGACGGTTACAAACCTCAGGGGGATATCCGTAGTTTTTTAAACAACAAGGGGTATTTGTAATTATACCAAACCTCAGGAGAGGTAGATGTAATTTACCCTATATTATAATTTTAGATAATAATAAAATATGGTGTAAATAAATTTTCGTGTTCCTCTGAATTCATCCAAACAAGAAAATATTACAAATAAATTTCTTGAACTGATATGAGTATTTGTGGGTTCGAAATCTCTACTTGAACCTCTGATTTTTCACTTCTAGAACGCGATATTTGACTTCAGCAATTTTGGAGGTGAAACTTGACGTTTGATCTCCTTCGACGTTGACTTTGACTTTGAATAATGTTAATTCAGGGGTCGTTGACTTGTTCCCGGATTAAACGCTATAAACTTGGTGATGTTCATCTTGAACTTGAATATTTCTTGGTGGATTTGAGGCTTTAATCTTCCGCCAAGGTGGAATTGCTTCTTGATAACGTTAAGTCACGGGTTTTTTGACATCTTCTCGAATCGAACATTGACTTTGGGTGACTTTCGCGATGAACGCCTTGATTCTTGCATTGAATGCCGTGGATCTTCTTTGATTTGCACTTGCGAGGATTTGGGGACTTTTGCATGCTCTCTTCACTTGTCTTCAATTGTGTGTGTTGAATGAGCTCCGGGGACCCCTTTATATAGCTGTCAAAGAGGTAGAGTCGTGGTGAACTTAAACACCTTTTGTATTATCTCTTTATAATTTAATTTAAACAAATAAATAAATTAAATACTTGGCAAGACATGATTGATCAATTTTGATATTATCTCTTTAATATTTGGTATTTCCTAAACAGATAAATATCAAAATTATTTGTCTCAATTTGATTGGAGCGTGAAATTTTGCTTCTCTACAAATGCCCCCTCGAGACTTGTTCACGAGCATCTACTTCAACGAAGTGAAAGAGTGAACATGTCTCGAAATTGATTCTTCTTCATATGTTGTTCTTCATCTTTTTAACATGTAACTAAACTTGAAAACATAGCTCAAGCTGCCTACATACCTCTTTGCAAGGATCAAGTCATAACGCAGTTCACTTGAATTTTGTTGATAGTTTATTCTCATATCAAGGAGTCTTCAAACTTGACATTGTAGATAGTTTATACTCATATCAAGGAGTTCTTAACTTGAATTTATTTGAACACATTGATTGTTTTACTCATATCAAAGAGTCCTTCAATTTGAATTCGTAGATAATTTATACTCTTATCAAAGTATTCTTGACTTTGTGATAGTTTATATTTATGTCAAGGAGTTCTTGACTTGAATTTGTCAATCGTTTATACCCATATCAAGGAGTTCTTCAAGTAAATTTGTAGATAGTTTATACTCGTATCAAGGAGTTCTTCAACTTGAATTTGTAGATAGTTTATACTCGTATCAAGGCGCTCTTTGACTTAAATTTGTAAATTGTTTATACTCATATCAAGGAGCTCTTCAAGTAATTTTGTAGATAGTTTATACTCGTATCAAGGAGTTCTTCAACTTGAATTTGTAGATAGTTTATACTCATATCAAGGAGTTCTTCAAGTAAATTTGTAGATAGTTTATACTCGTATCAAGGAGTATTGAATTTTCTTTTTCTTTTTTTGGACATTAGATAGTTTATGCTCATATCCAAGGGCACTGAGATTTTTTTTTTGAACATTTGATAGTTTATGCTCATATCTAGGAGCACTGACATTTTTTTTTTTAACATTAGATAGTTTATGCTCATATTCGGGAGCACTAAGATTTTTTCTGGGACTTTAGATAGTTTATGCTCATATCTAAGAGCATTGATTTTTTTTTTTTTTTTGGACATTAGAGTCGTGGTGAACTTAAACACCTTTTTATTATCTCTTTATAATTTAATTTAAAGAGATAAATATATTAAATATTTGGCAAGACATGATTCATCAATTTTGACATTATCTCTTTAATATTTGTATTTTTTAAAGAGATAAATATCAAAATTATTTGTCTCAATTTGATTGGAGCGTGAAATTTTGCTTGTCTACATGGTACTTTAATTTATATATAACCTCTATACAAAAACTAGCTTAATCAACAATTTAGTAAGTTATAATATTCTTTTGTTGTAAATAAGTATTTAATATCACACATATAAATTTATGTTATATTCAATATTCATTTGTAATATCTTAGACTTTTAACTTAAATTCTTTTATATCAATTTGTTTGTATATATTTACACCAAGATACATAGTATGCAATCTAATTATTTATTTTATTACTTATAAACTTATCAAAATTTAGTAATTCTAAAGATAACAATAATAATAATGATGGTTGAACAATATTAATTATTTTTATTTGTTATTTATATATAATGAGATCGATCACTATTTGGTACTTTAGTTTAAAAAAATCATCTTTTTATTCTTGCATAGTTGAATGATACAAACTTTAAATTATCATCAATTTAAATTTTTTTATATAATGAGATCAACCACTTTAAAAAATAACTTGTGTTTAATAATTAACATATATTTAATATTTTTTTTATAATTAATATAATAATATTTAAAAATAACAATAATAAACTGCTGAAAAATTGAGCTTCGGCTCGAGCTCGTCGAGCTCGAACAAGGGAATTTGGGCTCGAGCTCGAGCTCGAGCTCACAAAAAATTATAGAGCTCGACTTGAGCTCGACTCATTTACACCCCTAGTAAAAAGATCATCCAAATACCTCTTTATTTCTAAATGTGTTTCTCAATGGGACCTATTACCAAGATATCATCAACATAAAGTAATAGAGAAATAAACCCTTCACTAGTATTCTTAGTAAACAAACAATAATCATGCTTAGACTGGAGAAAGCCAGTGGCCTCAATCTTATTTGGGAACTCCTCATTCCATTTCCTTGAAGCCTGTTTCAGGCCATAGAGGGATTTAGTAAGCTTACAAACACAGCCCTCCAGAACATGATACCCTTCAGGGGGTGCCATGTAAATATCTTCATCCAAGTTGCCATGCAAAAATGCGTTATTCATGTCAAAGTGATGGATTGGCCAGCCCCTTGTAGTAGCTACATCCAGGAAAACCCTAATTGTCACTGTTTTAGCTATAGGAACAAAGCAATCAATATAGTCTTCCCCTTGTATCGGGTTGTATCCTTTTGCAACCAGCCTCGCCTCAACTTGTAACGGTATCTTATGGCCTTCTTATCTGGTCGTAAGTCTGTGATGAGCCAGGTATTGTTCCTCTCCAAAGCCTGTATTCTAACCCTCATTACATCTCGCCATTCTGCTTGTTGTTCAGCTTCTTTTGAAGCTGCAAGAGCTTTACCCAGTGGTGCAACCATTCCTTCTTCTTTGCTCCATTAAATTTCTGTACCAGTCGGGGTACCCATGCAATTGGAAACATGGATCTCTAGTATTGCCATTTGTGTTGCAGTTATCACAATGCAGCTGCCTCTTATCTTGAGTACCTCTCCTCCTTTCCTCCATTCTACCAGCCATCTGTCTGCCTCTATCCAAACTATTTACATCCATAGGTCATTCTTGACAAGGCGCCCAAATGCACCTCTCGTTGTTTTTCGATTATGAGAATCATAGAGTATGCCTTCCCTACTGAAGGCAGTTGTTCCATCAGCAAGATTTGGTTGCAGGTGGTCATAGAATCCACCTAATCCTATCAAGAGCTGGATCAATTGGCTAGAGGTGGACATTGCTGCCAATGCCTTACTGGCGCCACAAGAACAAAAAAGGGAGTGGCATAAGGCAAGTGAGTTCGTCCCACAACATTTTCAGCTTAGTAAAGTACACTGCCATTAAAAGGTCCTCCTGAGTCATAGAACAGATTTTTCTCTGAATTTGATACAATGGTGGCCCATTACTCTCTTCGAATTTGGCTTCCAATTCTAACCAAAGTTCTCCGGGAGAGATAGTATAGATGAAGACCTCTGCAATTTCTTTGTTGATAAAGTTTAACAAGAAACAATCATAAAATCAACCCTCTGCCATTGCTCGAAATCTGCGATTCCCTCAATCAGTTTTGGGCACCTTCCATCAATAAACCCCAATTTGGGTTTGGCCCTAGCACCAATCTTACATATTTACTCCAGCAAAAAATAATTGTTTCCATCTAGTGGCACGAAGACCAAACTCATCTCAGGGTGGTCTGCATTCTGCAATCACAAGGTCTCATTCTCACCTTGCCCCATAGGGCTCATTTGATCAGTGCAAAACTAATATATTTAAAAATATCAAATTATTCGAGTTCGATTCATACTTAATTCCATTAAATTTTGTTTTAACTCAATTATATCAATAATTAAAATACAAACGTAATTTTTAAAACTCAATAATAATTCAAATATATTTTAATAATAATATATATGACTCAATTCAAATCATTTATAACCATCTCCATGGACAAAAATTCCTCTAATCTAAAATGGTCAACGGACTCAAAAGACATTGTCAGAACATGAAATGCACAAAAACATATGGAATCAGCCATAGAAATTAAAGGGGAAGAATGTGGAATGACGTATGGAAAGGTTTGGTACAAACAACAATAATTAATAATATTTTTAATTAAATAAATACAACACTTGTAAAATATGTTTTGAGTTTGAGCAGACTCTCATGACTCATGATTGATTGCTAATACGACGGTGTTTTATTATATTTTATTTGAATATGACTGATGCATATTTGTCAAACATTCCGGTTCATCCCCTTCCTAACTATATAGGGAAAATTGCACTTTTGGTCCCGTAGGATATACCCTGTTGCACTTTTGGTCCCATTGTTTACGGGCTCAACACTTTTGGTCCCACAGGAACCAAAAGTGTTGCACTTTTGGTCCCATCGCCGTTAATGGTGTTATCTTATGGATGGAAAACCACCTTTGAAAGTCAAAGGTGGTTTTCTATGGTTTAAAACCACTAAAATTTATAAAGGTGGTATTTTTTCAAATTTTGACCCCAATTGAAGATTCTCACTATATAAAATGTATTTTAATAACTTAATTTAGCTAAAATTATGTAAATTTGATTCATTATAATCCTTAATTTTATAATGATATTATTATAAATGAAATGTTAAATTATGTGATTGCAAAATTAGAATAACTACAAAAAAAATAAAAAATAAAAGCATTGCAAAATTAAAAGCAAAAAATGAACTAATTGCATTGAACATTGTGAGAAAATGTGCCTAAGGGGTTGAGATTCCTGCACACATTGAACATTGTGAGAAAATGCGCCTAAGGGGTTGAGATTCCTGCACACGAAGAAAACATCCTGTTTAAATCCAACATTAACATTAACCAAAGGATACTATTTTTTGTAGTTATTCTAATTTTGCAATCACATAATTTAACATTTCATTTATAATAATATCATTATAAAATTAAGGATTATAATGAATCAAATTTACATAATTTTAGCTAAATTAAATTATTAAAATACATTTTACATAGTGAGAATCTTCAAATTGGGGTCAAAATTTGGAAAAATACCACCTTTTTAAATTTTAGTGGTTTTAAACCATAGAAAACCACCTTTGACTTTCAAAGGTGGTTTTCCATCCATAAGTTAACACTATTAATGGCGATAGGACCAAAAGTGCAACACTTTTGGTTCCTGTGGGACCAAAAATGTTGAGCCCGTAAACAATGGGATCAAAAGTGCAACAGGGTATATCCTATGGGACCAAAAGTGCAATTTTCCCAACTATATATTAATTACCAAAGGATATCCACTTGCACCTCATTACTCTTTAATCATGTTCACCTTGGGATGCATTAATAACAGCTTAAAGAAATAATATTTTTTATCTCGTAATTTAGCATTTTTTACTTTTGGTCCCAATTAGTTATAAAATTCTTATTTTTGATTTGATAACTTTCAAAAAGTAATAGTTTTGATCACATGATATATTTTCGTTAAATATTTAATTGAAAATACTCGTAGCCGTTAGAACCTTTACACTTTTAATCCTATTGATTACAGAATTCTCACATTTTGATCCCATAATTTTTAAAAAGTAGAGCTTTCGTTCTCGTATATTTAACGGCCACGTGGGCTTTTCCGTTAAATATCTAATGGAAATGTGTCATTAGACCAAAAGTGCTATTTTTGGAAAGTTATGGGATAAAAGTTAAGAATTTTGCACCTCCTAAGTTACAGGATGAAAAATATTATTTTTCGTACTAGCATTAATGCATCAGATTCCATTAGAACTCCAAAATTAAGCCTTTTTAGCGATAATAGTTGAAAATCAATTAACTTAGTTTGTGTCTAAGGCTGGATTTCACGAACAAGTACCAAGTCATGGACTCATGTCACATCACACATATAGATATTTATCTAATTTTATATGAATTTATTGTATTTGTTTATTTGTTCAATCTATTAAGGCATTTATATAACCATGTAATTATTGCTCCTAATAAATAAAAAAAGGAAAGAAATAGTAGTTGAAACTATACTGATTTTAGGATAAAGAGTTTGAATGAAAAATGTTAATACCAACAAAAATTTAAATAAACATCCAATTTCATTCCTCGTTCATAATCTCTAAATTTGATTGATCAAAATACTTTCTGCAACATTTTAAGACTGGCAGGGATATAAATGCAATGTGCATAATTAAATGAAATTGATGTAATTAAATACTATGATACAATTACAAATTCTTGCAATTATCACATAAAAATATTTTGTTCAAGCACTTCTTTTAGGCATGTTTATCACCGGGGATGGAATAAATATAGTATAGATTAAATCATGATTAAAGTGATGATATGTGGGGATGTGATCAACTAACAATAAATTTACAACTCCAGGACAAATGACTTGATTATTAGTTTTGCATGTTTACGATCATAATATACAAATGAGATTGAAATATGAAGTTACATTTGTACTCATAAATAGATAAAAAAAAAAAAATAATATCAAAAATCACCTCAGATTTCTTCTCTCCCCTTCCTTTTAAATTAATAATTAAAATTTATTATATAAAAATATATATAAAATATTATAATCTTTGAACACATAATAAAATATCTATAGCAATACTGTATATATATATATATTTATGTACTAGTATAATTCTATTAGGATTGTTCATTGTAAGACTATAAATACATATACTAAACTCATTCTTCAACATATTTGATTATTGAATAAATATTTTCTCTAAAATCTTAGTATAGTTAATTAGTTTAGTTTAATTTTGATTGGTTGTCCTTCATCAATTGACACCTAAGTCAAATTTCAATCAATTTGCTTCCACGCCCAATTAAAATTTTCACCATCTTCCAACATCTTTTCAACATTTTTTCTTATTTGTCTGAGCAATTCTCATAGTATATTTTTTGGCATTTTCTCCGTTTGCGCTTTCTAACAAAAAGAGTTCAAAAATTAAAAAAAATATCCAACCGCTTGTCAACCTGAGCCACCGCGAGGCTGTACCTCCGGCCCAAACCCGATGTTTGGCTGCCACCACCACCTCCATTTGTCCACACCGTCACCCAGATTCGCCACCATCCCATCCCTCTATTGCAACGCGAATAATACCATCACCACCGTGCCCCACCTTGACCATCTGACTCCTTAGTAGCGCACCACCGTCGTTTCTCCTTTGCACATCGGTGTCGCTGTCCATCCTATTTTTGCCACATCAACCAGCACACTACCGCCCTCCTTCTTTTGTTGTACATGCACTATCAGCTAACACCTAACTAAAAACGTAAGAAAAAGGGGGAAAGCGTATCAGCAACTTCTGAGACTAAAAGGCACCTTTACTTTGCTGGAAAGATAAAGTGCTATTCAACTTATAGAAACGCCTTAACACTTTCCCTCAAACACGCCTTCGTTGACTAATTGGAGCTGGCCTAACTGGAAGGCCCTTGACGCCCGCAAGTTGGACTTGGGGTGAGTGAAACCAAGCCCAACTTGGCACGTAGAGTGAGGAACGAAGGACCTGCAAGCTGCTTTGTAAACAGGGCTGCTATTTGCTGCTTACAAGCAACGTGGGTTGGTGTGATCAGATCAGTTTTGAATTTGTCGCGTACTATGTGACAATCAATTTCCAAATGCTTGGTCCTTTCATGAAAGACTGAGTTTTCTGTAATGTGTATTGCCACGCTTTGTTGTCACAAAGAACGGCACTAGGATCTTGGTCTGTACATGCAAGTCCTGCGAGAGGTAAGTTATACAAGTGAGCTCACACACTATGAAAGCCATGCTCCATGTATTCAGCTTCTGTTGTGGATCTTAACACAGTGGATTGCTTCTTCGTTTTCCAAAACATTGTTGGTGTTCCTAGGAAGAGGCAAAATCATGTAAGTGATCTCCTTGAATCCACACACGCAACACAATTCGTGTTACTGTACAAAGAAAGATGAAGACTGTTATTGAAAGGGAAAAACAAACCAGTAGTGGCACTCCATTTTAGGTACCGAATTAGATGGAGTGCAGCATTCCAATGTTGCTTGTAAGGGTCCTGCAGGAATTGACTCAGTTGTCGAGCAACATGGGACACCTTAGGCTTGGTGAAGCCTAAGTATAGGAACCTTTCTACCAGCCTTCTGTATTTGGAGGAGTCAGGTAGCAGCGTTCCTGAATCTCTTGAGAACTTGACTCCAACAGGTAAAGGCGTTGTAACAGATTTCTAACCCGTAAGTCCTGTGTCTGTAACCAAACCCATCATATACTTGTTTTGTGTGACAATCAACAAATCAGAGGACCTTGATATCTCCAAACTAAGGAAGTACTTGGCCCCTCAGAAGTCCTTGATGGTAAAAAGATAATCCAAATACCTCTTTATTTCTTCAATGTGTTTCTCAATGGGACCTGTTACCAAGATATCATCAACATAAAGTAATAGAGAAATCAACCCTTCATTAGTATTCTTGGTAAACAAACAATAATCATGCTTAGACTGGAGGAAACCAATGGCCTCAATCTTATCTGTGAACTCCTCATTCCATTTCCTTGAAGCTTATTTCAGGCCGTAGAGGGATTTAGTAAGCTTACAAACACAACCCTCCAGAATAGGATACCTTTCAGGGGGTGCCATGTAAATATCTTCATCCAGGTTGCCATGCAAGAATGCATTATTCACGTCAAAGTGATGGATTGGCCAGCCCCTTGCAGTAGCTACAGCCGGGAAAACCCTAATTGCCACTGTTTTAGCTATAGGGGCAAAGCAGTCAGTATAATCTTCCCCTTTTACCTGGTTGTACCATTTTGCAACCAACCTCGCCTTGTGTCTTTCCACCGAGCCATTAGGCTTAAGTTTCAACTTGTAACGGTATCCTATGGCCTTTTTGTCTGGTGGTAAGTCTGTGATGTGCCAGGTATTGTTCCTCTCCAAAGCTTGTATTCCAGCCCTCATTACATCTCGCCATTCTGCTCGATGTTCAGCTTCTTTTGAAGCTGCAAGAGGTCTACCAAGTGGTGCACCTTTCCTTCTTCTTTGCTCTATTAAATTTCTACACCAATCTGGGTACCCATGCAATTGGAAATATGAATCTCTAGTTTGGTCATTTCTGTTGTAGTTATCACAATGCAGTTGCATCTTATCTTGAGTGCCTCTCCTCATTTCCCTCATTCTACTAGCTATCTGTCTACCTCTATCCAAACTATTTACATTCACAGCGTCTTCTTGAGAAAACCCAAGGCGTCCGAATGCACCTCTCTCGTTGTTTTCGATTATGAGAATCATAGAGTATACCTTCTCTACTAAAGGCAATGGTTCCATCAGCAAGATTTGGTTATAGGTGGTCATAGGATCCACCTAATCCCATCAAGAGCTGGATCAATTGCCCAGTGGTGGTCATTTCTGCTAACGTCTTATTGGCACCACAAGAACAAGAAGGGAGTGCAATAAGACAAGCGAGTTCGTCCCATAGCTGTTTCAGCTTAGTAAAGTACACTGCCACTGAAAGGTCCCCTAAGTCATAGAAGAGATTTCGCTCTGAATTTGATACAATAGTGGCCCATTACTCTCTCTGAATCTGGCCTCCAATTCTAACCAAAGTTCTTTGGGAGAGGTAGTATAGCTGAAGGCATCTACAATTTCTTTGTTGATAGAGTTCAACAACAAGAAATGACCATAAAATCAACCCTCTGCCATTGTTCGAAATTTGCGATGCCCTCTGTCGGTTCTGGGCACCTTCCATCAATAAACTCCAATTTGAGTTTGGCCCCTAGCACCAATCTTACAAATTTGCTCCAGGAAAATAATTATTTCCATGTAGTGTCACGGAGACCAAACTCATCCCAGGGTGGTCTGCATTCTGCAATCGCAAGGTCTCATTCTTACCTTGCCCCATCTGATTCGCCAATCCTTTACCCGCATCTCTTTCACCTTTGCCCCCGATGAACACCCAAGAAATCAAGAACAAGGAAAAAAAGTAGTCTAGAGTACTAAGCTAAGAGCAACAAGACTAGAGACCATCAATAGATGGCTCTGATACCATGCTCGAATCCTGATGAAACGACTACTGAAACTAGTGCGGAAGCCATGGAATCTCTATAGAAGAATATCTGAGCTTTTACTGGTATGTTAACGAAGACAATGTATAGTGGAGCATAAGGGCTCCCTTAATAGAGTTACAAAACAGAGGTTACCTCTAACCAACTGAAGGTTAACCTTAACAAACTATCAGCTGACACCTAACAACATAATTAACTGACTAAAACTAATTAACCGCTAGAGTGCCAACGACTAACTAAAAATGTGAGAAACAGGGGAAAAGCATATCAGCAACTTCTAAGAGTAAAAGGCACCTTTACTTTGCTGGAAAGATAAAGTGCTATTCAATTTGTAGAAACGCCTTAGCGCTTTCCCTCAAACACGCTTTCGTTGACTGGCTGGAGTTGGGCTGACTGGAAGGCCCTTGACACTGGTTGTTGTACTTTATCAGAATCCACTATGCCCTACCTCAAACTCGGCCAAACACTAATGGAAGAGAGAGATAGCTGATTTTAGTCTTTGTCAGTGCATTACTTGCACTCACTAGTTTACTTGTACTTTCTATCAAATAGGGGCATTTCGGGCATTTCCAAGGTTGTAGAAAAAAAACAAAAAAGAAAAAAAAAAGACTGTTCCAATTCTGAACTATTAGTTATTTGCATAAACCTAATGATACTGGTGATTTTCAACTACGTACTCCAAATTGTAAGATTGTTTTCAAAGTAGTAATAGTTGGAATAGGATTTAGTAAATTGATTGTCTCAATTAATTTTGATATAGTATATGTTATTGTTATATTATGCATAAATCTTTTAAAAAAATTATAAATATTACACATACATTCATCACAATTTCAACATACCTCGATTGGTAAGAAATGACAAACATCCTCCTATAACAACAAAACTTTTAAAAGAAATACCCGATAGCATCACACAGACAAATCACATCGTAATTAATTGAATTTACACTAACAAATTAAAATGTAAAAAGTAATTATATAGATCACATGAATATAGGGGGGTGTCTTAGGACATTGAAGTAATTTTACCTGAAAAAACCAACCCTATTTAGTTGGAAAAAATTAGACATTTTTACTTATCTCAATCTTACCCTCTTTCTTATTGATTTACAAATTATTAATTTGATAATTGCAAAAAAAGCGAGCTGTCCAATGTTTGGTTTTCATTTATTTTGTTTTAATGTATGTGAACGTAGTCGATATATAAACGGGTCTTTTGTTGATTAGTGTGAAAGACTCACAATATCCGTGGGTAAAATATTTTTTTGGTCGCGTAAGATTAGGGTATTATTTGTTTTGGAACCATAATTTAAGTAGGTGGTTGTTTTAGTCCCATAAAACACATTTTTCAGTTTTTTTGTTCCCAAAAAATCATGTGCAACTTAGGTAGGTGGCAATTTTAGTCCCATAAATCACGTTTTTCAGTTTTTTTGGTCCCAAATGTAGGTGGTTGTTTTAGTCTTGTTTTGGACCACAAAATCTGAAAAACGTGTTTTATAGGACTTATACAACCACCTACCTAAGTTGTGGTATCAAAACAAATAATGCCCTAATTTTAAGGGACAAAAAAAAACATTTTACCCCAATATCTGATAATATATGGAGTAAATCCTCATAGAGACAGTAATTCAACAAACCAATACTTTTTGTTATTGGTCAACTGAGGAAAATTTATTTTATAGCTAACTAAAACCCTAAAATTCATCACATGAAACAAATGTGTGCCATAAATTGGATGAAACAAAAGGGTGATAGATAAATGTGTGATAAACATAGAAATAGGGTTAATAGAAATTTACTCCTTGGAATATTGGAAAATGACAAAACACCCCCTTGAAAAATTTAAAAAAGCTAAAGAACCCTCCTTACATTTTATAAAAAAAAAAAAAAAAAAAAAAAAAGCTCACTGGCCCCTTGTTGAATTTGACCATGTATTTTTCCTATGAAGACCAAAAAGTCTCTCTATATAAGTGTTTTTATTAATGTTTTATAATTTCATTTCTTGTCTATGTACAAACAAATTGGGATCTTTTTCGCTCAAAAATCCTAGAAATTGAAGAACTCAACTCAACATATATACAAAACACACAAAATAAAAGAAAACTTCAACGATTTTACTGAGAAAAGTATAATTGAAGTGGGTTGAAAATGTATGAAGTCGTTTTGTGAGATTTTTCTGGGATTAACGAAGAGATTTGAAGTAGGGTTGAAAAATTAAAGGTAAGAATCTTAATCCCTGGTTCCTCAAATCCAAGTAGCAAAAAATATACATACATGGATTCAAGCTAGAATTCACAAAACAAGTTATGGAATTCAAATGATAACAAACAATCTAAGGTTTCAAATAATGCGTGGGTTTTAAATTTTTATTGTTTATAGAAAAGACAATTGTTCTTTTAACTGTATATTGTAATTTTTTTTTCTAATTGAAAAATGTATCAAAGTGGTCTAGAAAGACAATCTTTTCCAAATTATTATAGAAGTCTGAACATTCATTTGGTTCATTTGATTTAAATATATTAATGTGTGGTCCCATTCATACAATATTCTTTTTTTCAGAATTATAAGTGGCCCTTTTGTGTCATTTTTTAAAGCATAAAGTGCATACATGAACTATAGGAAGCATGCATGCATTTTAATTTCAAGTTTTGGGTGGTTCCTGTTATAGCTTATGTGCATTTTCTCTGTGTTGATTGTTTATTAAATTCAGGTTTTGTTATTTATTTTATGTTGCAGGAATGAACACACAAGGGAATGTTAGGCCTAATAAAATGATTGTAGAAGAAAATCAAAGTAAAAATGAGATGAGATTTTTGATGTCTGGGATTGATTTTAATGATGAGTATGAGTCAATTGCCACTGAGCAGTTTATGAATGAAGGAGGGAAAAATGTAATGAGCGTGGGGAAAATTTTGATGGATGATGCAGCAGAACTGAATAAAGGGATCATGCAGTGAAAATTGAACTTGGGGATACTGTTGTCGAAATTGAAAACATGTACGATGCAGATGAAAGAGTGTCCAACACCAAAAGAGATAAAGACAAAAGGAAGGTGGCAGAATTAATTCCACCTGAAGTTGATTATGATGATTAGAGATCAGAATTTGATGACTCCAGTGATTAAGATTATATTCAGCCATTGTATAGTTCAGATGAAGATACTAGTTAGGATTGGGGTACAGAGTCTGACACCAACAACCTGATATTTGAAGACATCGAAGCATCAAGTGATGAAGATATTTTTATTGAGAAAAATCTTAGGCAGTTGATGAGGAAATTGAAGAAGATGCTTAAACAAAAGGTAAAAAGAAAAAAAGACGAAAGTTATATTTCCATATGAAGATAGAGGTCCATCCCAAGAGGTTGAATGGTATAGTGACCCGGGAGAAGAAGATGAATTGTACAGTCTTGATGGAAGTGGTACTGAGAAAGAGATAGAAGCTCCGAAGCACTCATATTTTAAAAGACAATAACATGAAAACAATGCAATTGAAGGTTGGCTTGAAATTTGAAAGTGTTCAACAATTCATAGAGGCCTTAAGGGATTACAGTGTGAGAAATGGATTTGATCTCCATTACATAAGAAATGAAAATGCCAAAATTACAACTAAATGCAAGAATGAGACATGCAACTGGAGGATACATGCCTCCCCAATCCAAAGAGAGACTACATTCCAATTAAGACAGTCAAAGGGGAGCATATATGTGTGCTAGATCCTATGAGCAAGTTGGAAAAAAGCTAAGTGTCTTGGGAATAGAGCGGAAAAAGTGATTAGAGACAACCCAAATGTACCAATCCGGATACTGTAGAACACTATTATGAGAAAATGCAATGTGGATGCAAGCAAATAGAAAGTAATCAGGGCAAAAAGAGCAGTTTTTTACAGAAGATTCCGGGGGGGGGGGGGGGGTTGAGAATGAGCAATACACGAGATTTTGGGATTACTGTGAGACAGTAAGAGTTAGAATGGAAAAAAGAGCTTCACTAAGTATCTCTCTGAATGTTCCGGCACGAAGGAAAAATAAGACAAATGTTGTAGATGTCTTGAAAAATATTAGAGAAGAGCAATTGAAAAGAGGTTGCTTCAACCATATCATATCAGAATTTAAGAAATTCGGATGGTGTTCTTTTTGTAGGGAATGAATGAGATGGATAGTGCGGGAAATGTATATTACGAAGTCGAGGCAAAAGTTAGACTCTTTATCTTTAAGACAATTATTGCCCCGCTTTGGTGCTCACGGAATCGGCAATTTATCTCCCAAGATACAACAACTTTCTATCCCAAAGTAGCAGCACTACAAACTTTGATAAACGGCGAACCAAACAATATTTTGAAACTCTCTTGCTAAACTCTATTTGCAAAATACTTTTATGCTTATGAATGCTACGAATGAGTTCATTCCTATCATCCATTAATCAAATGAAATGAGATGGGAGGCCTATTTATAGGAGTTGGAAATGTGTTTCGAACGGACATATCCAATCAGAAAAGATGACTTTGAAAGGTTATGACCTTTCATCCAAATGGACGCATCATTTTATCCAAAGGATATACCATTTCACTCTAATGGACGCATCGTTTCACCTAAAGGGCATATACCATTTCACTCAAATGGACGCGTCGTTTCATCCAAAGGATTTCACCCAATGGACACATTATTTCAACCAAAGGACACACCCATTAGGTTGATCAGTCACGACCGGATGATGATTGGGGCCCATCAACCATCATCTACGTGTCACGAGCTCGCATGAGCTATCACGAGCTTATTATGCGTCGCACATCGTAACCAATCACTTGTCATGATTTGTTATTTAATTTATCATTCACCAATTTTCAACACTTTTTGGTTGATTAACAAATGTCTTTTTACACAATGGAAATGCTGAAATTTGTTGGCAAATTATATTGTAGTTAGGTTGGTGTTTAGTCTTCTGCAAATAGGTTTTTTGGCCATATATTTGGATGGTGTTCTTTTTGGCACTTGTGCAACTTAGTGCAGAAAATGCTTCAAATTGCACATTCTATTTCTTATTCTTATTGCTCTTTAATATAATTTTCATGCTACAAAACAGGGGACAACTTGCAAAGACGTGCATTTTATTTTTCTTTATCTTTATTATTTTTCAACATGATGGATTCTACAAAATTTTAGAATAATTTACAAGTATTTAAATTAGATAAGAACATATTAATTTAATAAACAAACTACAAAGATTCCATAGAAGAAAACTTCCAAAAGAAGATAGAAGTGTGTTGCAATGTAAAGCTTTTATTTTTATATAATTAGGAATAAAAGTGACCATTTAAAAACCAAAATAGCTAAACCATTTGATGCTCATTTCTTTACAAATTTCTCTTCTTTTCTTTCTCATTTCTTTACAATTTTTTTTTTCGATCTTACACCACAATTCCTTTTATATGCTCTCGGGATCTCGTGCAGAGACGATTAGTATAACACAAAATATCACGAAGATTCGAGCAGTGAAAAGAAGGCAAAATCCAACGTTACACAGCTATTAATGTAGTGTATCCACTCGTCATAGCTAAAATTTGGCTCAACTCCATGTGCATACAAGCATTAACCAAGGCATAAATTGGGATATAATAGGCAAAAATCCAGATTTAAGGCCATTTATATCGTGTCGATGCTGTCTATCCTGAGCTGGACATTATGTAAACTAGACACTGTGACACGCAGTATTTATGCGCGTATTTTTTAATAATATTTTTATTTTATTAAAGCTCATAATTTGTTCTTGTATATTAAAATTTTTATTATCTTATAACCTCACATATAAAAACTGTCCAGTAACTTTTTCTAATGCGTTAATTATCAATAAATATTAACTCAAAGTAAATTAAAAATTAAATATTTTCTCAATATCTGTTATTTCTATTTCAATCAACAATAAACTTAAACAAAATGAGAGTAAATTTAATTTTTTGAGTACATTAATTGCATGGAATTAATTTTTTTTTTTTTTAAAAAGACTTGATTGAGTAGTTAATTCAATATGAGTCGGAAAGTTGAAGGACATTTTTGGTATTATAATAATTTGATGTAGTGATGTCAAAACTACCACTTCGAGTCTATAAATCCTCTTCCCTTTATAATAGTATAGATTATTGATTATAAATAGTATAGATGACACCTCTTCTCTTTATAATAGTATAGATACATAAGGATATTTTTGGTAATTTTAAAATTTGATGTTGCGGTGTAAACAACCGTCATTTATTAGTGAAAATTGAGTTTGCTTTATATAATAGCATACTTTGTAAATAACCAAGCGTCTGGGTTGGACTGGGCTTCATATTTGGCCCAATCCAACTTGGTAAATCTTTCACTTGTTTATGGACAAAAACGTGCAGGGGGGTTTCTTACGTTTTTTTACACAAGAGAGCAATAATATAATTTATTTCGGCTGATTAGTCTATAATTTAAAAAATGGATAATTACACTCCCCTCCCTTGAGGTTTGGTGTAATTACACGTAGACTCCCTGTGGTTTGAGAAATTACATATACTGTCCCTGAGGTTTGCTTTTATATAACAAATGGGTCCCTCTGTTAGTCAAAATTCACCGAATTTGTTGATATTAGCCAAAAAAAAATTTGAATTAAAGGTGAGATTTGTCATCGATTGACTTATTACTGATTTATTGTAGGTCAAACGAAAATTTTTATGACTAAACTACCCTTATATATCGTCACACGTTAGTGCATGAGAGGATGTATATTTTCACCGTTTAAAGGGTGATTTAGTCATAAAAGATTTGTTTGGTCAGCATTAAGTCATTAATAAGTCAATCGAGGGTATATATCAATTTTCACTCAATTTTTTTGTTAATATCAACAAATTCAGTGAATTTTAACTAACGGAGGGGGAGGGGATCTATTTGTTAGACAAAAGCAAACCTCAGGGGTACTAAATATAATTTTCCAAACCACAGGGGGCTATGTGTAATTACACCAAACTTTAGGGGAGAGGGTGTAATTGTCCCTTAAAAAAAAGATTAAGGGCAAAATGAATCATTTCAGGCCCTTGGTTAAAAGGAGTATTTGTATTTTTTAAAACAATGAGAGAGTATCCATAATTATGTCAAACTTAAGAGGAAGTCATTGTAATTCACCTTAAAATTAAGATAGCTGCAAAGTGGTTGTGGTTGAATCTTAAATTTTTCTTTATACTATTTAATAATTTTATTCAAGTATTTTTGAAAAAGAATTTAATTACTAAGCAATTTCATTTGGAAAAAGACAATCATTTTAAGTTCTCTTGTCCACCTCATAAAGATAATATTTATTTGGATGGCCCAAATAGAAAAAATACGAGGCAAAAATATAAAATGAAAAAAAAAATTAATTTAAGAAATTAATGCATATTTATATTATCCAAAATAGAAAAAGAGGCAAAAATGGAAAAGAAAATTCAGAATAAGGCTGTTTGGTTACAGGAGTGATCCAATCCTTGTAAGTACCTGTTTGGACACGGATAAACTACCGGAGGCGCCAGATAGCACCGTGCGCCACACGTATAAATAGTTCTCATTACATCCCTGCGCAATTTAGGGTTCCTCTTCGCTCCAAAGTCCAACCTCCTTCCTTCTTCTTACCAACGGATCAATCCTGTTCTAAACACACAATTCCGGTTCTTACATTCTATAATCAATCCATTTGGATTTCTACGCGTACATGTATTCGTATAAATGTACGATTTATCTCTTGAAGATCGATTGGTGCCACGATTAATCGAAACAGAGGTGCCTGAATTTTTATTATATTGTTTCTGTTTCCTTTAGTATTTCTCTTGAATGCTGCTAGTTTCAGATATATCTTGTTCATGAATTGTCTAAATTTTCGTGAATACTAGGAAATTTGTGTTAGTGGTGCCTTTTGTTTGGGAGTTTGCTAACATGAAACTGTTCTTAGAGTGCATTTGTGAGTTCGGATTACATAGGTTGGATAGTGAGTGTTGGCTCTGGGATTTGATGTTTTTGATGTATGATTCGTTTTAGCATTATCGCTGTGTAAAAGCTGCTGTTTCTATATGTATGCAGTTTTGTATTTATTGCTATTTCATTCAATTATTTGTTTCCAGAGAGTGGAGCTTAAGTTTAGAGTGAACTGCTGTGGGCTGGAAGCGAGTGTGCAAGTATTTGTGACATGTGGTGTGGATAAGTGGATTTCTTTAAGTTTAGGGGGATTCTTTAGCTCATTTCAATGATATGTTTTCTTTTTTATCTGTTTGTTGTGGACTTTTAAGGCATCATATGGTCGATTGAGGGACTCATGGCAGTTCCCTAACTATGCGTGTTGATAATGTCATGCAAGTGTAGATACCTAACTGGAGTCGTTGGATGAGAACCACCATGTGTAATCTAGTAGTTGTCCGTCCATTAGGTATCTAACCAGTTGGGTGGCATGAGTTGAACCTATTTGAGCCACTTGAGTTTTCAATGTAGCTGGTCATTATGCTACTCATGCTTAGTGTAACCTTGTGTCTATTTAATGTAGAAAGTACATTGTTCTTGGGGTCAATGGATGATAGTTACTGCAGTCAGATGTGTAAAACAATGTGTGATTGTCACATTCTTTCTTTGAATTTTGTATCTATTTCTCTGATGACGTTGCGTACCATTTTGGGTTTATTTATCATGGACTTCCATGTAACATTAGGTTTAGGAATGGTCCAATAATAGGATTGATGAAAACATCTTGAGAGGCTACAATGTCTGAAGACGCTGGACAGATGATGCTGGTGTATGATGACCCCTCAGACCAAAGATCCATATCTATGGATGATACGAGCAGCGCTGAGGAATCACCAGATGGGACCAGACTATCATTAGAGACTACCAATGATGCTATTCCATATATTGGTCAACGATTTGCAACTCATGATGCTGCTTATGAATTCTACAGTGAATTTGCAAAACGTTGTGGGTTTTCAATCAGGCGTCATAGAACAGAGGGTAAAGATGGTGTTGGGAAAGGTCTCACGAGGCGTTACTTTGTGTGCCATCGTGCAGGGAATACTCCCGTGAAAACATCAAATGAAAATAAACCACAGAGAAACAGAAAATCTTCACGGTGTGGATGTCAAGCATACATGCGTATAAGCAAGTCAACTGAATTAGGAGTACCGGAGTGGCGAGTTACTGGCTTTGCAAACCACCACAATCATGAACTTCTAGAACCGAATCAAGTGCGTTTTCTCCCTGCATATCGCACCATAACAGAATCTGACAAGAACCGAATTCTCATGTTTGCCAAGACTGGAATTTCGGTGCAACAAATGATGAGGCTACTCGAACTTGAAAAATGTGTGGAGCCTGGATATTTGCCATTCACTGAGAAAGATGTTAGGAATTTGCTTCAGTCTTTCAGAAAAATAGATCCAGAGGATGAAAGCATAGATTTACTTAGAATGTGCAGAAATATTAAGGATAAAGATCCCAATTTTAGATTTGAGTTTACGCTTGATTCCAATGGTAGATTGGAGAATATAGCTTGGTCTTATGCCTCATCTATTCAGTCATATGAAATTTTTGGGGATGCAGTGGTCTTTGATACCACACATCGGTTGACTGCTTTTGACATGCCTCTTGGAATATGGGTAGGAATGAACAATTATGGCATGCCTTGCTTCTTCGGCTGTGTGCTTCTTCGCGAGGAAAACTTGAGGTCATTTTCCTGGGCTTTGAAGGTAAAAAGTGATCATAGCATGTTTCTAAAACTAAGGGGCAGTTGTTTGTGTTAATGTGACTAGTTTGTACTCTGAGAAATTTATGTAGCCGCTGAATGTATTATCTTCTAGTCATCTACCACATGCCAGAAATGAATATGGTGCCTTTTCTCAGAGTTTGACTCTTAAAACACTATAAAGAACTCAATTCCCTTCCCTAAAACAGAAAGAGAAGAGAATGAGACGTGTGTGCATGTGTTTGTGTAAAGAGAGAGACCTACATATACTGCTTATTAATATAACTGTGCTAACTTTGGAGTTTTGTTTGAATGTGTAAGGCTTTCTCAGGATTCATGAATGGGAAAGCTCCACAAACAATATTGACTGACCAAAATATGTGTCTCAAAGAAGCAATAGGAATGGAGATGCCAACCACCAAACATGCACTTTGCATATGGCTTATTGTGGCAAAATTCCCGTCATGGTTCAATGCTGTCTTGGGAGAACGCTACAATGAGTGGAAGGCTGAATTCTATCGGCTCTATAATCTGGAAACAATTGAGGATTTCGAATTGGGTTGGAGAGATATGGTCAATTCTTTTGGTTTGCACACAAACAGGCATATTGCCAGCTTGTATGCACTACGAACTCTTTGGGCGCTGCCATACTTGAGAAGCCATTTCTTTGCAGGGATGACCACTCCTGGCCAGTCAAAATCAATTAATGCTTTTATTCAACGGTTTTTGAGTGCTCAAACCCGACTTGCACATTTTGTGGAACAAGTAAGCTCTCTGACTCTTGCTTTCTAGTTATATGAAAACTTATTAATAAGTTTTCTTTCTCATCCTCATTTATGATGATTTGTTCAAGAAATAATCGAGGTGTGTAAACAATATAATTTCTTGCGGGTGACAGTATTGTGCTGGTTTAGGGAACGGTTTCAGGGGTTTCAGTTAGGGTCTGTTATGGGGTCTGGCTTTTTGTGAAATTCGTTATCCTTGAGGTAGAACTGCGACAGATATTTTGGCATTTTTGTAAGATATGATAGTTCGTCTTCTTATTTGTCTCCCAAACAAGTTCTGATAATACTGTTATGCGAAAGCCATGCAGCAGCAATCACCAAGTATTGAAAGTCTTGGTGAAGGCTGACTGATATATACCCGAACAACACGATCCATTCAAGATTGATGATCGATTCTAGTAGTCTCAGATTTCCTCACCATATCCTTCTTTCTTAACATTGCTGTACGATCAGGTAGCTGTAGCAGTGGATTTCAAGGATCAAGCTGGAGAACAACAGACAATGCAGCAAAATATCCAAAACATTAGCCTAAAAACAGGGGCTCCCATGGAATCTCACGCTGCCTCAGTTCTCACACCATTTGCCTTCTCAAAACTCCAAGAACAACTCGTTATGGCCGCCCATTACGCATCGTATCAGATGGAAGACGGTTTTCTCGTTAGACACCACACCAAGCTCGAGGGAGGCCGGAAAGTTTACTGGGTTCCACGTGAAGGCATCATCAGCTGCAGCTGCCACCAATTTGAGTTCTCCGGTATCCTCTGCAGGCATGCTCTTCGAGTTCTCTCAACCGGAAACTGCTTCCAAATCCCGGAACGATATCTGCCTCTCCGGTGGCGCAGAATCAGCACACCACCCAACAGACATCTCCACACTCCTCGGAACGACCACACAGAGAGGATTCAGCTGTTGCAGAGCATGGTGTCAACTCTTGTAACGGAATCCGCAAAATCGAAAGAGCGGCTAGATTTGGCGACCGAGCAAATCTCCGTTCTTCTCGCCCGAGTCAGGGAACAACCCGTTTCGGCACTTGGGTTGAGAGAAATGTCTTCCACACACAGGAACCTTGCTTGAAAGAAGAGTTCGGGTTTGATATTCAGGGGAACAGAAGTCCAGTACAGAAGAACTTTTGTAGAACACAGGTAAAAATATACTAGCTATACAAGGACTTCTGTCTGTAAAGTGCTTAGAAACTGCCATTTAGGCAGATGTTGTCTCATGACATTCTTATAATTGTTCTTTAATTAAAAGGCCAAATTGCATAAAATCCCCGTGTGTTTTAAAAATTCAGTTAAAAGCCCCTTTGTGTTTAAAAAATAGCCTAAAAGAACCCCCTCTGTTTTCTTAAACCCAACTTACTTGCCCCTCTCCATTAAATATACTTAACGACATTAGTTTTTATACCAATTGATTGTTATGACTTTATATGTTATATATTTTTTCTTACTATAATCATCGTTGGATCTTTTTTGATGTATAAGAGCCGTAAAATCTAATATATTCATCTCAATCTTTGGATCTATAAAAATTAAAGGCCTAGATTTAACCAGCTTTAAATATATATTAGGGATAATTAACCCTCCTCCCTCGTTTTACACGTAGACCACTTATAGTTTGGAAAATTACATCTAATATCCTTGAGGTTTGCTTCATCTAACACGCAGGTCCCTCCATAAAATTCACCGAATTTGCTGATTTTAACAAAAAAAAAAAAATTGAATGAAAATTGATATTCACACTCAGTTGACTTATTACTGACTTATTGCAGGTTAAACAATTTTTTTTGACTTAACTATTCTTATAACGGTGAAGATATATCTCCTCACATGCATCACCTTGTGAAGATGTATAAGGATAGT
This sequence comes from Sesamum alatum, assembly GCA_034509735.1. Taxonomy (NCBI): domain Eukaryota; kingdom Viridiplantae; phylum Streptophyta; class Magnoliopsida; order Lamiales; family Pedaliaceae; genus Sesamum; species Sesamum alatum. The sequence goes on along the minus strand of JACGWO010000001.1, from coordinate 18,483,381 downwards.
TTGATCATAAAAAAATTTATTTAACCTAAAATAATTCAGTAATAAGTCAATCAATGGTATATACTGATTTTCATTCATTTGTTTTTTGCTACTATCAACAAATTCAGTGAATTTTAACTAACGGAGGGGTCCATTTGTTAAACAGAAGCAAATTTCAGTGTTACTAGATTAATTTTCTAAATTACAAGAGATTTGCGTGTAATTACATCAAACTTCAGGGAAGTGAAGTGTAATTATCCCTATATATACGAGTAATTAAAAAATTACAAATAATAAAAAGTAATATTAACCCCTTGTGTTTCTCATACAGCTTTTGGATCTGTTTAGGACTACATGTGAATCAGTTCATCAGAAGAAAAGAAACAGAAAAAAAAATTGATTTAAGTAGTATTTGTTTCCTTGGATGTAATTCTTATGGATGGTCGACATTTTATTTTGGGATAATTATAATTACAATCACTAATTTATGGAATATTTATAAAATTAATCATGTCTTTTGGATAAAGATAAATATATTCTTTAGAAATCGTCGACATTATTTATACAAACTACCCTTACTTTTTGAAAAATTACACTTACATTCCTCAAAAAATATAAACATCGTTACACAAGCTAATCCTACTGACTGTCAGGATTATTTTTCGCAATCTATACTAATATATAAAGAAAAGACATTTACTACTCACAATTGGCGGTTTATGACACCGCGACACCAATTTTTTTGTTATAACAATAATATCCCTTAAGTTAGTTTTTCTTTTCTTTTCTTTCTTTCTTTTTTTTTTATAAATGTAATTTGTCGGTTTATATATATATATATTTTATTTATATTTACAATCATTTTAAAGTATGCAATATTATTTCATATGCACGCAGAGACGGCGTGCCACGACGGCTAGTAGATATAAAAGAAAAGGCCTTTTCAACTTACAAATGGCGACTAATGACACAGGATACTAATTTTTTTGTTATGCCGACCCTTAAGGTAGTTTTCTTTCGTTTCTTTCTTTTTATTTAAATGCGTTGTGTTGGTTTATATATATAATTTTCTTTATTTACAATAAATTTAAAACGTGCAATATTATTTTATATGCACGTAGGGACGACGTGTCACGACAGCTAATTATGCAAAAAATAGGGATAATTTGTGTAAGCAGACCATAAATCATGGTAAATATAATTTACCTTTTATTTTTACATTATTCGTACATATAAAATTAAAATATCGATTGTCAAAGTATGATTTAATATTTACAATAATTGTTTTGGTATAAAAAATAATATCAGCCATGATTTAATTAGTTTTCAGTGTTTTTCAACCATTATCAAAGTATGATTTTATATTTATAGTTTTTCTTTTGGGAAAATAATATCAAAAATATTTTCATGCATTTTAATTACTTTTATTATTTGTCATATTTTACAATGCACTTTTCAGACTCTCTAGAATTCAAAATTTATATTTCCAATCATCGAAGATTAATTAAAAAATAACTCCAAATATTTTCAAGAAAAAAACAATAATTAAAAATAAATGTTAAAGATTCTATATTTATTATCGTTACACTTTTATCTTACTTATTAAAGAAAATCTCATATCAATCAAACTCGTTTTTTTTCTAATTGAAATAAAATAAAATAAATCACGAACAATTACAACCCAATCAATCATTTATTAAAGTCGCATTTCGAACGTCGAACGTTTTTCTCATTTTCCCACACGATTACTTAAAAGAGATTTTTCCACCAATTCAGTGGATACAAAAGAAGCGCGTCTACCACCTCCAGCACTGCTATTTGCGACGGTGTACCGGCGGGCAATTCCACCGCCTTCTCTCTTGGGTGAGCTTGCTCTTTCCAACAACCTTCAATTTTCGCTTTTTTTTTTTTTTTTCAATTTCATTTGTTATGAATTTAAGTTTCCCCAGTTTCAGGCGTATGTATGTTTGTGAGATTTTCAGGTATGGCGATGTGTGTATGAAGTTGTGTTAAAATATTTTAGTGTTCGTAGAATTGATAGGGGAATTGCTGATAAAAAGGAAATGATGAGAATTCACTGGAAATTGTTAGTGTTCTTCTGGTGGCTCTGCAGTTATTAACTGTATAGTATCGATCAAATTTAGATTTTAACGTAGTTATGTGGAGGGTATTTACTGAAAGTCTTGCTGAAGCTAAATGTGGAGTACTTCTGAAGAAATTAGATAGTTTGGGGTTTCTTTTATGAATGTTTGATCTTTGCTATGATTTTATTGACTAGATTTTCATGAGTTTTATGTGGAATTTCTGCCTGCGTATCGCTTTTCTTTTTCCTTCATATCCTTTTTCTTTTATCGAGCTAGCAAGGAAACCGCGATTGTCTTGGGGTGGATGGATGGATGATTATCTTCTTATTTGCTAATTTTCTTTTCATGGGATCTGTATAACAGTGCAGTAAAATTGTTTGTGGTTCTGTTCTTATTTCTACACTGCTATTGCTGATTTGACTTTCCCTCAATTTAATTTTCAGCTGTTTCTTCTTGCTGTTTTGGATTGTGCCCTTGGGTTTTCTTCTTTTCTCGTGATTGTGAACATTGCAACCAAATATTGGAATTGAGTGAAAAGCAAAGAAATTTAGGAGGGATCAAACAGACGCTATGTCTGCAGAAAATAGTTATTGGCGATGGTGTTGTGTGTTCTCAGCACTTAGAACAGTTGTACTTTTAAGTATGGGAAGAGTTTTCCCCCTTTGATGTTATTCTCTTTGGTGATCTCCGGGAGAACAGTCTATGGTTGAACTTATAGTGATCTGCCATCTGTGCTCCTGTGCAACTGATTTTTCGAGCTAAAAGCTTAGTTGAGAGAATTGTAGGAACAGAAAGAAAGAAAATGGAATTTTTTAGAGTAACTATCGGCAACTCATGTTGTTCCATTTCATTTGTTTGTCAGTAATGAGGAGTTAAATATTGCTAGAAGCCTAGAATTAACGCAAGCATGTCCAACAATCACAGTAGAGGGGCCAACCTGGCCTTTTTCTCTCCTTCCCCATTGATCCATGCTGCTCATTTGCCACTTCCATGCTATGGGCTCTTCTCACCTATATATGACTCTCTTTTCATAGATAAAATTTGTATTATCTAAATAAGACAGAAATGAAATAGAAGTTTTTATTATTGTAAGAAAGTGAACAGACTTTTGATATAGCAAAGAATGGAGAGGAAAAGACAATTTGAAAAGAAGCAGCTGCTTTATTAATTACTGAAGAATCGTGACCAGACATTTTCTGCATGTTTTTAGGTCTTTTGCAAGCTGTGAATAGTGAAAAAGGAACAGGATGCATCCTCCTTTAACAATCCACAGGCACCCTATGTGTGCTGAAGTAAGTTCTTTTGGTCACATATTGCCTAACCTTCCATTCGAAGGAAGTTACTTCTTTAAATAATGTTGCTTGGTTTTAGTTTTTTATACCAAACTATTACTTGAATGAATTTCTGTTTCTGATGTTACACAAACTTCTGATATATAAAGCATGAGTATATTCTGGGTATTCTATATTACAAAATGCAGATTCTGAAGACTGCTGATTTTTTATTTTTTTCTGTTTTCAAACTGTTAACTGATGACATTTCCTGGAAGTGACACCCATTGAGTTGCTGTGCTAATTGAGTTTATTCTGGAAAATGTGGCTCCAGTTTAAGATTCAAATATAAGAGTTGACTATCATTTGTACCTGTGTATGAGACGTATTTACTCCCTGCGCTGTAACTCCAGTTGTTGAAACTTTGTGATGAAAGATCATAGTGAAAGATTATTATACAGTCTGTTATCTGTTAGTTGAGTCTCCTTCACCAAATTGGCATAACTAAGTTGTTTTCCTTGTATTGAACTCACCACCTTGTGATAGCTAGCTGGAGAGTCTTAAATGACCTTGTTTTGAGTGAACTGGTGAAAGATGACCATTTCTTGACAATTGACGGGTAGCTAATTATTTCCCATGTGAACGAGCAAGAATTTAATGTACCTCTTTTTTGCTTTTCTCAATTGCTAAGTGCAGTAGGTTAGTCTTTGCCACTTGCAACTTATATGATTCATGCAGATTATTGAAGAATTCCAGAAGTGCCATATAGACCATCCGCTTGGGAAGTTTTTTGGTCAATGCACGGATTTAAAAATTAAGCTTGACAAGTGTTTCCGTCAAGAGGTAAGTTTTCATAGAACATATCTTCTAATTCCGAGAGTCACTTGCTCCTCTTGTGATAATTCAGACCTCTTCCTTGTGCAGAAAGCCGTGAAACGGAAGGCAAACTTCGAAGAGAGCAAAAAGTTGAAAGAGCGATTGAGGGCATACAGGAAGGAAAATGCCGAGATGAGAGATGAGAAGAATTTTGCACAAGCTTAATCTAGAATTTCATTACAATTATGAGAAATACGACTTAAACACTTGTGCTTGGACAAGAAGAGTCTGGTGATACAGGTGCAAAGGAATTTACACTATACATTCTACAGCTTGGACGGGAGACGGATTTTTTCTTTCCAACCTCATGACCTTTCTTTTAGTGTTTTCACCATATTTTACTGTGTTTAGCAGCTCAAAGAAATTTTCTTCTCGTCCATTTTTTCTTCGTTTGGCTATCTTCAGCATGCTTGTTGCTACATGCATATATTTTTATTTATATATCAATAAAAAAACACTAGAAGTCTAGATGATTCAATTAGTACCGTTGGATCTCTTCAGTGGACGACCTTTTTGCTACCCTGGATGGAGTTTAAAGCTGCCTTGTTCTAGCACTGTGGAAACTTGGTTGTCACCTGAATAACTTTGGGACTGCTTCAAATGCATTTTCCTAGTTCCATTTCTGTTGTGCTGGACTCGTTCCGATGCTATTGTCTCTCATTCCGGTGGCAATCACGATGTATACGCTCAACAGTTCATAGAGTCGTTCGGGTACAAACGAGATGGGTATTACATTTCAATTTTCATCAGTCAATACTGGAGGTGCAAATGAATAGAGCTTATACTCAAACTCTCAAATCAATTTTGAATGAGTTCAAGAGGGCTTGGAATCGAGCTCGAGCTCCATTCAAACTGGCAATTGTGAAGAAGAAGAAGTAATTCAAAGCCAAGATTTCTACCTTTCAAATATGACACTTTGATCACCTGACATCTCGAAAGATTTAAGTCACTTTCAGAATTACAAAGTCAATTTTGGTTCACTACAAAACCATAAAAGCTGCCAGTTAAGCTGTATATTGTTGTTCAGACTTGTTTGAATTATTATTGAATTTGAAAAATTTGCGTCTAAGCTTGGTTTGGTATATGTTAATACCCTTGAGTATTTTAATTTATTTTTGTTGGGTAAAATATTTAACAGTCCCTACAAAAGCAATCTCCAAGAGTGCAAAACTTGTCCTTGAGGCGCCTGGGGCAGTTGCAATCAGCATCGCCGGTGCAATTACCCACCAGAATCTGACGGCCCATCTCGTCCCTACAAAAGCACTGTCCCGGAGTGCAGTTCTTGCTCTTGCACCGCCGTGGGCACAGGCAATCGCTCAACCCGCGGCACTTCCCCACCATCACTTCATCCAGCCGTTGTGCTGGCCCTTGCGCCGTTGCCAACGACCCATCTGTAAAGGAGTTAGGAAAACAACTTTAATTATCATTTTTAAAAAATAAAAAATAAAAAAAATAAGCTCATAAATTTCAAATATAAAATACTAAGAAGTATTGTTGTTCAAAAAAAAAAAACTAAGAAGTATTAAGTTTTTCTTGGTGAGGAATCTTAATTTATTTTTAAAATGTTATTTTAGCCGCATACTTCAAGAATTTATCTTCAGAATTGATTTAAGATTTTATAAATTTTAAAATTTTATTTGGATTGATAGATTCGGATTAATTTGAAGGAAAAACTTGGAGAAATTATTTCAAATGACCCAATTTGAAAAAAACTTAAAATTTATTAATAAGACATAAATCAAAATTAGAATCGGATGATTTGAAATCCTTAAAATTTAGAATCATCTAAACAAATTCAAAGAATTTTATTATTAAGGATTTAAATAGTCAAATTAATATCATCCAAGTAAGTTTAGAGATTTGAAATTTTGAGACATCACACTCTTATTTATATGGAATTCACGTACAGATTCCATACATGAAGAGTGGTGATCATCTTAGGACTTAAGAAGAATTTTCTAATATAAAATAAATTAGTTAGTAGGGGTATAAACGAGCTCGACTCTTCAATCATTTTTGTGAGCTTGAGCTCGAGCTCGACGAGCTCTTATGGCCTGAGCTTGAGCTCAAGTTCGAGCTCGTCAGTTTGGTTCGAGCTCAAGTTGAAGCTCAATTTTTCAATAATTTATTATTGTTATTTTTAAATATTACTGTATTAATTATAAAAAATATTAAATATATATGAATTATTAAATATAAGTTATTTTTAAAATGGTTGATCTCATTATATAAAAAAATTTAAATTGATAATAATTTAAATTTGTATCATTCAACCATACAAAAATAAAAAGACGAATTTTTTAAACTAAAGTACTAAATAGTGATCGATCTCATTATATATAAATAACAAATACTAATAATTAACATTGTTCAACCATCATCATTATTATTGTTATATTTAGAATCACTAAATTTTGACATAAGTTTATAAGTAATAAAGTAGATTATTAGATTGCATACTATGTATCTTGGTATAAATATACACACAAATAGATATAAAAGAACTATAAGTTAATTATTAGAACTTTTAAATTTAGAAAAGTCTAAGAGATTACAAATGAATATTGAATATAACATAAAATTTATATGTATCATATTAAATAATTATTTACAACAAAAAAATATTATAACTTACTAAATTGCTGATTAAGCTAATTTTTGTAGAGACTATATATAAATTAAAGTACCATATTTTATGATTATCTAAATTTTAATATATGATATTAATTAATATATTATAATATATGGTTAATTTTGAATATAAAGTTGGTATAGTATTGAATATGAGTTAAATATGTAAAAATCTTAAAAATAAAAAATATAAAAAAAAAAAAAAAAACTCGCAAGCTTATGAATAGAGTACTATGAGTTCGAGCTTGAGCTGGCTTGACTTGAGGTCGATTTTTTCGAGCTCAAAATCGAACCGACTCGACTCATCTGCCACCTCTATTAGTTAGTATCTGACTTCCTTGAAAGATGTACTTTAATAATAATAGAACATGATAGACAGATATACTGATGTGAAATTTTTTTTACAAAAAATTATCATAATAAATAAATTCCTAACAACACTAAGTATCCGTTTCGCCTTGTGATTGAACAAGTTAAACTTGTATTTTGAAGCAAACGCAATTTCTTGGGTCATTTCGCCCACTTCCCGACAATTGCTTTTAGGAATTTGTTCCGTCCAACTTATGTCTTGATAAAAATTACAACTTGTAGTTCTTAATCCCACCGTAATTATTTTTCAGTTCCTTCATTCACCATAAAAATGAGGTTAATTTTGAAATTTAGTTACAATCAATCTTTACATAATCAATTATAATAATGTGAATCCAAAATCACTTTTTTTATAAAAAAAAAAAAAAAAATCAATTATTCAAAAATAAATCTTATTATAATCAATTATGCTATCGTGGGATAAAATTGGCCTAAATTAGAGGTTATGTTACAGCCAAATAGTAAAATGTGGAGAAAGAATATGATGAGAAGTGAAGTACTAACCCAGTCCAATTAGCAGAACTGTGACAAGAAGCAGCCTTTGCAATGAAACCATCTTCTCTAATTGTAATCTAAAACAACTTAGCTTTATTTATTTATTTATTTTTTTTTGGGGGGTTAAAGTTTAGCATTTATATAAAACCAATTTTTAATAGTTTCAGAGTAAGCAAATAATATAAAATATTTGTGTTTAATGGAAAGTAATTATCGCCATTCAGGATTGATTGAATTCTTAGTTTGATATTATACTTGATTGAATTTTAGTAAAAGGAAGTAATGAGTGATTAGTGATAATTAGAATCTTATGTATCTGAAATATGAAATCAAAATATAAAATTTAATATGATATTGTGTATATTTTTCTGTATAATCTGATACTAATATAATATTCGCCTTTTGATGTAACAAAAATCCAACTAGGAAAGAATAATAATTATCTTCGATCGTATAAACACACTTTAAATAATCTTAATGATGTGCGTAAGAATGACTGGTCCAAAGAGGCTCAAATAATCCAAAAGAAATAAATAGATCGCACGAGCTCCAAGAAAAGTAAGGCTTAAAATAACCCCCAAGGGGAACCAATTTGTGCCTTCAAGCCCAGGGGAGGACCAGATTAGGCCCCCCGAAGGTAGTTAAGACCATGCATTAGGAAGGACCAGATTAGGTCCCCCGAAGAAATTCAAGACCAAACCCAGGGGAAGACCGAATCAAGCCCCTTGAAGGAAGTTAAGACCAAGACCAGGAAAGGACCAGATCAGCCCCCCTGAAGAAAGTCAAGACTAGGTCTAGGGGAGGACCGGATCAGGCCCCCAAAGAAAGTCAAGACCAGTCCCAACTAGGCCCCTGCGAAAGGCCCATAAATGGAGGCCTGGCCCCATTGAGTAGTTCGGATAAGAGCCCCCCCCAGTCTTAGCCTTATCCACACAAGATCCCCTCAACCACCTATCTGGGGGGATCCTCAACCACCTCCTCCGAATCTGGGGGGATCCACAACCGCCTCCTTGAAGATCCGAAAAGGCATCCAAGATTATTTCTCAACTATCTCCAGCCTTTTAGAAGATCCCTCTCCTCGTGACTCAGGGGAGACCTATAACGCTTCCAGAAGGTAAGGGGGTGAGAGTCCTCCCCCAGGTTAGAGACCCCATCTATAAATACCAGTCCCCTTGGCTGGTAAAGGAGGACGAATTTTCTACCTTCTCAAGCTCAAGAATGGGTTTTCTTACTCTCTAAGCTCTCGAATTATTCTCTCAATTTACACTAAGCACATTTTATGCTCACTTCCACGAGTTCTCATTATTTTCTTACTTCATTCACGCTTATTTTCCATAATTGCGTACTGACTTGAGTGTCGGAGTGCTAACACTCTTTTTGTAGGTGTCTGTTTCCAATTTGTAGAAACTCTAGCCCATTTTGCTTAAGTCCAAGAAGACAATTTTGATTGAGCTCTTTTTGCTCACATTATTGAAGATTACAAGTATGGTGTCTTAGCCTCTTCCAAAAAAAAAAAAAAAAAAAATCCTTACACTCATATTGTGAGTTTTTTTTTTTTTTTTACATATATATAGAAGTGTTTTTGAAGATTCCGTTCATTATTTAATGTTCAATACTTTTAAATTTAAAATTTGTTTCAATACATCAATATTTTTAAATCAACGAATATGTTCAAAGGAAACAACAAAACAAGAAACTACTACAAAATAAACTATACCTACATTTATGGGACTCGAACCCACAAACTTTTAGTTCTAAAGCCTCAACCATGTGTGATATTTAATTCAAAAATATAAAGTGAGGTGAACACCATTATTGCATCTATGTCTTGTTCAAGTACATCATCAAGTGCGTCAAGAAATAGATGCAACAATGATGTTGACCTCACCTCGTATATAAGAAGTAAAAACACACCAAAAGATGACTATTTTTTCCCTTCATTAGCAACTACTTTCTATCTAATGTCTATAATTTGAAAATAATATTTTATTACAATTACACCGTTTTCACTTAATATATTACATTTATCGCCTTAAAAATATAAAAATATTACCAGGAGATGTTGAATAAGGGACAAAATTGAAAATTCATCCATTTCCCGTCCAAACCTAACGGAAGAGGCTCAGTCGTAAACGGAGAGTTTTTGGAGGGGGTGTAAGTATAATTTTAAACTTGTTCTATATCTATATCTATATCTATATCTACATCTATATCTGTATCTACATCTATCTATCTATATATATCTATATCTATATCTATCTATATTCTATATCTATATCTATATCTATCTCTATATCTATATCTATATTCTATATAAAAGTATGAATAGAAATTTGGGTTTCTTTCTTTTTTTGATTGGACTAAATTAGCCTTATAATATTATTTTTCTAAGGATAAAAATGTAAAATAATGTACTTATTGATTCCTATTAATTACTTTTTACATTATATATATTTATTCTTATTAATTACTTTCACATTATCCATAGTTATTCCTATTAATTACTTTTCACATTATATTTATTTACACATATTATTTGCGTGTCTATTATATTCATAATATAATACACTTACTAGATAAAAAAAAATAGCCCAATGATATAACATGAAACAACTAGAAAAAATCATGAAAACTGAAAGGATTTATGTTGAGAATTTTTCAAGCATAGATATAAATGAGAATTAGTTAGATCACCAGACATATTAAAAAGGTTAGATGACAAATGAAATAATTAAATGAATTGTCATTTAAAACAAACATTTTGAAGAGTAAAATAGGTTAAAAGAAAAATGAGAATCAATTAAATTACTTATCATGTAGAGTGAATACTTTTTGTTGTAAGATAGACTAAAATGTAAATTTAAGCATTTGAGATGTCATTAATAGGCACCTCATATGATTTTTTAATCATCTCTAACATAATAGAACAAAATGACAGTGTACATATTTGATCTTTTTAACAATATACGATAAAAATCGCTCATTGTAAAAAAATATTAAAAGATGTAAATGTTACTCCTAAACCATCAATACACATCTTTTTTCTGAAAAAAAAAAAGGCTAAAATGCATAAAACCCCCATGTGTTTTGAAAAGTCGACTAAAAACCCCCCTGTGCTTTGGAAATAGGCAAAAACATCCCATGTGTTTTATAAAAGTCAGCAAAAAACATCCCTTCTGCTATGAATTAACGGAAGCTGTACTGCACGCGCATGTTGTGCGTGTGGGGCTGTTTTCTAGCCTTTTTTATGCATTTTTTGTGCAATTTTGACAAAAATACCCTTATGGGGCCTATATATTTGACTAAGTGCATTTTTGACTTGTTTTGAGTGTGTTTCTTTTATATTTTGAATGCATGTAAAAAATTAAATATTTTTTAAAATATATTTTCTTAAAAATACAAAAAAAGTACATAAATATTTTGAAGTTTTATAATTTAAATTGAAATATTAAATTAAAATTATAATACAAAAATTAATATAATAAATTCATTTTTTCAAATTTAAATATCTTAATGAATATAAGTGTTAATAAATATCTAAATCTAATATAAATGTTAATAATTAAACAACTTTTTATAAATATATTTACTTCAAAATACAAATATATATGTTAATAATTATTTATATATTATTAATTAATTTAAATTATTATTTAATTAAAAATATTTAAATAATTATTTTTTTTTTACTATAACTAATATTAAATTTTAAATTATTATTATAAAAAAACTGAATTAATTTAAATTTATAATTATTTTGAAATTTAAAAAAATTAGAAAACTAAAAAAACAAAAAAAATTAAAAACAAAAAAACAAAAAACAAAAACCCTGGGCGACCGTCGCCATCATCTCAGATTGGGGGCAACGACATCGTCCCCTCCTGTCTACCCGATGGGCAATGATAACGTCGCCCAGAAAAAACCCTGGGCGACTCGCCATTGTCCCCTTATATGGTGGCGGTTGGAGGGGCGGCAGGGGGTTGGGGGTGGGGGGCGGCGGCAGGGGGTGGGGTGGGGGGCGGGTTTTTTTGAGGGGGGTTAATTTTGAATTTATTTTATTAAATAATAATATTTATTTATAATATATTATTTTAATTAATTAAATTTAACCATTGATTTTTTTATAAATTTGAGATCCAACGGTCAAGATCAATAGATTAGATCTAACGGCTTTGATATAACAATCAAGATCCAACGATCATTAAAATAAAGAATAATATATAATATGTAAGGGCATAACGGTCAATTTGTTAAAAAGTTAACGCCGTTAGTATTTTTTAACGGAGATGGGCGATTGAGGTGACTTTTACAAAACACAAGGGGGTTTTCACCTATTTTCAAAATAGAAGGGGGTTTTTAGCCGACTTTTCAAAACACAGGGGGATTTTATGCATTTTAGCCAAAAAAAAAATGAAAAAGAATAAAAAATGGGCATACAACCATAGATAAATATTGTCTATATCTATGTATATATTATAAAAGTGTGAAGGGGTTGACATGTTTTATGTTTCTTTCTTTTTTGTGATGTAAAGTATATCATTTTCATAGAATATTAGATTGTAATTTTTTTTGAGTTGGAAGCGATGAATTTTATTAATTGAAATAAAACGATTACATTACAACAATCATATCGACAATATCACAGCAACTAACACCTTGCTATTACAACAACAAATAAACCTAATCATAGAAACTAACATCTTGCTATTACAACAACAAATAAACCTACTATACAGTAGAAACAAATCATCCACGCAGGGGATTCGAACCCATGACCTCTAGGATCATGGGGCCTCAGCTTAGCCAACTAAGCTAGGCCTCATTGGCTAGATTGTAAATTTATGTGTACAATAAGTAATTTGTAATCGTTGTTAATTACTTAAATAGTTGAATTGAGATAGAATTAAAATAAATATAAATTATAATAAAGAGTTCCATTCATTATACAAAGTTTTATTTATAATTAATAAAATAAAATTAGTTAAAAATCTTAGGGTTAATTACGCTGACCTTCCATGCTACTATGAGAATATACAAATTCCCCCTTCTTAGTATGAAAATTACAAATTGCCCCCTCCGGCTAATATGTGTTAATCAAATTTAATGCTATGTGCTTAAATAATCATTTTGCCCTCATTTATAAAACTAAAAATAATTAAATAAACTTGAAAATAAAAGTGGACCAAAATATATTTTCTTTTTTCAAAATATAAGCTTTATGTTTTTTATAAAATAACATAATTTCAACAAAATTTGCAAGTTTTGATGATTGTTAGGAATAGAAGTTAATGTCACAACCTACACGTACACAATATGTGATTAACAAAATGTTATAAAATAATATACTAAAAGTTACAAGTATACACCCTTTTTAACTTTAAAAATAAAAAATTACTCCTAAGGGGTATTTAAGTCATAAAAAATAGAGTTATTCAGGTTGATGGTGTTATAGGAAGTATAGACTAATTTTTTTGTGACATCAGCAAAATTTATTAAGTTAACTAACAAAAGGGGCAATTTGTAAGGTGGATATATTTGAAAGGGAAGTCTATGTAATTTTCATAGTACGATGGAAAAATTTGTATATTCCCATAGTAATAGGGAAGGTCAGTGTAATTAACTCTAATACTAACTAGGAAAAATATATATGTTATATAATTAGGAGAAAATACGCTTTGGAAACTTGAAGAAGCGTCTCTTTGAAAGCAAGGAAAGCAATCCATGGGACAATTTGCCATTAATTTAATGTAAGTTAAATTTTATAATAAGATATTATAAAAATATGAGCAACTTGAGATGTTTTATATTTTTTTAATTTTTTTGTGTTGATTAAAAATATTAAAATTGCATAGAAATTATAATTTCATATATCCATAAAAAATATTCTGGGGTACCTAATAATAGTATAATACCGCAAATTCAACAAAAATAAACTTCAATGAGAAACAAGCACATTATATAAGTTTATCTTAAAATTAATTATTTATGAAAAACAAACTTAGAATATGATAATTATTCCATAAGTGGTTTTATAATTAATTGTCATTATAATATTAATTCAAATATCATAATAATATTATACAAAACTTATTTTATGAGCTAAACGAGTCTATGATTTTTTTGATTATTTAATGCCACAGATTACTTGGTCTATAAGATTTCTACTACATCATATTCAATAATTTATGTACATTTATATTTTCAATTCGACCCAAACTTATAAAATTAGTCAATGATTTTTATGCTTATTCCATTCAATTTATTCCATAAGATGCTATTCGTCAATGTAGACAATTTTCCCACCAACATGAGGAATAAATAAAAAGTAAAGAGATTATTACAAGAGAATTATGTTATAAACAACTTTATTGATAATTAGTATAAGAGTTCAAAAATAAAAATAAAAACAAAAGCTAATTTGTATTTATTTCTTGCTTTCCACAACTACAAAAAAAAAATTAAAATCTTATTTCATTCATGAAGTAAATTTAAAATATGGATTAATTTAAATGATAACTTTTTATTACAAATATAGGCATGTAAAAAGTAAAGTAATATTTAATAAGTAAAAACAAATATAAGAATGAAAAATTAATATTATAAAGAGAAATAATTATAAGATCTAAAATTTCAATAGAAGGCAAAAGAACAAAAAGATTAATTATCGATGTTTTCACATAAATAATGGTGAATTTCTCATCACAAATATAGAGATGAAAGATAAGTATCATGGAGAGAATTAACTTTAAAATCTAAAAGTTTATAAGAGGAAAATATCTAAAATGTATAAATACATACCTTCTTTTGTAAAATTGAAGATCATAAGTCCAATGAAACATAAGAGAATATTCAAGGGAGCTATTAATTAAGCGATCTTTTTGAATGAAATTAATCATTTGATTTTAATGGTTATCAACTAAAGTTATATTTACTGAAATTTTAAATTAAAACTCCTTTCTGGGCTATCTATAGAAAGCAGATTCTCCTCGCAAAGTAGTAAAAATGGCATGATGAGAACAAATGGTAGGAATGACCAAGAATTCGTCCTAAAGTATGTGTCACAGGCTGACTGCACAAGTAGATCTGTAAAGGTATGGTCACTCGCCTCTATGCCAGTTTCCTTCATGGGATCGCCCGGAGTTCCCCACCCAAAAGACTAAAGTCCCAGCTTCTGGTTTAGATTCTGTCAACAGGGCTCGTTCAAAGAGGCCACAGAATCTTAATCATAGACTAACTTTCATTTTTAAGTATAAGTATTTGTACATACAAGATATCTATTTTCTATATAAGATTATATTGATATCTATACCAGAAAGACTTATGAAATATTCAAAAAGTTTCTTGAAATAGATTTTTCTAATACCCAATAATATAATAACTATCATGTACTAAATAATAGAAAATGAGGGATACTTTGGCTTTTCTTTAATAATAATATAGTTTAAATATAATACCAATGGTACTTTCTATGTTCTAAATTTCTCTATTAAAATTAACAATGTGGTTTCATTCTATCGTAACATTTTGATTACGTTAGATGTTCAAATAGACTTCAAGAGCATTCTAGTCATAGGTGATAGTCATATAAATTACCTCCTAGGAGATAATTGTGCTTGTTTAAATTAATATTTTTTTTATAATTGGGGAGATAATATGATAATTTTCTAATTTTTTACACAAATTAAATATTGTCTATCTACTATAATTCAAAAGTACAAATTAACATGAATTTATAGGAAAAAATAAATAAAAATATAAAATTTTAACTCTTTAAAACTATGCTACTAAATCAAAAAGAACTACTGATTAAATAAGTAAATAAATACATATCAAATTATAATATTATTTGGATATGCACATTTTCAATTTTATTTATCCAATTAATTATTCATGCTATATTTATGTACTTGAATAGTACTATAATTATTGTAATATAAACTTAAATTTATAAAAGTACATATTTATATTACTGAGTCCAATAGAGTAAATAATTTTGAATTGTTTTATTTTAGCTTTCAAGTATTCAAATTAAGAAAAAGACATAAAAGTAAGAAAGCTAACTTTTTTATACTATTAATTTGTTTTTCATATTTTTTCTTGATTAGACTAATCAAATTATATATATATATGGTCCTCTAGAAAATATAAAAAGGATAAATGATAAAAGAAAAAGAGAGATTTAAAATAATTAATAATTTGTTTTTGCCTTTTCCTAATGTACTTTTTCTTTTGGTGTATTTGTAATTTGATTTTATGATGTTTCTTTATGAAAATATTAGAGAAAAAACATAGATAATATTTTTCTGAATTATTACATAATAGCTACAATTTTATATGGAAATAAAATAATATTATGGATGTCTAATTAAAAGTGTAATTAGATCAATAATTGGACTCTTAAATATTTAATAAATTAAATTTTTTTATGATTAGAAATTTAAAATTGAAGTAATTATTTTTGTATCATCTAAGTTAAAAAATTTAATACTTATTATTCCACTTTAAATCGTTTCGTAGATGGTTTAATCAATTTAGGACTTTGTTTATAATGAAGCTATTACTAGAACATTATGTTATAAATAAATTTAAATATAGTTAAGATAAGGAGTAAAAAAAATGAAAAGAAATAACTCATTAATATATTTTTCCTTTTCAAAATTTGCAATAACCACAAGTTAAAATATTATGTCATAAGTGAAACAAGTTTAGAATAACCACAAGTTCAATTAGAACCAAAGAATTTTATGCTTATTCCATAATACAATATTAATTGTATTTTCTTTTTATGTTGTATTTGAATTAGAGCTAATTAATAAGATGAAAGATCTTAATATTTATTTTCATTGTTTGTTCCCGTAATGTGATCATCAATATAAAACAACATTTATTGGAAATATAGGAGCCTTATTAAATAAATATTTGATAACAAATATTAAACTACAATTTAAAAGCACCAGGTCAAAAATAAATAAATAAATATATATGCTTATTCTACTTTAATATATTTATATATCGTAAATGATGGACATAATTTTTGTATGCATTACTTCTCCATTTAAAAAAATAATCACTATAGATTTTTTATTTATCAATCTTTGTCATTGTATATCCTACACACACATACATATAGTGTGTTTTTAATCTTTTTGTGTATTTGTTATGTATATTTGTTATTATCTTAACCCAAATTTACTCATACGAATTTGATTTACATGTTCTAAAATAGATGCATATATTGTAAGTAGAACAAATATAATTATAATATTAAATAATAATTAAAGTGGAGAAAAAATATTTATTTATTAACAATATTCTATTACTTTGTAACAATAACAATGTTTAATTATAAAGTCCCTATTAAATTTAGTTAATATATTCTTATTATAAATTTATTTTATTGTTACAATGTAATAATTTATTGAGATAATACGAGTCACGTGCAACGCACGTGCTTCTGACTAGTCTATATCTATATCTATATCTAGGACTAAATTAGCCTTGTAATATTATTTTTCTAAGGATAAAAATGTAAAATAATATACTCATTGATTCCTATTAATTACTTTTCACATTATATATATTTACTCTTATTAATTACTTTTACATTATCCATAGTTATTCCTATTAATTACTTTTCACATTATATTTATTTACCTATATTATTTTTGTGTATATTATATTCATAATATAATACACTTACTAGATCAAAAATAGCCTAATGATATAACATGAAATGACTAGAAAAAAATCATGAAAATTGAAAGGATTTAGTGTTGAGAATTTTCCTAACATAGATATAAATGAGAATTAGTTAGATCACTAGACATATTAAAATATAGAGGTCAAATGGCAAATGAAATCAATTAAATGAATTGCCATTTAAAACAAACATTTTGAAGAGTAAAATAGGTTAAAAGAAAAATGAGAATCAATTAAATTACTTATCATGTAGAGTGAATACTTTTTGTTGTAAGATAGACTAAAATGTAATTTGTGCATTTGAGATGTCATTAATAGGTACGTTATACAATTCTAACATAATAGAACAAAATGACAGTTTACATATTTGATCTTTTCAACTATATACGATAAAAACTGCTCATTGTAAAAAAATATCAAAAGGTGTAAATGTTACTCCTGAACCATCACTACAAATATCTTTTTCCTGGAAAAAAAATGAAAAAGAATAAAAAATTGGGCATACAACCATAGATAAATATTGTCTATATCTATGTATATGTAAAAGTGTGAACGAGTTGCCATGTTTTATGTTTCTTTCTTTTTTGTGATGTAAAGTATATCATTTTCATAGAATATTAAATTATAAATTTATGTGTACAATAAGTAATTTTGTAATAGTTTTAATTACGTACTTAGATAGTTGAATTGAGATAGAATTATAATAAACATAAATTATAATAAATTTTTTTATTTATAACTAATTAAATATAATTAATTACAAATTTTAGGGTTAATTATATTGACCTCCTCTACTACTATGAAAATATACAAATTCCCCTCTCTTAGTATGAAATTTACAAATTAGCCCCTTTGGCTAACAGGTGTTAGTCAAATTTAACGCTTGCTATGTGCTTAAATGACCATTTTGCCCTCATTTATAAAACTAAAAATAATTCAATAAACTTGAAAATAAAAGTGGACCAAGATATCATCAAGTATTTCTTTTTTTCAAAATATAAGCCTTATATTTTATAAAATAATATAATTTTAACAAAATTTGCAAGCTTTGATGATTGTTAGGAATAGAAATTAATGTCACAACCTACACATACACAATATGTGATTAACAAATATGTTATAAAATAATATACTAAAAGTCATAAGTATACACCCTTTTTAACTTTAAAAATAACAAATTACCCCTAAGGGGTATTTAAGTCATAAAAAATAGAGTTATTCAGGTTGAGGGTATTATAGGAAGTTTAGACTAATTTTTTTTATAACATCAGCAAAACTTATTAAGTTGACTAACAGAAAGGGCAATTTGTAAGGTAGACATAATTGAAAGGGAAGTCTATGTAATGTCATAGTAGGAGGGGAGAATTTGTATATTGCCATAGTAGTAGCGGAGGTCGGTGTAATTAATAATACTAGCTAGGAAAAATATATAGGTTATATAATTCGGAGATGATACGCTTTGGAAACTTGAAGAAGCATCTCTTTGAAAGCAAGGAAAGCAATCCATGGGACAATTTGTCATTAATTTAATGTAAGTTAAATTTTATAATAAGATATTATAAAAATATATGAGCAACTTGAGATTTTTTATATTTTTTTTAATTTTTTTTGTGTTGATTAAAAATATTAAAATTGCATAGAAATTATAATTTCATATGTCCATAAAAATATTCCGAGGTACCTAATTAATAGTATAATACCGCAAGTTCAACAAAAATAAACTTCAATGAGAAACAAGCACATTATATAAGTTTATTTTAAAATCAATTATTTATGAAAAATAAACTTAGAATATGATAATTATTTCATAATTGGTTTTATAATTAATTGTCATTATACTATTATTTCTAAAATTATAATAATATTATTCAAAACTTATTTTATGAATTAAATGAGTCTATGGTTTTTTTGATTATTTAATGCACAGATTACTTGGTCAATAAGGTTTCTACTACATCATTTTCATAATAAGTAATTTAAGTTATGTACATTTATATTTTATTTTGACCCTAATTTATAAAATTAGTCAATGATTCTTATGCTTATTCCATTCAGTTCATTCCATAACACACTATTCGTCAATTTAAACTATTTTCCACCAACATGAGTAATAAATAAAAAGTAAGAGATTGTTAAAAACAAAAATTAGGTTATAAACAACTTTATTGATAATTAGCATAAGAGTTCAAAAATAAAAATCAAAATCAAAAGCTAATTTTTATTTATTTCTTGCTTTGCATAACTATGAAAAAGAATTAAAATCTTATTTCATTCGTGAAGTAAATCTAGAATATGGATTAATTTAAATGATAACTTTTTATTACAAGTATAGGCACATAAAAAGTACAGTAATATTTTATAAGTAAAAACAAATATAAGGATGAAAATTAATATTATAAAGAGAAATAATTATAAGATCTAAAATTTCAACAGAAGCGATGTTTTCACATAAATAATGGTGAATTTCTCATCACAAATATAGAGATGAAATATAAGTATCATGGAGAGAATTAATTTTAAAATCTAAAAGTTTATAAGAGGAAAATATCTCAAATGTAAAAATACCTACCTTCTTTTGTAAAATTGAAGATCATAAATCCAATGAAACATAAGAGAAGATTCAAGGGAGCTATTAATTAAGTGATTTCTTTTAAATGAAATCAATCATTTGATTTTAATGGTTATCAACTAGCGTTATATTTACTGAAATTTTAAATTAAAACTCCTAATCTTAATCATCATTTGATCATAGACAACTTTCATTTTTAATTATAAGTACAGATTTGTACATACAAGATATTTATTTTATATATAAGATTATATTGATGTCTATACCACAAGACTTATGAAATATTCAAAAAATTTCTTGAAATAGATTTTCCTAATACCCAATAATATAATAACTATCATGTACTAAATAATAGAAAATGAGGGATACTTGGGCTTTCTCTTAATGATAATATAGTTATATATAATACCAAGGGTACTTTCTATGTTCTAAATTACTCTATTAAAAATAGTAATGTGCATGGTCTCATTTCTATCGTAATATTTTGATTACATAGATTTTCAAACAAAATCAATTCGTATGAAATTAGACTTCAAGAGCATTTTGGTCTAGGTGATAGTCATATAAAGTACATCCTATGAGATAATTGTGCTTGTTTAAATAAATACATTTTTAAAATTGGGGAAATGATATGATACTTTTCTATTTTTTTACACTAATTAAATATTGTCCATCTACTATAATTTGAAAATACAAATTAAGATGAATTTATAAGAAAAAATAAAGAAAAAATATAAAATTTTAACTCTTTAAAACTTTGCTACTAAATCAAAAAGAACTATTGATTAAATAAGTAAATAGATATATATTAAGTTATAATATTTTTTGGATATACACCTTTTCAATTCTATTTATCCAATTAATTATTCATGATATATTTATTTACTTGAATTAATACTATAATTATTGTAATATAAACTTAAATTTGTAAAAGTACATATTCATATTAAAGAGCCCAATAGAGTAAATAATTTTGAGTTTTTTTATTTTAATTTTCAAGTATTCAGATTAAGAAAAAGACATAAAAGTAAGAAAGGTAATTTCTTTTATACTATTACATTTTCTTTTCATATTTTTTCTTGATTAGACTAATCAAATCATATATGGTCCTCTAGAAAATATAAAAAAGATAAATGATAAAAGAAAAAGAGAGACTTAAAACAATTAATAATTGTTTTTGCCTTTTCGTAATATACTTTTTCTTCTGGTGCATTTGTAATTTAATTTTATCATGTTTCTTTATGAAAATATCAGAGAAGAAAACATAGATAATATTTTTTTGAATTATTACATACTAGCTACAATTTTATATGGAAATAAAATGATATTACGGATGTCTACTTAAAAGTGTAATTAGACCAATAATTGGACTATTAAGTATTTAATAAATTAAATTTTTTATCGTTAAAAATTTAAAATTGAAGTAATTATTTTTTTATAATCTAAGTTGAAAATTTTAATACTTATTAATTCCACTTGAAATCGTTTCATAGACAGTTTAATCAATTTAGGACTTTGTTCTAGAATCTCTTTACAAACATGATGAACAAAATATTTTTTTTATAATGAAGCTATTAGCAGAAAATTATGATATAAATTACTTTAAATATAGTTAACATAAGGAGTAAAAACATAAAAGAAAAAAAATAAAAATGACTAATTTTTTCTTTTCAAAATTTGCACAACCCAAAAAGATTTATAAGTGAAACAAGTTCAGAATAGCCACGAGTTCAATGAAAATAAAGTTCAATTAGAAATAAGAATTTTTATGATTATTCCATAATACAATATTAATTGTATTTTCTTTCTATGCTTTATTTTAATTAGAGCTAATTAATAAGATGAAAGATTTAAATGTTTATGTTCATTGTTTATTCTTGTAGTATGATCATCAATGTAAAGTAACATTTATTGAGAAAATAAGAGCGTTACTAAATAAATATTTGATAACCTAACATTAAACTACAACTAAAAAACACCAAGTCAAATATATATATATATATATATATATATATATTCTACTTTAATATATTTATATATCATAAATGATGGACATACTTAAATTTTTGTATGCATTACTTCTACATTTAAAAAAAATCAATTACTATATATTTTTTATTTACCAGTCTTAGTCATTGTATACTCTACACACACATACATATAATTTGTTTTAATCTTTTTGTGCATTTGTTATATATGTATATGATTATTTTGACCCAAATTTATTTATATGAATGTGATTTACTTATATTAAAAAAGATGCATATGTTGCAAGTAGAACAAATATAATTATAATATTAAATAATAATTAAAGTGGAGAAAAAAATATTTGTTTTTTAACTATATTCTTTTACTTTGTAACAATAACAATGTTTATTTATAAAGTGCCTATTAAATTTAGTTAATATATTCTAATTATAAATTTATTTTATTGTTACAATGTAATAATTTATTGAGATAATACGAATCACGTGCAACGCACGTGCTTCTGACTAGTCTATATAAAAGTATGAATAGGAATTTTGGTTTCTTTCTTTTTTTGATTGGACTAAATTAACCTTGTAATATTATTTTTTAAGGATAAAAATATAAAAATAATACACTTATTGATTCCTATTAATTACTTTTCACATTATACATATTTACTCTTATTAATTACTTTCACATTATCCTTAGTTATTCCTATTAATTACTTTTCACATTATACTTATTCACCCATATCATTTTTGTGTATATTATATTCATAATATAATACACTTACTAGATCAAAAATAGCCCAATGGTATAACATGAAATGACTAGAAAAAATCATAAAAATTAAAAGGATTAAATGTTGAGAATTTTCTAGCATAGATATAAATGAGAATTAGTTAGATCACTAGACATATTAAAATATAGAGGTTAGATAACAAATGGAATCAATTAAATGAATTGTCATGTAAAACAAACATTTGAAGAGTAAAATATGTTAAAAGAAAACTGAGAATCAATTAAATTACTTATCATGTAGAGTGAATACTTTTGTTTGTAAGATAGACTAAATTATAATTTAAGCATTTGAGATGTCATTAATAGATACGTTGTGATTCTTTAATCATCTCTAATATAATAGAACAAAATGACAGTGTACATATTTGATCTTTTCAACAATACACGATAAAAGTCGCTCTTTGTAAAAAAATATCAAAAGGTGTAAATGTTACTCCTAAACCATCACCACACGTATCTTTTTTTCTGAAAAAAAAAAATGAAAAAGAAGAAAAAATGGGCATACATCCATATATAAAAAATTATTGTCTATATCTATGTATATTATAAAAGTGTGAACGAGTTGCCATGTTTTATGTTTCTTTCTTTTTTGTGATGTCAAGTATATCATTTTTATAGAATATTAGATTATAAATTTATGTACAAAAATAAGTAATTTTGTAATAGTTGTTAATTACTTAGATAGTTGAATTGAGATAGAATTATAATAAACATAAATTATAATAAAGAGTTCCATTCATGATAAAGAGTTTTATTTATAACTAATTAAATAAAATTAGTTAAAAATCTTGATACTAACTAGGAAAAATATATAGGTTATATAATTAGGAGAATATGTGTTAGAAACTTGAGGAAGCATCTCTTTGAAATCAAGGAAGCAATCAATGGGATAATTTGTCATTAATTTAATGTAAGTTAAATTTTATAATAAGATCTTACAAAAATATGAGCAAGTTGAGATGTTTTATATTTTTTTAATTTTTTTTTGTTGATTAAAAAAATTAAAATTTCACAGAAAGTATAATTTCATATGTCCATAAAAAAATATTTCGGGGTACCTAAATAATAGTACAATACCGCAAGTTCAACGAAAATAAACTTCAATGAGAAACAAGCACATTATATAAGTTTATTTTAAAACCAATTATTTATGAAAAAATAAACTTAGAATATGATAATTATTTCATAAGTGGTTTATAATTGATTGTCTTTATAATATTAATTCTAAAATCATAATAATATTATTCAAAACTTATTTTATGAATTAAATGAGTCTATGATTTTTTCGATTATTTAATGCGCAAATTACTTGGTCTATAAGATTTCTACTACATTATTTTCAATAATAAATAATTTAATTTATGTACATTTATATTTTCAATTCAACCCTAAATAAAAAATTAGTCAATGATTTTTATGCTTATCCATTCAATTCATTCCATAAGATACTATTCATTAATTTAGACTATTTTTCACCAGCACGAGAAATAAAATAAAAGGTAAAGAGATTATTACAAGAAAATTACGTTATAAAAAACTTTATTGATAATTAGTATAAGAGTTCAAAAATAAAATCAAAAGTTAATTTTTATTTATTTCTTGCTTTGCACAACTAGAAAAACAAAAATTTAAAATCTTATTTAATTCGTGAGGTCAATTTAGAATATGGATTAATTTAAATGATAACTTTTTATTACAAATATAGCAAGTAAAAACTAAAGTAATATTTTATAAGTAAAACAAATATAAGGATGAAAATTAATATTATAAAGAGAAATAATTATAAGATCTAAAATTTCAAAAGAAGACAAAGGAACAAAAAGATTAATTATCGATGTTTTCACATAAATAATAGTGAATTTTTCATTACAAATATAGAGATGAAAGATAAGTATCATGGAGAGAATTAATTTTAAATCTAAAAGTTTATAAGAGGGAAATATCTAAAATATAAAAATTCCTACCTTCTTTTGTAAAATTGAAGATCATAAGTCCAATGAAAAATAAGAGAAGATTCAAGGGAGCTATTGATAAGTGATTTTTTTAAAATGAAATTAATCATTTAATTTTTAATGGTTATCAACTAGCATTATATTTACTGAAATTTCAAATTAAAAGTCTTAATTTTAATCATCATTTGATCACATATAACTTTCAATTTTAAGTATAAGTACAAATTTGTACATACAAGATATCTATTTTATATACGATATTGATATTGATATCTATACCACAAGACTTATAAAATATTTAAAAAATTTCTTGAAATAGATTTTTCTAATACCCAATAATATAATAACTATCATGTACTAAATAATAGAAAAGAGGGATACTTGGGCTTTCTTTTAATGATAATATAGATTAAATATAATACCAATGGTTCTTTCTATGTTCTAAATTCCTCTATTAAAATTAGCAATGTGGTTTCATTCTATCGTAACATTTTGATTACATTAGATTTTCAGATAAAATCAATTCGTATGAAACTAGACTTCAAGAGCATTTTAGTCATAGGTGATAATCACATAAAGTACTTCCTATGAGATAATTGTGCTTGTTTAAATTAATATTTTTTATAATTGGGGAAATGATATGATACTTTTCTAATTTTACACTAACTAAATATTGTCCATCTACTCTAATTCGAAGCACAAATAAAGATGAATTTATAGAAAAAAAAATATAAAATTTTAACTCTTTAAAACTTTACTACTAAATAAAAAAGAACTATTGATTAAATAAGTAAATAAATATATATTAAATTATAATATTATTTGGGTATACACCTTTTCAATTTTATTTATCCAATTAACTATTCATGATATATTGAAGTACTTGAATAATACTATAATTATTGTGATATAAACTTAAATTTGTAAAAGTTCATATTCATATTAACGAGCCCAATATAGTAAATAATTTTGAATCTTTTTATTTTAGATTTTAAGTATTCATATTTAGAAGAACACATAAAAGTAAGAAATGTAATATTTTTTCTACTGTTACATTTTCTTTTTATATTTTTTTTTAATTAGACTAATCAAATCATACATGGTCCTCTAGAAAATATAAAATGGATAAATGATAAAAGAAAAAGATACTTATAACAATTAATAATTTGTTTTTGCTTCTACCTAATATCTTTTCTTCTGGTGTATTTGTAATTTAATTTTATCATATTTCTTTATGAAAATATCAGAGAAAAGGACATAGATAATATTTTTCTGAAAATTTTATATGGAAATAAAATAACATTATGGATGTCTAATTAAAAGTGTAATTAGATCAATAGTTGAACTCTTAAATATTTAATAAATTGAAGTTTTGATCATTAAAATTTTAAAATTAAAGTAATTATTTTTATATCTATAAGTTAAAAAATTTAATACTTATTATCCCACTTTAAATCGTTTCGTAGATGGTTTAATCAATTTAAAACTCTGTTCTAGAATCTCTTTGGACAACATGATGACAAAAATAATTTTTTTTATAATGAAGATATTAGTATAAAATTATGTTATAAATAACTTTAAAAATTGTTAACATAAGGAGTAAAAACATAACACAAAAAAAAAAGAGAAATCACTAATTAATATATTTTTTCTTTTCAAAATTTGCACAACCCAAAAAGATTAAAATATTATTTCAAGTGAAATAAGTTTAGAATAACCACAAGTTTACTGAAAATAAAGTTCAATTAGAAACAAGAATTTTATGCTTATTCCATAGTACAATATTAATTGTATTTTCTTTGTATGCTTTATTTTAATTGGAGCTAATTAATAAGATGAAAGATTTAAAAGTTTATTTTCATTGTTTGTTCTTGTAATGTGATCATCAATATAAAGCAGCATTTATTGAGAATATAAGAGCCTTACTAAATAAATATTTGACAACAAACATTAAACTATAATTAAAAAGCACCAAGTCAAAAATAAATAGATATATATATATATATGTGTGTGTGTTTATGTCATATATTTATATATCGTAAATGATTCACATACTTAAATTTTTATATGCATTACTTCTCTATTTAAAAAAATAATTACTATATATTTTTTATTTATCAGTCTTAGTCATTGTATATATATCCTACACATACGTACATATAGTGTGTTTTAATCTTTGTATGTTTGTTACATAGTCTTAGTCATTATCTTGACCCAACGTTACTTATACGAATGTGATTTACTTATACTAAAAAACATGCATATATTGCAAGTAGAACAAATATAATTATAATATTAAATAATAATTAAAGAGGAGAAAAAATTGTTTATTTTTTAACTACATTCTTTTACTTTATAACAATAATAATTTTTATTTATAAAGTGCCTATTAAACTTAGTTAATATATTCTTATTATAAATTTATTTTATTGTTACAATGTAATAATTTATTTTATTGTTACAATGTAATAATTTATTGAGATAATACAAATCACGTGCATCACACGTGCTTCTGACTAGTTTAAGAAAAAAATGTAATTTCACAAACAAAAGGGATACATGTCCTGAAAAAGAGGTTGCTATTTGCTACATACAAAAACTGCACCCAGGCAAAGATACTATGAACATTGCTGTTTCATCCATCATGTTTTTAGGCCTCTAAAACTCAAGTTCTGTAGTTCTTTAGGAACAAAAATGCACTAGTTTTCAGCTTCCTAGTTTGCACTGTTTTTCTGGGAACGCGACGCGGCGTTAATAGCCTCCGGCAACCATACTGCGCTCTCTTCACCCTGATCTTCCTTCCACACCTTGAACTTGGACGCGTATGGGCTGGTCTCGCTCCAACGTTTCAGCACCGACAGAGTACACTTGTCCTGCTCGCCATATGGTCCTTGAATACACCATTTTTGTCTTTCCGGGTCATCGGTTTCTTGGTTATCAAGAACGGAGGCAACCTTACCGTTGTTGGTGTTCTCATCGTCGCTCAGCAATTCAATCACCTCAGTCTTTGAAGCGTCTTGGCCAGTCTTTTGTGTTGCCTGCTCGTTGTGCATGTCCTGATACTTCAGGGAGGACGGTTCAGCTTCTGACTTTGTTTTTTCTTCGGAAGTAAGTTGCACATGCTTGAGCTCAGAGTTTGGTGTGCCACTGTGCAGAAGTTGTGTCGAGGATGATCTTTCAGAAACAGGAGCGGGTTGCTTTCGCTCTGTAGGAGATGCATGACCATATTGAGCCTTCTCTTCTGTTAACAAGAAATATTAGACAAGTAACACATTGATGTTCGAATATTTGAATGCCCAAAGATAAAACATACGACATTATCGCAACGTATCATAGAGTTCAGAGAAGGCTGCAAACCACAGAGTTGCTCAAATCATGCACGAAACGCAGTTATAGCCAAAAATCAGAATTTCATTTCCACAAGGCCTGACCTTATACAAGCAAATTCATGCTATAATTTTCTGGAATTTCAAGCTTTCATTCACGGACCACAAATAAACATGTTCCTCTAAAGAGGGCTCCCCTCTATCTTCCGAAACATTACTGTTCTCCTCGATTAGTTAACAAAAACTATATCCTTGATGAATGACTCATAATGCAAATTCCCGTCAGGTATCCTATCCACGTCTCTGTTTGCATGGGATATGAATATGAACGTAATTATCACACAACTTCGTTGAAGGTCTTAATAGTTTGGTTAGCATGCACACTGGAAGATAGACTTCATCCTACGAGGGTCAATTTCCAAGAAACGAGTCCCACAGGTAAGATTTGAAACTCAATGTCTGAATTATCTCCTCAGCTATTACGGAATTGTAGTCATCATCTAGAGCTATGAACAGCATCATAACACCAGGACTATCACAGTTACTTCTATTCATAATATCAAGAGCAGAAGAACCAATTCAAAATAGACAAATACAGAAAAGCACAAGCAGATCAACTCGTTAATCCAGCATACCTGATTTTATGCTGGTCTGCCATCTATCACTGGGAATAGTCGACTTATGTTGAAGGATTGATTTAGGAGCACTTTCATCCATTTTCATGTCATTTGTAATGTCTTCAGTATTTGATACAAGCTCAGATAAGTCTGGAATTACTGTAGGAACATTCTCAAGCAACCGTTGTTGTTCTGACGGAGTTTGTAGTCTCTTTCTCTTATCCAAATACTCAAAAAGCGTACAAACAATATAAGTTAAGTCCACAAAACAGAGTTCAGCTCAAGACGCTAGCCAAAAAACAGTTTGCATGTGACTTGTAGAATGCAGAACCAACTCTTAAGGAGGAAAATGTTGAAAAAGTATATTCATTTGGCAATGACTTGTTCACAGCGGAGAAACTGGTAATTGAAATATTACATATCCATCAGCATTCATATACGAGTTTTAATTCTATTAACTATAAAAAGAAAACTCTTCAGTTGTAGCTTGAATTCACTTGACTGCATAATTGCAAGTTAAAATCTAGCTTGAGATTCATTGGGTGTCAATTCATGCAAATTTGAACAAATTGTTCGAATATTTAATCCTCTTTAACTAGGAGTTTTCAGCAATATGCACTTCTCAGCAGTAGAGTGGACGTAGTAAATGAAAGTGAAAAACCTAGTACAGGATTTAAAGCAATTAATGAAATGAAATGTAACCTAGTCTGACATAATATAGTTACTCAAAAAGGATATTCGCATCTCCATCCTTTCTCATTGGCTCGATCGATTAGGTTTTGCAACAAGGCCAGCTCTTTCCTGATCCGCTGCAATTAAATCACATTAAACAATGAGTAATCAGATGCGATTTTCATGCAATTTTGACAAAGTAATAATTCTTTCTATCAATTCAAACTTAAGAACAGGGGAGAACAAGACTTATTGTAATTTTAACAAATTAAATGAAGCCATAATCAGTTTAACATGAAATGAAGCTGTTCAAATAAGGAAATCATATCTGCTCTGGCCAATGCCCAGTAATAAATTTTTTAAGCACACATCATTTGGCTAGACGTTCCTGTTGACCTGTTGTGATGGGGAAGATTAGCAGTTAATCACATGCATGCCAGCGAATCAAGGATCTAAAAACAATTACCACAGAATCTGCTGCAACCATCGGTACTTGCTTCTACGATACAATACATGGCAACTCATGGCGTAGATATCCAGAAGTGGGAATTACCATTCTAGAAGATAAAATATCATAGGGAAATTACAGAAGTGCAAATTTATTCATTCGTGGGCGAAAATGGACAGGACGAGTTGAATGTATTCGACCGTTATTATCCAAGCAATTATATCAGTAGAAAACACGGTGAATTTTACTTTCCCAGAATTTTGGTTACCATACTTATAAAATCTGAAATCCCAGAGTACACACCTAATAAAGCAAACTAGAATCGCAGAACTTATAAAGCGAGACAAAGGCATAAGCTTACGTGCTTAGTTATATCCTTGTGAAGAATTCTGGCCTTCTGTTCAAGTTCCCCCTGAAAAAGAAGACAATAAGGTTATGGGTCTAGAAATGCCCACCTTAACATAGAGCATCAAATAAAATTCCATATTCCATTTATACATTGACTATTGTGTTCCAAGAAGTAAAAGAAAATTATCCACATTCTCCCGCATGCACCCCTATAATGTCTTTTTTGTTGATAGTTCATTTTACACCTATATTTCCCTTCACATCAACCAAAAAGAAGTTGCCATCCTTCTCTAACTTATACCTAAATGATACCTATCTTGGCAGACATGCATTCTATATGTTGTTCACTTTGATATAATGAAGAACTGAAACTTAAAAGAGGCAAGGGAGAAGCCATGATGTGTTCCCAATAATCTACAAGCAGACTCTTTAGTTGATTGGGCCTCGAAGCATTACACATACTTGAAGATTCTAAATTCACATAGAATGATATGATAAAATATCCAACAATCTGTAAGTGAATTGGCAGTAGATCTGCTTGCTTAAGTCATAGTAGCACTCACCACCGTAGGCCTCTCGAGCAAACCAGCTGCCATTTTTTCTCTCAAATCCGAACATTCTTCCTGCAAAAGGCATATAACGTGTACACCGTAAGCAACTTGCAACAACTGGGGGAAGAACAGTTTTTTTCTACACCAACTTAATTACCTCAGAGAAATCATCATCTGAAAGCAAATTCATGTGGATTTCTTTAGGCAAAAATGAAAATAAAAGGACAATTTCTGTATTGTTTTCACCGTTTTGAACTGTTTTAACACCTGAAAGTACAAATTAAAAGCAAACGTAAACAAGGGGTTAGTAATTTGTGTAAAGAAGTTTTGATCAACAAGGATAGATGCAGTGAAATGATATGGTTGACTCTCAGGGTCATCCACCCATTAAATGTTCCAAGTCTGACAGTGAAACCAATGTAGCACAGTGACGGAAAACTATCAAATTATATTCAGTTCTTTTGCAGATGAAGTGCAGAAGAGGAAAATGAGATACATACATGCTTCGTGAAAGCCTATGGGTTTTAGATTACAATGCCTTTTAAAAGCTAAAGTCAGCGCTTGTCTGACATGGGTGAATGTGACCTAATACTCTTCCATATAATTTGAGCAACGCAACTTAAGACGTTCAAGCTTATTTCATCAAGAAACCAAACTTCCCTTACTTGAAAGATCCTTGATCTAGGTCTTAAAATTGATAAACTAGAGCCACATGAGCAGGTGTGATGTAGAATAACAAAGCAATAGCTACCAGAGATAATTGATTTATCAAGTGTTTTTCAAGACTAACCTTTTACTTGCATGAGCTGATAAGAGTTTCTTGAACGATAATCATATGGATCAGATTTGACTCGAACGAAGCATCCGATCACCTTTTCTTCAAATGATTCAGGTTCCTTAAGTAGTTCATGTAGCAGGCTTCTCTTCAAGTAAACAAGTTTTAAATTTTCAACTACAACAGATGCAGAACAACTTTTAGGCACATTAATTTTCAGCTCTTGTTTCTCGGACTTTTCCTCCATATCGAGCATCTTTTGCTTTTTAAATTCATTTGGTTTGCCTCCATTATTGTCTTCTGAATCATATCCCGGATCACTGTCCTCTGATTCATCGTGGTTCTCAGCAAAATGGGCCTCCAGAAGGTCATATACTCTATGTTTACTTATTAATTTTCTCTTGAAAAGCGGTTGTAGTCGTGCATCACATGTTATCATCTTCTTTCTCTCCGGATGAAATAGTTTATTTTCTTTAACATACTCATTTACAATTGAAGTCACATCACGCTGCGACATTTCCTCACTAGTGCTTTTACCAATTGAAGCAAGGAACTCGACAAGGGGTCTCGATGCCCAGCCAATAAAGTAGCTTCTAGTTGACTTTGCAGGTGTTTGCGTTACAGACTTCTTTCTCTGGTATCTCTTTTCCTTACACTTTCTCCTCCGTTTCTTCTTATAGTCCAGATCATCACAATGAGGCTGCTCTTCTTCTTCTTTTCCATCAAATTCTTCGGAACCAGAACCAGATTGATGGTTCTGTTTCATCTTGACCAAGTTTTGGGCAGCATAGATATCCCCAGACTCAAAACCTTCCTCTCTTTTTATGGTCATATAATATTCCATGAATAAACCCTCATACGTCTCATGATCTGTAAAATCCACCCTTTCCTGGAAAGAAACAAGCATTCAGGTCAGCACCCAATTTCCTTGACGCAAACAAAAAGCAAAGACAAGCAGGCAACAAGCCTCTGAGTACCAATTTTCTCTAATTAAATTAACTAACTTGGCAGAAACTACAGAGTAAGAAAACCAAACGAGGTTTTCACACGGAGTCAAACAAATTTATGAAGAAGACTTACTCGATGGAAGACAGGTTAAGTTTATTTCTTTATTTGCACAGCTATCAACATAGTATTAAGTCATGAGTAAATCTGGACTTTTATATAGAAGGAATACCTGCTGCAGGTGTATAGCAACCATAAAATCTGAATTCCTAGTAACAGAAAGAAGTGATGCTACAGACATGTAAACAATGGATGTGAATTAATGCAGATGTCTCTACACTATGCTTTCTCAGCCTAATTAACTTTGTCGGAAGCTACAGATATAACCACATTATGTAAATGAATAAGGATAAAGAAATTAAAGATCGATGGTAATTGACAAATTAGTAACAACAAAATTATATTTGCTAACATTGGTCATTTCATCGAGTAGAAGGGCAAATCTTTCTATTATGTATAGCACATTCTTTATTTTCAGGGTTAGTTGGCTCAAAGAGCCAATCCTAGTCCCTGCATAACTGATAAAAGACAACAAGAAACGACTAGAAAGATAATAATCTGAAGGGAAGTGTCGTCCATGTGTATAACTGCAATAAGTTTTACAAGGTAAGACTTGGCTCACTTGAGCTCTTTTTACTGTAACTTTTGAACTTTCAACAAATAACGGCGAGTGAGATCTAAACCAGGCTGCTTAGAGCCAGAATTTCTAGTCCAGTTTGTCAATGTGATGGGATTAGAAAACCATTATCATACAAGGCCAAATAATGCTTCAAGTTCTGGTTCAAAGCTTTACAGGCAGGAAACAGAAGTACCCCTACGCTTGCCAACCCAATTACACTGTTGTCTCAAGCCTACACGACAATGAGACATTATCTATTCTCTAGAGATCAACTAGTTGGCTTGTCTGATGACAGTGGAGGCTGAAATTCACAGATTACAGAATGCACCTTTATATTTATCTAGAACATCCGCATCATATCAGTCGGACAAATGTGGATCACCATGAAATTTGTTATCTTATCGAATTTCCTCTTCCATGAACAGTCTACAAAGTACAGTGAAGACACTGAGTAATACACAATTCTAGAAGTGGCTCTGGAAATGGTTTAACACTAAATACCACCTCGTTAGCTGTCATGTAAGCTGAATGAAAGACATAAGATCACAGATTTGACAAAAGATTACTTTTTCACATTGTAAACAAGAGATATCATTTTAAGTTTACAGTCTACAGTAATCATACCCCATCCGAGTCATAATTCTTGTTTTCTTCGATAAGTAACACAAGCTTTAGGCAGGAATTGCAGAATCCATGTTCGCCTTTAACTTGCAAAAAATCAGCAGTAGGAAGGCAGCGACGGCATACAGCATTTTTACAAGTGTAACAATGAAGATAGGACGATCTACGGCAACGGAAGCAAGTATGCCAAGCTGAAAAATTTATTTACATTCACATTATGTTATGTGTGAGAATATGATTTGTGAAACGAATGATGTAATAAAATATTTGACCAGTTATGCTACATGAAAGATATAGAGTATGACAAAACATGCAGCCTGATCTTTTGAAGATTGAGATGGCATAAATGATGTTTATATCATAGCATGTGTACATGCACCCATGACACACATATCTGTTAATAAAGCACATACACTTAAAACTTGTGCTGTACCCATGTCCCGACAATGAGACACTCATGTCACTCACAAATACTCCTCGAACACAAAAAATATGTCTGATTTATTAATAGAATATAAAATAGCTGACACACATGTCTGACACTTTCGAAGTAAATATTACTATTGGTTGATGATCTACCTAATTCATTTTATTGTTATGCTATGTTACACTTTAATGATATAATTTACCACATATCTATACACACCAATTACTTTAATATGTTTACTTTCATTAGAATGGTAACATTAAATTTCTGAATATTAGACAAGTTCTCCTATCCATTTTCTAAATACAAAACAGCTATGGATGTTTGCATAACCATAGTGTAGTCGAGCTGTGTCCTGTATTATTATTGATATCTTTTGTCCATTTTGAAGTAGTGCACATGTTACTGTCCATAACCATGCAACATAGACATCAGTTTCTCATTAGTACTGAATATTTAGTAGCTTAATGGAAACAATATTCAGAAAATAATAAAAAAGTATAGTTTCAGCAAACCAAATTAGATGCAACCTAAGATTCCGAAATTGCTGTTCAGTTGTATATTGTTTAGTAGCTTATTATTCATTCTCCAGAAAATAGGTTATCAAGCATGGTTGCTGAGCGCTATTGAGGTGTTAGGCAAAAAACTGTTATTTTTAACGGCGTATTGATCAGTAAAGCACAGGTCAACTATTTCTCCTTTTTCGCTATAAAATGTAAAGGCTTCAGTTGGACTATATGAAAGGTTTCACATCTATTTAGACATAATATAGCCACAAAATAAGAAGAAAGACATATGTATCTTGAATGTTACAAAGATTTCATGAGCTTTAACTAAAACAAACAAAAAGTGCTTGATTATCCCTATATTTTTTACATAAAAGGTCAACGGCAAGAATTACAAGATATCATAGTTAAACAGATGAGTCATCATGCATGCATATTACTTTCTGCATTGGGTTCTTTCTGCATGAGGGGTGAGGGGTGGGGGTGCAAGTGATGGATGTTGACTTACCACAAGCCCAGTAGTTTTCACTGTTTAAGAATGAATCGTCCTTCCCCACACAGTCAGGATGATAAGATTTTAGACATTGCCTGGAAACAAATCAGCATAATTTAGTCATACTTCATGTAGATGTAAGTTATACACCATCATTATTTGGATCTTTTTAACAAAAGAAACAGGGAAATGTTTGATAATGGCAAGCACGTTAGCACAAAGAAAATGCCAAAACAACAATTCAGTTGCCATTTAAAGCACTATGTAAGCGCGAATGGAGAATTAGATTTCTTGGAACATAATGTCGGTGCACAGAAAGCACAAACAATAAGATACAAGTAATTTCATTCATGACATACGCACGCAATAATTGAGACAACTGTGTTACACATATAGTGTGATCTAAATGTAGATGCTCCATATAAGTAAAAATGTTGTATCTTTAAATGTTATAGATATGAAGCATCAATTACGCCATTCGGTGACATTCTAATATTGCATTAGACATAGAATCAAAATTCTTCCGATCTTCCTGGATAGGTAATTCAAGTTAAACCATGTTCAACTCCTGGCCCACATCCCTATTTCCAGCATTTATTACAGGGGTTCCACTATTGAAGCACAATATGAAGTCCCGTAACATAAACTTAACGTTATCACAACAAGACCCGATCGGGCTATGATTCTAGGTGAAAATCAGGGGAAAGTCTCATGGTACAATGGACTACACCCATGCCCCAACATCTTGCTGTCATGTGATCAAAATCCCACATGTTAAAATCAGCATTCTGAGACTTGGTTCTTCAATTCAGCCCTTGCATGTTCCATCCTTAATTGTTCCAAAACTCACCAAGTAGTACTAACTTTGTGGTCTTTTCTCAAACTATTAACCTTGTAAACAGCCATGCAATTCACTATTTATTCCATTCACGTTCAACTTCTAAAGATCCACAGTTAAGTTTGTCAGCATCATTAAAACTGTCCAAAAGGCCGGACAAAAGTTGGCTAACAGACGCATGGCACCATTTTCTACCAGGGAAAGAAAGAAACACCCAAGAAAATACAAAGAAACTCCTAAATAATAAAAGGACCACACAACCAACAAAAGAAGAAGAATTTTGCCTCCAAAACAGGTAAAAGCTTGTCACTTGCTTTCTCCTATGTCAGAACGCAAAAATGTTGGGTCCGGACAGCACTGGATTTCACATTCAACACAATCGCTGACTTTAATGGCAGATAAATTTGGAAAAAAAGACACATAAAATAAGGAAAAAAGAAAACGCACTTATAATCACATATCCGAATTTCACCGCCGTCTTTGCAAACAAAGCACCAGTTCTCGGCATC
Organism: Sesamum alatum; assembly: GCA_034509735.1. Lineage (NCBI taxonomy): Eukaryota > Viridiplantae > Streptophyta > Magnoliopsida > Lamiales > Pedaliaceae > Sesamum > Sesamum alatum. The sequence continues at coordinate 18,446,932 of JACGWO010000001.1, read as the reverse complement.
TTCTTCCTTGTTTATAACCACCTGCTTCTTGTTTTTGTTCGTCATCACCACATTCAACCGCAACTTTCCGGTGTTTTCTAAACAACCCAGTAAGATTTTCTTTCCTTTTAATCGTCCCGATTGTCAGCAGAAGCCCTCTGCTTTTCTTGAAAAAGTAAAAACAGGACGAAATGAAGAGAGGATACAATCAAGTTTCAGTAGAGACCCATTTCAAGATTAACGCTAAAAAGATCAGAAAACTGGAATTCCAATTAAGATTCTGCAAAAATGGGACTAACCCATTTCAGAAAACAAACCAGCTTTTTGTGATTCTTGATGTCATGTAAAATAAAAATATGGATGGTTTTTGATCATGCATGAGTCTTTCAGTGTGCCTGTCTGTGTCAGAGAGAGAGAGAGAGAGAGAGAGAGAGATAGAAAGAAGAGGACAGTGAGAGCGAATGTAGCTTCAAATCAATGATGCTGGCAAAGAACGCAGTGCAGAATCAAGAGAATTAATTTAAACCAAGAACAGAAGATTGGCCCACGGGCTTCATGTATGGCTGCTGCTGGACTGTATTCTGCTGTCTGCCCATTATTATTACTTGATTTGGCCCTCTTGCACTGTAATAGTAAATGCTTTCTATCTTTGCCTGTAATGCAGATCCTATTTCAAATGACCTTCCATTCAACCAACCTTAATTATATGTAACCATATTATATTTTTTCTATACAAGCAAGATTTCATTTTTAAAAATTTATAGCTAATTATAACAATTTTTAATGTGATTGGAACCGCCAAACAGCTTGTTGTAGATTGGTTAACGGTTTATGGGTTCGTCATAAATAATTAAAGCAAGTAAAATTGAATAGATACGTCAAATGTTTGACAATTGACATGCGAAAGTATTAATTACATGATAAATATAATAACACGATCATCTTGAGAGTAAAAAAGTGTTATTTTTACAATGATTTACACAATCACTTTAAAAAAGAATAGAAGTAAAGAGAAGCAAGGATCCGTCTCCAAAGTTCTAAGGAGTAGCATAAAGGAGAAACCAATGCTACGGAAGAACCTATCCTAACCACTGTCTGTCTAATCTTCCTGTACAAATAGCAATCTGTCGCTAATCCGTCGCAAAATCTATCTACTCCTCACAGTAATCCAATTATCAGATGACTCCAACTGGTTCTCTGATGCATGTTTTGGCAGCAGCAAGTTGTTCTCCATGAAACAGCATTTCAATGAGAAGGGAATTCTGCTCACAAGTTCATCCTGACTGCAAGAATCATGATCATATTCTGAATCATAATTTGCAGCATCAAGAACACTTGTTGGTGAAAATGCAACTTCCTTTCTTGAGCATACGGTGTAGGTTGTCGAGGGTTTCCCTGTAACGAAAGGGTGGCCGGCTAGTTTTTCGCTCGTCCACCTCTTTTCAGGGTCCCTTTCGAGGCATTTTTGCAGGAAATCCAACCCCTCAGCTGAGAAATGTCTTGGAAACTCAGGCAGCTCATGCCCTTTTGCAATCTTGAGCAATGCAGCCATTGGATTCTTGCTGGTTGCATCGAGTCCCCAAGGTGGCCTGCCGGTGGCCATTTCAATAACCGTGCAACCTAAGGACCAGATATCAGCAGCAAAATTCAACGTCTTGTTTCTCAGTACTTCAGGAGCCATCCAAAGAGGAGTCCCTCCGATCCCATTGTAACGTTGTGATGAAGTTTTATCATTCAGCCTCTTGGCACATCCAAAATCAGCCAGTTTCACAGCTCCTGATGCGCCTAAGAGCACGTTTTTGCACTTGACATCCGAGTGGACAATTCCATTTTTGTGTAGATACCTCAAACCTTGCAAGATTTGTCCGGTGTACAAACGGATCAGTTTCTCGTTTAGTGCTCCTCCAAAGTTCTGTGCCACATCCGATAAGCTGCCTCCAGCCATGTACTCCATGAAAAGGCTGTACTTCAGCTCACCGTTTTCTGCCAAAGAGACGTCTTTTCCTATGCATTTGACGATGTATGGAGAATCCAGGTTCTCAAGAATACTCGCCTCGTTCTTGAGTGATGTTATCCCAGCATCTGATATTGCAGATTTTACAACGAAAAGTGCTCCGTTGGAGCTATCTATGGCCAGATGAACAGTGCCAAATGATCCTGATCCTATTACTTTGCCTTTCAACCATTCAGTGGGCTGGCGGGACGAGCACCGCCACTGTCCAGCCATGTCCTCCTCTTCGTCTTCTGTTTATTCCAAACGATTCACATATATACAGAATCCTTTGATCAGTTCCAGAATGTGTGGCAAATCCCAACCTGCCACACGAAATTTGCAGTCCTTTGAAATGCATTCAGATCTCTGGATTTCTTAGAATCAAACTGATCAATTGCAAAATGCAACAAGAACATCAGCAATCATCAGACAGACAAAAAACATAATAGAACTGCCTTAAACATGAAAAGTTTCAAGGGAAATGAAATTCTCACCTCTTCAAATTAGATTCAAGAGTGGGAAAATACAGAACACAAATCCAACCATGAAATGACTCTCATTGCAATCATCTGGAAGAAAGCTGTAATTGGGAAGAGCGGCTTCCATGTCACCGAAAACCGCCCTGTCAACAAAGCTTCCTATGTGTACCCGCAGAGGATTGTTTTTCAAGTGAAATGAAAAGATAAAATAGAGAGAGAGAGAAGCTATTAATAACATATATGTCTTGAAAAGAGGTGGTTGGTGATCCAAGAATGTCGGAATTCTTGCACTTGGATAGGATGGGAACCATGGCAAATAAATGAGTGGCTAACTGCCAGAGAGTCAGTTATAAAGGTGTACAGTTACGGATAATTATATTTACACCCCGGATCTATGATATGTTCACACAAATCACTCTCAACTCTTACATATTTTACAAAAAACATCCAGACAAAAAGCAAGAAAAGTTTGTGTAACGATATTGACATTTTTCTGGATGTATGTGTAATTTTTCAAAAAATAGGAGTGATTAACGATGTTGATAATTCTTGTGGGTGTATGTAATTATCCAAAATACATGGATGATTTATGTAAGCGAAGGCGTAAATATCATTATCCCATACAGTTATTACGCACGTTTTAAAGTGACATGTTTTGTTAATAATAATATACCGGATATGTCTCTCGCTTGTGCTTTCTGAACCAGAGGATTTTTTACCATAGAAACTAGCTACACAACACAAGCAATAAGGATAAAAGAGAAGTGAAATTAGTCAGCAACAGTTCTTGATTTACTCATTCTTTTGTTTCATTAATAATCTACAGAAGAGCCTAACCGTAACGTCGTAAATACATGCAGAGAGCTTCTACATCTGTTTATTACACACTTGAAAATGAAAGATGAAAAAGAATAAATGAGATGTCAACTCATAATACAGACATTCTGGGATCAAGAAAAGTTCTGACTTCTGCTTTCATCCCAACATCCTTTTACAAGTGTAATCAAATATAACCTGGAAAAGACTCCTGGAATCAGCTTCATCTGACAGCTTTAGCAGATGAGCCACTCTTTTGAAACCAGTATGTTGTCTGATCACAGATTCTTCCTTGATCTCTGCCTTCATTTCCTGTCTTGGGATCTTATGTTGTGTTAGTGCCCATTGCATTGCCCAGATTGCTAGCGGACGCATGTAGCCAAGAGATCTGTAACGGCCTTCAAAGTCCCAACCTTCGGGGGTCTGGAAAGCATATCTATCAAAGAAGCAGTAATACTTCAGTAAACAAGGGGGACAATCGAGGCAAACAATCAAGAACACTGCTTACGAGTTGATATGTGTGTGTTAAGTGTTCCAAAACTGCACGTAAACGAAAAGGGAATGACATTCAACTCACCCTTGACCTCGTTCAGACCAAGCAACTTCATACACGCCAACTGCAGTTTTGAATGCAGTTTCAACCATATTTTCATGAATCATGCCTGCAGCAACAGCATATGTAACTCCACTCCATATTTCTCTTGACTGCAGGGTACACATATCGGGTTCTCCATTTGGCAGCATCCCATTTGCTGCTCCGACCCTCCCATTTTTTACCTTCAAGACGTTGAAATTGTAAACCTTCTCAAGTGCTTTTCGTGCCTTTTCTTCATCAACGATGGGTAAAAGACCGCAAGCTCGAGCATACCTGCAAAATATTTTCGATTCAGTATGTGCTATTAGTCGACGTCTACTCTCTCTGTGTGTGTTTGAATGTGTACTTACTTTGTCTTATCTAGTAAAGCAAAATAGGCAAAATAATAAATAAATGAACTCTACTCCTAAAAGTGAATATTTAATTATAAGATCTGGAAACTTTAAACAACCTACTTCTTTTGCAACATACCAATGTCCAGCCAATTGATCAGCCTGAATGGAAGAGCTCGTTTTACTCCCGCTGTTGTCATAGTTAAAATACGAACCGTTCCATAACTTTTCATACACTTTCTTTGCTTTCTGAAACCTAAACCAGAAGTAGTCCTCAGAACCCTTGTCCCCAACCACACGAGCAAGTGCTGAAGCAGCCTGCAAAGCTGCCACCCATAGCCCGCCGCAGTATGCACTCACACCAGATACAGACCATGTATCATATGTCTGGTCGGGAAACCCTTCATTTTCTATCATTCCATCTCCATCCTTGTCAAATTGTTCCATGTAAGCCATGGCAACATAGACCGACGGCCATACAGCTTCAGCAAACTCTTTATTGCCAGTGGCAACGACATCTCTGTAAACTTGGAGCACAAACTTTGGATTCAAGTCTTTCCACCTATCCGTATTATGAAGGCTATAGAAATTTACTTCAAACCATGGATCTTTCATTCCAATGTCATGAGGAACAGCACCAAGAACCTTTCTCTGGACCCATGTTCCATCCTGTAAAAGTGACATCTTACTAGGATCATGCATCATCACAGCAGCAGCAAAATCTCTCTGTATGCTCAGTTCAAGTTTGGGGAACAGCATAGTCAATGCAAATGATGCATAAAAATGGACATCATATGTATTACACATATGATATTCAATGCCTTCAAAGTAAAGGAACTGTCCCACATTTTCCTCTCCTTTCTGAAGCAAATTTGTCCCCAGAGCAGAAGTCATTGATACAGGGCTATGAATCTCCTGAAGTAAAGAGGTCATCCTTCCAAGTATGTTGATTGCTGTGTCATTTTGCTCAGGTGTATCTTCTCCACTTCTAAAATCCAAATTGGATCTATCAATGGAATACCTTCTTTGTTGAATAGTGCGTAAACTATGTACTGGTGGAGATCCATCTGGAAAGTTAAATTTATTAAAAGAAAAAAGAACCAGATCAGCTTAATTATATTTGGCACCCGTAAAACACAAATCCCATTTGTCAATTACCTGTCCAAATTGTTCCTCCTGAGTTAAGATAGTAAAGCTCGTTGAAAAGAGTTGGAGGGTACCTGCAGTAGACCATCAAAAAAATGTTTAACCCCGCTTCAAAGCTTACCGCCAGCACACATAATAAAAGATTACCATTCAGGAAGCCTCTTGTCGTCAAGAATAGGCCTTTGCCATGCTTCAATTTCTGACTCCCATTTGTGATGCTCTTCGTTTTGGTAACAAAGGAAGAAACAAAAGAAAAATGCATTAGAAATGAAGTTCTTCGACCATGTATACTCTGAAGGAATTTCACATGAATAGATCACCTTGGGAACAAGTAGAAATAAATAATAAATGTCTTTATCAATATAAATTAGAGCATTTACTGCCTGCAGAACAAAATAACTTTTGTGAGATTACCAATAATAGCATCCCGTGCAATATCTGATGCAACGTTACTATGTGTCCCATAGAATTTGGTGTAACGCCTGATGAGAAAGCCAACTTACCAAGTCAGTGTGGAACAGAATGTATTAATAAGGTACACAAGATAAACAATCAATTAGTTACTGACCTGTGATAAGTTCTTCCACCATGAAAGTTTATTTCGGGGCAAGCCCATGCCAACGAAAATGTAACAGTTTGTACTGTTCCTGCTGGAATTGTCAGCGAAGCTGCAACGGCTGCCCCAATGAGAGAACCAGGTTCAGAAGGCATTGACATTTCTTCAGATTTTAGGTGGTCGAATGATCCACGCTAATTAGAACAGAACAGGGTAAGTCTATCAAGAATGATAGTAAACTAAAAACAGTGAAAATGGCGGGGAAACAAACAAGGAAAGGTATGAGGTGGGTTCTTACATGAATATTCTACACAGACAATATATTATGTAGCACGTAGATCATTCTTTTACATCAAATGCCTAAGACATACTATTTCAGTAGCCGTGATTCCGATCCTAGCAATAAATGAGTTGTAAGTTAAATCTCTACACTTATATGTTTTTTCAGGAATTGGTTATACAACGTAGACTTAAGTTAAAAATAATAATAATAATAATAATAATAACAGTTTCATCAATGCCATAAACAATATAGTCAATGAAGTAGTAAATAAATGACAATTTCATATTAGATTTGCAACATAAAATGGACTAAAATTCCCAAATTTGGTAATACAGTGCAGCTATATTCTAAGTTTCTAATCAGTGATCCATAAATTTATCTTCAGAGTTCTGATGAACTCTTGACAAGCCTGGAATTAGCTCATAGTTATAAAATCTGAACAAAAGATTCAAGATGTTTGTCAAATAACTTGCACTAGATTTGTTTTCTTTTACTATGTAACATGCAAACTGAATTCAGACCAAAAGATTTGTCGGTCTTGTAAAGCATGATGAACCAATGTGCATGACAATAAATATACAACATGAGACGTTCAACAGTAGGAAATTCTGGCTCAACTGATAATGTTTAGTCCTCCTACCTCTTTAATTTCGTTCCACATGTCTCTTGCTGAGATACCGTCCGAGTTTCCAGATATCACAAAAAAGGGGCACTCAGATACATGAACTGCGTTTGTCCCTTCTGCTGCAATTGCAAAAGTTACTGAGGTCTGTCCCTTTGCAGTCCTACATCAATTTTTATAAAAAATCAGAGAACCTCAGGGAAAACTATATATACATATACCTGGAATCCTTACAATCCTAAATATTTGACATCACCAACAAGAGCAGGCAGTTACATGTGGTGCAAGAGAACTCCACTGATGTTATCCTCTGTCCTGGAAAAACAAAGCCAGTCAGATCAGGTTAGATCCATAAGTTGCTACAACCACAAACGCAAAGTCCTAGAAAGTATGGTATGGATTGGTAATTTTCAAAACTGGAAAAGTTTCTGCCCAATATGTCATGAAAAAGCTAACAAACATTTTCAGAGAACATAATTACAACACAAGGAAGTACGTTATGCATCGTTACCTAAATTTTGAATTGAAATGGTGGCCAGAGAGTCCTGAATCCCCACCAACAGAATTCTAGCAACAGTAGAACAAGAATATCAGAAATTTCATAAAGGAATGCATGCAGTGCAGTGGGTAAATATCGGGAAATTATACTAAAAGCTACTGGATATAGCATAGTATAGCCACTAAATTGTTAACTATTCAAAACTTGAAGTGAAAACAACCCAAGAAAGGGAACTTACTGCCCAACTAAAAAGCAAGGTGACGTCCGCTTCTGTCTTTCCCAAATTAGACAACTGATACAATATAGCAAACCTCTTCATATCAAGGATAGATAGCCCACTTCTATTTATGTGTGTGGTCTGTGGTGGTAGGTGTATGTGATGGAAGGGGGAGGAAGAATGAAGTTCAGAAAAGGTTTTCATACTGTAAAAGTAAACACTGCCACGGGGAAGCTGCTCTCCTTATAGTTGTGGGGGATAAAGGGTGAAAGTTGGCGACATACTACTTTTAGAGCTGGATCAGGTTCACCTTCATTGAATACAAAAGGTAATTCTATGAAATGACAACTCGTGAAGGGGCTTAAAACTAACAGAATATATTAGAAGATTACAAGATTACCATCGTATACAGTCCAAGCCCTTGGAAACAATGCATGGTATGTGGAATTTTGCCCACCCAAATTCCAGTCCCAAGATTCTGTCCCAGAAGCTGACTTTTCACTGTTTATCCACATTATTAGAGGCCTTGAATACTGATTCACAAAAAAAAACTTTACATCGAATATTAAATTTTCTTTCTTGTGTCAGTGAAAATTTCATTATTTCATCAACTGAGAGAATCTAGTTTCCCAAAGAGCAAAACATCTAAAAACAAGATATAAGATGGTACAAACAAGAAAAAGAATATACTATGCGCTTACTTCGAAATCTCTGGGCTCTTTGGGCATAGTACACTAGAAAACTTTTTACCATTCGGTCGTGAAACAAATATCTGAAAAAGCAGAAACATGCTAGAGTAAATCATCACTGACAACAAACATAGGCCACGTTACTGCAATAAAAAAAACCTACCTTATACAATGTAGGTCCACTGGTTCTCAAACAGGTTAGATATTATGCACAATACTAAGAGAAGATGCTGTTACACACTGTAGGGTAGCAGTTTGCTTTTATAGAAGTGGGCTATGTAGCCTTGGCATGAACTTTTTCATTATGCATTGAATTACCAATGTATTCTTTGTTTAACATTATCTTCTTTTATATTTTTAATGTTATTATTCATTAATCACTTAATTATATTTTTTTCCTTCACACAGTGAGGGGTGCCTTCTCAACTAGTTCTTTATTACTTCAACTACTGGATTATGGCTAGCACACAACCTCCTGATAGAGAAAAAACATTGGTTGTCAATCCCTTCTTGTGTTCATTATTTTGAGATTACACAAGACATTGACATTCATTCTCACAAGATTCTCACGTGAAATGCAAACCAAATTATGTCTAGTCGCTCTCCCAGAAACTTGTCCGATTTACGCCTCTATACAATCATCTGTTAAGTGGACTTATCAGCATAACTTTCATGCCGCATAAAATAATTGCATACAGACGGAACTCCAATCCATTCTATATCCCAATGGCGCACTCAATCTAGTAGCTAGTGCTTTCTGCCTACTCGAGCGTTGGATAAATTGAGGCATGGGGTAAATATCAGTTCACATACTATGTTAGCCAGAATTAATATCAAGAACCTCAAGAGAGATTTTATATCCTGTGATCCTCAATTAAAATGCAAGGAAAGAAATGTATTTCAGGTTTCAAGATTGGTAATTGTAGCTAATTTAATGTGTTTTTTTTTTTTTTTTTTGAGAGAAAGAGGAGTTCAGTGTGTTTCATGGACTGAAAAAGACAATGTTATTGAGGACTTTTCCCAGAAGAAACGTTCATGTAATAATAGAATCCATCAACAAAATGATGAATTGCAGAAATATCAGTCAATCGAAGAATGGATAGTATATGAGTTAAGACATGTAATGGTCCTCAAAGTCTAGCTTTTATTTCACATCCACATATAAACCTTCAGAATCAGATAAAACTTACAGAAAATTGGTTTGCCAAGACTGGCTTATCTTCACAGATCCTAGGAAATAGTTGCCAACGCATAAATTCACCTTTGCAGCTTCTTCCAATGCTTCCAGCACTGAAGATCATGTTAGTTCACAGATAGCTAGAGTTATGTGGTTAACCAGGTACACATTTTAACAATTGTGTGATCAACCTATATTTTCCCCTTTTTCCAGAGTATTGCAGCCTACTTTTCAGAAAGAGAACATGCAGTAACACAGATGATTATCATGATATTCCCGTCAATAACAAACGCGCTCACATGAGAGAGAAAGCAGCACCATGATATGTGGACTCAGATTGTTTGTGTTACAATTTACATAAATATTTTTCCAAGTATGGAAATAGTTTGGAAGAATCTTAAGGATCTAGGACTATTCCCAGCGGAAGCCCACACCCAACTGCAAATTCCTTCAACCCAGTTTAATGCATGGCAGATGGATGCTTTCGAGTTCTAATGGAACAGAACAGAGACACAGAAGACTGTTCGAGATAGAGAAAAGCAGGCACATCTCCTTCAGTATGCCTAAAGCAGACATGTCATACAACATTCTCAGTCTACCTACTTACAGAGAATTACTCTTCATATGACTTCAGGATAGCATGTACGATTGGCATGTAAATTACTAAGATTTTCTTAACAGTTGCACTCATTGAGCAGGTCCTTCAGTATGTGCTACATGTTGAATAAAAAGACAAAAGCAAGTGGCAATAGATATACCCGATACCGCCTACAGGAACCCCATGGCAAGATGATGTATGGCGCTTTGTAAAAGGATCAAGAAATACCTCCTGCAACAACAGTAAATATCATATTCTTTACAACTGGCATTAGTCAATTCAAGTTTCAGTTAAGTAATGAGAGAAACTTACACCATGATTGGCCTTTTCCTGTCGAAGGTGCCGCCACAGCCTATAACCTATCGGGGCCTACGTAAACCAAAAGGAGATATTACAGGAAACAGACACAGATGAAAGCGAATCATATATAAGAGAGCACAGATTTGACTCTGAGGTCCTAGCCAGCAAAGGTTGCAATTTGTGGCATATACACCCACAATTATCATACATCCGTCCAAGGATGTAGAAAATGAAAGGCAAAGCTTAATTCCATCTCGTTTCCTTTTCGCCTCAAAAGACTAACCTCATATGGAAAGAGTATATGCAGGAACAATAATTATGAAACAAGTCCAAAAGAGTACCATATTGATTATCTCTTTTAAAGATAGACCGAATTCAGAAAGGGCATTCTCCTCAGTACTCAGTTTTCTTTTCCAAGTCAAGGATGGAGGTGTCCAGGGATCAACTTTGACCTGGAAAAGATCAGAAAGAATTGACAGTAAAAATGGATGGTAGAAAACAATCAATTAAAAAAGGGAAAATAACAGATTATGACAACCACCATGACAATAGCAAATGCAAGCACATTCAGACATAAAAGAGTGACACATAGTGGCATTGACAGATCTTCTAGATAATGGTGTGCCAGTGCCACGATCAAATTCTTGTAGAAAAATATTTTGAGTTCTAAGTAGGATGGTTGTCTCTGATACTGACATAAAACAAAGAGGTCTGTTGTGATTAAGTGAAATAGTTTCAAATATGGATCGTGCTACAGAGGATGAAAACTGAAAAGTGAAAAAATCAGGTTCATAAGATTCCAAATAGTGAAATACTAATTGTGTATACCATCCGGAATGGAATAAATAATTAGTTGATGAATCCAACTGATTATCGTACTTAAGAGAAAGTGAATGCTGCTGTTACTTCTTAAATCCCAGAACAATATTACTACAAAGTAAATTTATTTAATAAATTTTTCAAGAAAGCAAGGTAGAAATTCATCTGTCATGCGAAGATGGAGGACACAAACTCATAATAGCCCATACTTCCCAAAAGGTGGAAAACAATAAATGTACCCATGGCTTACCTTATCATCATGCAAAGCAGATTCCCCTTCTCCTCCATAAAAACCATTCTCAGACATATTTCCTGCATGTAAGGCATGAGCAATCCACCGTCATCGAAATGAGCTACTAATAATGATAAAAAATACCATAATCTATGCAATGGCACAAATGTATTTTCTGATAAATGTTAAGCCTTTAGTTAAACCCACAAGCCAGAATAGCTTCATATCATCCTCTATCTTATTTTCAAACTCATCAAAAGACTGGATCAACATCAACAGACACATATGTTCAACTTGAGAACGACTCTAACTAAAAAAAATTAGCACACTTTCAAGCAAATTTGAGCATATGACACCCTCCAAAACAATAGAACGGAAGTAAACACGTCCTCCCACCCAGCTTCATTGACCAAGCTAAATTCAAATCATACTACTCACAGGCAAGAACACTAGAATCTTACTAACTTCACAGCAAAAAAGGAGGGATCATGACAGCAAAAGCAAACCAATAAAGCAAGACAGAAAGTCAACAAAAAAATTAGCAACGAAAAAACAAATCAAATCAAGACCCATTGTAGAATCAGACCAGAGAAATCTGATGACAGCCCACGAGATGAACAGGCAGTGTAAGAAAAAGCGCGCAGCTAAGCAAGATTCTTGATGATCAATGGCGATGAATAGAAATGCGATGCAGCAGAAAAACTGATAGATGAACTGACCAGAAGACGACAGTTGCAGATGCTATTTCGCAGGGAATGGAATCTCAAGATTGGTGAGAAGAGAACTGAGGAGGAGTGGAGAACGAGTTGTTTGTTTATTATTGGAGTTGAAAGGGATGAGGAATCAATTGTAAGGTCAACTTATTTCGCTTTGTATGGCCATGGGGATTCAAGGAGGTAAAAAAGGTTACGCCAAATATTTGCACTCTAGTCCCTCATCTTTCAACTTTTTTCAATTTTTACCTATATAATTTTGATGCTCCCACACCACAATCCAATTTATTTTTCAGTTAAATTACAACGTGCTCTTTTAAGGTGTGTCATAATTACAAATACTTCTATATTGTTTGAAAAGTTATAAAATATCCCATAAAATTGACAGCCAATGGGGGTATTTTTTAGACATTCGTTAATTTTGGAGGTATTTGTAATTTTTCAAACGACGATAAAATATTTGTAATTATAGTAAACCTCATGGGATCTCGTTGACTTTATCCTTATTTTTTGGGTAGATTACAACGGGCTACCCCAAGGTTGCCATAATTACAAATAATCCGTCATTGTTATAAATATCTCATAAAATTGGCAGTTCGTAGTAGGATGTATTTGTTAGACGGGCGTTAATTCTATAGAATATTTTGTAATTTTTCAAACAATGATAAAGTATTCACAAATATTAAAAATTTCAAGTTATCCTATTTTAATTTATTCTTTTTTTAACTTAATTATATTAGTTTAATTTAATTTATAGTATTTTTGTCTTTTTCTAGCTAGAAAATGATTATTTATTAAAAAAAAATAGAAAAAAATACTACTTATTTATTTTTACTTGCTCACCATTCTCATTAATCAATAAAGAGAACTTCCAACCATAATGTGGTAAGGAGTCACCACCGACCGTTGTGGTCGAATGATTAAATCGAACGTTGTCATATTAATGATACGAGTTCGAATTTGTGCCCAATATGTATTCTAAAGCTAAACGTATATTCTAATTTATGTGCGATTCTCACATAATTATAATAAATTAATTATAAGAATCCTATTTCGTATACATAATGCATGCATAATTATTCATGACGGGTATGTAGATGCCGCCTTTGCTGTGCTATTTTGGCTAAAAAGAAGATATGGTCGGCACACATAGCACACACCCAACCCTCCCAAATAAACACGTAAAATTGTCTTTACTTTTTTCATTTTGTCTAAAAATAAAAAAAGGAAATTATGTAGTAAGATGTTACTTTCATATTAATTAAATTGAATCACAAAAATCTGGCAACCCCTTGAAAAACTTGGCTAAGATCAGTTGGTCCAAGAATAAGAAGAAGTCAATAATAATCATAAATATGACAACACAAGTCATCATATGTGGTACTATTATTAAAAAAAATCTTTTTATCGTAATAAATTTGAATATTTAAATTTATTTTTTTATTTCTTCCTTTCAAATAAAAAAATTGAGTTAAAATAGTATTTTTAAAGATTTTTTCCTCTTAACCCACTACTCCACGTTTCTCTCTCACCTTACTTGTTTATTTTTTGTCCACAACTTTTCATGTTTTTAACAAATTAATAATTATAATTAATTTTTATTCTCTTAAGTTTTTTTTTTCTTCGGACTTCTTTCTTTATTATCCAGTCACACCATGAGATTTTCTTTTCATTATTTTTTTGTACTTTTACCTCACACCATAATTTTTTTATATGCTCATGGGACCGTGTTAGATGACAATTAATATATTACTAGTTGGAAACGCACACACGATGCGTGTGCAAATGCAGTAATATTTTTATTAAATTAATAATTTATTATCGAAATAGAATTAACAAAAATAAAATAAATAGAATAAATGGATAAAAGAAAATTTATATATAAAGAAAAATATAAATGAGTGGAATAATAAGTGGAGAGAAGTATATAGTTCTTTTTTTTTAAGAAAAATGGAAAAATAGTAACTTCAACATGAAAAGTGGAATAACAATATAAATAAATAAATTTTAAAATAAAATTAACAGACCAAAATTGAGAGACACCAAATTAGTACTCTCCTTTAATAAATGGATTAAAAAAATTTATATATAAAGAGAAAATATAGATGAATGGGATAATAAGTGGAGAGAAGTACATAGTTCTTTTTTTTTTAGAAAAGTGAAAAAATAGTAACTTCAACATGGAAAGTAGAATAACAAAAAAAATAAATAAATTTAAAAATAAAATTAACAGACCAAAATTGAAAGACACCAAATTATTACTCTCCTCTAATAAATGGATTAAAAAAATTCATATATAAAAAAAAATATAGATGAGTGGGATAATAAGTAGAGAGAAGTACATAGGTCTTTTTTTTTTTAGAAAAATGGAAAAATAGTAACTTCAACATGGAAAGTGGAATAACAAAATAAATAAATAAATTTTAAAATAAAATTAACATATCAAAATTGAGAGACACCAAATTAATACTCTCCTTTCATAAATGGGTTAAAAAAAATTCGTATATTAAGAAAAAATATAGATGAGTGGGATAATAAGTGGAGAGAAGTACATAGTTCTTTTTTTTTCAGAAAAATGGAAAAATAGTAACTTCAACATGGAAAGTGGAATAACAAAATAAATAAATAAATTTTAAAATAAAATTAACATACCAAAATTGAGAGACATCAAATTAATACTCTCTTTTATTAAATGGGTTAAAACAATCCATATGTAAAGAAAAATATAGATGAGTGAGATAATAAGTGGAAATACATAGTTATTTTTCCTTTTTTATTTTAAAAAAATGAAAAAATAGTTACTTCAACATGAAGAGTGAAATAACAAAATAAATAAATAAATTTTAAAATAAAATTAACAGACCAAAATTAAAAGACACTAAATTAGTACTCTCCTTTAATAATAATGTATGGATAATAATGTACTTTCCTTTAGTACTCCAAATTATTACTCTCCTTTAATAATAATGTACAGATGTATAGATAATAAAAACTCGGCCGACCATCTTTGACTCTTAATTTGAACATCACAGGATAGCTATAATTGTCATTGGCAAAATATCCCAATACTGCCGACCCCTAAAGACAAACTGAGTTGAGGCCGGCCTCTTAACATTTTTTTAAGATAGATTAGACCAAATCACACTAGAAAAAAGTTAACATGATAACTGTTATGGTTAAAAATAAATAATCATGGTAAATAATTATTCATTATGGTCATGCAACGATTGTTAGTTGTAATTTTTGCGAGTGTAATTAAAATATTTGCTATGGCTAAAAGCCATGGTAAAAGCGAATCATAGCAAAAATAATTTTATGGTGGATAACTAGGTTCATGCAACGAATTTTATTTAACTATGGTTAATAATAATTATTTATCATGGTTTTAATCCATATTCAATAAAATTGTAGCCAAAAGTAAATTTTCTTTTAGTGTCACGAGAGATGAGAAAACGTGCAAAAGCCACATTCAAATGAATTCTTACTGTTATGACAAATCATATTATATATCGATAATTATATTTTCACTCCTTAATTTAGAATTTATTTATAAAAATCATTCTTACCTTTTGAAAAATAAAAAAATATAATTTATTCCCTTATGATAAGAGAAATGTATAAAAACACCCCCATAAAAAAAATAGTAAATTATCTCCTTGTGTCTTTAAAAATGAAACAAAATACTCTCTTGTAGAGAGGAGTGCATTACACTCGCCCATGTTGCATCTTGGCATGATTTTAGCCAATAAAACTATTATTATATGTATATATGTTTATTTTTTTATTTTATATATTCATCTTCTTCTTCACCTTCACCGACCGTCGCCGCCACTCCCGTCTCCGTCCACGGCCCCCTCCCCTTCCCAGATCCACAACCGGGCCCCTCTCCCTCCCCTAGCGCCGCCCCTGTCGTGCCCCCCTTCCCCCTCCTCCTCCCGAGAGCTGCCAACCCCCTCCCATTCCTTCCCCAGATCCGCCACCCCCCTCCATTACTCCCCCAGCCACACCACCCCCTTCCCCTTGCCCAAACTCGTCGGCACCCCCAACCCCATCGTTTCAGCGTTTCCCCCTCTCCCCATTCCCCATTCCCCCCATCTGGTCGCGCCCTTCCCTTTCCCCTCCCCCCCTCCCTTTCTCTCTCTCTCTCTCTATATATATATATATGCATATATATTATTTTAATTAATAAAAATATATTATACATATATTTTAAATTAAATTATATATATTAGATAAATATATACTTTTAAATCCAAATTGTTGATTTTTAAATAAAATCTGGACCATTGATCTTATGAATTAAATTTGACCTTTAGATTCAATCAGATCATACGATTATTAATAAAGATATGAATATAATTTTATAATTAAAATATAAAAAAAATCCAAAAAATATATAAAAAAAAATACGCGTGTATTACATGAAAGTGCATGAGGGCTGAATTGCACTATTATGAAAACATAAAGGGATAATTGCTACTTTTTTTTATAGGGGATATTTTGTTCATTTTAATTAACACAGGGGGTAAATTGCATTTAACCTTTTGAAAAATTTCATATATATCCACATCAACATTAAAACCATTTATGCAAATTACACCTAATCTTGAAAAACTACGAATAACCCCCGAAAATGTCAACATTATTATCCAATTACTTTTTGGCTGTTGGAGATTATTTCTATAATTACGTCAAAAAATGGAAGTAAGTTTTATAAATAAATTATAAATATGAGATGTAAATATAATTATTCCCGTTATATGACAACGGGGCCGGAGGGACTGTAATAATCGTGTTGTGATCGTGGACGAACTTGTATGTTCATAAATGGTGTGCTAATGAAGACCACCCATGAGTCATGGCACGTGGAAGATGGCAAAAGTAACAATTGTAGTGTCCTTTTCTATTCTTTCATATATAACACGAGGTTCCTAATCTTGTTTTTTAAATTATAGACGCCCATTTGATTTGGTCCAATTTGATGTTTTGTAACTTTTGTTGTGAGGGTGCAATAAAGGATGGCTGAACTTCTTCAACTGAACAATGAAGAAGGAACAAGGAATTAGTAATGGGGTTTAATGCAATTTACTTTATGTTATATTACAAATGAGCAAATTATCCCCTTATAAAAAAAAATAGTAATTTACTCCCGTGTGTTTTCCAAAATGAAGCAATTTACCTCCTTGCCTAGGGAGGTAAATTGCTTCTTTTGGAAAACACAGGGAGGTAAATTGCTTCTTTTGGAAAACACAGGGGGATAAATTGCTTCTTTTGGAAAACACAGGGGGATAAATTGTTTCATTTAAAAAATACAAGGGAATAAATTGTTATTTATTTTTTTATAGGGGGTAATTTGCACATTTGCAATATCACAGGGGGATTGCTTGCATTTTTCCCATTAGTAATGGAACAACTTTTTGTCAAAAAGTCAACTAATCTATGTATATTATAAATGTGTGAATGCTTTGCCATGTTTTTTGTTTCTTCCTTTTTTTGTGATTCCAATTATATCCTTTTCATATAATAATAGATTATAAAGTCATGTGTACAAATAAGTAATTGTGGAAGAAATCCTAATCATACTAGAAATCTACTAATAAAAAGATAGTCCTATATATATCATAACTAAATCCTAATTATACTTGAAGTCTAATTAATTATATGTAGATATACCTATATAAATACATGCTATACTATTGTTAAAACTCAATTATTGTCAAAGCAAAAAATTCAAAAGAATACCAATTATTCTGGATTCTCAATTTTGATATAGCAAAGATTTGGGGTTTAGTTCTACTTGCTATTGCCGCTAACTCTTCTTCAGGTTTGTAAATTTCTTTTCTTTTGTTTCTTTTGTTTTTTATTTTTTTCCGGATGCCACTAGCTCCTTAGCCATAAAATCATCATTATATTCAATAATTTGGGCTAATACAAGTTTGTTAAGATGGATTTGCGTCAAGCAACTGCGGCTTTGAATTCTAATTGAGGTAAGAACAATATAATATTGATCGTTTGGATTTAATTCTGTAAAATTTGTGTAATATTGATGACTAATTTTAGTTATTTTAAATTTATATATGATACTTATCCAAAATTTGATTTTTTATATTTAAAATATGCAGATATATCAAGACAGAGAAAATTAGATACTATGAAACGAAAATATGCTAACCTATCTACAACAGAGAGGCAAGAATACATTGAAAAGTCAGGGAGCGTAGGGAAGCTAAGAATAAAATGAAGCCAGTAGCTAAAAGAAATACCATCAATACCAATACTTGAATGAAGAAGAAAAAGTAAGTATATTCAATGTGTTAGTGAAGCTCGTAAGTGAAGGAAGATTGCTTCATCCTCCTCAAGTTACGTCTTAAATACGAGGGAGTCAATTTCTTCAGATTATAATTACAAGCAAAATTTGGTTAATTGGATCCTCAGAGCTCAGATGTGTCCACAGGAATCAAACGGTGAGCACATTAATCTTTTTTTGAAGAACAAAAGATCAATTGAAAGTATAATTTTAATTATTATTTTTTTGTTGGACTAATTAAGCCCTAATTCATATATTCCTATTTTATTTGCAGGTATAACATCATATGATACGATATGCTCAAAGATGCATGAATTGAAAAAGTATCCAATTGCAGTCATTGTGGTGCGGTAAGATTTGAATACGAACCACCAACCTTTTGTTGTGATAATGGAAGAATTAAACTTGCACCAATTGAAGTTCTAGATGAATTATATGAATTGTTTACTTCTCAATAAGAAGAAGTCATTGAATTTCAAAAGAATATCCGTCTATTCAACTGCATATTCTCTTTTACATCATTTGATGTGAAATTAGATAAAGAACCTGTATATTTAAGGCGAGGACTTTATACTTTTTGAGCACAAGGAATGGTTTACCATGACCTTCATGGGTTAACACCTGATGGAAGTGGTCTTGGTTATTTTCAATTATATTTTGTTGAAACTGCAAATGAGGTTGAGAATAGAATGAAAATACTAGATAATTCAGCTTTATCTGAAGGTACTGTGAAGAGACTCATGAGACTTCTTGAGGTAAATCCATATGCAAAAACCTTTAGAAGATTTTAAAAGATTATCCGACAATGGATGATGTTCAGCTTCATATCTAAAAAGATGTGAAATTAGATCAACGAGTCTATAACTCTCTAACAGTTGATCAAGTTGCGGCTATATGGGTGAAGGAAATAATACTACCCAATGTTTTACCCGGATCAGACCAACCAGTTCGACCGGTTCGGTCGGGAACCGGACCTATGACCAGTTCGGATAGGTGCATTAAAAATCGGGGTAGTCAAATCCGGTGCGAACCGGTCAAAATCCGTCAAAATCGGTGAAAACCAGCGAAAACTGGCCAAATCTCGAACCGATCAACTCGTATAAATGAAAAAAAAAACCCAGAAAAAAAAGAAGAAAGGAGATGAAGGGCCTCTGTTGACGAACGAGATAACGAGAACTTGAGGGATTTGCTGGTGAACGGTGGGAGAGAGCGAGCAGACCACCAAAGGGAATGGAGAGATGGAAAAAAAAAAGGTTTATTGTGACTGTGAGAAGAGTTGTATTGTGACTGTGAGAAGAGTTGTTGGGGAAGAAGGAAGGAAGGAAGGAAGATAAAGGATCGTGCGGTGGGAAATTGAGAATTGGGAGATTAAAGAAAGTGGTTAGGTGGGGATGGGCTCAAGGAAAAGATAAAAAGTTGTTTTTAAATTTTTAATTATTTTTTTAAATTTAGTTTTGCCAAATACTTTTATAATCAAATTTAATTCTTTAGCAAAATTAAATTTTAATTTATTCTTTTTATAAATTATCATAAATAAATTATAACATTATATATGTTGTTGTGATAAATTTTATTTACTTTATAAATTGTGGAATTTATTTTTGTGTGTGTGTTTTTTTTAAATTTTGTTAAGAATTATTATTGTTGTCAATTGATTGAATATACTCCAATTTTTTTCTAAACTTTCTTTAAATATATTTTGTCTTTTTATTTTAATTATTAATATATTATGTGTATTAATATGTTACATATATAATCTATATAATATGGTGCGAGTCAATCGGTTTTTTCAATCCGGTCCAACCGGTCGAACCAGTGACCCAATGACCCAGTAATTTGTCCGATTCGATTCCGGTCCCATTTTCAAAACATTGATGCTAACATTCCTTTTGAACGAGATGTTGTGGTCCATGCTCATTTAGGCCGTAGACACAGAATAAAACATTATTATGAAAGTTATGACCCACTGCAATACCCAATACTTTTTTCAAGGGGTGAGACAGGATGGCATCAAAATATTAAAAAACTTGACACTTAGAAATTTAGTACTCAAAACACTACAATCAATGAAAGTAATGCCAAATAACAAACAGGTATATTTTTCATATTTATTTTAATATATATTTTTTATTAATTGAGCAATAAATATAGAAAATTAATCAGTATAATCTCTTTATCATTTTTCAGATAAGATGTACATTATGCTATTGATTCTATTCCATCTAGCCATTCTCAAGGAGAAGTAGAATTTTACAAGAAAAAGGTATGCACTACTACTTTTACTCAATAATTACAAATACCCCCTCGTTGTTTGAGAAATTATAAATATCCCCCTGAGGTTTGTAACCGTCTAACAAATAACCCATTTTCATCCATTTTTATGGGTAAACTGACCAAAATGCCCTTATGTACTGAAATATTTTTTATTTAATTCTTATTTTTTTTGGACTATAATGTGCAGGGAGAGGTTCTTAAGTTTTTTACACAGAGGAAGAATAATGCAATTTGCCTCGGGTGATTTTTCTACAATTGTTATAAAAAATTCAAGAGCAAAATAGTTAATTTTAGGACTTTGGTTAAAAATTACAAACCCCAGGGAGGTATTTGTAATTTTTCAAACAATGAGGAGGTATTTGTAATTATGTCAAACCTCAGAGGAGGTAGATGTAATTTACCCTTATTTTTGAAAAAGAAAATATCTATTATATAGGAAAAGTATTTATTATAATTTTTTTTAGATATTGCAACCCGAAAGATGCTGTGATATTCGATGGGGGTGCATGTGATACTACTCAGATTTGGGTCATACCTTATGTACAATGTTGTAGGATTCGAGAATATTTAATTATACAATCTGAAATAATTAATGTGGTGATCCAATTTTAATACTTCGAAGGAGGTCTTTGCAAAAGATTAATCCTTAAAGAAGAGCAGAACATTATAGATTTTATATCATTATTATTTCTACGTACACTTCATATCCAATCTCACCCACAAATATTTAGGGCCTTATAATATAATTATATTTATTGTTTATAATTTTTAAACATCTTTCAATTTCTAATTATTCTTTTATGTTTCAGGTTACTCAAAACTTTCTTCTACTGAGAATATTTTATCACAAGAGCAAGAAAGTAAGTAATAAAATAAATCCTTTTTTTTCTATTCTTTATATATAGATATACTTATATTAAAAGTATTAAAATATTTCTTCATTTTTCAATTTTTTTAAATTTAATAATATTTCAGTAAATAATCAAAATATTGCTATTAAGATAAGATGATTTTATAAGAAAATTCTTACCGCAATTAGAATCAGGTTGCATGCTAATCCCCGTACATCCAACTGCATTCAACATATCACTAATTTAATAAATTAGTAAATTACATTTAATGACGTAGACAAAAATTTTGGAAGAAAAATAATTTATTCGACTGAACTTTCTTGATATTGTATTTGCTTTTGCCAAAAAATGTCCATATTACCTATAATTATATTTATTATTATATAGTTTATAATCATGTTTCAGTTTTTAATAATATTTCTTTTATATATTTCAGGCCGCTCAAGACTTTCTATTGATGAGAATATTTTATCACAAGAGCAAGAAAGTAAGTAAAGGTTAATTTTATTTTTCCTTTTTGTACACATCACTTTATATGGATTATAAATCTCTCGCCTCATGTTTACAAAAATATAGTTATATAATTGAATTATTGTAATTGTATATTCTCCAAACCCAATTATTATTATTATTTTCTTGAGGAAAAAACTCAAAAACTAGAATAAAGCAAAGTAAATAGAAGCAAGTCAAGTTACTCAATAAAGGGTCCCTAAAGTTGTTTTATTAGTACCTACCAGAAGAGAAAGACAAAAAGAGAAAAGAAAACAAAAACCATAAGCAAATAGTTGGGTCAGTCGTTTAATTATATTTGCTTTTGCGCAAAAAAATCCATATTTCCTATAATTATATTATTATTATATAGTTTATAAATGTTTCAGTTTTTAATTACTAATATTTTTTTATATTTCAGGCCGCTCAAGACTTTATATTGATGAGAATATTTTATCACAAGAGCAAGAAAGTAAGTAATAAAATAAACCTACAAGCATGAAAAACTCCAATCACATACTTATATTATTCTATATTTTTAAAATGTCGCTCTATTTTCTCAAATTTGTGATGTTCAGTGTATAATCAAAATGTACAAACTACTCTTACATTACCAACATTTTCTTCTGCCGACGATATTCTCACTCAAGAACAAGAAGGTATGTATTCTTCAAAAAAAAAAAAAAACTCCAGTTTTTTTTAGGATAAATATAAATTTGCTAATATAGTTAACATTTTTTCAAACTATGCAATTAAAATTGATCTTTTTATATCTTTGCAAACTTTATACATATTTTTATTTTTCTTTTGAATTTTGATTATAGTTCTAGGTAAAGAAAGCAATAAGAAGATCTCATGTAAAGAATATAGTTGCTTTAGGCTACAAATTAGAAACTCAAAGCAATCTGCACTTCTCTTTACTGGAAGATTACTACAACAATACGTGGTAGACATGTACATAAAATTGGAGACGACAAGATTAGATTACTATCGCCAAAATCAATCAAATATGAGAGTTGAGTTATACCAAGGAATAATGGATACAATTGCTTATACAATTTTTTTGGACATTTGATGAATACAACTAATTATTACTAAATTAATCACAGATGTAGAATAGTGCTTAATGTCAGATAAGGAGATTATAGCACAGGCATTACACTTTTTGAGGAAGCGGCAACTATATACGTTGGATGCTCGATACACGAATACTTGGCTGATATCGAACAAGTAATTTTTTTATCCTAAAAGACTTTTATTTATATATTATTTGTCAGGCATTATACAACTAGACATTTCATTGTCTAAAAAATTTAAAGATGTTAATTATTTTTAACTTATACTTAATTATTTTTTTCGTCGTTGTTCCCTAAATTATGGATCTATCTCTCTCTCTCTCTCTCTCTCTATATATATATATATATATATATTCTCTTTTATAGGGAGAACATGAGTCAAAATATTATAGGGGATTGAGCTCACAAGCATCGACAGAATTTTATTTTATTATTGCTCTTAACAAAAAGGTACAGTTGATCAATGGAAGACTGAATGTCGTAGCTGATGCAATTGAAAAGATACAACATATGATAAGGAAGTAGAGAAAAAGAAAAACATCAATTACATCAAGTACCTATGGTCAAACGAAGAAGGAAGATGAAGTGGAAAGAATTGGAACATCAACTCAAGTTTATAATAACGATACCACAGTTTCTTCAAAAGATGATAAAAAGCAACCACAAAAGAAGAATAAGGGTGTAATGAAGATCAAAATTTCCAGTGATGATGAAGAAACACTTGAAAGTTCAAAAATAAATATATGAAGCAATTTGCAAAAGCAAACAAGACGAAAAGTTCTTTGTATGTGAAGATCAAATAAGAGAAGAATTGATGGAGTTCATATGAAGATTATTTTTTCGATATTTAGTTAGCTTTTGTATTATGTTATTAAGATTCAACAATATTTAGTTAAGACCATTTATTTTATCTATTACAAACTTTTGAATTTTTTACTTTACGCATTTATTTTTTTAAACACTATTTTGTATTCTTAAAAGAATACAATAATTAATTTTCGTCCAATTATAGGAATAACGTGCAACGCACGTGTTCCTTGCTAGTGTGAGTGAAAAGTGTCTGATTGTTATAAACTTACAAAAAAAAAAAAAAAATTCTAAGTTTATTGTGCTATTACCCTAATTATATAGGAGAAGAATGAGAATACCTATTCTATAGAAACTCCTTTCTTATACTTCAAAAATACTTATTTACAAATGAATTACCTTGTGGTATTTTATAAACTATCAAAATTATTATTACAATCTATACTATTAAAGATATATAACTACAAACATAATGGGGGATATAAAAGGTTATAAATACTATGGGAGAATACCAAGGGGTGTCTGCATTCATATATGATAATTATATGTATTTGCAATACTCCCCTTGAATGTACGTATCTTGTTATATACATCCTACCTCGTTAAAAACCTTGCCTGAAAAAATACAATAAGATAAAACTCAAACTAACGAAAGGAGTACAGTTGTCTAATCTCCCCTCAGTTTAAGCAGATATCTTTCAGACGTCGCATATCAATATTATGTATTAGCTGCTTTGGCATATGAATATCCAACTAAATTGGTTGCTTTGGCATCATTATGTCATTCAAAATATAGTCCCATATCACTTGTTCCACGCAAGTAGTGCATAATGTGTTTGACACCATTCCAGTGTCTCTTTGTTGGCGTTGAACTATATCTTACTAGTAGATTAACTGAAAAACTATACTGGATCGAGTATTATTAGCAAGATTCATCAATGCACCAATTGCACTGAGATATGGTACTTCTGGATCCAAAATCTCATCATTATCTACCCAAGGACGAAAGGATCCTTTTTAACATCAAGTGATCGATCTACCATAGATATAGTTAATGGATGAGCGTTGTTCATATGAAAACGCTTAAGAACCTTTACTATATAGTTTGATCGATGAACGAAAATTCCACCCTTAGTATGTTCGAACTACAAGCCGAGATAATACTTTGTAGTACCCAAATCTTTCATCTTTAAGTAATCAGCTGCTTCCTGCTTGTCGAATCTCTTCAGGAAGATCCAATGATATTCAAATCATCGGCATACACAACTATGATTATAAATCCTGACTCTGTCCTCTTTATGAATAAATGGGATTTATTTGATTATTACAAAACTCTTACTTTATTAAATACTCACTAAGACAATTGTACCACATACATCTTGGAGTACATCTTACGGGGTTTTGACTTTAATGCTTCGGGCATTTTCAATCCTTTTGGGCTTCTTATGTATATGTTTGTACCAATGACCCATATAGATATGTACTGACCACGTCCCTGAGCTGCATTTGCAATTGTTCAATTACTACTAAACTTATTAGAACTCTAAGTGTGGTTGCATCCACTAGAAGTTAATATGTATCAATATATTCAATTCCTGGCTCTTGAGTACTGGCTCTTGAGTAAAGCCTTGGGCCATAAGTCTAGCTTTCACTATAAAAAAATGCGGGAATTGAACAGATTTAATAGATCGTTCCAAAATTCATTCCTAATTCGAACGGTAAGTGGAACTGTGTGCCAATATGTAAACCCATTACCGTTGCAAAAAGAGACCGGATATATTTTGATTTTGCATTTGGAACACATATATGAAAATTGGAACGGCTACTCGACCGAGAACACATACCGTTCCTATATGTGTTCCAAATCTCAGCTCTATTTGGACCGGTTGCATGACCGTTCCAATATGTAGTGCTAAATGAGATTCTTTTACGCCATGAGAAAAAATGTAATGCAATGACCGTTCCAAATTGTGGGTATATAGAAAATGCAGTATTGTTACAATAACAGTTCCCAACTGTGATCCAATTAGGAACGGTGACGTTGTGTGTAACTAATAACGTTCCTAATATGCCATAAAGGCTATATTACAACGGTAATATTACCCTTGTTACATCCGTTCCCGCGACTGTTCCTAAAGCTGGATCAACGGCTAGTTGTGTGTTCCAAATAATATTCCAATACTCCGTTTCAATATTTATCTATATATATGTCCCCCTTCTTTCTCATTGTTCTTATAACTACCCTCCAACTCATTTTGTTGTAACTCCCCCTGTTGATTCTTTATACGAAAAATCGAACATATCAATTATTTGCGCGAATTTTGCATTGATATTGATAGGTGTTTTGCTCAAGTAAGAAGTTGAAATTCTGTAATGGTTAGTTATATATATATATATATAATATTCTCATCATTTAATTACTTTTGTGAATTACGTAGGACCAATCATGTTAAGACAGTTGAGGAAATGGATGTATGATCGAGACGTCCTAGGTGTGATGCCGGAGTTTGAGGACGGTGTTACAATATTTTTAGAATGGGTCCAGTCTCAGCGTGCATATATAGATGGGGAGGAGATTAAGTGTCCCTACCGGAAGTGCAAAAACGAACTGTTCAAAACACCAGACGAGATAAATTTTGACTTGTGTATGAAAGGGTTTATGCCAGAGTATTATAATTGGAGTTCACATGGTGAGGAGAGGGTGCGGGAATACTTTGAAGCATTGACAGTGCCCCATGTGCAGCAGCAGCAAACGCCACCAGTTCAGGAGGAGGGTAGTTCCCATTGGGGTGATGCGGCTCAGATGGATTGAGCACAGAGGATGGTATTTGATGCCGGCAGGCCGTCTTTCTGGTCTTCATACAACCAGGAGGGACCGACTGATGATGGTACTCGGTATTGTCCATTTGATGTAGGTCCTAGTTCATATCATGATTCGGGGCCCTATGATTATGTGTCTGGCTTGTCAGATCGTTTTTTTTGATGTAGTGCATGCTGCGGACCCACCATTGTGGAACGGCTGCACCACCTCTCAGTTGGCGTCAATTGTTTCTTTGGTGAATATCAAGGCCGAAGGGGGTTTTTTCAAGCATACATATGATTGCTTATGCCAATGGACTGATACTGTAATGCCCCACGATCACACTTTCCTCGCCGATTATTACAATACGAAGAGATTGATAAGAGAATTGGGTTTACCAGTTTAGAAGATTGATATTTGCAAAAAACGGTTGCATGTTGTACTGGAAGGACGATATTGATTTGGAATATTGCAAGTTTTGTGGAGACGCTAGGTACAAGCCCAATAGGGACAGAAATCCTAGACGCAAGAAGTCCCCGTATGCCATTCTTAGGTATCTACCGCTTACCCTCAGCTGCAGAGGTTGTATGCATCGGAGGCCACAGCAGAGCATATGACTTGGCATGCGAGCCATCAGACGGAGGAAGGATCCATGTGTCATCCGTCCCATGCAGAGGCTTGGAAGCATTTTGACCGGACGTATCCTGATTTTGTAGCTGAGCCTCGTAATGTTAGACTTGGTTTGTGCACGGATGGGTTTGCACCGCATGGTGGATATGATGGGTATGATGAAGACCCTACAGACCAATAACTCCGTTGCCGGCCCGTCACGGCATTCTAGAAACCCCCCCTTCAGACGACGATATGGACCAGGATGAGGGGGACGGGAAGTAGATTTAGGACTTTTTTTTAAAGTTTATTTTTGTAATTAAATTGGATAATATTTTTATTTAATATAGTTTTTATTTCTAAATTATGAATTTTTTTATATTTAAATAATAATTATAAAACCAAATTCAAAAATATTATTAACAATTTTATATATATTTTAATGATAATAATTATTACTATAAAAAAATTAATAATTCATTAATTAGGAATGGTAATATAGACGACCAGGGAGCGCATATAAATCGTTCCAACATTTGTCCGTTTTAATGAAGTGCCGGTCCTATCACCGGATAAACAACTATTCCAAATTAGGTGACAACAGTTCCTAAAAACGGATAAAAACGAATTCCAAATTAGGGACAAACCCTTCCTAAATGTATTTCAAATTTAATGATTTCGTGGTTTGGTTTTCGTTCTAAATACGATACCGAAAATCGCTCCAATGTCGTATTCCAAAATACGAGTGCAAAATTCTTTCCCAGTTACCGTGTCTAATTGTGTTCCTATGACCGTTCCTAACTTTTACAGTTGACCGTTCCAAGACGTATTCTAGAACCAGTGCAAAAATGTATCTGCAACTTATGCTGACAATTCCAAACCGTGTTCTAATTACCGTTCCAAATTGAGCGATTTACTTTTGATATGACGTTCCAAACATTAATAAGGTATTCCAAATACAAAAATTATAAATTCATACATACAACGGAAATTAGGAACGGTAAAACCGTTGTATGCCAAAAATCGTGCCGAAATGGTCACCCTGTATGCGTTCCTAATTATTAGGATCGCATCTCCTTTCAACGGATAGCCTCCCGTTCCTTAACCATTCCTAATCCCAGCCCAAATGAATCTAGTGATCTATTTACCGTTCCAAAAGTTAAAAAAACCGTTGCAATTCCCTCATGTTTTTATAGTGTTTATATCTTACAACTCTATTTCGTTTGTTTCTTTTTCATAACACCCACTTATAGCCAATTGGCTTGACACCTTTTGGTGTTGGAGTTATAAGTTTAAATACTTCTTGCTTATTTAGCGAGTCAAGCTCAACTTGTATTAATCCTTCCAACTTTTCCAATTATTTTGGTGTCGATATTCCTCCATATTGAGGATCATTTTTATTTTCGTCTATAATTTTGACAATTACAGAATAGACAAAAATCTCATCAGTTTCAACTTCATTTCTATATCAATTGAAATTATTGTGAGCATAATTAATAGACATCTCGTAACTATCTTTGAGATCTTGCTCATTACGTTTAGGGTCTTTTAGATAAAAACTGCTTCAGGAATTTTATCCTCAAAGACATTATTAGTGGTCACATCAACATCATTATTAATTGAGACAATGTGTTCTTTTCTCTTTCGAGAATTTGCATCTTTAGAGCCAAGTGGTCTACCACGCTTCTGGCGGATTTTGTGACTCAAATGTCTTTGATTGATTATTAGTCGCTTCAAGGATTTCTAAATGAGTTGGATTATTTTCAGCTGGAATATGTGATTTTGTGACCCTTGTGATATTTGTAAAGACATATGGTAGCCTATTTGCACACTTTGCAAATATATGATTCGTTGAACTTTGTCCTCGGATCCATAAAAGGCATAGATGTCGCGTTTCATGCAATATCTTTCTTTATAATTTCATTATCTTCTCCCTCCTAAAGTTGGGAATATTGTCTCATCAAATGACAAACAAAGTACCTAGCAGTAGATTGATCACGTCATGGTTCAAGGTACTTAATAATTCCAAACATAAATTGTCAATCTCCTTTGTGGCCCTATTTTAGTTCGTTGAGGAGGACGTATCGGGATAATACACTGCACAACCAAATACTTTTAAAAGAGGAATATTTGGTTGTCTTTCAGAGACCAATTATACTGGGAAAAATTTGTGGTAAGCGGTGGGTCTGACTCGAATTAAATCCGTTGCATGCAAAATTGCATGTTTCCATGCTGATGAAGGCAATTTTGACCTCATCAGCAATGGTCTAGCTATTAGTTGTAACCGCTTGATTAACGACTCTGTCAGGCCATTTTGAGTATGTATATGAGCAACTCGATGTTCCACATTCATCCCAATTGATTGACAGTAATCATTAGAGGATTTAGAAGTAAATTCTTCCGCATTACCTAACGCGATTCTTTTAATGGGATAATCAAGGAAATGAGCTCTCAATTTAATAATTTGAGCTATAAGTTTTGCAAATGCAACATTCCATGTTGACAACAAGCTTACATATGACCAACATGTTGATGTGTCAAACAACACCATAAAGTATTTAAATGGTCCACATGACGGTGTTATTAGCCCGCATATGTCTCCTTGAATTCGTTCAAGAAACATGGAGGATTCTAAATCATTTTTGTCATAGACGGCTTTGTAATTAATTTTTCAAGATAACAAGCCGAACATGTAAAATCACTTTTAAGAAAGAACTTCAGGTCCTTCAATGGGTGTCCATGTGAATTTTAATGATCCTATGCATCATTGTTTTACATGGGTGGCCAAGTCCATCATGCCACAAAGTAAAAATACTCTAATCAACTAACTTCAGGTTAGTGATACTATGTGTTTCAATGGAGTTTATCACCCTGTCATATAACCAAATGTATATGTCGTATTCTTTCCAAGACTTGCTTCTGGCTAGCCTTATATGATGTAAGGTATAGGTATTTGATACAATCCTTATTCATGGTTTCAATATGAAAATCATTTTGTCGAATATCCTTGAAACTCAATAGGTTCGTTTGTGATCTACTAGAATATAAGGCATCATCTATATGCAATCTTGTTCCTTCAGGTAACAAGATAGTAGCTCTTCCGGAGTCTTCAATAAGATTACTAATGCCTGAAATAGTATTCACATTGCTTTTTTTCATTAACAAGTTTGAGAAAAATTTCTTGTTTCTTAGAACTGTATGCGTAGTGGCATTATCAACAAGATAATGCTCGTTGTTATTGAGATTTGTAATGGCTTGATCCATTCTATATAAAGGAAATAAACATATAATAAGTAAAGAAAAATTTTTATGCATAAAACATAAAAGCATTACAATGATGAGAAATACCCAAATATACTAAAATAACATTACTGAATAACAAAAATATGCCGATAAAACATGCATATCTAATAATAATCATGTTGAAATCCTCATAAAATCACTAGACATTAGGGGAAGCTAAGGGAGATCCTTATCATCATTTTTCAATGGATTGAAAAAATTCAGATGCATCTACGTATTGTCTGAGATTCCTGCCTTAGCAAAATTAATCTAAACTTCTTTATTCTTCGCTTTCAAAGAAGTCTGGTACAATTTAACCAGGTGTTGTGTCGTACGGTAGGTATGAGACCAATGTACAGACATTCCATATCTATGGAAAATATCTCCATTTATAGTTTTTATCTTGTTGATTCTTTGCCTTGTTCTCACTATTCTTCTAAATGGTAGGATTAATCCATGTATTATGATATCCACGACCATGACGACGATCGCCACGACCACGTCCAAAAAAAGGCCACGTGATGAGCCATGGTATTGACCACGCCCCTTTCTTGAAGAAAGTAGCATTTGCTTCAGGAAATGCAACTAAATTTTCAGGGTGGTTTGGAACCGGTGGGTTGTGCGTGATGGTTATTCAACAAAGTTGATTATTTTTTCTCTGCAACAAATTGGCATGAAATCAACTCTAAGTAGGTTTTGAACCACGTTCCATGTACTACTGCTGGAGTACAAGGTTAGATGTATGAAAGGTAGAAAATATTTTTTTCTAATATTTGTTCATCTATCACGTCTTCTCCACATAATCTCAATTTTGCTACAATTCATAACATCTAGGGGTGGGCATTCGGATCTGATTATTCGGTTCCCAATCCAATTTGATCGGATTGGGGTTTAACGGGCCAGGTATTTCGGGTAAATAATCGGGTTTGGCTAAACCCAAAATCCGATTAAATTATATCAAGTCCAATATTGGGTATGAACATACTACCCGAATACCCGATCGGGTACCCAATACAAATTAAAAAAAATTAACTATGTACTGGACAGTAGACAGATTAGTTGTCTCCCGCCCAGGCCCAAGCTTCAAAGTTCCAACCAAACCAAAAATTACTTTTGTTTTTCACTCTTCACTTCACCCTTTTTTTTAACTGTAAAAATTTCTTCTACCATTCCATTTCCTGCTACCAAACCATCACCGCCGTTCACCGTCACCTTCACCGTCGCTGTTGTCGACCGTCGTGTCCTAGAGTAACACTGTAACAGTAAGTTCTACTCCTTCTCACATACGATATATATAGATATATATGTATTGCTTTCATATTTAAAAAAATCAAATTAAATAAACGGGTCTCTAAACAAACTGTGAGAGATGTTGTTTCCTTTTTTTGGCTTGAAGTAGAGAGAGTCGAGAGGCTCCAGAGGTCAGCCTTCAACGAACTAAGAGAGAGGGATTGAGGAAAAACCGAGGAGATTAGAAGAACTCACTATTTCGGTATTTTAAGTTTGTGTGTGGCCATGATTGTATATTTGTTACTTGTGATTCTGTGATCTTGTGGACCACAAGTTGTAGTCCTTGATTTTTTGTTTTTATTTTTTTTTTGTTCTTTTTAGAGAAAATTATTAATTTAATAATGTTAATGGTGTGCTGACTTTTGTATATGCAAATCGATATAAAATAAGTATAAATGACATATATTTTAATAATCTTTTTTTAAATTCTTTATTATTTTGTGACTTTGTTAACTATATTTTTAATTATGTTTTAATATTGCATTTTTTTCTCTAATAAGAATATCTTTCTCTTTATTTCAGTTTTAAATGTCAAGCTATGATGAATGTGGAAGTCACTCTCAATCTCACTCATCGCCGAATGTGGACTCACCACTATTAAATGTCCAAGCCATAAATATGGTTGGATTGCAAAATCAGGTTAGTGGTGATCGTCTCGAAAATCTTGAGCATGATTGTGATGATAATATTGGTAAAGATGTGGAGGGGGAGGATGAGGACACTTTAGGTAATTCTAAAAAGAGGAAAAAGAGGATAATGACTTCAAGATCATCTTGGTGGGATTATTTTACTAAATTTCATTGTGAAACCAATAATGTCCAAAAGGCTAGGTGTAAATATTGTAGTAGAGAGATCAAAGCCGATCCTAAAGTACATGGAACTAGACCTTTGAAGAATCATTATGAATCTTGCAAGAAAAAACCCTACTAAGTTGCAACAAATCAAAATTGATTGTCTTTTCAACCAACTCCCATGGGCGATAGAGATGCCCCTCTTATTAATTGGAGATTTGATCAAGACAAAACTAGAAAAGCTTTGTTACTACAAAAAAATGTGGGAATAGGAACAGATAGAGACGACCGTTCCAGTTACCGTTCCAACTAGGAACGGTTGTAGGAACAGTTGTGGAACGATAAACCGTTGATGACGTCACAGTCGTGCTAATTGTAATACAAATTAATATGAACGAACCGACCATTCCTATTAGAGTGCCAAAAATGGTGAGCCAATTTGTACACCTACAACCATTCTTAAAGGGGACCTGATATATTTTGGACTTCAATTTGGAACACATGTGTGAGATTTGGAACGGCACGCCGACCGGGAACACTTACCGTTACTATATGTGTTCCAAAGATCGCGTCAATTTGGACCAGTGGACTGACCGTTCCAACATGTAGTCCTACAAAAGACCCTTTTACGCCATGGGAAAAAATGTAATGCAATTACCGTTCTATATTATGGGTATATAGTAAGTGCAATATTGTTACAAGTACCGTTCCAAACTGTACTCCAATTAGGAACGGTCCATTTTGGGTTTGCCTCATACCGTTCCTAATATGCACTAACGGCTATATTATAACGGTAACGTTACCATTCCTGATTCCTCTCCTAAGACCGTTCCTAAAGCTGGAACAACGGCTATATTTCAACGGCTAGTTTTGTGTTCCAAATAATATTCCAATGCCCGTTCCAATGTTTTCTATATATATGTCCCCCTTCTTTGTCATTGTTCTTATACTTACTCTCCAACTCATTTTGTATTTGTAACTCCCCCCCTTGATTCTTTATACGGAAAATCGAACATATCAATTACCGAGCGCGAATTTTGCATTGATATTGATAGGTGTTTTGCTCAGGTAAGTATGCAAAATTCTGTTATTTTTGAATGTATATATTTATATATATAATTTACTCTCGTTATTTAATTGCATACTGTTGTGAATTATACGTAGGACCAATCATGTTAAGACAGTTGAGGAAATGGATGTATGATCGAGACGTCCTGGGTGTGACGCCGGAGTTTGAGGATGGTGTTACAACATTTTTAGAATGGGTCCAGTCTCAACGTGCATATATGGACGGGGACAAGATTAAGTGTCCCTGCCGGAAGTGCAAAAACGAACGGTTCAAAACACCAGACGAGGTAAATTTTGATTTGTGTATGAAAGGGTTTATGCCAGAGTATTACAATTGGACTTCACATGGTGAGGAGAGGGTGCAGGAATACTTTGAAGCATTGACAGCGCCCCCTGTGCAGCAACAACAAACGCCACCCGTTTAGGAGGAGGGTAGTTCGCATTTGGGTGATGCGGCTCAGATGGATTGGGCGCAGAGGATGGTATTCGATGCCGCCGGGCCTTCATTCTGGTCTTTGTACAACCAGGAGGGATCGACTGATGATGGTACTCGGTATTGTCCATCTGATGTGGGTCCTAGTTGATATTACGATTCGGGGCCCTATGATCATGTGTCTGGCTTGTCAGACCGTTTTTTTTTATGTAGTTCATGCTGCGGACCAACCTTTGTGGAATGGCTGCACCACCTCTCAGTTGTCGTCAATTGCCTCTTTGGTGAATATCAAGGCCGAAGGTGGTTTTTCCCAGCATATATATGATCGGTTATGCCAGTGGGCTGATACTGTAATGCCCCGCGATCACACTTTCCCTGCCGATTATTACAATACAAAAAAATTGATAAGAGAATTGGGTTTACCAGTTCGGAAGATTGATGCTTGCAAAAATGGTTGCATGTTGTACTGGAAGGACGATATTGATTTGGAATATTGCAAGTTCTGCGGAGACGCTAGGTACAAGCACTAGGGACAGAAATCCTAAACGCAAGAAGTCCCCGTATGCCATTCTTAGGTATCTACCGATGACCCCTCGGCTGCAGAGGTTGTATGCGTCGGAGGTCACAACAGAGCATATGACTTAGCATGCGAGCCATCAGACAGAGGAAGGATCCATGTGTTATCCGTCTGATGCAGAGGCTTGGAAGCATTTTGACCGGACGTATCCTGATTTTGCAGCTGAACCGAGGAATGTTAGACTTGGGTTGTGCACGGATGGGTTTGATCGAGGAGTTGCAGAATTTATGGCATGTGGGTGTACGTACGCACGATACTGCGACAAACCAGGCATTCATGATGCATGTCGCATTGATGTGGACAGTGAACGACCTTTCTGCTTATGGTATGGCGTCTGGATGGAGTACCGCTGGTGTTATGGGGTGTCCAGTTTGTATGGAGGACACACGGGCATTCTATTTACAGCACGGTCGGAAGGCATGCTATTTTGACTGCCACAGGCAATTCCTACCACCGGTTTATCCTTATCGCAAGAACAAGAAAGCCTTCACTAAAAATCGAATGGAGAGGAAGGTTGCACGTTAGAGGCTGACTGGAGAACAGATCCGAGCCCGTGTCGATGCATTTAGTGTGGCTGTCGAACAACCGTTGAGTGAACCGGAAGGCTACGGTGTCGACCATAAGTGGACAAAGGAAACCATATTTTGGGAGCTTGAATACTGGGGGACGCATATATACGACACAATCTTGATGTCATACATATTGAGAAGAATGTGTTCGATAATATATTCAATACTGTAATGGACATCAAGGGAAAAAATGAAGGACAATCTGAATGCACGGAAGGATCTGAAGATCATATGTAATCGGCCGGAGCTTGAGGTGGACGAAAGGAGACCGAACGTGATGCCCAAGGCGGTATATACATTGACGAAGGAGCAAAAGAAGAAGATATATGAGTGGATTCGTTGTCTTAGGTTTCCTGATGGGTATGCCTCTAACTTGGCCCGTTGCGTCGACCTGAAGGAGTTGAGGATGCATGACATGAAGAGCCATGATTGTCATGTATTCATGCAGAAATTGATTCCGGTTGCTTTCCGTGAAATGCTTCCAGAGCACGTGTGGGGGGCCTTGACGGAAGTAAGCCTTCTATTCCAGATCCTATGCTCAACAACACTAGATGTGGCCAAGGTAAAAGAATTGGAAGATAGTGTAGCCGTCATCATGTGCAACCTCGAGAAAAGTTTTCCTTCTTCCTTTTTCGACTCTATGGAGCATCTAATTGTTCACCTTCCATATGAGGCGCGCGTTGGGGGCCCCGTGCAATACAGGTGGATGTACCCATTTGAAAGGTAATTAAATAATTAATACTGTTAAATATATATTTATTATTTGCATTTTAATAAATTTTCATATGAATAGATTCCTATGCGATTTGAAGAAAAAGGTGAAAAACAAAGCACACGTTGATGCGACAATTGTAGAGGCTTATATTGTCGAAGAAATCGGACTTTTCTCCTCGCACTACTTCGAACCGCACATTCTCTGCAAGTGAAATAGACCCGGTTGGAACGATGATCTCACGACCAACGACGATGGAATAGTTCGGTCCATTTTCAATTACCCAGGCCGAGCAAATGGAGCCTCGAAGAAGAGATGACTGAGCGGGGAAGAACTTCATGCTATCGAGACATACGTCTTGTGTAATTGTGAAGTAGTTGCACCGTACTACGAGTAAGTGTCTTATACAAACGTAATTATCTCGTATGAATCATTTCAATTTCAATTACATGTATGTTTATAACTATCAGTTTTACCAATAACATGTCATTTCTGAATGAATTGTTCGAGCAACACAATTCGGAGGACCCGATAATTGATCAACTAGTGGTGACACAATTCAAGGATTGATTCAAGGCTCGTGTAAGTATCATCAATTTCTTGTAAATGCGATATGCTCATTAATTGGTTCAATTGCTATATATATCATTAATTGCAGGTGAAACTCGAATAGAATCACATAAACGAGGAATTGTTGAAGTTGCATTATTGGGGGCCAAGAGCAGAAGTGACGACATACCCATCTTACTTCGTCAATTGCTTCAATTTCCACACTGAACGTCACAATGTCGGGAAGTCAACAATGAATTGTGGTGTTTGTGTCAAAAGCTCATCATATATAGACACGGATTCTGACTTCTATGGAATTTTGGAAGAGATAATTCAACTAGATTACCCACTAATTCCGAACATGCACATTGTACTGTTTAATTGTCGTTGGGTCGATCCGATCAGAGGCATGAAGATACACCCTCGTTATCACGTCGTTGATGTCAACTTCAAAAGGCTCTACCAAAAGAATGAACCATTCATACTAGCACAACAAGCAGTACAAGTATACTACGTGGATTACTCGAGCATGAAGAAGGACAAAGTCGACTGGAAAGCTGTTTGCAAAATCAAGGCTCGAAGAGTTATCGATGACTCGCGATGGACGACCGAGGTCGTCTATCAAATGGATGAAGTCATACCTAATCCAGATGTTGTAATAGATAACCAAACATTTGAACTGCATGACCCAACGGGAATACAATTGATCGTTGATCATGGAGCAGGGCCATCGTGCTCGCCAGACAGTGAATCCGAAGACGAAGATGAAGATAGCTTTGACAAGGCTGAGTCCGATGAAGAGACTTATTGAATTTTCCAAAAAAAATTATGTAATTTTTTATTACAGTTATTGTAAAAAATTGTATTCGATAGATGTATTTTGATTATTCTAAGAAATCAGAATAAATTTTAAAAATAGGAACGGATATTCTAACCACCGTTCCTAATACAGGTACAACTATTTGTATAGGTGCCAAACAAAAAAATGAGGAAAATTTGAATTAGGAATGGTCAAACTTTATCAGGACCGTTCCTATTTGAGGTACAATTTTTCAAATATGGCGGCTATTTAAAAAAATGAGGGAAATTTGAAATAGGAACGGTCAAATTTTATCAGGACCGTTCCTATTTGAGCTACAATATTT
The DNA here is from genome assembly GCA_034509735.1 of Sesamum alatum. NCBI lineage: Eukaryota > Viridiplantae > Streptophyta > Magnoliopsida > Lamiales > Pedaliaceae > Sesamum > Sesamum alatum. The sequence continues at coordinate 18,409,258 of JACGWO010000001.1, read as the reverse complement.
CAAATATGGCGGCCAATCAAAAAAAAATGAGGAAAATTTGAATTCAGAACGGTCGGTGAAAACTACCAACCGTTCCAAAATGAAGTCCAATATTTCGTTTTGGCGCCCAATGAAAAATTGGTGGGAAATTCAACTATTGGAACGGTAAGTTTATACACGACCGTTCCAGATTTTAATAGAAACGGTAACTACGTGAGTGCATTAAAATGGCATCGTCCTTTCTATTAGGAACTGTATTAGGAACACATTGTCTATTTGGTGACTGTTCCTAGTATTACAATTCCAACCAATTTGTCTGATATCTCAACATCCGTCAGCCGGATCGACACCATTTTTTAACACATACAAGGTTATGGATATAAATTGATGTCCAACGGTCTGATTTTCAATCAACAACCCGGATTTAAGGATGCATCTGTTTTTCTTACGATGAATACTGATCGGATACGATATCTCGAGATCCGCACACCAAAATTTTTCAAAACTACATTCAATTGTATTCTTTTGTGTGTTATATCATATCTAAGGGTCTGATTGAAATTTTGACGGTCTGATTATGTCGTGCAGTACAACAATATAGGATGCTAGTTACATCTATGAAATACTATCAAACATAGATTTACAAATATACTTCATGTTGTGAACGTGTGTCCATATTGCAGAAATTACTATGTAATTTCAAATTCTTTTATCCAATTACATACCTTTATTCAATCATATGAGTGTTCGGAATGGGTTTTTCTTAATTTATATATATTATCTACAATTATTCCAAAAAAATTTGTAGTACATATAGGAACGGTCACTAGTGGAAATAGGAACGGTGATCGTTTACAGATCTGCATACGGCGTCGTTTTGTTTGGTAGGAATGGTTATAGTAACACTTTGACTATTAACGAACCGTTCCTATGAACTACTATATCAATAAATAGTCCTATAAACGGCGTCGCTTTAATATCAATACGACGTCGTTTTTTTTCTTTTGGAAACGGTAGTAGGAACGGTTAGGTCTAAAGAAGACCGTTCCAAACTTATAATATGAATACAACACTTGACAGATTTTTTTCCCCATTTCTGCAATCCCTCTCTCTCTCTCTCTCTCAATCTCACACTCTCTCTCACTATCACTCTTGCCTCCACCATTCGCCGCCGCCTCCATCAACGTCGCCACCGTCCGTAGCCACCATCCGCCGCCGCATCCATCAACGTCTCCATCGTCCGTAGCCACCATCCCCCAGTCGCCACCAGCCCGTCGCCACCATCTGCCGCCGCATCCATCCAAGTAGGGTTTCAGAAAACCCTTTACCCTTTTTTTTTGTTTTCTTTTGTGATTTTCCATTATATGTAATATTATGCCTTGTTTGGGATTCTGTAATTTTTGTAATATTATGGCTTGTTTGGGCATTTTTTGTAATTTTGGAAATTTATGTAATTGTTGTGTAATTTTCTGTATTTTTCTGTAGATTTTCTGTAATTTTTTAGGGAACTTTCTGTAATATTTCTGCAATATTAATGTTAATGGATACAATATTAATTTCTATAAATTCTGTATTTTTCTGTAATTCCTGTTAATTAGTGTAATTTAGTTGTAATTTCTGTAATTACTGTTGTAATTATGGTGTAATTTGTTAATTTTTGTAATTAGTGCAATTTCTGTAATATTCGTTTGGTTTGTGTTAATTTGGGTGTAATTTTGTAATTTTTCTGTTTTAAAATTCTGAAGATTTTGTATTTTTTTATGTTTTTTATGAAAATTTTCTGTTAATTCAGAAAATTTTCTCAAAAATTTGTAATTTTTAAAAATTTTATGAAAATTCTAAAAAATTCTGAATTTTTTTTATGTAATTTTAAAAAAAAATTATGTCATTTTCTGTAAATTTAAAAAAATTTCAGAATTTTCTGTAATTTCTATAAAATTTTGTATTTTTTAAAAATTTTCTGAAAATTGTTTACGTTTTCTGTATTTTAAAAAAAAATGTCATTTATTTATTTATTTTTTTAAAATTTCCTAGTAAAATAAAATTTACTCATAAAATAAATCCTTTTTTTCCAAAGAATTTTGGGATTTAGTATAAGTATAGGAAAATAGAAGGATTTAGTGCAAATTTAGGGTAAAATTTTCCGATGTAGAGTATATTTAATGAAATATATGTAAGATTTAGTATACATTTTAGGAAAGAATTTTGGGATTTAGTATACATTGTAGGGAAAAATTCTTAAAATTTTGGGATTTAGTATCCATTTATTAGATTAATTGTGGGACTTAGTATAGAATTTTCAAAATTTAGAAAATAATCTCTCTTAAAAATAAGTTGATACTTTATATTTGTTAAAAATTCATACCACTAATAATTTCTAAAAAAAACATATAGATCATGTCTGGTCGGGATTTCCCACCTCGAGGAGGTGGACGTGGCCACGGTCGCGGCTCACCAATTATACCGCCGGCTGGTGTTGCTTCCCAGGATGGGGAAGCAGTGTTCCGACCACCACCACCGACAGAGCAGGCACCCGCACCGCCTGCGCCGGATCAGCAGGCCGGCGTGTCTACTGTTGCGCCGGATCAGCAGCCCGGACCATCCACTACCGCACCAGCGGTCGATCCGGCCTGTCCATGGGTTGCCCCACCACCACCACCCCCACCGGCCCCACCACTCCCACCACCATCCGCGCGCCAGTACATCACACTCGCCGATGCAAGGTATATTTATATTTTTTTTTTATAATTTAAATTAATATTTTTATGTCAACCTAATTATTTTATAATTTCAGTCGTGATCGGAAGATCCACGAGCACATGTACTCGGTCGTGCGAGGACACTATCCCCATCCTTGGGGCAGTTTGCGCAAGGTGCCGCCAGAGCACCAGCATTTCTGGTTTGAGAGTTTGAAGGTAACGACAATTAATTTTTTTTTAAAAATATTTTAACAATCTAAGTTAATAGCGGAGGTGGCGGTAAGTTGTAATTAATACATTCTACTTTATTTTTTTAAATGTTTGAAAATTTTCTAATTTATTGTAATTATTTTTGCAGGAGATGTTCCAGAAGATGATGGAGGATCATCAGTCTCAGGCCCCATGCAATCCTGAGGATCCTACTTCCGAATCAGAGGGCTCAGTGGCGCAGACCGAGCAGCAAATGTAGCTCACTTGCGTCGGGGGCAAGAACAAGGGCCGAGTATTTGGTCTTGGTTCTGAGGCCCTGGGTCTCAGCCAGACCGTTACCTCGCCATCACCACCGCCACCGCCACCCCCCGCGCCAGAGCTAGCGCCTTCGTCAAATGTGGAGGGTCGGTTTAGGCAGCCTCGAGGAGATGATGGCGGACCTGATGGGCATTGATGACGGACATGCAGACCAGTCACTCTGGCGCCGGCCCGTCACGGTCTCCTAGAGACCCCACCCTTCCAAACATTGACGAGATGGACGAGGCCGATGGGGACGAGGAGTAGATTATGTATTTTTTTTATTTTGATTTTTTTGTAATTAAATCGGATAATATTTGTATTTAATATAATTTTTATTTCTAAATTATGCATTTTTTTATATTTGAATATTAATTATATAATAAAAATATTATTAATAATTTAATTTATATTTAAATGATAAAAATTATTAATATAAAAAAAATTAATAATTCATTAGTTAGGAACGGTACTTTAGATGGTTAATCAGCGCAAAGTACCGTTCCTATATTTGACTATTTTAAAAACTTACCATTTCCATTGCCGGTGAAATAACCTATCCAACTATACAAGTCAACCGTTCCTAAAGACAGAACTTACCGTGCCTACATATATTCCAATATCAATTCTTTCGTGGTTAGGCTTTCGTTCTAAAGACAATACCAAAAACCGGTCCAAAATGGTATTCCAAAGTTAGAGTGCTAAAACCGTTCCTACGTGTCGCGACAAAATATATTCTAGTTGCCGATCCTAATCTCTACAACTAACCGTTCCTACATGTATTGCAGACACCATGCTAAATTTTATCTACAACATAAGGGGACTATTCCAAAAGGTGTTCTAACTACCATTCCTAATTGCGCGATTTGATTTTAATGCTACCTTTCCTAAAGTTTATAAGGTATTCCAAATGCAAAAAATATAAATTTATACGTACAAAGGTAATTAGGAACGACACACCTAATATATGCCAAAAACCGTTCCCAAATAGGAACGGTGACTTCGTAACCATTCCTATTTGTTAGGATCGCCTCTTATTGCCACGGATTGCCTCCCGTTCCTCAACCGTTCCTAATTTCAGTCCAAAAGGTACTAGTGAAATACTTACCGTTCCAAAAATTAAAAAAAATCGTTCATGTTATTGTTTCAATTCCCGCATTTTTTTGTAGTGTGTGTTACATGTTAGTTGTGGATGAACTTTCATTTAAGTCAATTGAAAATCCTAGATTTCAGCATTTCATGTTTATTGCATCGAGAAGGACAATAACAAAAGATATTTTCAATATACATGTGAATGAAAGAGCAAGATTTAATTCGTTTATTAAAACATGTTCAACATGTTTGCATCACTACAGACACTTGGACATCATCTATTCAAAGAGTCAATTATATGTGTCTCACTGCCCACTTTATTGACGATAATTGGGACTTACACAAAAATATTTTGAACTTTTATCCAATTATTGGGCATAAAGGTGAAGTAGGTAAGGGTGTTGAAAAATGCTTCTTGATTGGGGTGTTGACAGAGTTTTCTCTATCACGGTCGATAATGCGTCTTCTAATGATGGAGCTATCATTTACTTGAAAAAAAGTTTGAAAATTAGGGGCAAAATATCTTAGGTGGGAAATATGTATACATGAGGTGTATAGCACATATAGTTAACCTTGTTGTGCAGGATGGTTTAAAGGGAAAGGATTGGCATGAAATTATCTCTCGTACTAGAGGGGCCATTAGGTATGTAACGAATTCTCCAGCTAGGTGCAAGAAATTTCAAGAGTATGTTGAATTCGAAAATTTGAAAACAAAAAAAATTGTTATCTCTTGATGTGCCTACTAGGTGGAACTCCACCTACTTGATTTTGGAGGTTGTTATATGCCTTGAGAGAGCTTTTGATTCTTATAAAGATGTTGATCTTGTCTATAATGCTGATCTTTTCGAAAAAAACCATTTGATCGGCACTGATTGATTATGACTTGGAGAGGGCAAAACTACTCGTGAAATTTTTATGGCATTTTTATAATCTCACTTTGCACATTTTCGATGCCTTATATGTGACTTCTAATCTTGTATTTCGTGAAATATGTGAGGTTGACTTGCTTCTCGGACAGTGGTTAAGTAGCAATGATGTTGAATTAAGTGAGATGGCAAGAAAAATGAAAGAAAAATATGACAAGTATTGGAGATCAATTGACAAGATGAATATGATTTTATATCATGTCGTGATCCTTGATCCACGCCATAAGTTGGAGTTCATAGAATTTTCCTTTGATAAATTTGGTGGTACCGGAAAAAGTGATGTGATTAAAGAACAAGTGAGAGATGGCCTTTATGAGTTGTTTAATGATTATAAGTTGAGATAGGTCATACTCTTCAAGGAACGCCAGGAAGACCGGGTTCATCATCTAGCCGTGTTTCTTTACCATCTTCCTCTTCAGTAAAGATATCTGTACAATGCATCAATGAGACAGAGCATGATCGTGAGGTGACTCGTAAGATTACCATAGAACAAGAGGTGAGGATGTTGAGGTACATGGAGAAAAGTTTGATATATTGAATTTGTGGAAAGTAAACACTCAAAGGTTTTCAATTCTCTTAAAAATGGCCTGAGTTGTATTGGCAGTTCCGGACTCAACTATTGCTTCAGAAGCCGCATTCAGTACTGGTGGTCGTATTTTTTTTGCTTTTCGGAGCTCTTTATCTCCTAAAATAGTTCAAGCACTTATTTTTGCTCAAGATTGGCTTTGAAAAGATTATAAACCAATTAGCATTGAGGAGGATTTGGGTGAACTTGAAGTGGTTGAGAAAGCTACTTTTTATTTTTTATTATTCTTTGTTTATTGTTCAATTCTATATATTCTAATTATGTTCGGCTTGTCTAATTATTTTCTAGGGTAAATTACAATGGCCTCTCCTTAGGTTTGACATAATTACGAGTACCCCTTGTTGTTTCAAAAATTATAAGTATCCCCATGCGATTTGTAACCGTCTAACAAATAATCTATTTTTATGGTTGAACCGACCAAAATGTCCTTATACAAATTGAATTATTTTTTAAAATTTTCTAAATTTTTTTGGACAAAAATGCGGAGGGGGAGATTTCTTACGTTTTTACACAGAGGAGCAATAATGCAATTTGCCTCGACTGATTTTTCTACAATCTTAAAAAAAAATAGGGGCAAAATGGACCAATGCAGGTCCTTGGTAAAAATTACAAACCTCAGGGGGGTATTTGTAATTTTTAAAACAATAAGGGAGTATCCATAATTATGCCAAAGCTCAGAGAAGGTCATTGTAATTCACCTTATTTTCTATTTTATTATAAAGTTGACTAAGTTGGGGGTTGATTGATTATTTGATGGTGACATGGTTGGCCCTTGAATCAATTCAAGAGAATTTTCGTTTTGTTAGTTTTAATATCACGTAATTGTGAATTATTGACGAATATTTGACATACATTAATGGTCTGTTCTTTTGGCTGGAATTTTTCGTTAACTGACTATTTCTATCCAAAAGTTCGAGCATGTCAGAAAAATTGTTTAGTAAATAGTTGCTCGACTCCTTTCAATTTACTTGAGGAGATTACAGTAATGTATTGGGATATTGTCTTTAGTTTAAATAGATTTTGAGATTCTTCCATTAATTAATCCTGGTAATCATTGGGGTCTGTTTTTGTAGATAGGCCTCGTGGATGCATTGCCTCCTCAAAATAATAACAAAAAAAGAGACCGTTATTCCATGGACTGTGATGTGTTTGAGAGACGCACATCCTCAGCAGAATTAGTATATATATATATATATGTATACATTTTTAGAATAAAAATAAAAAAAAAAACTCGAACTCGACTAACGGGGTACCCGACCTAGGCGAGTACCTGACTCGAATCACCCAAATTCGACAAACGCGATCCGATGCCCACCCCTAGTAACATCTCAGAATTGTATCAACGACTATCTTGAAATCTTGCAATCGCAATTGTATCCACTCATATTTTGCACATGGTAGTATTACAATCTTTTGATGGTCAAATCGGTCCTTTAAACTCTTCCAGAGTTTTAAAGAACTTTTGACTGTCAGGTACTAAGACTTCAGGCTCTCGTGGAGATGATGTCGAAGCAAAATCATTACTTTAGCACATTCTTGTTCGGGAGCATTAATATTTTCTTTTATCATTTCTCCAAAGTTATTACTCGCCAAATGCAGTTCAGCGTCAAGGACCCATAATAAATAATTTATTCCAGAAATGTCAAGAGCATTGAAATCCTATTTGTAAGATTGTCCATTTTGCTACAACAAGTTAATATGCACTTTTAGCACAATACTCAAACATATACATATAAATAGAAGCAAATGGATTACACATACATATGAACTAGAAGTGACATAAAAATTATTAACAATTAAAAACAAATAAGTTGCCATGTAATTAGTTGGCGCATTTAAACATGCATACATGATATTAACTATATTAAAAATTAAATTTGGCTTAAATATCGTAATGTTACAAATAACGATTAAATAGGATTTATGTCAAATTCATCTTGTTAATAATTAAATTATATTTCATGTAATAATGTTGACAAAACATTTAAAGTCATATGCATAGGCATATGAAGAATAACTATTTTGGTGAAATAAATAAATCAAAATTGATTTCAAGTCAGCCAAAAATGGAATCATTATATATATATATATACCATGATATCAAAGAAACGAACACTTTTAAATAAATAAATGAAGAAACTTCAAAACTTTTTAAATCAAGTCTTGTCTCAAATTACTTCAGGTGAGAAAACTAATAGTTATTTTTTTTTTGATCGCATCGAGAATAATAATGCTAATAATTGTTACAAAATATTTCACCTACTAATTGTGACAATTTAACTTATTACTTACTTCAATAAGCAATGAAATTTTATAGAACACATCCATATCAGAGGATGAAATCAAGAATTATATGCCTACTCCTAGAGTCAATATCAATTATGATAACTCCTTTATTTATATACGCCGACTTCCGTTACAATAAAATGTATAAAATATGGTTATTTATATCTCATTATTAAATTAACAAGAATAAAAATAAGTAATATCAGAAAAGTACATCGATAAGGAATTATACGAAGAGAAAAATAACAATTTTCTCTTGATCGAGCGTGATATCATACTGATGACATGTTATGAACTTAAAAACAATTCTAAGTGTATTGTATTATCCTACTTATAAGAGAAAAACAAGGATAACTATTCTCTCCGAACTCCTTTCTTATACTCCAAAAACGCTTATTTACAAATGAATTACCTAATGGTATTTATAGATCACCAAAATTATTGCTATAAGTTATACTATTAAGAATATATAATTACAATCATAACAAGGGATACAAAAAGTTACAAATATTATACGGGAATATCAAAAGATATACATTCATACATGATTTAATAATATGCATTCATACATGATGATTAAATGTATTTACAACATCTGTTGTGAAATTTTAAAGGGAAAAAGGGCAAATATGAAAGAAAACTCATTTTCACCAAGGCACAATCACAGTGGTCACGGGGCCGACTCATAGCTAATAAGCCCAAGTAAAGAAGGCCTTATTCGTTCCAGAGGAGAAATTTCTGTGCAGCTTTCCTTAAGAAGGTGCTGCCCAACCATAGCATTGAAACCCTCCACCAAAATGAAAATCTTGTAGAAACAACAAAATCTCTTAGCCCAATTTAAGTAGCATGAGCAGTTAATGGGCAATAAACATACATTGGAACAAAGTTTCACCGAAAGTGGAACGCTTAGAAAAGCACCCCTCGCTAATAGCAATTTATTGATTTCTAGTGACAAATATTCAATTGTGTTGTGTAACAATAATTGAGTCATCAAAGGCAACAAAATTCCCCACTACTCTAATCTCGTGGGTAAAAAGACAAAAAACAGTAAGACAGAGAAATATGATTCTCTCTTATTCGTTGGGGGTACCACTGAACCTATTTTCACTTGGAAAAAGAAACTCCCAAATGGGGGCAATAACAAATGTATCTTGCAGCTGTCAGAAAAATGCATATATCAATCTCTTTATGCAGTAGCCTCCTTCAGATATGCAATTAGATCTGCACGCTCTTGAGGTTTCTTCAGCCCAGGGAACACCATCTTGGTTCCAGGTATGTACTGCACCACCACGTGAAATGATGCCCATCAGATAAGTCATAGCAATAATTTTCACTCCAACAATTACATTATCAAACCATATAGAAACAGGCATCCCAGCAAGTAAAACTCAAGGAGGCAGATAACAACAATCAAAACACCAAACAAAACCTATGTCATTGTCAGTCTATATACACATACATAAGCATCGCGACCAAGGCAATGAAAAACAGTTTCAAGCTAACATAAAACTAACTGTGAACAAACTTCATCGCTTGGACTTGGAGTTTATCTGATAAGTAACCAACCATTTAATATCCCGCAGAATAGAGTGGCAACAAATCCAACATGGAAAACTCAACCCCCACCCCAAAAAACCACCAAAAAAAGAAGAAAAGAAAAGAAAACCCACCACAAGGATAGAGGACACAGAACATGCGATCCTACTTTAGAAAGGCGACACACACATATGCACAAGCCCTGACTCCATAGACTTGAGATCAATTAGCTTGTGATGCTAACATAGCTCAAGCTTAGAATAATAAATAGATCAAATCCAAGAAAAGCTACCAACATAACTTTGAAAACCCAAGTCTGTAAAAGAATAATATCCATAAAAATATGGGTGAATTACAATGACCTCCCCTGTATTTTGGCATAATTACGGATAACTCCTCATCATAGTTGTTAATGGCGCACGGCACATCATGACATAAAAGTCCCCTAGAGCCATTTGTGCACGGCGCGGCGCGCACCTTTCTATAGCATGGCGCATATTTACAGAAATAAATTATATATTTATACATTAATATAATTTAAAATCTATAATGCAAAAATAATTAAATATTATTACAAGATTGATTAGGGAATTTGTGTGTATTTATATTATTTGTTGTTGATAGTTTTCGTAGATAGATTAATTATATCTATAAATATTATATAAAGATTGATTAAGAAATTTGTATATATTTACCTGACTTGTAGTTTATATATTTGGTCGATAAATTCATCATATTCATAGATATATATGGTTAGAAGATTAATTAGAAGATTTGTATATATTTACATTACTTGTAGTTTATATATTTGGTAGATAATCAATCATATCCATACCATATATATAAGTTTTCCTAATCATAACACTATATATTTATTTATAGAAAAAAAAAAAAAAAAAAAAACCTTAAAGGGGGTTGGGCTTTCACGAGGCGTGCCATGTCGTGCCTCTTCGCCATGGTAAATTGTGCAGAATGGTGTCGCCATTGTTAAGGAGCGCGCCATTCTGCGGAAATGGCGCCGAGACCGCGCCACGCGCCATGGCGCGCACCATTCGTTGCCATCAACAACTATGCTCCTCATTGTTTCAAAAATTATAAATATCCCCCTGAGATTTGTAACCGTCTAACAAGTGACCCATTTCATTCATTTTTATGAATGAACTAACCAAAATGCCCATATTCAAATTGAATTGATTTTTAAAATTTTCTGAATTTATTTGAACAAAAATGCAAAAGGGGAGGCTTCACAGAGGAGCAATAATGTAAGTTACCTTGGCTTATTTTTTTACAATTTTAAAATAAAAATCAAAGGAAAAATGGATCATTTCAGGCCCTTGGTCAAAAATTACAAACCTCTGGGGAATATTTGTAATTTTTGAAACGAGGGGACATCCGTAATTATGTCAAACTTCAGGGGAGGTCATTGTAATTCACCCTAAAAATATAGATAAGTTAGAGAAACTACTTGAAAACATGCTAACAAGGTCTGCATCCATATGCCCAGAGTAGAGTGTTCCATTGCAATAAGATAGAAGAATACAGAAAATTCACAAAAGAACTATCTCACAAAATAAATGACCTCCGGTTAATAACCAATGCTCAGGCACATGTTCACCTACCTTCTTAGGATTTAGCAAGTAATCATAAAGGGTATTCTCTCCCCAGATCACAGCCATGTTCTTGTTGGCAGCCGAGTAAGAATAACCAGGGGTAGTACCAGATTGTCTCCCGAAAAGGCCATTCAAATTGGGACCTGAAAAATCAGAAGACGTCAGAATACATTCTCAAAGCCTAAAACACACAGATGGAAGAGGGAACAACATAAAACAGGAAAGGATCAATTGACGAGCCAAATTTCCTTTCTACAAGATCACAAGCCCCAAAAGTAATGAAAACACAGACACAGAGCTAGATGGCAGCAGGCAGCACGGGAATTAATTGAACAACTGTTTCCAATGACCAGATAGATTTCAATTAAGGAAATATTGGATAGACAGTTAGTTGTATACTGGGCTCAACAAGTCCATATGATACTGAGCGACTGCTAGATATAGGGAGAATTCAAAACCCAACGAGCTGAATACAACCTCAATTGTGGCCAATAGAGGAAAATAACAACGAATCTAATTATGAGTTTCCTAAATAATTAGATAGTGGTGAAACAATCCTAGCTAACTTTACTAAATGAGGAGCCTGAATCACTGGAAGAAAAAGTCCCCCACCATCACCAACTACGACCGAATCCGAATCCGAATCGCGAAAAAACATAAATAGAAAGAGGAGATCCACACCAATAAACTTCCCATGTAAATAAAACGAACACAATCATCATCAGATCCGGCACATATACACATCAACTAAAAAAATAAAAACAAGCAAGCGACTCAACAAAGAATAAAGTGCTTGTTCATTTTGGTTTCCATTTTTTAGAGTAGAGAAAAACCTTGCTTGTGGCCGGCGCCTTTATCGACGGTGTGGCACTGTGCACACTTGGTCTTGAAGATCTTCTCACCGGATTTAACATCGCCGGGCGGAGCTTCATTGAATGACGCCATGAATTTGATCTTCTACAAAGGGGAATTTGGAGGTAGGGTTTCAATGAAATGAAATGAGCTAACCTAACTAAACAAAAGGACCGAAAGAAGTTTCTAGTGGTTTGGGGAAGAGGGGTTTGTATTAATGCACGTGGATGCCTACCTGTAAAAGGAGCGTGGCGGCGGGCACGCGTACACGTCGCTCCTACATATTCAATTACGAATTTGCCCCCCCATGACTGGTCAATAGTCGCCCCGCCTTCTCGCTTCAGAATAGGGCAGCCTTGGAAATGTATGTATACATTCGATTCCAGAAAGAACCGTCCTTCTGTCGGTCGGAACTCAATTCCTCAAAACAGAAACTCCTATATGTGGCTGTAATTACTTGTAATTAAAAAATGAGATTAAATTATTTAAATTGATATAAATTTCATTTTAAATTATTAAAGTAATATAATAGTGAATATTAATATGATTTATAAGAAAAATATTAAATAAAAATAAATATTAAATACAGTTAGCACTCTGAAGTATCAATCCGACGTCAATTAGCTAAGTATTAAAAACTTCAAAAAACAAATTCTGATCTTTATTAAATAAGAGCCTCAAAAAAATATTCAAGATGTTCAGCACATCAATATGTCTACAACATGCAGTAAAACGGGAAAAAAATAAGGGTAAATTATATCTAGCTCCCCTGAGGTTTTACATAATTATAAATACCCCCTCATTGTTCAAAAAATTATAAATACCCCCTTGAGGTTTGTAATTTTTAACCAAAAGCCTAAAATTGACCATTTTGCCCTTAAATTTTTTATTAGAATTGTAGAAAAATCACCCGAAGCAAATTGCGTTATTCCTCCTCTGTGTAAAGAACTTAAAAAACATCTCCCTACGCATTGTAGTCCAAAAATTTTTAAGAATTAAACAAAAAATAATTCAGTGCATAAGGGCATTTTGGTCAGTTTACCCATAAAAATAAATATAAATTGGTTATTTGTTAGATGGTTACAAACCTCATGGGGTATTTGTAATTTCTCAAACAACGAGGGGGTATTTGTAATTATGCCAAACCTCAAAGGAGGTAGATGTAATTTACCCAAAAAATAAAGAAATAAACTATAAAAATTTGTACTTTTTACAGTAGAACATTTTTTCTTCACGACTCTTTCCAACAATAAATTAAAAATATTTATAATTGATAAATAAGAGCCTCAAAAATATATTCCAAATGCTCAGCACATCAATATGACTTCAGCATAGGGTGGAATGAGGAAAAATGAAAAAAAATAAAGTATAACTTCTTTGATTTTTAAGTTTGAAAAGCCATTTTACCCTTACTAAAAATTGCTTTGTGAAAAAAGAAATTTAATTTAAATAATAAAAATATAACTATAATAATGGATATTAATATGACATATTAAAAATGTTAAATAAAATAATGATTATAGTAATATGATGTGTCTATTTTAATATAGTAAACTATGTTTAAAATATAATTTTCTTAGAAATATTTTTTGTAACCGTAATAAACAAAAATATTTCAGAAAATGAGATGGGATGAAAAATATATTGGCAAAGGGATTGACCTAAATATGAATTAAACCTGATTAATATATAAGTTTTCCTAAAGTGTATATTGAACTTTTATACTTTTTCCGAATCTAATAGAGATGGTTTATTGCATACATCAAGCATCAAGATATCATCAAGTATAAATAAAGTAAACTAACATCAATAAGCTCAAACTCACAACCTCTTAATCTGCTTTTAAATGTGCAGATTAGTTTTTGAAGAATTAGGAGGAAACAAGAACACATGAATAAAACCATAAATGGTTAATGCAGCATATTACAACAACTCTATTGTTGAGAAATTTGTATGTAATGAAACCCATAAATGGTTTTTGTGCCTTAATTGTAATAAAAAAAAATTAGCAATTCCTGGAGTTGACACAAACATATGAACAAGTTCTTCAACGGCGCTGTACCAAGGATTACACTGTGCATTGATTTTGATTGAACTTTCTGCATAACATCCAGCAGCATGCAGCAGTTTTCCTGCATAAGTTTCGGAGAAAATCAGAGGACAGAACCATGTTTCTGATAATTCGAGCACGTAATGTTTATATTTTTACTAATTGGGAGCGTAATTTCTGAGGATGGATAAATACTGTGCATTAATCTTACCGTCTCTTGGCAATAGAGCTTTCAGGTTTCTTCATAGAATCCAACGTGTGTCGGGCCGTTTTGCCTGAAAAATAAATATCAGAAATCAGAAAATAGAAGTTGAAACTATGTTCCAAGTAATCATGCGATTTATTAAGTAGTGTACAGTCACAAATCTTTCGAGTACCAGAAGGATTTTGGTTTTATACACAGAATACGAGAGAGTACATGCCAGAATGAAACGTTTTCAAAGTTGAAGATGTTCTTTGTATGCACTTCTTTGTCTAGACAAAGGTGAGATTTCTTTCACTTCTTGTCACCCGCGACACTAGACTAATGAAACCGTTTGGGCAAGTAAGATGCATGTGTTGCACCGGAGTGTCTGCATTTCTTGGTCTAGTTTGAGACGTACTTGGGCTAATGGGACTTCTAAACAAGATCAAAGTCACATGTTAAGTTATAGTGTCTTGAGACTTAGCTATTTAACTTTCATTTGTCAAACTATGTTGAAGAGCTGTCCAATAAATTTCCATTCACAAGTTTGATTCATTAAAAACGACGTTAATAGCCATTTTAAGAAACTTTCACCCGCAGCACGCATTCATCAAATCAAGCCCATGTCACAATATGAAGGTTGTGATTTGTACATGTGAATTGGCATATGATTCAACCAAAGCTGGCTTGCCTCATGACTGTCTAGTGGTTCATGACTAAATGAAGGGAGATTTGAATTTAGAAGACAATTCTCTATCGTTCATAACTTGATTTCGTTTCAATTTCCTGAATTTAACTGAAGGGCTACCACATAGCTAAACTAAACCAAACCAAACTTAGGTATCTACATTACATGGAAAAACTACCACCAGAAATATTAACGGACCTGATAGTTGAACTCTTTGAAGCTTGACTATTTCAGAATCTCAGATCTCATTCTCAGAAGGTCATGATCCTGTTTCAATGGGCAACAATAAAGATAATGATAATCAAGGCATTTGCTAAAGCTAGTAAACAGAGTGAAATAGAAATACCGAAGAGAAAATTAGTTTGAATTACATTTTCATCGACTTCATTTTTCAGACTTCTTCAGATGTTCCTTTATATGCAGATTTTGTAACCACAGTTGGACATGTTAATTTCATGAAAACAAGTTAGGGCAATCTACCACACGTCTTCATGTAGAACATTACTGCTAACATACTGGTGAGTATGTCACTTTCAGACGTTAAGGCAACCGAAAGGCACTTTCTTAAGGAAAAGATAAGCAAAATTTGGTACCCGCAGTCCGTGTTTTCATAGCCCATGAACTTACCACAACCAGGCAACACCTCACCCACTCAGTATCCTTTTCTGAATCAAATTTGGTACAATAGACACAATTTGAAAAGGACACTTGAAGCAGAAAAGGATGAACATGCCAGAGACATGACTTGATGTTAAAAGACATAATTGTTTTCTCAATGTGAAGACATTGAGATTTCAGGTCTTTCCAGACTAAAAGAACAAAATAGGAAGAACCATATTTAAATTTCTTTTACTCTCATTATTGTGCAGGAGCTAAATATATGAAAAGTAACCTGAGCTCCAACAGCGAAAAGTATATGAGCAACTTAGGAATAATATTCCGACATATTTAATGAGGCTATGCAGTTTGGTAATATATATCAAGGAGACCAACAAACAGTTACTAGAAAAATCTACTGAAGATAGTAAAAATATTATGTTATTCTGTATATTTAATTCAACACAGAGACAATAAATCAAATGAGGAAAGAAATTGCAACTGTTGACTGTCAACATAGTGATCCTCACAAAATAAAGAGAAAAACATGCAGATACAAAATTCACTATACTGATGTATTGCTAATCAACCAGAAATTACAAGGGGCAGTGCTCTATCTTATGTTCTTCCTTACCTGCATTTGCGATTCTCACAGCATGAAGTCAAGCTCGCATTTGCAGTCTGCATCCCAACAAAGAACTAGTGGATGCTTCCATCAATTTCAACTTTCAAGCGCACTGCACCCCGGCAACTTCTTGGCTCCCTGGGTAGTCATTTTCCTTCTCACTTTTGTTACATCTTCCCACCTGCTGGCAGCAGCATAAATGCTCGCCAGAAGTGTGCGACTGCTGGACTCACTGGATTCAATATCCAGTAGCTGCTTGGCAATGCGTTCACCCATATCAACATTTTCAAAATTCCTACATGCACTGAGCAAAGCACCATAAAGTGGGATAACAATCTTGTTATCTTTATTAGGTACTTTCTTTATCAGGTCCTCAGCTTCATCTAGGAGTCCAGCACGACCTAGAAGGTCTATCAGGCATCCATAGTGCTCCAACTTTGGCTCAATCCGGTAAACCTTATTCATGGAATCAAAATGCTTACGGCCTTCCTCAACTAGCCCTGCATGACTGCAAGCACTTAAAACACCAACAAAGGTGATATCATCAGGTCTAATCCCTTCTTGTATCATTTCCGAGAACAATTGTAAGGCCCTAGAAGTACTTCCATTCATAGCAAGAGCACATATTATAGAAGTCCATGAGGCCGTATCCTTTTGAGTCAATTGATAAAAGATCTGCAAGGACTTCTCTAAGCAACCACATTTTGCATACATCTCTATAAGAGCAGTACCAACCACAGCATCAATAGTCATTCCGTTGTCCTCCAAGTAAGTATGAATCCATTCACCTTGTTCCAAGGCGCCTAATTGAGCACACCCAGTAAGTAAAGCAACTAAAGTAAACTTGTCCGGCTTAATTCCATCCACTTGCATGAACCTAAATAGGGTCATAGCCTCATCTACCTTGTTAAACTGTACGTACCCATTAATCATGGTCGTCCATAGAACAAGATCTCTGACAGGGCTCCTTTCAAACAATGCCCTAGCCTCATCCAAACGACCATAATTCACATATGCCGATACCATACTTGTCCAACAAATGACATTCTTTTCTGGCATAGCATCAAATATTCCCCTAGCAATATCTAGGCATCCGCACTTGGCATACATATCCAACAGCGCATTTCCAATTATCATCGTAAAACCAAGCTGTGTACTTACATACTCATGAATTTCACGACCGACATTCAAACTCTTTAATGTTGTACATGCTGACAAAGTGGTTACAACTGTAGCCTCATCAGGTTGCACACTCGCCTCTTGTGTCATCCTCCTATAAACACCAACAGCATCTTCAAACCTGTTACTCTTAACAAGCCCAGAGATCAAAACATTCCATGAAATCAAGTCCCTTAGGGGCATTTCATCAAACACTTTACCCAAGCTCTCCACACACCCCAACTCCCCATACATATCCAGGACCGAATTACAAACATAACAATCATACAAAGCCCCACTTTTCAACGCAAACCCATGAATCTTTTCCCCCTCACGAACCAGCCTCAACCCTCCAACGGCCTTAAACACAAACGGGTACGTGTAATTATCGGGCCACAATCCCCGCACACGCAATTCATCAAACAAGAAAAGGGCTTTCCTCCAACTACCAGATTTCGCATGTGCCTTGACCATCACATTGTAAATAAACAAAGTCGGGCGTTCAACTCGAGCAAATATCTTTTCAGCGTAAGCCAAGTCCTCGGCAGTGGCAAAGGCCATGACCTTGTGCTGGACGTCGATGTTTTGGTGGTGGCCATGGGTGAAGAGCTGGGCTTGGATTTGCTTGAAATGGGGCATCCATTTGCAGCTCTTTAGGAGGTCGATACATGTTTTCTTGGTGAGCAGCGGTTGCTCCTCCACAGAGGTTGAGGAGTGAAATCTCGGAAGAAAATGGCGGGGAAATGATAGCAACGGAGAGTGTTTGCCTACTCGCATGATGCATTTCAACGGTTCGATCCGACTCCGGTTCTACTGCCCCCGGGGCTTTTATTCTTCTTTTGCTATGTATATTTGAGCCCAATTGTGATATCGCTAAAAAGTAATATCGATTATATTTATTTTAAATGGATGCAATTCCACACGTTTATTCTAGAGTCGTTACATGCCCAAAAAATCTCCTTCAAATGAGAATCAAATGAGAAAATAAAAAGGTATTTATACAAGTAGGGATTTACGTTATTTAGGGTGGGTAGAGGTAAATTATTTCTTTATCCCTCATCTACCCCCGTTACATGGTTGTGATTTGTTGACTAGGGTTATTTCATTAATTTATTGCGCTATGCTAACTTGGTAAGTTTGACCTTGGACCTTCCTTATTTGGGGTATTCTGTTTACCTTATTTGGAGTGATTTATTTCCTCCATCAACAGCCCCCCAATTCCTAAATATTTAGGAATTATTCTCAATCTCAGGCTTCTTTCTGAGCTGGCCTGTTTTGGGGTTCTGCCAGACTATGGGTTGTTCTTGATGAAACAACTGTCTTTTTCACATCTGCGAATTTTTCCTACTATTTGTGATGTCGAGTTTGATTTGTTTCTATAGGTCGACATACCCGGGGATTGATTAGGTACCTTGTTGGGTTAAGTTGCAATTTGTCTGAAAAACACCCCCTGAGGGTGATTAGTAGTTGTCCAGAGGGCGGCGGCGTCGCTAGTCGAGGCTTGCCTTGGCCAGACTCGCTAGGTCGAGACGTGTCGCCTCAAGTTCGGGTTTTGTAGGTGAGTCAAAGGGGAGTGGCGTCATTGCTAGTCAAGGGCTAAGTCATTACTGGTCGAGGTGAACCTCGATGCGCGCTTGGTCGAGGCGCCCTCGACTCACCTCTCCAAACTTGAGTTGCGCGAGGCTGACTTCACTTGGTTAAGGCGATCGACCTCGACCTGCTTTCCGTCGAGGTAGTCCTCGATTTGGCCTTAGTTCTGCGTATGGGGTTTCTTCTTAGCCACTTTTGCCTTTATTTCGAGTACGAAGGGAGTCGTGGATTGTGAAGCTATTAGGAATTTGAGAGTCATTCGGATTTCTTGAAATTTTTATAGAATCGAGATTGTCGGAGAATATTTCTAACCCCGTTATTGTCTGGTGTGACGACTTTGAGCCATCTATAGCCCCCCAAGTCCAAGCTTTATTGTAGGACATTTAATGCTTCAAGATTGCTAGTAGGTGTGGTCGTGAGTGTGATTCGCGAGTTCGTCCTCGTCCTTCATCAGGGAAGGAAGGCGAGCGACGTCGCTTGCTTCTTCCTCCCCAGCAACCTCTCAAGTCGCCATAGAGGCAAGGAAGGCCTTGCACATCTTAGGGTTGTGTTGTATTTATGTTGTGTCGCGTGCATGTTGATTGCATTTTGTCGCATCGCATTGCGTCATGTCATATTAAATTGTATTGCGTTGCAGTGCAACATGTTGAATTTGCGATGCATCATTGTATCATGCTGCATCGCGTCATGTCGAATCATTTCGGTCCGCGACGCGTCAAGTTGAATTGCATTGCGTTGCGACACAACATGTTGAATTTGCGACGCATCCTTATATCATGTCGCATCGTGTTATATCGAATTGCATCGCGTCGTGACATGTCATGTTGAATTGCATCGCGTCGCTACACAACATGTTGAATTTGCGACGCGTCCTTGTATCATGTCATGTTGCGTTATATCGAATTGCATCGCATCGCGACGCGTTATGTTGAATTGCATTGCGATGCTGAATTTGCGTCGTGTTGCATCACGTCATGTCGAATTACGTCGCGTCGCTACGTAGCAGGTTAACTTTGCGACGCATCCTTGTATCATGTCGCGTTGCATTATGTCGACTTGCATCGCGTTGCGACGTATCATGTTGAATTTACGATGCATTATGTAGAATTGTATAGCGTCGCATTGCGGCGCGTCATGATGAATTGTATCACGTCGTGATGCAACATGTTGAATTACATCATGTCGCAACACATCATGTTGAATTGCATCTCGTAGCGACGCGTCATGTGGAATTGCATCGCGTCGCGACGTAACATGTTGAATTTGCGACGCGTCCTTGTATCATGTCGCGTCGCGTTATATCGAATTGCATCCCATCGCGATGTGTCATGTTGAATTGCATCGCTTTGCGACGCAGCATGTTGAATTTACGATGTGTCATATCGCGTCGTGTGGCGACGCAACATGTTAAATTTGCGATGTGTCTTTGTATCACGTCGTGTCGCGTTATGTTAAATTGCATTGCATCGCGACACGTCATGTTGAATTGCATATCGTCACAACGCAACATGTTGAATTTTTTTTTTTTTTTTGGGAACTTCGTAGGAGTTCCTTTGATCATATTTTAGACGTCGCTTGGAACTTTATAGGAGTTCCTTTAGTCGAATATTTCGAAAACTTCGTAGGAGTTCCTTTAATTGCCTTTTGGTCGTCGCTTGGAACTTCTTAGGAGTTCTTTCCATTGAAATATCTTGGGAACTTCGTAGGAGTTCTTTGTCTCTTTGGAACTTCTTAGGAATTCCTTTAGTCGAAATGTTTTGCAAATTTCGTAGAAGTTCCTTATCACTTGGGAACTTCTTAGGATTTCCTTTAGTTGAAATATTTTGGGAACTTCGAAGGAGTTCCTTATTGCTTGGGAACTTCATAGGAGTTCCTTGTCGTTTGGGAACTTCTTAGGAGTTCCCTAGTGGGGGACATCGTTGAATTATAAAATGGCACGAGATATAAGTAAGAGATGGAAAAGACTAGCGGAAGTCAAGTTGTAATTTATTGATCAATCGAACTTTGGGCGTCGTGCCATGTTACATGATACTTACAGGAAATCTTCTCATAGCTACTCCAAGGGGGAAATAGCACTTTTGGTCCCATAAGTTAGGCATGTTTCACTTTTAGTACCATTCATTAAGGGAGTAACACTTTTGGTCCCTTAAGTTGCAAAAATTAACACTTTTGGTCCATGTCTATAATTCTGTCTATTATTAACGGATTTGACCATTTTCCGTTAGATTTTTGTGCTGGAGTGAATTTTGGCGCCATTTCTTACTTAGTGATATTTTGGAGGGTAATATAATTAATTTGGGGGGGGGGGGGGTCAAAGTTTGAAACTTTGAGTGCAAAGAAAGAGATTTTCCCACTCTTCACCCAAAAAAATTCAATCTCATCTCCAATTACCAGTTTTTAAGTCTTATTCATTGTTGAAATTTAGTACAAAATAGAAGAATTTTAAAGCAAAAAAATTTAAATGGGGGAGGAGACTTTTTTGCAGTCCTCTTACCAATTTAGTACAAAATAGAAGAATTTTAAAGCAAAAAAATTTAAATGGGCGAATGACTTTTTTGCAGTCCTCTTACCAATTTAGTACAAAATAGAAGAATTTTAAAGCAAAAAAAAAAAAAAAAATGGGCGAGGAGATTTTTTTTGCTTTAAAATTCTTCTATTTTGTACTAAATTTCAGTAATGAATAAGACTTAAAAACTGATAATTGGAGATGAGATTGAATTTTTTTTAGGTGAGGAGATGAAAAATCTCTTTCTTTGCACTCAAAACTTCAAACTTTGATTCCACCCCCCAAAAAAAAACATTAGTTATATTACCTCCAAAAATATCACTGAGCAAAAAATGGCACCAAAATTCCCTCCAACAAAAATCTAATGGAAAATGGTCAACTCCATTAAATAATAGACAGAATTATAGACGTGGGCCAAAAGTGTTAATTTTTGCAACTTACGGGACCAAAAGTGCTACTCCCGTAATGAATGGTACCAAAAGTGAAACAGGCCTAACTTATGGGACCAAAAGTGCTATTTCCCCCTACTCCAAGTTTTGGGTACCTCTTTCCCCTTTTGCTTCTGTATGTTTTAAGTATTGTCCTAACTGCTGTCGAAACTTGACAGGTCTTTCTACTTTGTTGTTCATATTCTCGAGAGAGTTTTTACTTCTTACTTCCTTATCGCGTCTCGCGTCCCTCTTGGTGCAGTCTCGAAGTTTCTACCCCAGGGGGGATTATAGTGATCTATGTACTCGTTAGATATTCGCCTTGGATCACTTTCTCTATTTCCTTTTTCAAATGGAAGCAATCTTATGTGTTGTGGTCGTGATCTTTATGAAAAGGGTAAATTGCATAACACCCCCCTATATTTTGGTGAAATAGCGTGAAATCCCCCTATGTTATATTTATAGGCAAAAAACTCCCTGTGTTTTATAAAATACAGCAAAAAAACCCCCTGTGTTTATAAAATACAGAAACTAACGGAGAGTGTATGACACACGCTCATTGTGAGAGTGGGGTTCGTTTTTGGCATTTTCTGAGGTTATTTTAAGGGGAAAGGAATATTTTCGTCCTCTAACTTTGTCCAGAATTCCTTTTGGTCCTTTAATTTTGACAGTATTAAATTTAGTCCTTTATCTTTCAATTTTGCGAAGATTCGGTCCTTTAGCTCAATTAAGACCATTTTGCCCTTTTGATGCTAAGACACAATTAGTCCATCCACATGCTCTCAAAGTGGCCCAACATGCTTCCGAAATAAAATTAAGCCTCTATAAATTCATACCTTGTTTGACCATCTTGCCGCCGGGTATCCCAAGTCCTCGGTTTTACGGACTTCCTCCAACCACACTACTACAGCAGATGGTTCGTGGATCCTGGGCTCCTTCAGCAGCAAACAACACAACCATATTTCGTTTCCTACCATAGGGCGTAAAAAGTATTCCAATAATAGAGACCTAATAAAATTTTGGGTAAACAATTTGAACATAAGCCTATAATTTATTGAAGAAATACTTGGAATATTACATAGATATTTTATTCCTCTATTGGAGGAGAAAACTATTTAGCCTCTCATGTAGGAGAGGACTTGACTAGTTGGGGATAACCCCATACACTGGATAACCTAACACTTAGAAAATTTAAAGACAAGATTTTATTTTTCTGAAGAGTTGGAGAAGTTTTCTGATGTCCTCCATCTGCTTCCTATCTCTCTATTTATAATGGTCCGTGGACTTCAAACCTGGACTTCAATCTTGTTTTTTGGGTGGCGTCATTGCGTTCGTCACCAACTTTATCTTTCCCATTTCCAGCTGTGGCCATTATGCCTTGTCGGCCATGTGCATGTCAACTGGTGTTCTTTGTCCTTCTGACTAATTGCACTATAATAATACGAGCTTTCTCAATCTTTGATTCAAGTTTACTTTTTAAGAAAGTTTTAACATTCGTATTATCAACTTTTAATGTAAGTTCTTTGGCTAGTAAGAACAAAGGCCATTTCTTGAAAGCCTTCCAAACCGCAAAGAATTCCTTTTTGTTGATATGCCATAGTTTGGCTTGTTGCTCGGTGAACAACCCTCCTGTGTATCTACAAGGTTCTTCACCCGTAGTTGTCTTTTTCATGAGCACTGCTGCCCATCTGTAATCATTGGCGTCCGTGTAAACTAACAACTCATCCTCGTCTTGTGGGATTGTGAGCTTTGGCAAGTTATTGCAAACCTGTTTTAACTCACGAACCCTTTGCGTATGAATTTCTTCCCATTTCCACTTTGAACTCTCTGTTTCTTTCAAAAGTGGACGGAAATCCTTTCTGTATTTTGCAAGGTCCTTTATAAAGATTCTTACAAAATTGACAACTCCCAAGAAGCTTTGAAGTTGCTTCTTATCTTTAAGAATGTCAGGAAAATTGCGAATCTTTTCTACAATGTGTTCCTGCAACTCAATGCCTGTTTCATCAATAAGAATTCGTAGAAATTCAATTTTATTGACAGCTACGATAGCTTTCTTTTCAGAAAGCACCAATCCCTCTTTATGGCATGCATCAGAAAATATTTCAAGGTGTCTAATATGATCCTGTATATTTTTAGATGCAATCAAGATATCGTCTATGTAAACAAACATAAACTCTAGATAGTCTTTGAAAAGATTATCCATCTTTCTTTGAAATATCTAGGGTGCATTGACAAGTGCCATTGGAAGTACATTCTAGATATATTGTCCATGAGGTGTGGAAAATGCAGTATATTTCTTTGAATCATTTTCCATCTTAATCTGATAGAATCCAGATTTGCAATCAAACTTAGAAAACACTTTAGCACCTTTAATGCAATCAATTAAGTGTTCTCTACTTGGGATGTGATAACCATCAAATTGTAATATTCTATTGATGCCTTGATAGTTAATAACTAACCTGGGTTTACCTCTTTTTATCTCACCATGATTTCTTACCAGAATACCAGGGCTACTATAGGCAGAGACTCCAGGCTCAATGAGTCTAAGATTGATATGTTCTTTGATGATCTCCTGTATATCTTTCTTATCCTCCATGTTTATTTGGATGGGCTTGTATCGGACATACTCGTACTTGCATTCCTCTTTGACTTTTAGAGTAGCCTCAATCTTGTTTTTATCCCACCATGCCAAAGGATTTTCATTGAAGTTCCTCTGGATAAGCCTTTTAACATTCTCGAGAGAAATTTTTCTTTCTCCGTCTATGTCCAATGACTTGTACTCTTGTATAGCTTCCTTCAAGATCCTAAGATCCTCTTCAGAAGCATCACTGAAACCCTGTTGCTTGAAAGACAAAAGAGCCTTACCAAATTTTCTTTTATCCTGCATTTTTGGATGAGTCAATTTGGCATCAACACCACGTTTGCGGCGAAAATTTATGGGCATTATCCTATTAAATGCCTTTTCTCTTTGCAAAACCTGTATCTCACTACCACAGTTAGTAGTAAAAATCAGCAGATTCTTGTGGTTATCCTGGACATATTTTGCAAAGGTATGGATGAAATTATTTCCTAGCAAAATATCTGCTCCCGTATCATGAAAGTAAATAGGAGGCGTCTTTACTTTGAACCAAGGTGTTCCAAATGCTCCTCCAATCATGATTTTTACTTCTCGTATACCCTTATTGAGTACTAGATTTTTTTGTGAAAAGTCCCTTCCTGCAATAATGGGTAAGGATTCCTTAGCTTCACTAGGGAACACACCGGGTTTTGCCATGCAAATCCCTGATCCTGAGTCAATATAAGCTGCAAAATTTTCTGACTTATATTTTTCATATAACATACCAACAGATATGTATATGGAAAAGGGGCTCGTCATTCAATTCTAATGGTATAACCATCTAAACTGAATTCCATACCATTACCTTTTCTTCCCCATAGTTTATGATCTTCGAGGAAACTTATTCCCAGAGTCATTATCCCATTTTCTCGTCCTGCAATACCTATAACAATAATCTCATGGCCTGTTATTTCTAGCATACCTTCATATTTTCCCACAACAGGTTATTGCAGATGGTATAAGTCATCACAAGGAAAACAATTTTCTGTTCTAGTGATGTCAAATATAACTTGGATTTGTTTCCAGCCTTCAGGGCATCTAAGTTTTACATTATCAACCCTAATAGCTCGAGGCTTCAACAATTCTGGTTCTTTTCCTTTATAAGACATAATCCTATCTTCTAAAAAGGACATCCTGCTACTAAAATCAGTTTTACAACTAAGGGTTCGATCTAAAATCGGGTGATCTTTTATCAAGATATTAACACCACCTATTCTAGGTATTCTAATAGGATCTAGTGTCATTACCTTAGCAAATTCCTTGAAAATTTTAGGAATCTCAATATACTCTTTCCTAAGAAATAAATCAGAATGATGTGTGTTGGAAAGGGCGTAAGCTATTCTATATGTTATCCTATGGTCTATTCCCATCTTTCATAAGATCCTTTCTTTTAAAATACTGATGAAGAGTTAAGACTCTACTGAAATCTTGGTCTGCTAGGTTGTATGATATCCTAGGATGAATATCAAACATCAGTTTTCCTGCATACAAATTTCCTATCATTGTCCCAAGACGACCATCTCTTAAGTTATTGATTCTTCTATCCATTATTGATAAATGTATTTCTGAATCAATTCATTCCTTAAAAGTTGCTTTTATTACTACTTCAATAGCTCCTATGTGGATCCATTTCATAGTAACCGCTACTTCCTCTCTAAGTTTACTTAATTCTTCAAGAATTTCTTCTTTAGGAATAAGCTGCATTTCCATCACATTACCAGTAAGTTCCATAGGAATTGCAAACTCACCTGAACTTACTTTGTAGATGATATGATGTTTCCTCTGGTTCAGTCCTATCTGGTTAAGGACTCTTCCGATCCCTCCAATCCTAAATCCGTCGTATGGGCTGAGATTAGAGTCTTGTCTCATGATTCTTTTCATGGTTTTGTTTGACACCCTTAACTTTGAAAAGAATCCTGATAGGCTATCTGAGGTTTGAAGCCTATCTCCTTCGTTGTAATTACTCTGATTCGGTTGAACATCCATCCGAATCACTTTCTATTTCTTCCTCGTAGATGCTTTCATCTGAGGGAAGATCTTCGAATTGGTAGATTGGTACCAAATCACCGTAGTAGACTGCATCTAGGATGTCATTTTTGGCTTCAAATTGGCGTAATTCACCACGTTTCTGCGGGCAATCTGGGGAGATATGTCCTTTTGCTCCGCACGTCCAGCAGTTGCAATCCTTAAAACTTTCATTGGCTCGGGTATGGGCTCGTCTGAAAGTTCTCCGTGTAGGAGTTCGTCCTGTGGATTTCGCCTCTGATCGTCTAGATCCTTGGGATGAAACCCTTGTTGGTCTTGTTCTCTGTCTAGATTTGTTTGATCTGGCTTTCGATTTAGACCACCATGATCTTCTTCTAAAAGAGGATTTTCTAGAACTCCTGGAATAAGAGTCACCCCCTTGCTTTCTCTTCTTCTTTTGCTCGCTTGATTCTCCTATAATAGTTGGAAAATCATTATTATCACAACAGAGAGGGGTTCTTTTGATTTTACCTTTCAGTCTTTTCATGTTCTTTTGGACGGAAGATTGGTAACACCAATCTTTCAGTTTGTCTTTAAGGAAAGACATCCTCCTTGCAACTGAATCCAACTGCCCTACAGGTACTTTGTATGATTGTATCAACGTTTCCCTCCATGGGCTGCAGATCTTTGCAAAGAACATTGGGGCAGCTACTTCGGTTGTTACCCCACTCTGGAAGAAGTATTTGCAGAACCAGTAGATATATTCATCTACAACACAGATACTTCTTAATTCGAGGCCAAAGAGAGCTTGTGCATACTCCCTAGCCTTTTCTGTTCTGTTTCCTTCGAAGTATCCATCTCCAATGAAATGAATCTTGATTAACCTTTCGAGTCTATCTGCGATTGCACTTTTAGACTCTCCTTCAAGGATGCTTGCTTTGGTTTCTTCTGGGGTATTATCCCATCCAATCTTTACCGAGCCTTCCAAGCTTAACTCCAAAAGCTTTATGTAGTTATCCTTGTCTAGTTCCAATGTGGTTGCTGCAATTTTCATGGCTGCAACCCATTCATCTATCAGCTTTTCGATGTTCCGAAAGTCGATAACATCCAGGTTGAGAACAGTGCCATATAGATGTAAGGGCTGGAGCATGGTCCTTGCCCATAGTGTGTTTTCAGGCACTCGTCTTGGATTTCTTCTTGGGTTTTCTCGCAATCTTGTCCCTACAAAAGTGGGGGTAGCATTGGTGTGAAAATCCGTGTCTTCTCTCATTGGATGATCCTGTGGAGGATGATTTGAGCCTGTGCTTCCCTCCGGTGGTGGTAAAGCTGGAGCGACTTCATTGGTTTGGATGCTGACTAAATCCACAATCCCTAATTGGGAAAAGGATTCAGCTAACTCTTGTAGATCCGATAGATCCACTCTTGATACCTCCATTAGTTTATGGATTTGATGATCTTAACGATTTGTTCTTCTTATGTCTTTGGCTTCGAGATCTCCGTCGCCTTTCCCTTCTGATGTAGGAAAGATACTGGTCCAAGGGCGTCCCTAATGCGTTCCTAATGAGATCTGGATGTTTCAGGGGTATTCCTTTGATTTCTTTTCAAATTTGTGACTTCAGCCTTTAGATCTGTAAGATCCTTCTGTAGATCTGGTAGGATCTTTAGGATCTCATCCATCTTTTGGTTCAAGAGGTCTATTTTCATAGGTATATGGATTAACCTATGTCCATAGTCTTGAACTGTCTTTTGGACCTCCCTAAGGTCCTGCCAATACTTTGAGGTATCCGGTTCGAGTTCCCTCCAATCAGTTCCTTTAGTCATCATTTTTAGAACTGTATTTTTTCAGGAATCTACCTTTTTCGGATCTCCTGGCTGGGATTCTTCCATGGATCTCAGCTCCTTGTAGACGTCTCACCCCATTCCCTGGTAGCGCCTGTTGGACATGGCGATTTCTGTGCCATTCATCTTTTTCTTCCTTTGGAAGAAGTGATGGATCGACCAACCTTGGACTGTTGGTGATGGTTCTAAGAATTTTCATAAGAAATTCTGTTTTCTGTATTTTCAAAATCTGAAAATATTCCCTGTTTTCAACGTCACTCGAACTTTCGTTCGGTTCCATGCTTTTAAAAATCTCCTCCGTTGGGGATAAAAATATCAATATGGAATATGAACAAATATTTCTTCAATAAACCTAGACTCTGATATCATTTTTGGGTGAGCATGGGCTAAATTTATTAAAGGAACACAATTTGAACTAAAGTGTTCAAGAAAAGTTGCAAAAGAGCTAAAATTGTCCGAAATACTGCCAGAGGACTAAAATTACTCATTTTTTAAAGTTACAGGACTAAAATTAAAACAGAGAAACTTAAAGGACTAAAATTAATAGATGGTAAAGTTAACGGACTAAAATAATACTTTCCCCTTATTTTAATTGTATAAATTTCTACTGTGCCCTCTTTTTAGTTTTAACCTTTTTTGAGGTTATTTAAATGTCCAAATACCTATTTTGCTAATATATTAAAACTATATATTTGATAATTCAAAATATTAATTAGTTTAAATATGTTTAATATACCTAAGAAATATATAAACTTTTTAAAAGTTCAAATTCTAAAATGAAAAATACAAAACAAAAATTAATATATTAAAATTAACTTTTCAAAATTTAAATATTTATAAATATAAATAAATTCAATTATAATGATATATTATTACAAACTATATTTTTATTTAGTTAAATTTATTTCAAGAAATTATATTTATTTATAGAAAACAATTATTAAATATCAAAATACATAAATAATAAATTACAATATTTTTAAAATAAAACTTTAATACTTTTTATAATATTTTTGTTTTTTTTTTAAAAAAAATCAATTTTATTTAATTTTTTTAAACTTTTTATTTTGTTTCTCCGCCGGCGGCCATCAAAGGCGGTCGCCCAGCCTGGGCGACCGCCGACGGGGCGACGTCACCGAGATCTGGGCGGCGTCGCCTGGATCTGGTGCGTGGGCGGCGATGGCCAGGCACGTTGAAGGGGGCGACGTCGCCCCCTTCAACGTGCGCAGGCGACGGCGGCGTCGCCTAGGATAGTCTGGGCAACGCCGCCGTCGCCCGCCGCCTACAGCGGCGGCGGCCGTGCCGCCTGTATCTTTATATATATATATATATTGTACTATATACGTATACATGTATATATAATTACATATATAATAAATAAATAATATATCTTAATTAATTAAATCTGAACCGTTCATTTTTTAACAATTGAAAATCAATGGCCATGTTAAGAAGGGCATAACGGGAAATTCAGTAAAAATATTAACGCCGTTAAGCATACTTAACGGAAGGGGAGAGTATGCAGTATTTTAAATAACACGAGGGGTTTTTTGCCTATTTTTTTAACATAGGGGGATTTTTAGCTAAATTTAGAAAATACATGGGGGTTTTATGCAATTTATCCTTATGAAAAAGACAATATTTGCTAGACTTCATCCTTTCGAGATCCTCCCTCATTCGACGAGGCCACTGAACTATTCCTTGTTACTCTGTCACGACGAGAATCTTGGCACGAGGCGCTTTCAGCAGAGTATACCAGGTTTGTTCAGAAGATGGCGCATGCTTCCGATCTCTTTGACTATTCTTATTGATTGCAAAAATATGTACTAGCAAGTGCACTAGCTATCAAGTAGTATAAAAGATATCGAACCCACGAGGATTTTAATGAAGTAATTACCACAACTATAACCAACCCCTAATTATTTGGATGGCCGAACGTTTGGATGATTCACGACAACTACGAGAAAGTAATAAAATTAACTATGGCGAGCAATTACGTTGGAGAGAAAACCGTAGGTTTAGAAAAGGGTGCTATGGCTATAGGTCCACCTAATCGATACAACGAATTCAATATTAACGGATTAATCGAACAAACTAGTATTTTCACACACTGAGATGATATACTCTCTCGAGCTAACCAAACCTATTACTATCAAGGAATTAGGGGATCTCTCATCTCAAAAACTCGTGACAATGACGCATTAGGCTCTATGAAAAACCTATGGAATCAGATGGATCATGTCTATGTATGTCTACACATCATTCAATCCACACCATGAATTATTTTACCACTATGATAAAATATTTGTCATTTCATCAACATAATTAATAAAATCTAAGAGGTGATCAATCTCTCAAATAATAGCAACAAACACAATAATTCATGGATATGCAAAAATAACAAATTAGATTAATCCGAAAAATACTACACATTGTATCAATTAAGTTTTTCATAAGCCCTCACACAAAAGATATTAGTTCATACTAGCTAGAACTAAAACTAAGAAGAAAGGTGTAGAAAAACTCATGAAGTAGAAAATCTGGCGAGACAGTTGTCCCTCCAGTGCCGGATTAACTTCTCCACTTGTTCCTCGTCTTCTTCTTTCGCTCTGAAATGTGAATCTCTGTGTTTTCTTCCTAAAAATTGAATCCCCTTATCTTTCTATCATATCCTCCTTTTACAATAGGTCCTAGCTATGGTAAGAAAGGAAAGTATTCTACCTACCTTCAACTGTTTTTTGTTTTTTTTCTTTCCTAACTCATTCCGTATCAAACTTCTAGCCCTAATTACAAAGGAGATGAAAAAGGAATTAAAATTATTCTTCATGTTGTTGAAATTCAGACTTTATGATCAGCCCATTTGCGATTTTCGCCCAGCGAATATCTGATAACTCGTGGGTCAGGGGTTATGTGATTTGCGCTTTTGTTACATGAATCTCTGATAGGCCGTGGTCACGGGCTAACTTGTGCTCGTTTTGCAGCATTTTTGGCTTTTTTTCCTCCATATTTGAGCTCTTTGCTTGTATTCATTATTTGTCCATGAAAGCTCCTAAATGTCACAAATGTGCCCAAGAACAAGCAACCTATCGAGAGAAAATAAGGGTCTAAACACATAAATGATGTTGTATACTTTCCCTAATCAAATACCCCCACACTTGGACCATGCTTGTCCTCAAGCATATAACAATGTAATTCAATCACTTCTCAAAAGAAAATTTCTCTTATTACATCTCACCCCATTTTGACTCATGCCAACATTTCAAAATGAATTTTCCATTAAGGTGCAAGTAACAGTAGACTACATAGTACCAATTCACACAAGCCACATAAGATAACAATTATCTCACCAATCTATTCGGAATTAAAATGCAAAGTGAGTGAACACCCTCGCTTGATATACACTCAATACGCTCGAAGTATTTAAGGGTAAACAATAACTCTCAAGTCATGTTTTAACAAGGTTTGTCATAGACTTGCTTTTATATCATATCCCCACCACTTGCAGTTAGTTATAAGTGAGAATCAAATGGTCTTTTTCAGGTTGTAATGGGGCTTTAGGTGAAGGCCGTAGGAAGCAAATGAGAATGAAAGGAGGGTTCTATGGGGTTAAAGGAATTGGGTAACATTACTCGAATATTTTCCACACTGCGAATACTCCTAGTCCAAGTGTGTCTCTCATCCCATTCCTCCAATTTTTTCTTCTTTCTTACTCTTGTTTTTCTGCACTTTTCATCATTGCATCTTTCTTGTTGTATGGCATCAATGACTTTCTCGATGCTTTTCTCTTTTTTTATTTTTTCTTCGAGATTTTCTGATTTTACTTTTCTCCACTTTTGTTTTTTCATCCACAACTGTTTTTCTACGAACATAAACTTCAAGCAGTATTTAAGACTTGCACTTGAACCATACACTAATGAGGAAATCACAACATGAGCGGTCATCCCAATCCTTCAATGTTGGGGTTCAAAGGTCTATGACAAAGAAAAGGTTGTTCACAACTCTTATTGTGCTTAATATGACAACAGAATCAGGCTCAGGCTCGATTGAGCTGCTAGGAGTGGATATTTATGCAGGCTCAATTAACAGAAAAATTTGGTTTGATCCTAATACCCTTATCACTTTCAATACACCCAACTCAATATTGCAGTCTCGACATGTATAACCGAGCAAGTTCTAGAAAGCCAAGCCAAAAATGACAATCACACAGCCAAACAAAACAATGGAGCAATAACATGTGTGCGCCTATGCTTAAAAGCTAAACAAATAAAGGCTTACGTGTGTTACTCCCTTATGGTGCATCACCCTCTGCTCACTATTCCTTCTCAAGTGTCCGCGCTCTTTCGGTGGCGCGTCTCTTGGAGGTGATGGGGCAGTTCCTCTTCCAGTGGGGAAGGCTTGCTCCCCATTTCTTCTTCGGGGTGGCTTCCTCCCTGTTGATTTGTCATCCTCTGCTCGTTATTCATAAGGTATAGGCCTGCTCCGAGACCCCGATAAGTAGGGATTTTTACGTATTTGTTAAGGGAAAACACACGCATTCTTCCGTCCTTTTAAGTAGAATTTCATCTAATTTACTACTTTTCTATACCAAATCTCTTTCTTGGATACTGCTTTTGGTTGTTTCCCTCTTTTCAGGCATAATTCAAGAGCAAAATGGACTATAGAAAAGAATTCGCCCATGTTTGACAGAACATAGCCGTGTTGTATCCTCTCACACGCTCGTGTCTTGCTAATTCAAATCACCAGCCAAGAACACCCGAGGCGAACACGGCCTGACCGTGTTCTAGGACACGGCCGTTCGGGGTTGGCCACAGAAACACACGAGAACACGGCCTGACCGTGTTCACGCTGCACGGGCGTGTTCTACACTTAGAAACAGAATCGTTCGGATTTTTCTGCTTTTTGCTCCACTACAACTATAAAAGGGGGAACTAGGGACGTGAGAAAGGTGATGTATTCTCCGATATATTTATTTTGCTTCTTCGTTAACTTTATGGCTGAGTAGAATTCTTGTTCTCGGATCATGTTGAACCCTTTGATAGATTAATGAATTTATTCTAGTTTTCTTTACCGATCTCGTGTGGGTTGATCTAATTTAATTTCCGAGCACTTATTTGTCTTGTGAATATGTTGGCCACGTGTTTGCATGTTTTAAACATTGAGTGAAGTACTGAAAGGTGAAATTCCATGGTAGAAAGTCGGAGATTAAACCTAGGAATTAACCGCGAAAGCATGCTTAATTTCTATGAGGATCTCATAATTGTTATGATCTCAATGGGTTCGATTTAATTATATCTCCATGAAAATAGGTAGATTAATTAACCAAATACGGATATCCACATACTTGAAAGAGGGTGGTAATGACATTAAGACGATTTCCTTCGAATTAATCACATGAGTGAAAAAGAGTTCTTGATATGTTCGTTAATCGATCATTGCGAGGATACTTGATTCTAGACTATCACACCTTATTGTTTACCCTCTTGTTTCAATTTACTTGCTTTGCTATTCCAATCAATTGCCTCACTCGTATATTTCGGTCTGACTAACCAAAATTGAGTAAATCTGGTAA
Source organism: Sesamum alatum (assembly GCA_034509735.1). NCBI lineage: Eukaryota > Viridiplantae > Streptophyta > Magnoliopsida > Lamiales > Pedaliaceae > Sesamum > Sesamum alatum. The sequence continues at coordinate 18,375,369 of JACGWO010000001.1, read as the reverse complement.
TCACAATAGTCCCTGTGGGATCGACATCTTGAGTACTACGCGATACACCGTGCACTTGTTGTTTTGGCTCATCAAGTTTGTTGCCGGGGACTTATTGTGGTATTAGAATTATATAATTTAATTAGATCCGACCATTATTCCATTTTGCTTTATTTTCTCCGTCTAGTCTAGCCTATTGATATCGTTCTCTACTTTCGCTTTTTAGGCTTATTGATGCGAAGAACTCGTAGCAGTGACAATTTGGATGCGCTCGATCCCGAGATTGAACGAACCTTCCATCAAAGGAGACGCGAGCAATGAAAACAGATCGTTGTCCATATGGCAGGCCAAGACAATGAGGAGAGGGGTCTAGCGGAATTCGGGATACCCACTACCCAATGTCTACTCCCGAGTATTGCTCGACCCACTATAAAGGCTAACAATTTCGAACTCAAACCGGCTCTCCTGAATATGGTACAACAGAATCAGTTTGGGAGTTTAGGCATGGAAGATCCTAACCTACACTTATCTATCTTTTTGGAGTATTGTGATACACTTAAGTTTAACGGGATCACACCCGATGTAATTGGACTTAGGTTATTTCCATTCTCTTTACGTGATAGGGCTAGAGCATGGTTTCATTCCCTTCCCCCAAACTCCATCCGAACTTGGGATGAGATGTCTCAAGCCTTTTTGGCTAAATACTTTCCCCCAAGCAAAATTGCCGAATTGCGCATGAAATTCAATCTTTTACACAAAAAGAAGGGGAATCTTACATTGAAGCATGGGAAATATTTAAGGACTTGCTTAGGGCATGTCCTCATCATGGGTTAGAAAAATGGTTAATTGTGCATACGTTTTACAACGGTCTACCCTACAACACTAGATCCTCAGTTGATGCAGCTGCAAGAGGATTTCTGATGAACAAGAGTGTTCGGGAAGGATACAATCTACTGAAGGAGATAGCTCTACATCATCACCAATGGTCCAACGAGCGAGCAGTCCCAGCAAAGACAGCAGGTAAGTATGAGGTAGACGCTTTCACAATGCTTAATGCTAGAATAGATGCACTTGTTTCGAAATTTGACTCCATGAATGTGAATAATGTGCATGCCGTGAATTCTCATACCAATGCTACCTGTAAAAATTGTGGGGTAATTGGACATGTGGCTAATGAGTGTAGACTTGGAAACTTTAGTCTTAACCAAGAGGAGCAAGCCAACTTTGTGAACAACCAACACAGGGGAAACAATCCGTATTCTGATACCTATAATCCCGGTTGGAAGAACCATCCCAATTTTTCCTACAAAAACAACCAACCCCAGCAGAATGTTCACCCCCCAACTCCTGGTTTTCAAAGACCATTTGATCCAAATCCCCCTCCACCAAAGTCTAACTTAGAGGCTGTGCTTGAATCATTTATAGTTGCCCACACTAAGATGAATGAGGAATTTAGACAACAAGGGTAATCTTTGGGTGAGGCTTTAAGACAACTAACGTCCAAGGTAGACTCTCTAGTCACCCACAATAAGATGTTAGAAAATCTCATAGCCCAGCAAGCCAGCACCTCTATTAGGCAACCCATTATGTTACCAGGCCAACCCGAAACGAACCCGAGAGAACAGTGCAAGGCCATCACCCTAAGGAGTGGGAAAGTGTTAGGCAAAGGAAGTGAGGACCCATACGTCGAGGTTACTAAAGAACAAAATTTGAGTGGGGAGACTGACGAAGTGAAGGACAAGGACAAGGAACCTAAGTATGAGCCGCTTAAGCCATACCATCCTCCCCATCCCATTTCCACAACGGTTGGCTAAAGCCAAGTTAGACAAAAAAAATTCGGTAGGTTCCTTGATGTGCTCAAAAAGCTTTATATCAATATTCATTTCACAGAAGCTCTTTCACAAATGCCCTCGTATGCTAAATTCTTAAAAGACATACTGTCAAACAAACGAAAATTGGAAGACTATGAAACTGTGGTCTTAACTCAGGAATGTAGTACTTTATTGCAAAATAAGCTACCCCCTAAGCTGGAAGATCCCGGTAGTTTTTCTATTCCTTGTCTAATTGGCAGTATGAATTTTGATCATGCATTGTGTGATTTGGGAGCTAGTGTCAATTTGATTCCATTATCTATTTGTCAAAGATTGGATTTGGGTGTAAAACCCACCACTATATCTCTGCAATTGGCTGATAGAATTGTGAAATATCCTGTCAGCATTGTCGAAGACGTACCAGTTCGAGTGGGTGGTAAATTTTTTCATTCCTGCTGATTTTGTCGTTCTTGAGATGGAGAAAGACACCCGAATCCCCATAATTCTCGGAAGACCTTTCCTAGCTACCGCTGGTGCTATCATCGACGTTAGGAATGGGAAACTCTCCTTGAAGGTTGGGGATGAAAGGGTTTAGTTTAACCTGTCAAATGCTACTAAATATCCTCCTTGTGGTGATTCGATTTGTAGGATTGATGATGTAGACGTCGTAGTCAAGAAGGGATTTCTGAGCTTCGGAGACTAGGTGACGACTTTCATTGTGTTTTGGGCCAAAATGAGCCATCCGAGTATGAAAACGACTGATTCATTGTGCTAAAGAGACTCTTGGACTCAACAGATGGAGTAGAGGACAACATACAGACGAAGCGAAGAAACCGTGTGAAACACAGCAAGGCCATGTTCCGTAACACGGCCGTGTTGTCATCTTGCCCTAACAAAGAACGAACCGTGCTTCAGACCACTACCGTGTTGACAAGAGCCTCTAACGAGGACCAGGCCGTGTTCGCTAACACGGTCATGTGCTCGGAAAATTCTTAAAAAATCGAGGTTTGGAGCGAAGCAATGGGCGCATTCAAAGTCAATCGACAACGGTTGAAACACTACATTGTCGGGACTCCAATTGAAAAGGGGGGCAACTTGCAGCTCCCCGACCCATAAGCTTGAACGCCCACAACACAGTCGAGCTAACGACTTAAAACAAACCGCTGCTCGAGAGGCAACCCGAATCCCCTCCTTCTCTACCTTTTTTCTTTTATCTCTCTCTTTGCTTTATTTTAATTTTTCTCCTTTATAAATCTGCTCACTCCATACTGTTACTCTATACTTCTGCAGCTTGCCTGAACGACGCGCATCACGATAACACGGCAAGATTGACAAGAAACAGAAACCCTGAGGGTAAACTTGGCTATGAGCAATCTTGAGAGGAAAAATCAGTTTCTCGTTTGAGAATGAAGGCGACTGTTCAGCGGAAGGAAGAAGTAAACTTTTCATATGTTGGTCAAACAAGAAACAGGGCTATTTGTAGGTTTCGAACCCTGGTTACAACAGAATAACTTCCCCTAACAGAAAACAACAACTTCTAAGTCGCATTTCTAATTTAAAAAAGCGTGTGACACTTTTGACTAATAACTCAAAAGCTATAAAACAAAGCTACCAAAACCGCAATTGTATCAAACATGTTTACACCCCCTCCTCAAGTTGGGCACGGCGCAAGCTCCAGGAAACCCAACTTGGACCGAAGGCGGATAAAGGCTGGTCCTGCAAGTGTTTTGGTAAACATATCTGCAACCTGAAGCTGTGTAGGGATGTGTCTTAGGGCAAGGAAGCCATCTTTATATTTATCTCTGACGAGGTGGCAGTCAATTTCCAGATGCTTAGTGCGCTCATGGAACACCGGGTTTGCCATGATGTGAAGCGCAGCCTGATTGTCGCAGAGAAAGGGAATTGGTGTTTGAACTTGAATATGGAGGTCCTTCAGCAGATTGCATACCCAAATTAGTTCGCAAGTGGTGGCCCCCATACTTCGGTATTCAGCCTCTGCTGTCGAACGGGAGACGGTGGTTTGTTTCTTGGTACGCCAAGAAATCAAAGAACGTCCTAGGAAAATGCAGAAGCCGGTGAGAGACCGCCTTGTATCTATGCAGGAGGCCCAGTCCGCATCGCAATAAGCTACTAGATTGGTGGTGCTACCATTAGGGAAGAACAATCCTTGCCTTGTTGTACCTTTCAAGTAGCGAAGTAGATGCATGGTTGCATTCCAGTGCTGCTCACAAGGCGTCTGCATGAACTGGCTGAGCTGCTGTGTGCCATGGCAGATATCTGGCCGCGTAAATCCCAGGTAGAGCAGTCTGCCCACGAGCCTTCAGTAGGAAGCTGGCTGAGAAAGTGCGTGGCCTGCTTCAGTGATAAACTTAATCCCAGGTGGCAGCGGTGTAGTGGCGCTCTTAGCATGTAAGGCTCCAGCAACTGCTAGAAGGTCTCTGATGAACTTCGACTGGGTGACTGCTATCCCTTGCTCGGACCGAGCAATCTCCAGTCCTAGATAGTATTTGGCACTGCCCAAGTCTTTAATGGAGAACTGTTCGTGAAGGTAGTGTTTGACTTCTTGAATAAGGGCTTCCGATTTACCTGCAATAAGAATGTCATCTACGTAAACCAAAAGAACAAGCAGGCCTGAGGTAGTGTGCTTTGTGAACAGACAGTAGTCAGTTTTAGACTGAAGAAAACCAATTTTTTCTATCTTATTTGTGAATTCTGCGTTCCATTGGCGTGAGACCTGCTTCAGGCCATACAAGGATTTTCTAAATTTGCAGACATGTCCCTTTGGCACAACACAACCTTCGGGTGCCTCCATGTATATCTCTTCATCGAGGAAACCATGTGGGAACACATTATTCACATCAATGTGATGTAAATGCCACTGTTCTGCTACTGTCACAGCCAGAAGGGTCCTAACTATCACCACCTTGGCTACCGGCGAGAAACTGTCCACAAAGTTTATTCCCTCTACCTGATTGTAGCCTTTTGCTACTAACCGTGCTTTGTACTTGTCTATGGTGCCGTCAGTTTTCATTTTCAATTTGTACACCCACCGGCTGCCAATGGCTTTTCTGTCTGCTGGCAGAGGTACTACCTCCCACGTCTCATTATCTTTTAGTGCTCCAAGTTCTACCTGCATCGCCTCCCTCCATTCTGGCAACTGGTTTGCTTGCTGAAAACTTATTGGTTCCTGCAGACTAGTAAGCGCAGCCAAAAAGCAAGTATACACACTACTATGAGCAGTTACTGTGGTTATCCCACTACCCGAATCAGTTTGGTTACAATAGAAATCAATCATCTAAGCAGGTTTCTGCGTTATTCTAGAAGACCTTCTCAGGTTATCAGCTACTTGAGCATCAGTGTTGGACTCTGCGCTCTGTGTAGGTGGTTGTGGTGTCTGGGATGTTTGAGATCGAATCAAAGTGTTTTGGGGTTCAAGCCTGTCAGTCTCTATACCCTGATCATCTAAGGGCAAAAGTATGGGACAGGTTACTGGGTCCAACTGTTTTCCTGTATAGGGAAAATTTTGTTCATGGAATACAACATCCCTAAATACAAAGGAAGTGTGAGAGGCTAAGTCAAACAACTTGTATCCCTTTTGCCCGCTGGCATAGCCCAAGAAAACACACTTAATGGCCCTGCTCTCAAACTTATGTTTATGAGGTTTAATATTGGTTGCAAAGCGTAGGCTCCCAAAGGCTTTCATATGTTCATAAGGAAGAGCTCTTTTATTTAACATTTCGACCACCCCATTCTGTTGTGGGGTGTACGTACAAGTACGTTGGTGCACTATCCCTTCCTGTGCCATGAAATTTTGGCACTCTGCACTTAAAAACTCAGTACCATTGTCACTACGCAAGATTTTAATTTTCTTTTCGTATTGTGTATGAATTAGTTTATGGAAGCTTCTTAGCATGGTGAGAGTTTGAGATTTATGCCTCATTAAGAACGTCCAAGTGCATCTACTATAGTCATCAACAAGAGTCAACGTATAAGCACAGTGGGACAAAGAGAGCTGGTTGTATGGCCCCCAAATGTCCATATGAGCAATATCAAAAACATTTGCAGATTGAGAATGACTAACAGGAAAAATAAGTCTATGTTGCTTTGCACAGGGACAGACTTCACAAGGATCCAAAGCAATTTTATTATCATTCAAAAATTTCAGGTGCTTCAGTACAACATCAGAGGTGTGGCCAAACCTCTTATGGCACAAATTTATATCAGTATTGCTAGCAGCTAATCCAGTTTCTTTTATATTTTTCTGCGCAAGTTACAAACCTTCCTACAACAAGTATCTCATCAGTCAAGAGGTCCTGCAAGGTACAGTACAGAGGGTAGAATTTAAATCTCAATTTAGCAGTTTCACACAATTTACTGACTGACAAAAGATTAAATTTGAGGGTAGGAACAAACAAGACGTCAAAAAGCGTCAGATTTTTAGCAAGCTTCACATCCCCCATGGTTTTAACATGCTGTTTAGATCCATCCGCCAAAATGAATGCACATGCTATTCTTCTTTTGTTTAACATGACTAAATAAGGAGGTGCCATTGCTCATATGAGATGTGGCTCCACTGTCCACCATCCAGATTCTAGATTTATCAAGAACTGAATTTAAAAGGACCTTACCTGCATAATCCTCCAAGTCGACAGACCCAGTTCCTGTGGAACCATCTGAGCGATTTCCTTCAATAATCCTTCTCAGTTCCTCCTTGATAAAGTCTGAGATCGCTTCTTGATCCATGGCATTCTGAACTGATTCTTTGTCTGCAGCTTGATTGCTTGAAATACTCAAGGCTCTATTAGTAATGGATCCCGCTTTCTTCATTTGCTCAATAAGAGTGTTGTACCACTCTGGATATCCCTGTAGCTCAAAGCAGGTTTCCTTCAGATGCCCGTTTTTCCCGCAATGGTGCATAATTGTTCCGTCTTCTCCTGAGCTGTTTTTCTTTTCCATTGTCCTTTATAGGCAGCTCCCTTTATTCCCTGGCCTCCTTTGACCTGCATCGCCATGTTATGAGCAGGGTTGGAATACATTGAGCTGACCTCCTTTTGTCTCTCTTCTCTCAACACCATGGCCTAGGCCTTTGCAACGCTAGGTAAGGGATCTAACATCAGAATTTGGTTGCGTATATGTTCAAAGGAATCTTGCAATCCCATCAAGAATTGCATCAGTTGGTCCCTGTGTCTCAGGTTTGCCGTCTCTTTTGCAGCCCCACAGCTGCAAGCCGATAGTGACTCCAGACACCTCAACTCCTCCCACAGCTTCTTCAGGTTTCCAAAATAGGTCGAGACTGAAAGGTTTCCTTGTGAGGCAGAGGCTATTTCCCTCTGCAGTTGGTAAATCATCGGGCCATTACTGACCCCAAATCTTTCTTCCAATTCCAACCAAAGCTCTCGAGCTGTGTCGATGTAGAGGAAAGACTCTACGATGTCCTTGGATATGGTATTCAGAATCCAAGAAATGGCGATCCCGTCTGCCCTTGCCCATTGTTCGTACTCGTCGGGTTCTTCATCTGGTTTAGGGCTCTTGCCATTAAGAACCTTAATTTCATTTTCCCGCGTAGAGCAAATTTTATGGGGCGACTCCAGGAGAAATAGTTTGCTCCCGTCAACACATTGGATACCAGAACAGTCCTCGAATTTTCGGTGACTTGTGCTCTCAATAGATTCAGATCTATCTCTGTCCCTTTGCCCTTCTTCTCCGTTTTTGTAAGGCTCGCCATAACAGGTTCTTCTTCTACAGAAAAGAAACAAAAGAGGGGTTTTCCGATAAACTAATTTCTGTGTTAGGGGAAGTATCAGAGACCATCAATTGATGGCTCTGATACCATGACAAGAAACAAAAACCCTGAGGGTGAACTTGGCCATGAGCAATCTTGAGAGGAAAAATAAGTTTCTCGTTTGAGAAGATGAAGGTGACTGTTCAGCGAAAGGAAGAAGTAAACTTTTCATATGTTGGTCAAACAAGAAACAGGGCTATTTGTAGGGTTCGAACCCTGGTTACAACAGAATAACTTCCCCTAATAGAAAACAACAACTTCTAAGTCGCATTTCTAATTTAAAGAAGCATGTGACACTTTTGACTAATAACTCAAAGCTATAAAACAAAGCTACCAAAACCGCAATTCTATCAAACATGTTTACAAAGACTGTGTTGCAGAACACCACCGTGTCCTTTCCTCATAAATTTTTACATAAACACACCCTTGCAGTACGTCCTCTCTCCCACCTCTCTTTGTATGCATTGAGGACACTGTTATATCTAAGTTTGGGGGAATTGCTGAAATTTCATGTTTCATGCTATGCGTTATAGGTGTCTATTGCACTTTGTGTCCTTTTGTGTGCTGCTTTTGTGCCAAATTCACGACGTGGAACGTATGACCCTTCAACAATGCATTTGGCTTATTCGGATAAAGTAATACTAAGTAGGAGGGCATAGGATCAAAGCATGCATAACTGCGTTATTATGTGATTGTTGCTTAGATTTGCCGAGAAGTAATTGGGTTCTAACGCCACACTCTTTGAATCGTTCCGGAAAGGGGATGGAGTTGTCTTGGCTTATGTTAACTTGTAGTGTCTTCTGTGAAAGTCATTTCGTTGTATAAACCCCGCCTGGTCGAACTTTTCATACACCTGAAGTAGGATGTATGTTCTTTCCCAAATAAAAAATAAAAAAAAAACGAGACAAAACGAGGATATAACGTACCTACTCCGCTGGCTTTGGTTGCTCAGTAACCGGGTGACTTCATCACCAATGTTGTCATTCGCGTAAAACAACGACTAGGGTCATGAGTATGCAAAGCACTTTAGGAAACGTAGTTGGTTGAGTAACCGGATACCTTCATCGCAAATGTTGTCATTCGCTTAAAAGGGCCAAATTACGACCTAAAGAATGCGGTCTCTCAGGCTGGAAAAAAAAAAAAAAAAAAAAAAAAGGGACGTCTATGTTTGGGTAGAAAAAGAAGTAAGAAAAGGTGTTGTTGAAACGGCAGAATGACTAAACTAGACACCTATAGGCTTAACGAAGACTCGATCACTCGGTTCTCTATAGGGCGAAATGAAGTATTGTGGTGTGATCAACCCCTTACTTTCGTTAAATGAGTTAACTTTCACATAATATGTCGGTGAGCTTGTGTTTTGTGACTGTGTACTTCTAAGTTGTGTTTGTTATTACGAATCATTGCCACGATGTTGAGAAGGCGACTTCCAAACTCATTTGGGGTCATTGCCTGTGGACTTTTGTTGCTTAGGGACAAGCAACTGTTTAAGTTTGGGGGAGTTTGATAAGTAGGAATTTTACGTATTTGTTAAGGAGAAACACACGCATTCTTCCGCCCTTTTAAGCAGAATTTCATCTAATTTACTACTTTTCTATACCAAACTCTTTCTTGGATACTGCTTTTGGTTGTTTCTCTCTTTTCAGGCATAATTCATGAGCAAAATGGACTAAAGAAAAGAATTCACCCATGTTTGACAGAACACAGCCGTGTTGTATCCTCTCACACGCCCGTGTCTCGCTAATTCAAATCACCAGCCAAGAACACCCGAGGAGAACATGGCCTGACCGTGTTCTAGGACACGGCCGTTGGGGGTTGGCTGCAGAAACACACGAGAACACGGCCTGACCGTGTTCACGCTGCACGGGCGTGTTCTACACTTGGAAACAGAATCGTTCGAATTTTTCTGCCTTTTGCTCCACTACAACTATTAAAGGGGGAACTAGGGACGTGAGAAAGGGGAGAGGAAGCACAGATACAAGGCTCAAAGGAACACGAAGAAGTCGGGGAAGCTTCAAGACGACTAGGACGATCGAATTATAGTTCTTCCTAATCCCTTCTTCTTTTTAGAACCTTGCTTGATGTATTCTCTGATATATTTATTTTGCTTCTTCGTTAACTTTATGGCTGAGTAGAATTCTTGTTCTAGGATCATGTTGAACCCTTTGATAGATTAATGAATTTATTCTAGTTTTCTTTTCCGATCTCATGTGAGTTGATCTGATTTAATTTCCAAGTACTTATTTGTCTTGTGAATATGTTGGCCACGTGTTTGCGTGTTTTAAACATCGAGTGAAGTACTGAAAGGTGAAATTCCATGTTAGAAAGTCGGAGATTAAACCTAGAAATTAACTGCGAAAGCATGCTTAATTTCTATGAGGATCTCATAATTGTCATGATCTCAATGGGTTCGATTTAATTATATCTCCATGAAAATAGGTAGATTAACTAACCGAATACGGATTTTCACATACTTGAAAGAGGGTGGTAACGACATTAAGACGATTTCCTTTTCTTGATAGATTCGTTAATCGATCACTGCGGGGATATTTAATTCTAGACTATCACACCTTATTGTTTACCCTCTTATTTCAATTTACTTGCTTTGTTATTCCAATCAATTACCTCACTCGTATATTTCGGCCTGACTAACCAAAATTGAGTAAATCTGGTAATCATAATAGTCCCTGTGAGATCGACATCTTGAGTACTACGCGATACACCGTGCAATTGCGGTTTTGGCTCATCAAACCCCTATGAGGATAGCGAGGGGGTCTTGGCGGCGCCACGTGCTCCGCAATATATCGGGCAACTGCTCTTGACGCGGCTTGTGGTGAAGCATCTTCAATCATCTACCGAAGGGCCTCAGGTGTGAGCTGGAACATGGGAGGAAGAGGAACTAGCTCCTGCTCTTGCTGCTCTTCCCACTCGTCCTGCTATTAGTTGCGTGGTTGTTGGATTTCTTCTTGGGGTGCGTGCTCGAAGATCCCCTCGAGCTCATCGAAGCCCCGGTTACTGTTCCTTGGTCTTGACCTAGTATTCATCCTCGAATGTGAATTATTGTTTCCCACAGACAGCGCCAAGTTGATGACGCTAAAAAGCGAAATCGACTATATTTATTTCAAATGGGCGCGATTCAATACGTTCACACTAGAGTCGTTATAAGCAAGAAAAATCCCCTGCAAATGAGAGAATAAGGGGGTATTTATACAAGTATGGATTTATGCTATTTATGGTAGGTAGAGGCAAAATACTTCTTTATCCCTCACCTACCCCCATTACATGGTTGTGATTTATTGACTAGGATTATTTCAGTAATTTGTTGTGCTATGCCGATTTGATAAGTTTGACCTTAGACCTTCCTTCTTTAAGATATTCTGCTTGACTTATTTGGAGGTATTTATTTCCTCCATCAAAGTGAAAATTATAAATAATAACATCCTAATTATGCACAGTGGGCTAAGTCAATCCAGGATCGGCCTGACCAGCCTGAAAAATTCAGTCTAAGATCAGCCAACTACTATTTTGACTGGTTCTGGAGTGGTCTTAGATTTTAAATAGGGATAATTTGAGGCCAGTCTAGTCAAGATCATATTTGGATGTGATTGTTTTATTTTCTTGTATAAAATTGTGTAATTTTTATTATATTTAATAATTAATCAATCTACTAAAATATTTTAACTTTGAATATGTTTCCACAAAAGAGGCCATCACTTTATATATATTAAAAAAAAAAAACAATGAAGATACTTCAATAAAAATATGTATTGACGACTAAAATAGCTATCTTAAAACGTTCAGACTTTATCTTACAAAATAAATTGTGCTTGATTAACAAAAACTACTGTGGTTAAATATATTAAAGCTTTCAATTGCCCCAATGTCAAGATTGTAAGATACTTGAAAGTTAATAACCTGTGAAGTTTTACTCCATGCTTAAATTGAATGCGATATTGAAGAACTCACTAGAAAAATTATTTTTCATTCTGGGGAAAACAGGTCTCCAGTTGAGTTATTTTAATTGGGACAATTTGAACATTAGCTCTACTTGTTTGATTCATCATATAGCAATATTAATACTTGACTTTTACAATAGGTATAGCACCATAATATCATCACATAAACATCTAACTAAAATGCACATTTTACTTTATAACACCATTATACATACCATCAAATGAACATACAACAGTATTACAAGTCACTTTTGGCAGTAATAAGATCACCCTACCATTCAAGTAATTACCATGAAATCTACCCTTGGCTTCCAGAGTCATTGCTGGGACCATCATGTACTAGTGCAATCAAGAAAAACCTAATACCATAACAGCACAAACACTTATAGCAATGGAAAGAAAGCATACACCCAATTTATCAACATAGCAGAAGACAAAATTATGTAAGAAGCAGCATTTTGATCATCAGTAAAGCTGTAAAATTGTCATAACAACAGAATTTTAAAAGATACAGATCAAGAGTGCCACCAAAAAAATCAGGTGGATAACAAGCAAACAACTATCTCAAACCAAAATTAGCAAATCATTATTAAAAAGCTAAAAATCCTTTACAAAGTTCACCACAAAAATGCTCGACACCGCATCCTCTCAGCAGCATTAGGATCCCTGACCTTGTGCAGAAGGGATCATAGGCCAGCCAAGAAGCCTAGGTGACCCAGGTGGAGTTGAATGCTGGCTAGGATTGAAGAGGCTCAGTTCCACAAAAGCTGCTCCAGAGGCTTCATCTTTTTCCATTGTCCGAAAAGAAATTGATCCGCGTTTTGCTGAAGAAGTGGAGTTTCTCCCAGGACTACTTACCATACTTCCTCCAGGAGGACTTTGATTAGCAATTAATGAAATGGTGTCGTTGCAATCATTACCGGCCCCTCTCCTAGCCTCAATATCTCCTTGCAGACTCCTCAAAGATAAAGAATCTGCAACTGGAAGGTATACAAGCAAGCAGATACCAACCCCGGCACAACATAAAAGGGAAAGAAAAGCCAAGAATGCTATGGCGTCAAACACAAGTCTTTCTGGATCACATAGGACGGATAAACCAAGCAGAACAACTCTTAATGGGAAAAAACTAGAAATAGAAACGATTAATGTGTACACTCTCTTTTGCAGACCCTTATTGATGACCGAATGAAGAATTCGTCTACCAAGCCAGAACAAGTAGGCAGTTAGCACAGTAGCAAAAAGACCAAGAAAGAGGGTACTCAATAGAGGGTAAGTACAGAGGGCAATATCACCATTTGACTTGGGAGACGAAGCTGCTTTGATGAAATAAGAAGGTAGTTTGGGATTGTGATCCTTCTTATACTCTGGTCCAATCAAAATAACTACTAGCTGAAGAATGAACATCGGAAAGCAACAAAGAAGAACAAAACCGGCTGTTTTCATGTTCCACTTCCGACCTAATGTTCCAGACCTCTGTAGAGATGCACGGAGAAGAAAAATGAGAGTAAGAAAAAGGCATGGTTCTGCGAAACCCAGGTTCGAAACAATGTAGCATTTGCAAACATTTTGCTGCCATTGCAAAGTCAGGGCATCCAAGACTCTCCCTTTGCGTCTCAACAGATTCAAACGAATAATTTCACCAAAACCCCACCAGACCGCAAAAAAGATGTATGTAATTCTGATAATCCAAGGACCACTGAAGTAATTAAGCTGAATCAGACCTTGCCCACGGATCCAACTGCGGAAGTAAAATGAATATACAATGCAAAATAAACCCAGAAGGACCAGTACAACAACAAGACAAATCGTCACCACACCAAGTGCATCAGCAACAAATCTCGTCAGGGGCATTACCCAAAGCACAGATTCCACGCATGCTCTCCGCCAGCATGGACACAAGAAAATTCTCTATTGAGTGCAGAATACCTCAGATACTGCAAGCAAGCTGACGCTACTTGAAAGCAATTATTGAAGACTGCTATCAGTTCCACAAATATCATATACGGCCACTTCAGAGATTGATTAGATGCTCCTTTGAACGAATAACAGGAAATGGCAACAAAAGTTGCTTAATACCTTCCAACCTTGAATAGTTCCTCTTTACCAACACAGGTGAACACTAAGAACTTATTGTAAGTAACCTTTTGGGATTGAGCATCCAACTTAACAACCTACAAAATTGGTATACAAAATCATTCATTGATCCAGATTGATGAAATGGATTGGTGAATCAACTGCAGGAAGAATAAGTCAAAAGTAGGTAAAGATCACACCATTCATCAACAGTTAACATTAGCATTACGATTATATAAGATGCAACATACATATATGTGCCGTGATCATAAACATGTGTGCTCGTTAGGGAAACAGTCAAATCTGCCCTCGCTAAAAAATACTAGTCAGAGTTGAGTAACTCAGTCAGGAAAGGAAGAATTCGTTCAGTGAAGAACTTATAGATATAAAGCAACAGAAAAGAGACAGAATATCTCCTTCAATAAAAGTCAACAAAAATGACAACTAGACAATATTTCTTTCGCTAAACCACACGTGGAGAAAATCTGAAAAATAAGGAAAAGCAAAGAAGGAGAACATCATGACGATGAAACAGAATGTTTCATCAGTTATGGTCAATACAAAAAATTGCTAAATGAGCCAGTAGATAGAACTAGTGAGATCTCAAAGAATCAAACGAAAAGCAAGCTGAACACGCCAACACATAGGATGCAAATAATATCTAAAAGCATTAAACAGTCGAATTCATTACAAGTGACATTGCCAATATCATTTGATGAGATTCTATTCAGTAGGTCCACATATATTCCACGTGGAACGGTTACATTGTAGCAACAGTCGAATTCATTACAGGTGACATTGCCAATATCATTTGATAAGATTCTATTCAGTGGGTCCACATATACTGCACGTGGAGCTGTTACATTGTAGCAGTAGTAGAGTGACAACTCTCATAACTGTTCGATACAGTTACCATTTTTAAATTTGAAATCCACAAAACCGTTGCATATAAAAGGGGATCGCAAGCAATTTGGCAAGAAGAGTTGCAAGTTACGAACCTAGATTCGAGTATTCCCGATTACCTTGTATGACATAATTATTTATGGAAAATGGTAATTAGGAACACAAAAACAGAAGAGAAGGGTGCACATGCTCCAACATCTGCAGCACAATGACGTACGACCAGCCTAAAACCTCCCAATAGGGTTTCAATTCCAAGTATCTTCAATAATATGTCTAGGAATAGTCAAATGAAGAACTGCTAAAGTCAATTAATCTCAAACCGCACACAAGAATCTTATCTACTTCATAATATCTCCGTCAATCTCTTTTGAGATTGCTAAATGAGCAACTGTACAAGTCCCCATAACCTTCACAAATGCATCAACTCACTTAAACCAAAAAACTTTAAAATTGCAGTAGGTAACTCATCAATCTGGTTCCCAAAACTCATTTAAATCAACTTTCTTTTACATTTATTCCATAGACGGTGCAAACATATGAAGCCCGCCAAATTTTCCACACTCAAACATACATAACCCACAGAAATTCAAAATTAAACTTAGCCTATCTATCCTAAAGATTTCCAACCACATTTATTTATTTATTTATTTCAAAAAACACAGTGATCAACCAGCGTAACCCAAACTAATCAATCAAATTAGCAATCTATACTCTTTCCTCAACAATAACTTCACGAAACACCATCCAAAAACTCGCAAACTGCAACATGCACGACAGTTTTCCCCAAAACAGCCAAACAAAATAACAACGAAAAACACATCGCAGAACCAAGCAGCAGAGAAAACCAAAAAAAAAAAAAAAAAAACTCCATAAAATCCGCACATTCTTACCAAACCGCAAAACCGACGCCTAAATAAACACATAAAATCTCCAAAACAACATTAAAAAAAATAATAACAATGAGTCGAACAGAGAGCTTACAACTTGCGAATCAACGATCCGGCGAGCTACGACGACGAATCCGTAATTCCTCAAGAAATGCCAAAAAACCCTAGCGAGAGAGAAAACAGAATCCAAGCCAAAAAGAGAAATTCTTTCTAGTGAGAGAGAGAGAGAGAGAGGAAAAGCAATGTAAGGTAGAGGGGAGTAGTCTTCCAAGAGAGAGAGAGTGGGACTTTGTTGCTGACAGCCTGTCGCCAGCCAATAAATCCAAAAATCAGGAGAAAAAAAATAAATTTAATTTTAAATAAATAGAAATAAGGCGGTATGTATGTATATAATTTCCTCTGCGCTGAATAATTTAATTTTTGGGCTACAAATGAAATAATATTTAAATTAATTTTGTTTTGGTGCGGGTGGGTATCTTAAGTAATTAAGTTGGAAAATTGAGGGAATTTTGTGTATTCAGACAGGCTGTACGCAGCTGGCATGTGATGTCCACGGAGCTGGACCCTCGCCCCCTTGTCCCTAGCCTATCTGGCATTTCGCGCGTGGCCGCCCTTCGCGGTGAATGTTCTGCTTTCTGCTTCTGCTTCTGCTTCGACTTCTGCTTCTGCTTCGGCTTCTGGCTTCTGCTTCTGCCCGCCTTGTGTGGGGATCCCCTGCTGTCGTTACTTTTGGATCATGCTGCACCCTTTCATTGTTTCTGCCTTGTACGCTTCCAATGTTGTTCCTCAATGTACAACAACAACTCACACGTGGATTATGAGACGAATATAATTTCTTAATGTGTCGCGATTAAATTATAATAAGTGGAAAATTAAATTGAAATAATATAGTTGAAATCAAATTGATACTGAAAAGTCTAGGTGTATTAAAGTCCAATTGAAATATTTTGTTAGTTGTTTACTTTCGATTTTTATAAAATTAAGTATTTGATTTTATTTCAGTTTTTCATTTTGATTTATCATAAATATATATATCATAGTAGTTTATAAATTTCTGGTAATAGTATAAGTTAGATAGATAATATCATATCATACTTAGATATCTAAATGGGAGACGTAAAAATGTACATATTATAAGGGGTCATTGACAAAACATGCCTCCAATCCACTCGGATCCATGATTTACTATAAGAAATAACGTCCCGCTAGTAATTCATTAGGTTTTGAATAAACCTGAAAAATTATCTTATTTTGAAAGTGTAATAATATAATCCCGATTATTAAACTAAATAAATATCAATAAAAATTATTAGGGTAAAATGCAGTTTACCCCCACGTGGTTTTATAAATATTTAAAATACCCTCTTTAGAAAAAAAATTTACTAAAAAACCCCCATGTGATCTTCAAAATAGGGCAAAACACCCCCTCGAACATGGCTGTGTATCTCGCTCGCCCTTCATGCGATCGGGGATTCATTTTTATCAATAAATTAATTTACATCTTTTTTTTTTTGTGAACAGGTAGATATAGCTTGTTATACATCTGACGGTTGAAATTTAAAAGGAATCAAATTAACAGTTAACTTTCATTAGATTTAAATCAAAGGTCCAGATTTAATACACAATTCAATGATTCAAATTTCACTTAATTTAAATTAACAGTTCAGATGCAATATACAAATATTTATATAATTTTTATTTATTAAATATGAATAAAATATTTAAATATATCAAAATATATTTTAAGAAATGTTTTTTAAAAAGTCTTCTTCCCCACCACCACCACCTCCCCTCATCACCGGTGCCCCCTTTCCACCGCCGCCGACATCGTCACAGCACGGTGCCGTCTTCGTCACGGTGCGCGGCCCCCTCTCCTCCTCCACGCGCGCCGCCCCTCTCCCCTCCCATCCGTCTCCTCCGTGCGCGCGGCCCCCTCTCCTCCTCCGCACGCGCGGCCCCTTCTCCTCCCATTCGCCACCTTCGCGCGCCGCCCCCTCCCCTCCTGGGCGCCGACGCGGCAACGGCCTGCTCCTCTCTCCCTCCCATTCTCTCTCTCTATATATATATACATATATACACATAAAATATAATATATATTCATATATAAATAAATATCTATAATTTTTAAAGATTTATAAATTATATTTAAATATATTTAATTTTAAAATATATTTTTATAATATTGACAAAATATGAATCGTCCATTTATAAGAGATGAGATCTAATGGTGTATAAATAATGGTAAAAATGATATTTTTTAATTATAAATTAAAAAAAAAAAAGTGCTTGTTGTGCACCTAACGCATGGAAGGGTGTTTTGCCCTATTTTGGAGATCACGGTGATTTTTTAGTGTTTTATTTTTCATAAAGAAATATTTTAAATATTTTTAAAAATAAGAGGGCTAAATTACATTTTACTGAAAATTATTAATATATTATCCAATCGAACCAGATAAACCATTTATCTCGTACACAAAATAAACGGACGAATGTGGATCCGTTGACCCAACTTGAATTGGGCATATACACAGTAGACTTGAAAGTTGCTAAAAGAGAATCAGAATCTACACGGGCCGGTTTCGGGCATGCTTATAACTTATAATAAGCTTTGGTCAACCCGTTTATGTAAACCTCGTGGAGAAAAGGCTAATTAAAATTAATTGTAATGACTTATTCTGAAATTAATATAATAATATATTGTTCCCATTTTCAATTTTGAAAATTACTAAAAATCCTTCTATGACACTCTTTTTTGGGTTTTATGTGGGGAATATAATAATATTATCTCGAAATTCTAAGTAATATTTATGAATTACTTATTAATTTGTCAAAATTGATTTCTTTTATGAATTAAAATATTGTAAACTGAATTATCATTATCACTTAGATAATGTTTGTCTTTTCCTTTTTTGGTCCACTAGTTTAATAAGTGTACTCGAGTTTGTTTAGTTTAACTGATACATCGGGTGCTAAAAAATCTTAATAAAATTTATTTGGGTGACAAATTTCAAATGTGCCAATGAAAATTACAAATTAAAATTTACATGGGAATGTTAAATAGGGATAAAACTGAAAATTTATGTAATTGTTTTGCTAACTTCAACATTTCTTGTCCAGGCCCTAACAAAATAAGGTCAGGTGTAAATGATGAATTTTTTGAGTGGTGTAAATGTAATTTCAAAACTTTTTTGGAGGAAAGTATAATTTTATAGTTTAAAGGGAGTTTAAATATAATTAATCCTAAAATTTAAATGATTTAAAAGCAGAAGTTACAAACCTGAAATACTTAGTATGTTTATTCTCAACCGAAAAAAACTAATAAATATTTAAAACTTAAATTAAAAAAGCTATAAGTAATTAATCAGATGGTTGACCTAAGTCAAGAGGTGCTTATTTCAAATCAAAGTGGTCCATTTACTGAAGTTGAAAGTAAAAGGACCACTCCTCCAACACAAAAAGCAGATACAATAAGATGGCAAATTGGCAATACATCATTTTCAGGGAAGAACATGACACTAACATATCTAACATTATTTCAATTAAATTATTTATATTAAAATCATTTTGTATTTTGCTTTTTTAACCCCTTTTAGAATCTTCACACAGAAACTTCTATTATATATATCAATTTTGATATTTTTTCAGCTATACATGTATTACGTGGGCCCCACATATTTGTCTTTGTTGTCGTCCCACCATCTTTTAATATATATGATGTATATGATAGTAATAAACATTTACTTATAAAGGTATAAGAGTAATTTTCTTATATAAGCCATATAATAAATATCACACCCTAACACACCATAAAATAACTGACATCACTATAAATAACCCCTATATTATTTTTTAAAGGGGATTGGATTTTTCATTGATTTTGACAAGACATACACAAAAATTCTCTCACTAGACTTGGGGTGTAATCGTGTCGAGGGGTGATTTTCCCGATTATTCCTTTGCTTCAAACCACTTCCACATCATTAGCGCCGTCTGTGGGAAACCATCACCTCGACATTGAAAATGCAAACCAGTTCGCGTGCTCGCGATGTTCAAAGAGTGGACAGTGCCCAAGAAACACATGAAAACGGAGCAGAGCAAAACCCACCCCGTGAACAGTCACCACAACATGAGATGAACCTTCCACCCCATGAACAACCCCAGCCAAACGGGAGGGCCTGCTACCCCATGAACAAGTGCCTCAGGAGGAAGCACCTTATCCCAGTGCACAATCCCCACCCCCTGGCAAAGAACCACCCGGTGAACAAACACCACCCCCTTGGTGGAATCACCCCTTCCAAGGAGTTCAACCTGAAAGTCCGATGATCCAGTTGACGCAAGAGGCCTTACTAGCACTGATCCATGACGCATCCAACCGAGCAGCCGCTCAAGCGATAGCTCAATTTGCGACTAATCACCCCATGAACCCACCCCCTCATTCTCCTCATTGAAGTCGAGAAGAGTCCTCGGCTCCCGAGGAGAATGAAAAGAGGCGGGATGAGGTGAATAGCAGAGTATCCAAACCGGAGTTGTCCAGGAACAAGATCAACTCCCCCCGCAGCCAAGGCAACCCACAACACCTATACTCTCGAGGGGAGTAGAGGACTCATATCTCCCCTTGGCCGTGGCTCCTCCAAGACGTAGGCCTTTCTGCATGGCGATCCTAGCCGAGACACTTCCGACGGGCGTTAAAGTGTCAAACCTCTCGGAGTACGATGGAACGGGAGACCCGCAAGAACACTTAGACAAATTTTATGCTAAAATTGATTGGTACGACATGAGTGATGCCGCCTACTGCAAGGTCTTCCGCACTACGCTTACAAAGTGTGCTCTAGCTTGGTTCAATCAACTACCAGCTGGAGCTATCTCCAGCCTCGAGCAGCTAACACAACGTTTTTTACATTACTTCTCTATGAACAACAAAGTCCCAAAAACGACCGCATACCTTTTCACCATCCGCCAGAAGGAGATGGAGTCATTGAGGGATTACGTTCAGAGATTCGTAGAGGCCGTGCATGAGGTGCCCCATGTTAACCACGAATTGTTGTCTAGCATTATGCAACAAAACTTGCTTCTAGAAAGGTTCAAAGAGTCTATAGCCGGAAAATCCCCCGACACTTTGGAAGACTTACTCCTACGATCACAAAAGTACATCAGAATCGAGGAATCCCAAGCTGCGGATCCTACCCTCAGTGTCAAGAGGAAAGGTAGGGAGGAAGAAAATGAGCCGCGGAAGAATGAGGAACGCAAGCATGTGCCCCCCACCAGATTTACGCACTACACCCCTTTAAACGCCCCTAGAGGAGAAATATTAGTCGTGGCGGAGCAACAAGGGCTGATTGACCAATGGCCGAGAAAAATGAAGGACAATCCCAATAGGCTAAAGTCCGACAAATATTGTCGCTTCCACCGTGACATTGGGCATACGACTGAGGAGTATCATCACCTCCAAAATGAGATAGAGAAATTGATCCAATGAGGACACTTGAAGGAGTATGTCAACTAATATTCACGAGGATGCCAATTTGACCAGGAGGATGCGGTCATGCACCCCATGACGAGCTCTAGGCCGCGCACCCCATGATGAGCTCGAGCCACGCATCGAGCTTGTAGCGAGGGGAGGCAAGGCCGTGCACCCCATGCAGAAGTCATCTCATGATCTCATAAGGATCGACGAGAAAAGACTCCCTCGCTACGAAGTAGTAACATTAAGTTCGCATAGCAGGTAAAATTATCTTTTGGTTATTCACTTGTAATAGGAGAAAGCTCGAGTAGAAGGTGAATAAATCCTTCTCCCCTTTTGATTTCCCCTAAGACGTTGTAATGCGAACATTGAGTAATGAAGTTAATTTTCTTGTCGTAGTCTCAGAGAAAAAAAAAAAAAAAAAAACTCACGGGAACTTTGCATCCCCTTGAAGTTGGTAAAAGACCAATTCTGGGACATGAGCAAGTATCATTTGAGACAATGTCTTCTTAGATGAAACTTGAGGTCGTCGTAAGAAACATCACCTTGGAAACTTTGCCTCCCCTTGAAGTTGGTAAAAAACCAGCTCCGGGACTTGAGCAAGTATCCTTTGAGGCAATGTCTTCTTAGATGAAATTTGAGATTGTCGTAAGAAATATCCCCCCAGAAACTTCGCATCCCCTTGAGGTTGGTGAAAGACCAATTCTGGGACATGAGCAAGTATCCCTTGAGGCAACATCCCCATGGATGAAACTTGATATCCTCGTCAAGAATACGATCACGGAAACTTTGCCCTCCTAGAAGTTGATAAAGATCGACTCCGGACATGAGCAAAAGCATCCCTTGAAACAACTTCGGTAAAGATAATGAAAACACAATAACGAAACATATACAACAACTACATTCATGAGTGCTAAATAGTGTCGAATTACATGCCAAAACATCCGGCCATAAGAGTCAGAAGAAAGTCATCCCAAGTACTAAGTCTTGCCAAATTACACACCAAAATATCCGACCATACAAGTCGGAGAAAGCTACCCGAAATACTACTAAATAAATAATAACTACGCTCCCCCGTCTTCCCAAGGTCTTGGGGGGGCTCTGTCACGAGAAGGATCCACCTCCTCCTCATCCTCCAAGAGGAGTGTCATCTCGAGAAAGAGACCTCCCCCTCCTGAAATGTGTTGTCCCAAGGAGAAGCGCGCTCAAGGGAAAGGGGAGGTCAAGTCCCTCCTCATTTTCTTAGAAGAGTGTCATCTCGATGAGAGCCTTAAGGGGAAACCAGAGGCCAAACACACCCTCCTCTTGGAGGCGGAGGTTTAAGCACCCGTTCCTTCTGCAGGAGTGTTGTGTCGAGTAGGAGACCTCATCCTCCTAGAGGAGTGTCACATCGATAATGAGCGCCCTACGGAAAGAGCGTAGGTCAAACACCTCATCGTTAGGGGAGGAGAAGAGGTGAAACTAAAAAAATAAAAATTAAATTAAATTAAATTAAAAAAAAATTACATCTCAAGTAGGGATAGAAATAAAAAAAATCCAATCGCCTTCTGGATTCGACGATTGGCAACTGGAATATTTCCTTAGTTGAATCCATCTTTCCTCCTCAAGATGCAGCAGCAATCCTTGCAATTCCTGTCAGCTGTATTGGATTGAGGGACGAAGGAGTGTGGTATTTTTTCGAAATCTGGGCAGTATTCGATTAAATCATTTAATCCGCAACTTGAGTTGTCAGTCGGCTCCTAGCTCTTCAGGTGATAATGATCCTTCTATTCCAACCAATTGGCTTCGAGTCTGGAACGCGAATGTGCCTAAAAAAATTAGCTTCTTTGCTTGGCGCTTATGCAATGATGCGTTCCCCATTGACAGTAATTTCCAAAGACATTTTCCCACCTCAGATTTTTGTTGTCCATTTTGCAATGACTCTGATGAAACCAACAGACACATTTCTCCTTTGCCCTTTTAGCATATTAATTTGGTGCCTTTCACATATTCGATGGTGATTTCATCTTGGCAAACGAATGCTCGTGATTGGATTTTCACAGCACAACAGAATCTCGATGATGCTGACTTCAATTTCTTCTTGGTCATTTGTTGGAGTATTTGGTGGTGTCGCAACAAGAAATGGTCCGAAGATGTGTCTAAGTCTCCGGATCAGGTCATCTCTTTCGCCCGGAGCTATTTGGACTCATTTTTAAACGTTTTGACGACTGCTCCAAATCTGGTCCAGTCTCCAGTCATGAACTCGTGGAACCCGCCCTCAACAGGTACGGTTAAACTCAACTTTGATGTGGCTCTCTTTGCGAAATCGGGGGATTTCTCTATTGGTGTTGTGGCTCGGGATTCCAGCGATCAGTGTCTTGGATGGCTCACCAGACGTCTTCATCACACAATTACTCCGGAGATTGCTGAAACTTGGGCGGCATGAATGGCGGTGGAATTTTCAGTTAGACACAAATGGCCACACATTATACTGGAAGGAGATTGTGCTAATTTATACAACCAATTGCTGGGACAATTATCTTACTCTTCTACGGCGAACCCTCTTATTCATGACATTAGCTTTCTATGTTCTTATTTTCAATCTTGTTCTTTCAGCTTAGTACGTTGAGAAGGTAATGGTGTAGTCCATTCTCTTACTCGCTTTGCAACTCATTTTGCTGAAGGTCTCCTTGACCTTCCAACCCCTTGTAATGACTCTCTCCTGGCTGATTTGCCTTTTCGTTAATTTAATACTAGTTACCTTTAAAAAAAAGAAATAAAAAATACCTCTCCCGTTGGTAGAGTAAGACAACTCGGCCACTCATCACATTTTCCATGATGCATGAAAATCCTCTAGTGTGATGGGGAGTCACACCTCTCGAAGACGACGTCGAAATTTCTCAAAACACATGAAAGAGAATAACTTCTACTAGTAGAAATTAAGAATAAAAACGAACACAAAACATGGGCCAGACCCGGGCGGCTCACCAGCTTGAGGCATGCCTCGAGATGGGTTTTGCGCGTCCAGGTCGAGCCCTAGGTCGACCTGGGCTTTGCACCACAAATCTTGGATCGAAAACCTCTCCAATATTAATTTAAATAGTTGTGCTACTTGAGAGGCCCTAAATGCTTTCCATGTTTTCTTATTCTCGGACGATCACACGTCTTCTAAAAACTTATCCGAGAAAAATTAATGGATTCCCACCTACCCTTCCCATGCATTCAACGCTTCATTTTTTTTTCTTGCAAAGAATTCTTACTCTCATCCGGATTACTGCTTCTTGTGAAGTATTCCGTCCGAGAGTGGGGGGTTGTATGATGTATATGATAGAAATAAACATTTCTTATAAGGGTATAAGAGTAATTTCCTTATGTAAGACACATAATAAATATTCCACCCTAACACACCATTAAATAACTAACATCACTATAAATACCCCCTATATATTTTTTTAAATGGGATTGGACTATTCATTGATTTGACAAGACATACACAAAAATTCTCTCACTAGACTTGGGGTTGTGATCGTGTCGAGGGTTATTTTTCTGATTATTCCTTCGCTGCAAACCACTTCCACATCAATATATTTTAGTAAGTTCTCTTAAGGTCGTGTTTACTTCATGGCACCGACCTCATGTTAATCAGTGATAATTATGGATAAAAGAGAGATCACTATCCAAATATGTAGAATTAAATGTAATTCTACCTTTGTGTCCCTACTAATGGCTTGTTTTGGTAATTCAAGAAAAAAATGCATAAATAAATTAGTGAGTGTTTGTAATTTATTAGTAAACTATTGGTTTGATGAAGGGAGAAATTAAAATTTCCTCTTAATATTTTCATTTTGAATTATTTCACATTGCCGACAGGGAAGAGCTTTGTGCAAGGGCAAGCATGAAAAATGATTTTTTGTCACACATTTGATCCATGATCTTTGTTACAAGTAAACAAAAAATAATTTAACCTTATCGTGTGTCAATACAAAAAATATTAAGTGGGATAATATAATCCCGTTCTCCATTTTATTCATCGTTTATCTATCGCACCTTAATCCCCCTCCAAGCAAACGTGGCCTTAGGAAAATTGCATAATATTTGGATTGCTTTTTAGTTTAAATTGGAATTGAATTAATAAATATAATTATATATTTGATTCTTATAATTTTATTTGATTTTATTTAAAGTTGGACATTTTTATTTTTTTCAACCAAATTTTATTCATTTAGCCGCTCCCATCGTGTACATATGTATACTTATTACATCTCTACAATTTAAGGGCATGTTTATTTATTTAGATTCAGTTAGACACTCGGTTCAATCCAGTTCCATGCTAATAAATGCTAATAACATGTTTACTTGCAATTTGCTTGTCCTTTGGGTTCGGCCAACTTAGACCTAAACGGGATTGCATGGGAATTATCGTTCATGATACCTCCACATTTAGGGCATGTTTACTATGGGGTATAGGATAACATGGTCAAATATTAATTTAGGATTGTCTTAGTGACAAGTGGTTATTTGACAATTTAAATTTGTGTTTACTTGTTGGCACAATGTGATGGATAATTTTCTTGATTTCTAATTGCCGTGTTTTACTTCACTGGATTACTGGATGTACTAATGTGTCCATTTACCATTTTTTTCCAGTAATAGGACAAAATGTCAAATCACAAAACCCCTACTCAAACCACATAGATCGTTTCTTTTCATTTCCCAGCCACTGATCCCCCCGTTCATTCTCCCAAATTGCAGATTTTCATTCGTTTCTCTCGAAGGGTAGCAAAAGCAACATCTACATTCACTTGTCTCCTCTACTATAGCTCTTCAGTACATTCCAGATATCAATGGCATAAATTACAGCTTCGATTCCTTTTTAATGGCAGCGGGTAAAATAATTTGAATATGAGTTTGTTAATATTCTCTTGGGTCATTTTCAGAAAGCATTTTAGGGTTTGGGTACTTGTTTGTGAATGATTCCCAAAATCCTGCATAGCGCAATTTTCAATTAATTAGTGATATTGTCAATAACTCTTTAATTAGCGACACAGGAGACTGAATCGCCATACGTGTTCTATGTTAAAAATTTTCTACTGACAATGTCACTTACATTTTATCCTAATCAAACAACCATGAATAGTCGACGGCATATATAGTTGTTCGGCGTTTAAAAAATTGGGTTGCATATCGTTCAAAAATTCTGCTTTTGCGTTTTTGTCTTCTTCTATGAGCATTGCACCATTGTTTCTATTCAGTTACTACCCTAGCATGACAATACTCCCTGTGATTTCAATGTATACTGATTCATAGTGATATTATGTCTGCCACCAAACATTCGTAAACAACAACGTCTTCGTACGCGTTTGCTATGGATATAGATTTATTTGTTTACCCCCTCTAATAGGTATGATTTTTACAATGTCTTGTTGTTGTGTTAAAAGTTATATACTTTTTGTCACTAGGCACATCATTATGTTATCATTATATAATGAATCGTGGTAATGTCATATATTCGTACTTTCTACCTCGATGATCTTCCTTGAACATATGTTCTATGTAATTACATGCAGGAACATGGCTAACGATGCTCGCACCCGTCCTGTTCCTTCTTATAAAAATTCAACATCCTCCTCCGGGACGTTCTCACTGCCAAAATTGTTTGCATTCCAGGAGAGTTGGAAACATGTGCCCTCCACAAAAAAGTTCTTTTATTGCAAGCACTTTTCCAAACAAAGTGGACCGATGCTTTATTCAAGAGCTAGTTTCGCAAGGTTGAATCTGGTTCAATTGAAGGCGGTAAGCCGAATGAGGCAGTCATCCACGAAGAGTAGCTGCAACGAATGTCGTGTTCAGTACCAAGCTATTTTGGGCCAGGCTAGATTTTCAAACGTTTAGCTGGCTAATCAACCGCCCTAGCGTCCGGTGGATTGCGCGGCCCAATATTATCCTCGTGAACAAAGCATTATGGGAGGACATTAGACGGGTAAATATATGTTAAATGAAAGTTAAGATGATCATCTTTCCTTGTGTCTTGCATACGCAAACGAAACTATAGAAGAATTAAATGGTTAATTATGGACCATGGTTAGCGTTATGATGATTTTTACCTGTTTCTTATTGCAATTTCCTATGCAGTAACACTTTTTAGTTTTCAGGAGAAGCCTTTTGCTCTAGCCTACCAGTTTGACACAGAGCCTGCCTGGGCGGACTTGAAGATATTTTCGGTGTTACGGAGAATGAACCTTACCACCCCAGTGATGACTAGGTGTACCCTGACCGCGGGAATCTACCAGAGGAAATTGTAGTTGGTGTACCGTCGGACGAACGTGGTTTTTCCGAAGGAGACTCAGTTGATAAGCCTTTGGTTTAGCAAAATAAATTTGTGATGGACATTTAGTAAGTATTATGAATCGCTTATAAGTAGTACTTATTGTATAATGTTGCCCTATTTTCTTAAGTCCTTATCCAATTGTATTAATTAGTCCATATTTTGGCTGCTTCCTTGTGGCATATTTGGATTTCGTACTATTCAATCATTTTATAATACAGTCTTGCACAACTTTTTAAATCGAAAAAGTACTGAATTTGAATTATGCAGGTCCCTGACATATTAAGACTACCACGATTAATATTAATTTGATATTACAACGATCGAACTATGATTTAATTAAAATGAACTCAAATCATCTCTAGGACAGGAATGATGCTAGGCGTATAGTTCGGCCAATGTGTTTCAAAGTTTGCTAATTTGGCGTGACTTCGATACAAATTTTTTCCATACGCTATTATTGCAAACAATGTGGTGGAGTATACTATGAAGAGAAAATAGAGATGGTGCCATAGAAGCTGCAGCAGAAGAAAGAGCAAAATGAATTTCGTGTATTAAATTTCTGTATATACAAGATGATCTCTGGCAGCTCATTAAATAGAGCTTAGAGAATTAATAATCATCGTTAACAACCCTTAACTTCTTAACTACTCTATCTAACTAAAACCAACAAGGTTGTGCAATGTAATCGTGCTTTTACTAACAAAGTCGCACGCATGTCTAAAGAGCTAGCACCCAGGATAAAATTCTGAAAGTGCAGCGTGAGACAACAGAGCACGTTTCTCTCTATTTCTTCTTAACTAGACCATGTAAAGTCTCCACCCCCTCCTCAAGTTTAACTTAGGGTGAGATCAACCAAGTCTAACTTGGACAATAATCTCAAGAATGTAGGTCCAATTAACACTTTGGTGAAGAGATATGCCACTTGCTGCTGGGAAGGTATATGTACGGGTGCGAGGAAGCCGGATTTGAATTTGTCTCGAACGAGATGGCAGTCTATTTCTAAGTGCTTTATCCTCTCATGAAAAACATGATTCGCCACTATATGGAGCACCACCTGATTGTCACAGTAGAGGGAATGGGTGTGCTACCTAGAACACAAAGATCTTGTAGTAAGTTGAACACTCAGACCAACTCACACGCAGTTGAGGCCATGCTCCTGTATGCGGCCTCGGCTGTGGACCGAGAGACGGTGTTTTGCTTCTTTGTTCTCGAGGAAACCAGTGAAGAACCTAGGAAGATGCAGAACCCCGTCAACAAGTGTCGCATGTTGAGGTGAGCCGCCCAGTCCGCATCACAGTAGGCTCTCACTCTATCTATGTCTTCTGACGGAAAGAACATCCCCTTGTTGGGGGATCCTTTTAGGTACTTGAGCAAATGGGAGTTGCATCCTAATGCTGCTAGCACGAAAATTGCATGAACTGACTTAATTGCTGTGTAGCATGGCAAATGTCGGGTCTGGTAAAGCCAAGGTAGAGCAAACGGCCGACGAGTCTTCTATAGGATTCTGGCTGGAGATGCGTACTTCCTGCCTCCATGGTAAACTTAATTCCTAGTGGAAGGGGCATGGTGATAGGCTTAGCACGTTCCAATCCAGCATCTGAAAGGAGATCTTTGTTGTATATGGATTGAGTGACTGCTAAACCTTGTTTTGACCTAGCTATCTCCAGTCCTATGTAGTACTTGGTTGCTCCTAGGTCTTTGATCGTGAACTCACTATCAAGACATTGTTTCACTTCCTGAATCTGCACCTCGGAAGCCCCTACAATAAGAATGTCATCTACATAAACAAGTAAAGCCACCATATCCGTAGGAATAATTTTAGTGAATAAACAATGGTCATGTGGGGACTATATGCAGCCAAAACGCTCTACTTTGCATGTGAATTCCACATTCCATTGTCGCGAGGCCT
The DNA here is from genome assembly GCA_034509735.1 of Sesamum alatum. Classification (NCBI taxonomy): domain Eukaryota; kingdom Viridiplantae; phylum Streptophyta; class Magnoliopsida; order Lamiales; family Pedaliaceae; genus Sesamum; species Sesamum alatum. The sequence continues at coordinate 18,346,304 of JACGWO010000001.1, read as the reverse complement.
GTTGCAAGCCGTATAATGAACGCCTCAGCTTGCAAGCATGCCCTTATGGCACTTTGTATCCTTTGGGTGGCAACATATAAATTTCCTTGTCCAAGAAGCCATGCAAGAATGCATTGTTCACATCGATGTGATGTAAACACTACTGTTTTGCAACTGCGACCACCAAGAGGTCCCTTACAGGGACCGCCTTTACAGCCGGAGAGAAGCTATCTACATAGTCTATCCCCTCAACCTGATTGTACCCTTTGGCGAATAGTCTAGCCTTACTTGTCCAACTTTTCGTCCGCCTTAACCTTCAGTTTGTAGATCCATCGACAACCTATTGCCCTTTTTCCTGGAGGTAAGGGGTAACGTCCAATGTGGAGTCGCCTTCTAACGCGTCTATCTCAGCCTGCATGGCTACCCTCCACTGGGGATGTCGGTCCGCTTGTTGAAAGCTTTTGCATTCCTGCAGATTGGTTAGAGAAGCCATAAAACATGCATGCAATGAACGGAAACTAATAACTTCAGGGGTTCAGTGTTCAGTGCTAGCATAATCACAATAAAAATCTTGCATCCATGAGGGCTTATTTGCAGTTCTGTTCAATTTTCTTAATACTTTTTCAGGTTGTGTTTCATTATGTGCTTCTGTTTCTGGTTCTAAAGATGGCTGAACTTATTTGTTGTCTAGGCTAGATTTGAGGGGGGCCTCATGCCGATCTTCCAGAGCACAAGGAAATATGGTAGGTAATAAGGTCCAGTTTTTCTGAAGCTGCATATGGAAAAATATCCTCATGAAAGATCACATCTCTCGACATAATAAGGGTATGAGTTTCTATATCGTATATCCTATATCCTTTTTGTCCGGCTGCATAACCTAGAAACACTCCTTTGATAGCTCTCCTTTCAAACTTAGTTTTATGAGGCTTAATATTAGTAGCAAAACATAAGCTTCCAAAAATCCTCATATGATCATATGTGGGTCGCCTTTTATGTAAAATTTCAAAAGGAGACTTCCATTCTAGGATTGGGGTAAGTAACCTATTTACAATGTAGGTGGTAGTCAAGAGAGCTTTAGACCAATATACACTGGGCATGTTGGCCTGAAACATGAGTGCTCTTGCTACCTGAAGCAAGTGTTTTTGCTTTCTCTCCACCACCCCATTTTGCTGGGGTGTATGTGTGCAATACGTCTGATGTATTATGCCTTTAGAGTTCATGAAATTTTGACATTCTTTACCTAAGAATTCTACCCCATTATCACTCCTTAAGACTTTAACCCTTTTGTCAAATTGCGTAGATATTATTTTTACATAGGCTTTCGAGATGTTTAGTGATTGTGATTTATGTTTCATAAGGAACGTCCAGGTGCTTCTACTATAGTCATCTACAAAGGTCAGCATGTATGTGCAATGAGACAATGAGGGTTGGTTGTAAGGGCCCCATATGTCCATGTGCACAATATCAAAAGGTCCTGTTGTTTTGGACTGACTAATGGGAAAAGTTACTCTTTGCTGTTTCGCAAGAGGGCAAGTTTCACCACATCTAAAATGGTTTCAATTTTATTCAGAAAGTTCAAATGCTTTAATACAACATCAGACGTGTGGCTGAGGCGCCTATGCCACAGATTTATCTCTAAGGTTCTAGCAGCTAAACCCCTTTCATAGGGATGATTCAACACATTATCAATTACATGGGTTTTAAAAGAATTTTCATCCAAGGAGAAAAATAAATGATTGGATCATTTATTGGGAAATCCATTTGATGGATGGTCCAAGAAATAGTTAATTGGATTAGTTAATTTTTGGACTTAGAACCTTTAAATTAATTGGATTAATTTATCGGGTTTGGATTAATTAATTGATTGGATCAATTAATTAGAGTTCGGACTTATGTTTATTTAATTGGATTAAATAAACTTATGGGCTTCAATTGGATTGACATTAATTGGATTAATTAATTCCCAATAGACTTTGTTTGGACTTAATTTAATTATATTAAATAAAAGTCCAAGACTAGTAGTCCTAGTCCATGGAAAAATTCAATTTATAGCAAGTGAAGGAAGAATTAAAATCTTCCACATGTGAGGCACATGTGACCAGCCTTTATATGGTTTGGTGGGTGGTTTTATTTGTTATAATGTTGCATGTTTATGTAGAGAGTGGTGAGTGTATGTAGGTTGCTTTAGAAGTTAACCATAGAAGTTGAATTTTGAATTCAACAACTCTACATACACAAAACCATTCACGTAACTTGAATGGCTATGGCTTGCACGAATTTTTCCATCAAAATACTCTCCAAAATTCTCTGAAAAACTCTCCTTTTTGTGTTCATACCTTTTGGAAAGGATTGAACTAAAACATTCCAAAAGGCACTAAACAATAGTGTTGTTTTGGAAGTGTTTCTTCTTCTTTTCTCTACTTCCATCTAGCAATAGATTAGAGATCTATTCTATAGTGTGGTGTGGACAAATTAGAGGAGTTCTATATTGAATTCTCAAGTGAACAGAAAGGAAACAACGCACGTACCGGTTATACGTGTAGTAAACAAAAAGGTAGATTTTCTTTACATTTTCATGTATCTTTTTATTTTTTTCCTTTAGCCACATGTCCAACATCTTTTCCTTCTTTATTTATGCTATGACAAAACACCGAACGCCCAGGAAACTCAAAGGAAACACCCTTTTGAACCCGTTTTATATTATGCTTTAATTTCACGTTTTTACGCTTCCGTTGAGTTCTCGGGCCATACCCGATTCTTTCACTCTTGCCCACTGCTCGTAATCCTTTGAATCTTCACCAGGCTTGGGAATTTTCCCATTTATATATACCAATTTCATCTTGCCCCTTAGGGTAAATTTTATCGAACGACTCCATGACCGGAAGTTTGCTCCAGTCAAGACATTAGACACCAAGATAGTTCCAGGATTTTTAGTCACTTGAGCCTTCAAAAATTCCAGATCCGCATCTGCCTTCTTTCCGGTATTTTCTTGTTTTGCCTGGGTCTCCATGGTTGATGCAGAATATACCTTCAGATTTTCTTTTTAACCCAAAACTGAAAACGTACCAGAGACCATCAAAATATGGCTCTGATACCATGAAGAGAAAATAGAGATAGTGCCATAGAAGCTGCAGCAGAAGTTTTCTTTAAGAAGAGCAAAATGAATTTCGTGTATTGAATTTCTAGATATACAAGATGATCTCTGGCAGCTCATTAAATAGAGCTTAGAGAGTTAATAATCGTTGTTAACAACCCTTAACCTCTTAACTGTTCTATCTAACTAAAATCAACAAGACTGTGCAATGTAATAATGCTTTTACTAACAAAATCGCACGCACGTCTAAAGAGCTAGCGCCTAGGACAAAATTCTGAAAGTGCAATTTTTTTTGGATGAGAAACGTGAGACAACAGAGCACGTTTCTCTCTATTTCTTCTTAACTGGACCTTGTAAAGTCTTCATACTAAACGTGCGTTATTTCATTTTTTTTTCAAGAAGCGACTTTGACTTTATTTCTCATTAAACTAAACAATGTCATTACTTTGACATGTTATCCGGTGCATTTTCTACTACTAAAACCACAATTAACATAATGTGGGAATACACTTAGCGACACTGTTTGTGGACATTAAATTTTACATAAATAACATTCTTTTACTTATTTGCTATGTTTTATTTTCTCTCCTTGCATGACGCACAAATTTTCTTATAAATGAAGGGCAAAATCTCAGACCGCCTCTATCATCTATGTAAAAAATCTACGATTTATTGTGATGAATTTTATTTAACCTCATCCCATAGTAAAGGTTTTAATTTTAGCGTAATTTATTAAATAATTATATTATTTAGTATTTAGCTAGGACTTGTGTGGAACAGAGGCCACCGTTTATTAACAGCTAATGCGACTCCCAACCCTCTACTTGCCATGCAATAATCCTAACTTGACACTATTTAGGTCAAAAACTATTATTTTGCCTGAAACATGTAGGTTGTAGTTGCACTGAAGTTACAGTAATAAGACCACATATGGATTGTTAGCACTCAATTACAAGCATGAATTAATGTTGGCAGAGAAGTTAATTGTTTGACTAAAACAGTTGTAGGTATGTGAGAAGCGTCCACATAATCCTCACAAATCTATGTTACAATTAAATAGTATATTAATGAATGTTTTCACACTGCAACATATAATTGTATATAGGCGTGATTTTTAATTATTGTATCATTACCACATATTACTTTTGATTAATGTGAAGCTAGCTGCATGTGAGTAATTTATTTCGATTTCAACTGATGCCCTTAACTTCAGTCACAATTATAGGAATTTGTTAATAAATTACTAAACTTATTATTTAAAACGACTGCTAGTACACGCGGTTTTATTTTCCCTAATACCGACTCTTTATCATATCCACAACAGGGCATTTAAATAAACTAATCCAATAGTTTGTTAAATGGAGCATTTTGTGAATGGAATTTATGAATACGAAAAAGAAAAACATTATAAGATATAAATATCGCAGAGCATGGTGCAATATGTATCAATAAATAAATGAGAAACGTACAAAGAAGTTTTTATAGAGTTCCATACTTAGCGTGAGGAGGACATTAACATGACTACTTCTTAAACTTTTTTTTTTCTTTTCTTGGCAAGCTAAGAAGCTATCGATTTCATAATATAGCCCTAAAAAAATTGTATTGCATGTATAGGGATATATATAAGGCTATTACATCAATCCTAACTTGTCCCATCTTATAAATAAAGGTTTCACAAGAAAATATTGTTGTGAATATATGCATGGCAGGTTTGACACTATTATGCATGACAGGTTTTGACACTATTATGCATGGCTCCTGTTTATGGAGTTTTTCTATATATAGGTGTTTTGTGAAGGTAAAGTTTGCACCACTACCTTGCTAACATGTAACCCTTGCCTCTTTCCATCTTTGTTTATATTCTTTTCAATCGTCAATATGGTGTTTCAAGATGGATACTACTTCCAAGATAAGTTTTTCTACAACACGAAGTGCTCCAAAGATATGGAAGCCACGTTCGTCGATTCACTAGTCCAGCATCAGCACAATGAGTCCTTCCACTGAGATTGCGTCGACTTTCACACTATTCTTTTTTACATCTACGATGTGAACAAGGAACATTTCACCAAACACTCGTACACAACGGGCCAACATAAGCTTAAGAAACTGAGAGAACGATACGTGTTTGTTTAGTTGGTTGTTAATCGTATTTGGTGTTTGTAACAAGGTAGATTGTTACGTTGTAGCCGACGACAAAACTTGGGAACTGATCATAAAGGTAAAATATATATTTCATGTGTAATGACCAATTTTTTTGATAGATGCACCATTATACACTCTTTTGGAACACTAACGAGTTGTTAATTTTTTCTCGGGTTTATGATGGATGAATACTCACATTTTAAATGTTGTAGGAACACGTCCTAATCAAATGCTATGTGAATGTGTACGAAGATTTCTACGAGAATCTCTATTTGCTTTTGGGCTCTGATGCACCTAACTATACATGTCTCCTTGAGGAGGAGGAAGTGGACTCCATCGCATCATTTGTTGTACTTCCTGGATAGGTGGATGATTACCTCCGTTGCCGACGAACAACATAATCCTGGCAAACATTGGATAATTAGATGATGTTTCACTTGACGCGACCTTGTTGTGGTGCATTTAGAATAGTACTACGCTTCAGATGATGACGAAGCCGACTCAATGGTTGGTATCCCTGGCTTTGTAAGCCCGATCAATCCTTGTCCTTGTGCTCCTCCACCTTCTCCCGATCCCAACTATGTCTCAGTTGAGCACCCAAACTCATCCGCATCCAGTGAAATCAGCAAATCCTCCTAGTGGGGTCTCTTTCTCTTTCTTTCTCTCTCTCTCTCTCTCTCTATATATATATATATATATATATTGTGGCCTACTTTGGTGTTGCATGGGCAAATTTTGGTATGTTTTGTCCAGTCTAGTTTTGGCTCAATATGTTTTGTATCGCTTAAGGCAGGTGTGCCTAAGATGATGGACGGTTTGTGTTATGATCATGCAGTGGTAGTTGGGCGCGACGGACTGTTAATTTTTGTTTTGTGGCCACTTTTTGTACGTGCTAGTACTCGTTATTATGATAAGTGTCTCAGATGTCCTTATGTCCCCAAATATGTTGTGTATTTCACTTGCGTAAGAACTCTCTTTCTTTATACATCCATAAACTAATTTGTCATAATAATACGTTAGTAATATTATAATGGGACTTATAAATTTTTAAATGATTTGAGTTGTAGCAGTTAAATGGAGAATTATAATTTCTATGTAATGCACATTGTTTATTTGAAATCATATCATTCCAAATAATATTGACTGCACTATTAAAATCATATCCACACATAATGACAATGACATTAAATAATATTCTTGTGCATGAAGCATTAGTATTACACAATTACATTTTCAAAAAATATTTATAACATTTTTTTAGTTGAGAAGGAATGAATTCAATTATATAAATTGTAATTCAGATTGTAAAATAATTGGTTGAACCTCCCATTGTTCGAAAGAATAACTATCTTTTAATTAAATACATCAATTTTATGTGCAGGTTTTATGAGCAATTAATTTGTATTTTTAAGTTTTGCATTATTATTTGTTTTAATTTGTATCCATACCTTATACTTTTCTATGACTACTATATGTGAATGTATTTAATTTTAAACTATTGACAGTATATGGTTAACTAATTATTTGGTGCAATGTATTACACATTCATTATTATATGAAGTTAAATTTATAAATTTTATAACCAGTAAACATTATATTAATTTCACTGGTTTATTTATCCTCTTTTTGGTTTTTTCTAGTTTCCACATAATTAACTCATTATTTATTTATTGTTTTATTGTAATTAGTTTAAAAATTTTATGCAGCTTTTAAAGCATAAAATAATACTTTTTCTCTGGTGAGGACTTATAATTACGTCAATCACTTCATTATTCAATAAGGTAAGATTTTAAATTAATTTATTTACTATATTACGATTTCCTGCAGAAACTAATTTCTTTGTATTTCTATATGTTTATTTATTCACCTGAAAAAATGTGTCACTTTAGTGCAACCTTGCACTTCTAAACTAATGCCACAAAAGGAACATTCGGTGAATGGTAAATTAAATTCATAGATTTGTAGACAACAACAAATGCAGAGCATAATGGTCAGATTTTGAAGACACAAAATCTGAAAATTGGGATTTTTTTTTTTTTGCTTTGAAAATTATTATACATACACATGCAACTTTGTGATTGGCCATTCTTAGAAGGCACAATAGGCGACACGCAAACTCACTTATTGCACCATCTGTCTCTTCAGCGTCTCGTTTAGTGTAATTTCAATAGACTAATTATTACCCCAATTTATTATATTAGATACAATAAATCAGAATATCAAAAGTCCCCTTTAGTATTCACCTTCCTCATCGTCCCAATATCTGCTTAAAAGTTTCTGAAAGATTCTGTCCGAAAAAGTCATGGCACCTCCGCCTCAACTTCGACCGCAAAAAAGGTACTTCTACTCCGGCAGGTGGACGAAATAATGTCACCTTCATCAACGCTCTTTGTTGGAAAGCTGAAAAAGGTTTCAAACAAGATGATTTTCTATGCCCTAAAAAATGGCTTTGGATTTCGCAAGTACGGCGGTGACGCGTATGTGGAACTGGAAGTTCAAGGAGAAAACGTGTGCATGGCAACTGGAGCGTCTTAGGACTCGTTACCTTACCTTCAAGGCTATTCCTGAGATTCCTGCTTCCGAATGGGACGAAGAAAGGAATGTCATGCACGGAGCAGACGACGCATGGCGGGCATTAATCAGGGTAGGTAAATTTTCTCAAATGTGAATTTCTGCTATCTTCCTGTTCTTATTTTTGTTCAGAAACTATAATGGCGATTTTATTCTATCAGGAAAACCCATTTGCCGACGCTTACTTGAAGCGGCGTGAGCCGCAATGGGAAAAACTCCAGTTAATCTTTGAAGCCGATGAAGAAGGGGACTGGGGAAATGGCCAGGAAGTACATAACATCTCAAGTGGGGAGTTGGATGGCTACAATAGCAGTGCCGATGCCATTGAATTCCTTGGATGCCGCCGCCCTAAAGAGCCAGGTATTGTAATCAATCTTGTTTCAAGTGACTGCGACAGTAGGTGAATAGGGTAAGTTTGTGAAAGCTACCATGTTAGGGTCGAATGAGCAAGTAACGTTGTGTAGGAAGAAGCATATGGATCGTTCTTAACTATGTTATAAGTAGGTTTCTCAGAATGTTTATTGTTGGGAAAACCATATGTATTATGCTTAAGTAACTTGGATGACTGCGTGCACCAGCTCTCCATTATGGCTAGGGTGTTAGGACCTTTTTGCGAAGCTATTATAGCCAGGGTGTTAGAACATTTTTGCGAAGCTATTATGGACATGGTGTTAAGACCTTTTTTACGAAGAAACAGGAAAGTCCAGGCGTTTTTGTAGCATGTATGCTTCGTATGTCTGTTATAATATATTCACCCCAACTTATTATAATTGAATATTTTATATTGCATTATGTTATTAAACTAGTGTAATATAAATGTGGCCGTAAACAATTTCCGTACCAATTACATTATCTTGAGTTATGAAAATTATTACTCCACCTTCATAGCTTCATCTATACACATATTTATGAGTGGATATACCCCACCCCTTGGAAATGTAAATTTTGAAAATTCAACAAACCTCAAACAATTGTTAAGGGCCAATACTTATACCAGTCTTGTGGATTTGGATAAAATTGCACAACTCAACTGAAATATTATAATGCAATCTCCACAAAATTTAGTTTGCGGATGTAAACAATAATTTACGAAATTGTATGCCGATATAGCGATATTTAAAACATTCATTGGGACAATTAAGTAATAAAGATAAAGTAGATGCCCAAATTAGATGAGTTCAGAGTTTTAGGTTTAAATGTTAATAGTTTGTGCAACCATCAATGCACTCAGGAAGGCCATCAAAACGCATGCAAAAAATAGATCTCATGTTCACAATATTGTTAATACTTGTTAGAACCTGCCCTTGAGCATCAGCTTAACCAACCGGCCACGTTTACGAGCCGGAAGTGAGAAGAATAGTTCTATATCCTTAGGATTGTTGTGTAGTCGTTGTACAATAACGAGTTGCTCATTTTCATCAAGCCCTTCAAGTTTTGAGATTGCATCATAGACCAACAAACGTGTTTCGGGATCTCCAAACTCGATTTGTAGAACCATTGTTAGTGTGTTTATTCTGTTGTTGGCATCTTGACAAAATCTACTAACCATTTCTACCAATTTTTCCTCTGCTGCCACCTCCCCACACATACGCTTCTTTGCGCTTTTGATAGTTCCCTTCGGTACACTGGACGAGTTGGCCCGTAGAGTCAATATTTATGTTAGAAGTAGGTGTCTGCGTCGTCGTTTGTAGCAAACCCAGTTTCCGAATTTCATTTGCTAGTTGGAACTTAATAATCTTGTGTGTCCTGCACTTTCTCTTACCTAATAGCATCACTAATATTGTTTGCATCCTCCCTAGCTTCACCGCCCGCTCTGTCTTTTTCAAAAATTTCACGCCATGCAGGAAAGTACAGCCATGACTTGAATCGCATGGACCTTGCACTCGGATCCACCTGGCTGTAAGAAATAATAGCGAGAAAATAAATTTAAGTCTAGTGTATAATTGAAGTGTATAAGGAAATTTCGTTGGAACCATTACCTTGATGTATTCATCCCAGATGTTATTTTCATCCACGTGAATCATGTTCCGACTATCGTCCCATCCAAAGCCGCTTCTACACATCATAGTGGATAGAGTCGAGAATTATTTTTTCCATACGTGGATTTTCGAGTTGATATGTGGCTCAACTTGAATATCAGAGTTTGGAAAAGCACTAAGCATGTGTTCTTCCAATTGTACGATATAACCATTCTAAAACCCATTCTCGCATTTCCAGCCCCCTGTTATTAACGAACGTAATCCATTTAGCAGCACCTCCTCCTCCTGCGCCGTCATATCATGCGCATACCACATTTCTCCTTCAGTGCTCCACGTCGTCGAATTTGGTTGTTGCCTTCATCGTCATTACAATTCGTCCTCACGTGAATGGTGCCTTTTCTTACTGCAAAGGATAGCGTACAAGAAAACCGAGTACAACATACATACCATGTTGCATGAAAAACAACAAAAAATAACTGCCATAAATTTCATCATCTAACCAAAAACAAATGCAGTTCACAAACAAACATACATGATTAAATTCGTAGTGTATTGTAAAGAGATATTTGGGTGCAACATATATAATGATACCAAATCCAGTCGTGAATTAAAAGTTCAAAAATGTAGCATACAACGCAACCTCAATAGCAAACGATCAAGGTCTCAAATTTTGTGGTAACCTAATTAGAAAAGAGTTACCGCATTACAGTTTATAACTAGCAAAGATCATAGGATAGTTTTGGTAGCTGGTGAAATTACACAACTCTAGGAAAGGGATAATCTCGTAAAGAAGTGACTACACTGTTTCTATCATTAGGCACTACAATGTAACAACTCTTTGTACATAGAGGATGCCAATTCATCCCGCCAGTTAGTCAACGATGCACTTGTGTCTATAGTAGAAACAAATTCAGCCTGGGTGTCCGGTGGGGCTTCGTGACTTTATGGTATTTCTAGTTCAAAAGGGTAGTCCGCATCTCCATTCGAATAAAATTGTGCAATAAGCAACACGCTAAGATAATTTTGTTTTGCACCTTGATAGGGTAGTAAGAGGGACTTCTGAAAATACCTCAACGAACTTTTAACAACCCAAAAGTCCGCTTGATTACATTCCTTGCCAATGAATGCTCAAGCTGAAAAACTCTTCCTTATTATGTGGCGTTGTGGCACCGCGATCCCATTCTCTCAAGTGATACCTAACCCCTCTATAAGGAGTTAGGAAACCGTCTTCATTGGTATGGCTATTATGACACAAATAACAATTGCCTAACAAAGAATGCAATAATTAATGCATGTAATTTATTCGTTTGGGAGGTAGCGTATTGGATGAACATGAACTAGTGTGGAAAACAGTTAATTACCTGTTGGTACTCTAAGTCTGTCCGATCAATGAATGACTTCACATAATACTTTGCTATCAATAACGCTCCCCTCCCAACCAGTTAGTACGTAAATAAGTTGTATATTTGGTGTTACTAACACCTAATATGTTAACAGTAACATGAACTTTCCTTGTTCGATATCGTCCTTTATCCGTTGGAACCCTTATATCAATGTATGTGCCATCTAGTGCATCCAAGCAACCCTATTTCGATAAATTGTTTGAAAAAAAATGCATTATAACATAATGATAACATATGACTGTCTAATGTTGAAAAAATGTGGAACTACGTTAATTACCTTAAATCATTTCCATCTTGAGTCATTACAGTCATCAGCAACTGGTATAGGTTTTGCCAGCAATATACAGTTCATCTTCAAAACGTTGTTAACACACGATGTAAACATTGACTGATTGTTCGCCCAGACCAAAGAAAATCATGTTTCACAACCCAATTCTTCTTGTGATGCGATAAGGAATATTGCGACTTCTTCGCAAACAGATACACTTTGATTGTTCGACAACCCACAATAATGCTCTAACAAATAGCATAGGCATCCAAACATATTTCCGTGTAGGCGTAGTTCCTAAGACATGCCTCGTCGCTGTCGTTAACTAGCATACGCAGATGATTAACTTCATATAAAATTTTGCTATTAATACGGTAGCGACTAGCCCTTAAACGTCTACGACTACGACACATTCTTTTCAAATGACGGAATACAACGACAAACAACGTTAGGGCAACGACTATTTTAGTGATTATTTGTTGGACAACAATAAGAGCAAGTATCGTTCTTGGTGAAGCTATCCTACGGAGAGGCAACATACAGTAAACTATAGGCGAACACAGGAGAAGTTATGGAATAAACCAATTTTAACCAAAGGTTTAATATTTGTAGTTAGTTAATAAACGGAACAGGACATTATAATACTACCACTAACCAATCATATGCCATACACTGGTTATTCTTCATCTGAAAAGAGTGAAAAATTATATACGGAAACAAATGTCATGTTACCATGGCATTTCATACCCGCAATTGACGCAATTAATACAAGTAGCAATTAGTAACAAACTGATAATACCAAACGAGCTTACTTACCATAAACCAAAGCATTAAGTAACATAGTAATTTTAAGTTTAGAATAAATTAATGATTAACAGGGCCAAGGAATACATGAAGTTATTACACACAGAAAACACAACAAAATGTACCATCAATATACTAATGCATATTCTGCTATGGAAATGGTGTAATTGGAAATAGTATGAAACATGAAACTTAGACAGCGTAATAATGCAAGATAACACACATATGAAATGGGCATTTAATGGAGTTCAAACAGAGAGCCTTCAATGTACATTTTTTATTAGTGAAATGGGCAAACAAACAAGAAATCTATGTAAGGGGGGATGAACCTTCGAGCGGCGCTAATATCCTCTATGAACCTAATAAACAAATTGATACGAACAAGTAAGCAGTCCTCTCCGAACCACTTCCAAATGTTGTCAAAGAAATTAAATTAAATTAAGTTACTTGGGGGAGATTAATGCTCAGCTATTTGAAATATTGTTTTGTCGAGAAGGAGAGAACTTCTTCACTTACCTCTTGGCGGAACAGTGAAGTAGAGATTGGTGAAGTAGTCAAAACTTGTGTCAGGTGGAATAAGTGCACCTGACAAGTTGGTGGTAATTCATGTCAAACTGAAGGTCAAATGCGTCAATCGACAAGAAAAATGAAGGGCAAAAGGGACACCGAAAAAGTCTTGCAAAGGGTGCTTCTAATCATGGCCACTTCGGTTGTGACTCTAATCACGACTTTTTGGGGAGTTATAACGGGCCAGCCCAAATTGTGTCGGTTGGCTGAAATGCTAGTAAACACATTACTAGGTGTGATTAATAAGGATATATCGTATGTTATACTTATCCGGCCTATATCTTATTCATGAAATGTCTAAAATTTCCAAATAGTTTACAATCCAATTACAATAATGCCCCTAACTATGATTACCACATAATACAGTTTCTACTTAGCTGAATGGAGTTACAATTATCCCTAATATCCTAGTCTAGTGGTCAAGGTTGAAGTTCATGATAAGTTTAAGATTACGGGTCCGAGTTATATGAGAAATGTGATAATTGTTTAATTTTATGTGAATTTATTATAATTTATTTGTTGTTTTTAATCATATTGATATATTTATTGAATTATCATATGTATTGGTCACTTTAGGGAAAATGCACTTTTGGTCCCATAGGATATAAGTTGTTGCAATTTTGGTCCCATGGTTTACGGGCTCAGCACTTTTGGTCTCATGGTTGTTGCAATTTTATGGGACCAAAAGTGCTGCACTTTTGGTCCCAAGGGGTAACGGACATTAGGTTCTTGACGAAAACCACTGCGCGTGCTCTCACTTGCTCGTTAATTAACATAAGTGGTTTTGATTTCCACTCACATGACACTCACGTGCCCCAAAGTCAACAGAAACCTTGGTCAGCAAAACGATCCTCATTCATTCTTCCCCCAATTCTGGAAAAAAAAAAAAAACCTGAGTCTTTCTCTTCTCTCTCTAAATTCTCACTAAATCCCTCCAGAAAACTCCATTAACACCCAATTGCAAATGAAAATCTTTGTTGCTGGAGGTTGCTGGAGGACGCTGAAGGCCATGACTTTGAGGAGTAGCCATTTTAACCACCTCCCACCTCTGAAATACGGTAAGTTTTACTCTTTTGGGGTTTCATTTTTTTTTGTTTGTTTAATACTTGCTTTTTTTTTTTTTATAATAATGTTGTGTTTTGTGCTCTGTGAAGCACAAGAAATTTTGTTTAGAGTATTGTTGGTTGCTGTAGAGTGGTGTCTGTTGGTGTTGGTTGCTGTAGAAACATGGATTTTTTATTTTGGTGTATTTTGAATAAAATATTGTTGATCTGTATAAAATATTAGTTTTGTTGTTTGTGGGTTTGTAGTTTGTTGGTATGTTGTTGTATAAAATATTGTAGTTGGATAAAATATTATTATTGTATGTTGTTTGCTTTTAGGGGTTTATGGGGTTCTGACTATTATCTTTTTTTTTTTCTTTGTTCTTCCCATTATTTTACTGCAACTGCTAATGAACCTTATATCACTCTAAAAATACATAATAGGGGGGGGGGGGGGGGAACTTGTACACAGTCCCAATCCTGAGTATGTAGGAGGGTGTGTAAGGTACTTTGACTATGTGGATGTAGATGATCTAACAATCATAAATCTAAACAAGCTGTGTGAGGCAATAAGTTATTCGGGGGTAAAAAAATATTACATAATTGATAGAAACTACAATAAGTTCAGACAAATTTTTTTATCAAACAGACATTTTGCAACTTTGTGGTAGTTACCAAATCAATAGGGAAATTATTTGGTACTTAGATGCAATACAAGACACCCCTGAAGTTGATGTTGGTTCCATTCAACCCACTGCTGAAAATGAAAAACAACTTGTGATGGATAATGATGCAATATTTGAGGCTAATGATTGGGAGACAATCTTTAAAATAGTGGATAATGTGGTTGATGAAATTAGGTCACAACAACTTGTTGTTGAGGGTGTTGAGGGTGATGCAGTTAGGGGTGGGGAGGGTGATACAGACAAGGGTGGGAAGGGTGAAATGGCAGATGCAGTGAGGTGTGGGGAGGGTAACATGGAAAATGAGGTGGTTGAAAATGATAGGATAAGTGTGGAGATTGAGGATGATGGGTTTAGTGATAGTATAGAACTTGAAGATAATGATGTTGACTTAGAAAATGATGATGCTGAAAATAGAGAGGAGGTGGTTAGAGATGTTGATGTTAGGGATGCGTCAACTGATTCTAAATCTGCATCAGATCAGGACATGGTAGGAAGTTGGGATGACTTTGAAAGTGAGGATGATAATGAAGGGGGTGATGGGATAAAGGCGTTTAATGCATCTGAAAAATATGAACCCACTTTTGAAATTGGGGTGATTTTCAGTTCAAAATCTGAATTTAAAGATGTTGTACATGGGCATGCTGTTAAGACAAGAAGAAGCCTGAAAATTAAAAAAAAAAAATAGTAGGGGATATATGGAAGAGGTGATGAGGAAGGGTGTGAGTGGAAGATAAATGCATTGAAAGTGATAGGTGAATCCACCTTCCAGATAAGAGAGTATAATCCTGTTTATACATGTGCAAGATCTTTCAATGTGAAAAATGTGAACAGTGAATGACTGTCAAAAAAATATGAAGACTCATTCAGAACTGATCTTAATAGAGCTGTTAAGGGGTTCAGAAAAGATGTAATAAAAGACATTAGGTGTAATGTCTCAAAGTACCAAGCATACAGAGCCAAAAGAAAGACATTAAATGCTATATAGGGGTCTGTTGTTGATCAATTTGCCTATCTATGGGATTATGCTGAAAAATTAAGGAAAAGTAACCTTGGGTCCAATGTGATCATGATGATGACGGATTCTGATGACAGAAAATTTGCTAAGTTTTATGTGATGTTTGATGCATTGAGGGTGGGGTTCTTGTCAGGGTGCAGACCAATTATAGGGGTTGATAGCTGCCACTTAAAGGGACCACATGGTGGAGTGTTGTTAGTGATGTGCCAATGGATCCGAACAATAGTTTATATCCTTTGGCATATGTAATAGTATCTGGGGAAACAAGGGAAGTGTAGGAGTGGTTTCTGGGGTTGTTAAAATCTTATCTGAACATTGTAAGAGGAGATGCTTACACTTTTATAAGTGATAAACAAAAGGGGTTAATACCAGCATTTGAGTCAGTTTTCCAGGTTAAGATAAAAGGTTTTGTGTGCGCCATTTGCATGGAAACATGAAAACAACAGGTTTTAAAGGGTTGGCATATAAAACTATACAAGTTCCCAATAACATTGATTAAATGAAGTAAAGGCTCCGGTGTATAGAGAAGACCTCACCGTTTAAGAAGTAACCATAGAAACGATGGAACCCACTATTTCTTTATCCATTTAATCTTTTTTTTATTGACTATATTTTTTGACACCCAGCAAAAGAAAATTTCTTATTTCTTTCGTATTTCGCAGTAAAATACCTAAAAAAAAATCGTGGTCGGGAAGGTTATAGTAGCCAAAGCCATTGGAATTTGTATTTTATACATTGGAAAAATCCGTTTGGTTATTAATAGACCAAAGCGGGGAAAATAATAACTGAAAGAAAAGAAATCAATTAGTTATTCGTCAAAGTTTGATTTATTCAATGACCAGAATTAAACGCGGATATATAGCTCGGAATGCTGCTGAAGCAAGTACATAGTCTGAATTTAAGATGAGAATGGAGGAAATGATCAAACTGAATGGAAATGTGGCTGAGTGGTTAAGTGATAAGCCTCTAATTCATTGGAGCAGGGCTTTTTTCAATACATTTCCAAATGTGATATGTTATTGAACAGTATTTGTGAATCCTTCAACAATTGCATCTTAGAAGCAAAAGAGAAACCAATTTTAACAATGCTTGAGCGGATTAGGGAATTTATCATGTTGAGGTTGACAAAAAATAGAGATACTCATAAGAAGTGGTCTGATAGAAAATTTTGTCCAAAAATAAGAAAGATACTTGACAAGAACATGGACAAAGCAGCTGACTGCATTCCCATAAAATCAGACCAATATAACTATGAAGTATCCTGTTATGATGGGGCTAGGTATGTGGTCAATTTGCAGAAAGACACATGTAGTTGCAGGAAATGGGACTTGACTGGCATTCCATGTAATCATGCCATTAGTGCAATATGCAGTCAAGTCCTTGATCCAGAGGATTTTGTTAATCTATACTACAATGTGCATACTTTCAAGAGGGTCTACCAGGCTGCAATCATGCATGTAAATGGCCCTAAGTTGTGGGCTCAGACAGGGTTCCTCCACTTTCACCTAATTTTGGTAGAAAACCAGGTAGACCATCAAGAGCTAGGAGAATGGAGCCAGATGAAGTATCAAACAGACATGGGAGAAGCAGCAGAAAAAGCCAGAAAAAACCAATGAAGCTGAAGAAGAAATCTTACAGTGAAGTGCCACTACTGTGGAGGTACTGGCCACAACCAGAAAGGCTATGAGAAGAAGAAGATTGAAGGAGGACAACAACAACCCCAAAGTAAACTGACTGTAAGTTATATATATTTCAACTGCTTTATTCTTCTAATGTCATGTAATGTTTTATTCAAAATTGAATCCTTTATTTTTCTAACTTACATATCTTGTTTTTACAGGCAAGGAAAATGACCATTTCAACTCCTGTGTTGCAAAGTCAGGAGTTCATATAAGTAAGTATTGTTCCTTTTAACTGATTTATTGCTCAAAAGGTCAAAACTGACTGAGATTCTTGGACAATGCAGGTTGGAAGCCAACCCCCTACACAAGGAATCCAAAGTCAAGATGCTAATGTTATGAAAGAACAGGTAATCTATTAAGTTTATAATGTATGATTTAGTTTAATTGTAAATGACATATTTTCTTTGTCTATAGGTATTTCAACCACTTAAGCACATTTTCTCTCAATGTTCGAACGTCAATGAAGCATCAGAGAGCCAAGTGCATTTTTTAACAAAAGGAGGATAAAGGTTTGTCACCATGACAAACCTTTCGGCTGCAATACATGCCACCAAGAAGAAGAAACCAAGAAATTGAAGTAATCAGTTTTTGGATTTTGTAAACTTTTTTGAGGATGTAATCAGATATTTGGGGATCAAATTTGCAATTTTTGGAAAAATTTGCAATCTTTTGTGATGTAAATTGCAGCATAGTGGGCAGGGGAAAACATGACACTTTTTGTGTAATTTAGGCAAATTTCTGTATAGTTGTTAGAGGCAAATTTCTGTATAGTTGGTAGGGAAAAACATGTGCCAATTCCAAACAGTTTGTTTTTTCCCTCAAATGCAATTGGTTCATTTTTACTTTTAATTTTCTTGTGGTTTTATTTATTTTTTGCTTTATAGTAACATTGCTATAAAATTGTAGATTATACTCTACCGAATTTATATAAATTTAGTTAAATCAAGCTATTAAAATGCATATTATATAAAGAAAGTCTTCAAATTGGAGCCAAAATATGAAAAAATACCACCTTCAAGGCCTCTAGTGGTTTCATACCTTAGAAAACCACATTTGACTCAAAGGTGGTTTTCCATCCACATTTTAACGCCTTTAACGGAGGGAGGACCAAAAATGCAGCACTTTTGATTCCTATGGGTTCAAAAGTGTTGAGCCCGTAAACCATGAGACCAAAATTGCAACAGCCCATATCCTATGGGACCAAAAATATATTTTTCCCGTCACTTTATATGAAAAATGGTATATATCTTATATAGTTTAGTCGTCCGCTTTTCCTTCGCTCTGGTATTGAAAAGTATTGATCTATTTTAAGTAAAATTAAGGCCAAATTGCATAATACCCCTCTGTATTTTGAAAACTCAGCTAAAAACCCCATTCTCTTTTAAAATTAGGCTAAAAACCCTTTCTGTTTTCTTAAATGTAGCTGAATCACCCCTTTCCGTTACATGTCCCTAACGACGTTAAATTTTTGACAAAATGACCATTATACCCTTACACATTATATATTATTTTTTATTTTAATGACCGTTGGATCTTTGTTGATTATATGAGAACCGTTAGATCTAATCAATTAATCTCGATCGTTAGAATTAAATTTTTAAAACAATCTACGGTTTAGATTTAACTAATTTTAAATATATACTATAAAATATAATTATTATTTTAAATAATTTAATAAAAATTACTTCCCCCTCCCCATCGTCGCCCTCCCCACCCCAGCCGCCCTTCCCTTGCCCCCCACCTCCAACACCACCCGCCGCCCCCACCCCCAGAAGGGGGCGACGGGCTGACGTCGCCCCTAATCTGGGCGACGGCAGAAAAGTATAGTAGGCGTCGCCCTCATTTTGGGCAACGGCGGCGACCGCCGTCGCCTATTTTCTTATTTTTTATTTTTTAGTTTTTAAATTTAAAATGAGAAAAAAAATTAAATTAATTAAATTTGAAATAAATTCATTTAAACATTTCAAAAGTTTAAAAATAATTAAACGGAAGTATCAAACTTTTATTTTCAATACTTCTAACATTAATTTAAATTTAAATATAATTTATTTAATATTTTTAACTAAATAATAATTTAAACTATTTAATTGTGTATAATTTTTTTTTATAATTGTTTAATATTTTGTTTGATAATTTATAATAATTTAATATTGATATTTGTTAAGATATTTAAATTTGAAAAATAAATTTAGTATATTAAACTTTGTGTTGTGATTTTAATTTAATTTAAATTTAAATTATAAAATTTTAAAAAATTTATATACTTTATTTCCTATTTTTAAATAATTATATTTTAAAAAATATTTATTTTTTAGAGACATGAAGGTGCAAAAAAAGCCTCAAAACTATCTCAAAATAAGTCAAAATTGTCCAAGACTATTATATAGTCATAATAGGGGCATTTTAGTCATAAAGGCCCCAAAAAATTATGTGAGGACGCCAAAATATTCCCCCAACCGCATCAGACGCGCATGTTCTACACCTTTCGTTAGTTTCTAACGAAAAGGGAGTTTTATGCTGAATTTTACAAAATACAGGGGAATTTTTGCTTATTTTAAAAATATAGGGGGGTTTTCAACTTTTTCGGAAAACTACAGGGGTAAATTGAAGTTTAGCCTAAAATTAATGGTGTCTATCACATTTTCTATTTCCCTCCAAGTTAATGTGATATTATTCATTGAAAATTTTCCTGTTGTGTTCTTGTCCAGTATTCAGTTGGACCAAATATCAAACAAGTGATCTGCGTTCTTTAGGCACTCCGCCATATCCGGGAACTCTCTCTTTCTGTTCGCTAATTTGTCCATGCGATGTATATCGTTGATTTAAATAGGTAATTCAGCTGCAGCCACCCGAATTATTGCTTTAAATTGATTGAGTTTTCGTAATTGTTTGTGTTGTTTCTGCTTGTCCATGAAAAAGTAGAAGCTATTTTTGTTCCTTTGTTGTTTATTAGAGTTCATAGAATTGTTTACTTCTTCTGGCAATTTGGGTTGGTTTCTGTTGAGAAACACTGAAGTTTGGGATCTGGGTTGTGTTCTGATATAGAATCCGTCCAGGTTCTGAAATTCAGTTAGAGTTCTCTGCTACCCTGTGAAGTGGGCTTCTTTGAAATTTCTTGGAGGCACATTGTTCATTTATTTCAGTGTTTCAAGGGGTTTTGGGTTGTATTAGAAGGGTATCTCTAGAGATTGATTTGATTTGGTGGTAATTTTTGTATGCGGTTTGAGTTGTACAACTGGAGAGTAGAGAATTACATTAAAGTTGTCCAATATGTTGGAAATTTTACCACTTTTGAAAATGATGCTAAAGATAAGAGATAAATGCTGCTGATGTTGGGAAGCTACGAGACAGGTTTTTATTTGAGAAGAATAAGGGTCTGAAATTTTTGGTAGTATGGGCTGCATTTGCTCTAAAGACTGGAAAGATGAGCAAAGAGCCAAGAAATTCAGACGTCCCAAAAGATCTTCGAAAAGACGAGTAGCTTCCTCACGGAAGGAGGAAATTGTGGTGCAGGACGACAAAGGAGCCAATGAAGCAACTACGTCGCCTGTATCAACCGAGCATGCTGCGAAAAGTGCAGGCTCGACCCCAGCTTCCTGGGAGGAAGGGGATAAGCAGCCCATTGTTTCTGAGCGACGGGCAGCGCCGCAATTGCAAAGGTGGGCAACGATGGAGACGGCACTGCCAGGAGGGAAATGTCAGATGTCTCGGGAATTATGTGTTGAAAAAGGGATAGGTAGAGCACATATTCCCGTTTGGCCAGTATGGCTGACTTCTGTGGCCGGGGAAGCTATCAAAGGATTGACACCCCGAAAGTTGGAATCATTTGAGAAATTGGAAAAAGTATGGGAGATTGCCCTCTGTTGGAATATATATGTTTCTTTTAACTTGATATTATTTGATGGCCATTTATTTATTGGTTTCATTACTTTAATTTTGATTTAGTTATACGTCACTCTTAACATCCCTCTTTGTATGTATGTTCCTTTGTTGTATATCTATGCACATTGTTGTTCGTCAGAAAGATAAGGTTTGCTGACCTGCTGTTTTGGTGAGAATTATACTTTAGTGCGGCCCAAATGCTTTCTCGAATTTGAGCTAATTAAGCATATTTCTGAAACATGGGATCCTTGTTTTGTGTTAAAGAATGCATTTAGTTAAAAATATAGTTAGTATCTTATAGTATTTAACAATTGCTATTCAAACATGCATAAATTTCATTGCCTTTCAGCTGAAAGGTTTGCTGTTTCACATTCTGCTTATGCCTTTGTTTCCTTCTCGTCAGATTTCTGAAATTTCTCCCATGTACCTGTAGAGTGCACATATATGAAACCTCCTAGGAAGCCATATCATACACACACACATTCTGCTATTTGACATAACTTGATTTTAGCTTCTGAAACAATTTCTGGGGATGTGTAATTTATTTCTACTCTATATTATTATGTTATTTGCTCAAATTGTTTCAACTATAATGCCAATTCCCCAGATTGGTCAAGGGACATACAGCAATGTCTACAGAGCTCGCGACCTTGAAACTGGAAAAATCGTTGCTCTGAAAAAGGTGCGATTTTGCAACATGGACCCAGAAAGTGTGGGCTTCATGGCTCGGGAAATCCTTATTCTACGTAGGCTGGACCATCCAAATGTGATGAAGCTTGAAGGTCTGGTGACTTCCAGGGTCTCAAGCAGCTTATACCTGGTATTTGAATACATGGAACATGATCTTGCTGGACTGACATCTTCACCTTTGGTTAGGTTAACTGAATCACAGGTTTGTGACTGTGTTTCTATTTTGTGGGAAATATAACCTTTATCTTCAGGCACTGATTCTCAACTCATACTTTCAAACTTATTACCGGAAACCTGTAATGGGAGAGGATGCTGGTGTTGAGACTTGTCTTAACTTATATATTCTGGGTTATAGATCCAGTGGCTGTTGTGCTGGTTATATGTAAAGCCATTCCCTTGAGATCTGCAAATAACTTTAGGAAATTGTCGGGTTGGTTGCAGGTCAATATGGTGGAGCTACTAATAAATCTTAGACCCTATCCAGCAAAACCAAGCCAAGGGAATGGACTCAGCAGAATCGACAGGGTTAAGACTCTGTTGAGTTTCAGTGTAGTCTGATTTTGTGAAATGACTTGAGTGATCGTGCTGTAGTATTAGGGGGGAGAACAGTAGAAATGAAGTACCACTAAATCAGATGTGACCACTTCCCCTTTCAATCACAAAGATATTTTCCTGCAGCAGAATGGTTTGACTGAGCAATTAGATTTAGTTCCATGTCAATTAGAAGAATGAGCCAGAAGGAATGCAGTCATTGTAAAACAGAGATGGAAATAATGGTCAGTCCTGGGAGAAGTCAAGAATTTGGTGAACTTCATCTCTCCTAACGACTTTTTAAGTGTTAATCTGAACTTTAGCTTGAATTGAATAGGTCAAAATGGGACATTAATGCAGAAACTTTGTGAAAATGAAACAAATAAGCATTGACTCTGTCATCTTGTTTTCAAATATAGTTTTACATTTCGCTTTACTGCCTTTTTGTATATTTATTAACTTTAATTCTTGTTTAGAATTCGAGCTACCTCTAACATTTAGTATTTTTGAATTTTTTCTACGTGTAATGGCCATGCAGATCAAGTGCTACATGCAGCAGCTGCTTAGTGGACTTGAACACTGTCATACCCGTGGAGTCTTGCATCGTGATATTAAGGGTTCGAATATTCTGATTGACAACAATGGAAATCTGAAGATTGGTGATTTTGGACTTGCAACTCTTTTTGATAGCAATCAAAGCCATCCTCTAACTAGTCGTGTTGTGACCTTGTGGTATCGGGCTCCTGAGCTTCTGCTTGGTGCTACATATTATGGAGTGGGTGTGGATTTGTGGAGTGCAGGTTGCATTCTTGCTGAACTGTTTACACGAAAACCTATTATGTCTGGAAGGACAGAGGTACATTGCCAATAAGCTTTTAAGGGGAAATAATACTTTTCGTCCTGTAACTTAGGGGCTTCTCACTTTTGATCCCATTAATTACGGTATTCTCACTTTTGGTCCCGTAACTTCTAAGAAGTAGCACTTTTGGTCCCATGCCACCTTTCCGTTAAATTTTTTAACGGAAACACCACGTGCTTAGCACGTGGCCATTAGGGCCTTTACATTTTTTGTCTGATATGTTATGGGATTCTCACTTTTGGTCTCATATGTTATGAAATTTTCATTTTTGGTCCCATAACTTTCAAAAAGTAACAATTTTGGTCCCATGCACTTAACAGCCACGTGGCACTTTCCGTTAAATATCTAACAGAAAGTGTCATGGGATCGAAAGTGCTACTTTTTGAAAGTTACGGGACCAAAAGTGAGAATCCCATATCCAATGGGACCAAAAGTGGAAAGGCCCTAAGTTATGGGTTGAAAAATGTTGTTTCCCCAGCTTTTAATATTAAAAAAATCTGTTTGGTTCCAGATTCTTTGCTTGTACTTTAACCAATATGATATAATCTAATGGAGAGGGACGGGAAAAAAAATTCTCATTTTCTCTTGCTGGAAGACTTATTTTTCAATTGTTACATCATGAAAAATGATATTTTATTGCCACATTATTTTTCTTCTCCAAGATAATATGTTTCCCCATTAGATGTCTGAAAAACCATATTGCTCAATGTTTGACATTGTTACTTAATGTGCTTTTTTGACTGAATCATGACATCTTAAAATAGTCGCTGGAAAGAAAACCTAAGATCAGATTCTGTACATACTGTTGATTTCATTACTTAATTTTTTTAATTGCTATTGATGACTATGATTGTCTTTGAGTTTGCTTACTGGTTGAAGTCTGGTTCAAATTATAGTTGATTGGTGGCAGTCTATAGGTTGTCCTCTCGAGGTTGTTCAAAAGATCCACAAACTTTATCTTGGATCTCCGGCATAATATAAAACCAAGGAAACAACTGTTTGACCTGGAAGTTTTGGCAATATTTGGTAGTGATTAATACATTGGATATAATTTTCTATATATGTTTGCATTAGTAACTGAAATATGATTAGAACTTTCAAACTGGCAAACGTTTCTTGTCAAGTGATGAGTTACCTTCACAAGCATTTTGGGCTACATGCTCTCGGTCAGATTGACTTGATAAGCATTATTGTTTAGTCGAGCATACCCAATATACTTAAGGTTCTATTTTCTTGATGTTGAACATCAAGGCAGTTATTGGTTTTTAGAATCAGAAGTTGCTTAGGCTTGATTATGCACATCTTAGTTCCTCTTTGTTTTGTGCCACTTACCACCCAATCAGGAAGGCACTGATTGTATCACTAACATCACTGCATAGATTTGTTTATGTCCATTGATATCATGTTGTTGACATCTACCTGTAAGTCTTTAATATTTATGCTCAAACATGTCTTCATTTAAGTTTTTCCTATTGTTTTAACCAATTAAATATTCTTGTCTTCAGCCCTTCTGTTCCCTTAACTTCCTTCACACGGATTCTCGATTTACATGTTTCCTTGGCCATAGTATCCAAATTTTCTTTGTTTACTTTATATCCTGCTATATTGAGTACTAGTTGGTTAAGTAATTTTTTTCTCTGAACCACCACTTTTCAAAAGGGCTACCGTTGATTCCAATACTCGGGTCGTTTCTCTTCTGATGATGAACCTTAAAACTTCCTCGGTAATCAATATTTTGTTTCTATGTTGTCCATATCCTCTCTCCTTAAGAAAATTCAAAATTCTGGCATATATTTCATATAACACACATCACACATCTATGTTTATATGTGTATTAATTTTGTTGATCGCCATTAATAAGAATGTATAATTATTTACGCAATTATAAGGCGTGCGGTTTGTCATGCGCCATGCGCCATGCGCCGTGGCTCCAGGACACTTTTTCGCCATGGTGCGCCATGAGCCTTTAACAACTATGTTATGCTTTAATTTGAGGTGGTCATTAGACATGATATTAGAGTTAGGTTAAACAAGAGTCTTGAAATCGAATCTCAATGTAATCCATTTATAAAGAAGATTTCTATGTGCTAGGTTCACAAAAAGAATGTTGCCTATGCACATGAAGGAGCGTGTCAGAAATTAAATATCAAATGACTCTCCTCTCCGATTTAAGCTTTTAAATGAGGCAGTCATTCAACAATTACATATATTTACATAGGAACACAACACATATTAAGACAATCTTGACTATTTTAAGTTTCATAATCTTGATATTGTTTGGCAATTATTGTAATTTCATTTTGAGTGATTGAAACGAAGATTTGCTGCTAGCTTTGTTTTATATGCAAGCACATTTCATTTATCTCTTGGTCAGATATTACTTTTTACTTTGTCCAAATACTTCTACAAATCAGGATTTATATGCTCTTCTGATTCTTGTGAGAACTTCTAAATTTTCTGATTTTAAAGATCTTTTCTTCTATTTTACTTGGTGTATATTTTCATTAATTTATTTTCACAGTGTTCAGACAATTCTCCTTTTGTTAAGTTGTCATCGGTGCTTTACTCACGACCCTAATATCGGCTGAACTGCTGCACTCTGTATACAGGTGGAACAGCTGCACAAAATCTATAAACTTTGTGGTTCACCCTCAGAAGAATACTGGAATAAATCAAAATTACCACTCACAACCATCTTCAAACCTCAACAGCCTTACAAACGATGTGTGGCTGAGGCATTCAAGAACTTCCCTCCTTCTGCTTTAGCCCTTCTGGAAACTCTCCTTGCTTTTGAACCAGAGCATCGAGGATCAACGACTTCTGCACTTCAAAGTGAGGTAAAGCTTATTTTCTCTCCTTGACGTTTCTTTTCTGTGGAGAGCTCCAATCTTCCTTTTCTTAATGCAACCCAAATCTTGCATAAGATAGAAATAATGTCAATGCTGTTTGTGGATCGCGTAACATTTCACTTGAGTGCGGACATTTGCAGTCAAAGCCAACTACATGGTAATAGATGGTCTTAGAATCTTTCAGCTTATTTGCTTATTCTACTTAATGTGTTGGGAAACTGTTAAATCACTCTAGATTGATGTGTTGGATGAAAGCACAATAAAAGTTAGTGACTAAATAGTTCATACCATATACTTAAAGGGTGTTTATAACTTTCAAATATTTTATGGATGTTTAATAGCCTATAAAATATTGTAGAGTGTTTGTTAAGTCTTTTATTAGCTTGTAAGATCTAAAAGAAAAAACATATTAGGAGCTTGTAAACTCATTTAGAAAAAGAACCAAAGATTTTTTTTTTTAAAAAGAATCTTAAATAACCTCCTATTTTGTTCACATTGATTCCACAATTGCCTTTAGTAACATCTTATAAACTCCATAATTTTATTTTATCCAAACACTTTAAAAGTTTATGTTAAGACAAGATCTAACATTTTATAAGCTCTAAAAATATCATATAAGATACATGAACTTGTGAGATTTTTAAGTAAGTTTAACCGAACATTCCCTTAATCTAGCCTCAACTTTTGCGCAGAAACTTGCTTCTTATGGCCATTTTGAATTTGAAGTTGCTTAATGTAACACCGTCTTTTGCAGGACACTGTAATATTTTGCAAAGGTTAGTAACATGATCAAAGATGAGAGGACTATGCATGAATATGCTATTAAGATGGAGCTTTGCTTGGATCATATTTATGCTTTCTGTTGCACCTACTTATTCTGAATCAAATTATATATCCTTTTTTCCTTTATTTGCTCTTTCCTGAAAAGTGCATTATCGTAAGCTGTATTTTCATATGTACTTATGTGGTGCTTCTTTCTAGTTCTTCTTAACAAATCCTCTGCCTTGTGATCCATCATCCTTGCTGAAATACCCCCCTAGCAAAGAATATGACACCAAGGTGCGATGTGAGGAGGCAAGAAGGTATATATTTCTATTTGTACGTTCACAGCATCATGAATCAAAGTTTATGCTATTTCATTGGAACAGTAATAAGAGTGTCTTTGGATGAGCTTATAAGCTCTTCAAAAAATCTTATAAGATGTTTGAAAACTTATAAAATGCTATCAAGTGTTACGCAACGTTTTTTTTTTTTTAAAAAAATGCTTATAAGATCAAAAAATAAGATGTTAGGAACTTATAATCTCTTTAGAACAAGTAATGAGTTCCTAACCTATTTTAAAAATCTTTAACAATTCCCTTCAAGTTTTATCGTAAATTAGAAATTTGTCATTATTACTAATATCTCATAAACTTCATAATCTTATTTTATTCAAACACTAGAACTAATTTTTAAAATAAAATCTAACATCTCATAAGATGTATGAACTTATAAGATTTTTTAAATAAGTTTAGCCGAACCTCTCTAAGAGGGGTTCAATGCTTTTACAAGATCCTACTGTCAACACTATACATATCCTGCAGTTTATTTTTTTTATTTCATAGTTTTTGTCGGTTTTGAGAACCGTATTATCACGTCAACCATTGTTCTACATGATCCCAGACTACTAGCAGCTCGTGGAAATGGCCGTGAACGTGAATCTTCTAGAAAGGGCTCCAAAGAATTGAAAGCCGTCCCAACATCTGAGGCTAATGCTGAATTGCAACCCTCCACACAGGTATATCTGTACTCTGAGACTTCTATTTTACATGTAACAAAATTTTCCAAATTTTGGAAATAGCTTGAATAAACCACGATATCTTCATAGGATGTTGGAGCCCCTGGATATGCCTCTAATATGACACTTCTCTTGATCTTTTCATTTAGTAGAGCAATTTATTTCTTCCTATTCTTGTTTCAATTAGAGTGAAATAGTTGGAGATGAAATAAATGATACCACTTTTTTTCTATTTCTCGTTCCATACTTATAATATCCTAGATAACACTCTATTGACAATTGTGGTGTACATATGCATCATTTTCGTAAAAATCATTGTATTCTGCATTGATATATCCTCACTTGTGATCTTATGAATAATTTTGTTAAGTAAACGAGATTTTCTCGAACTACCTCAAATAATACCTGAATTACTCATTCTATAACTAACCAACAATTCCTGCATCTTGAGTTTGTTACTATGCTAATATCATGCAAGGCTGAAACCAACTTGCCGGTGATTGTTAGCTCTGTATGCCTATACTTGCTATGCTACAAGGTTCTCGTCCCAATACTAAACTTGATTGCTCGTATTCAGAAGCTGAAAATGCAGCCAAACCCCAGTAACAACAGTGAGAAGTACAATCCTGAAGAAGATGGTGGTTCTGGTGTCCCCGTCAAATGTTCCAGGCAAATGGGTGAATCCAGACATTCCTTAGATGTTATCAATGAAGGGCCCAACATGGATCCTCACACGCCATTTGACACCTCTGAGCATAGCGAGTTAAAGACTCCGAGATTGTATAAACCCCAGGAGGCGGCACCAGGATCATCTAAACCGTCCTGTTCAGTGACAGCTCAAGGTGAACTGGATTTTAAGACAGAGAACAGTGCCGCTTTACATGAACAAGAACAGCATTCTAACACCAGGTCCAAACAGTTGAATGATGGCGAATGCAGACAGGCGCATCCAGAAAATAGAATGGTAAGAGCTTGCTTGAAATTTTCCTTACACATTCCGTCCTGCAAGGAAATGAGAAACTACCTCGCCTAGGACGAGGATGTTGCTGAGGTTGTATCTCTGTATGGTTTAAGTGTTTTATCTTTGCTCCTGTGCTTGTCCCACATTCTTAATATTGCTCGTCTGACAAATGTGAACATTTTTGGTTTTCCTCGTCCCCAACCCCCCACCCACCCAAAGTATTCTGACATTCATAATTTGATCATAGGTTTGTGCTCTAAAGCGGACACCAATCAATTATTCTGGACCATTGTTGGGTGGAAGTGTGGAGCAGATGCTCGAAGACCATGAAAAACAGATCCAAAATGCTGTTAGGAAAGCTCAAACGAACAAGAACAGGACCAGGAAATGGTGTAGTGATACGATCCAGTCCTAGAATATATCAACCACTGATCGTTGGGAGGACGTATATGTTTACTCCCTTAGCCAATTGATCCAGCTCGGAATGATCCTGGAAGTCCGCGGGGCAACTACGAGCACGAGCAGATGTAGTCACATTAAGGCAGAGCAACGTCTCTTAGCTCTGAGAAAGAGAATGTTAGTGACAATACATCAGATTCCAACCCGATAACAGCTTCGGACGAAATAATCATCGACTCTTTTGAGAAATTGTTTTCCAGCCTCAATCTCACAAGAGATTTGAGGAGCATAGGTTATAGGATGGTGGGAATTTCTGGGTAAGATTTTGGTCCCAAAATGTTGATGTATAGTTTATTAGGCAAGAGCCTTCTTCCATACGAAGAAGACCATGTTTGATTTTGTTTTCATTTTCCAGATTTTAGTGGGAAATGCATGTTTTCATAATGTACAGGTTTTGTTGTGAAAATAAAATACGTTTGGATAGTTGATAAAATTGTGTTTCATGTTGTTGGTGGTGTAAAAATCAATATACGTTTTTATTTGATGAAATTGATAGTTGTATTGTGTGTTGATCTAGAATTGTTAGTAATGTCATGTCAAAACACTCTGAAAAATTATATATTATTAGTTTGTAAAAATAATGATCGAAAAATAAATTATGTATATGTAAATATATTAAAAAGTAATAATTGAAATGAGAACGATGTTAAATATTTCGATAAAAATATATACAAATATGCATGTTTTCACTTTTATAACTATTAGAAAGTATGACGTGCGATGCACGTGTATAAATATGTTTTTAGAAATAAATATATCATTTATGTTAAGTTTTGATATTATTCATATTTTTTTTATTCAAACATTAGTATTATATAATTATATTTTCAAATAAATTGATAATAATTATTTAAATTGATAAGAAAACTATTCAATTCTATTATTTGTAATTCACTTTCTAAATTTAATTGGTACTATTGAATAAAAAAATATTCCTCAAAATTGAAGTTTTGTATCTTGTATATTCACTAATGATTATTTCATTATTATGTATCAAACCAATTAATATGAAAATATAAAATAATGATATTCGAAAAATTAATATTAAAATAAAAATAATTAGTGGATAGAAGAAATTTCAATTTAATAAAATAAATGATCAATTTTATTTGTAGGTTTTATTATGCCTATTTTCGTTGTTTAATTTTGTTTTATTTTTTGTTACATTTGGTATGTGTGTATTGTATGTTTTCTTTTACTACTATATTTGAATGTCATTTATTTTTGATTTATTGACACTATTACAAACTAATTATTTATTGATTATTGCTATAAAACTATAATCAAATTGGATCATAGTACCAATATTTGTATTGTAAGATCCTATAAAGTATGTTAATCATACTTCAGTATCAATTTTTTTATATTGTCAAAGCATTATTTACATGTTTCATTAGCTTCTAAATTGTGAAAGATTATTGTATACAATTTTATTTTTCACCTTTATTTAAAAAAAAATGTGAAATTCAAACATTCAGGATTATCTAATACTAAAAAAAATCAAGTGATAAGAGATTCACTCAATAGTTGAATTTTCATAAGCAATTTTAATTTAATAATTTTTTATTCATATATCAAATTTTATTCTCTTTAGTACTCATGCTTTTTAAACTTTTAAGTTATTTTTATAAATTTATTATTGAAAAAATATATTAATCTCATTAGCTTATTTATTTATCATCTTTTTTTTTTTAATTTCGACATAATTAACTCAGTTTTTATTTATTATTTTATTGTACTAAGTTTATTATCAAAATTTATTAATTTTTTTTAATATGAAAATGTAATTGTACCAATGGGCTAGTATTAATTATTTTAAAATTTTGTACTTTTAATTGTTATTAATGTTAATGTTTACTCACTATTTGACTTTTCTTATTTTCATAAGGGAAACTTGCATTTTTCAGTCCGTAACTTAGGTCATTTCAATTTTAATTTGGTCCATTGATTTTGAGATTCCCACTTTCGGTCCCGTAAATATTAAAAAGTAGCAATTTTGGTTCCATAACACCTTTCCCTCTGGATATTCAAAAGAAAATGTCATGTGGGCGTTAAGTATATAATAATACAAGGGGACCAAATATTACAACTTTTATGCACCTTTTTAAAGCATAAAAATAGTTATATAGGTCTCATTAGGACCGACAATTATGTTAGTTAATTTACTACTCAATAAGATAATATTTTAAATTAAATTATTTATTATATTACTATTTATACTCTTCTTCAATGCCAATGTCTTGGGGGTGCGGGGGAAGGAGATATGGTGTTTTTAGCCTATTAATATTGAAATAAAATAAATTAGTTAGCTCTTTTTTAAATTTTCAATAGCACTTCTAATTTAATCAGATTGATAATTTTATTTGTAATTAAATTTTGGTACTTATTCGTTATTCCATTTTAAAAGAAATTTCAATTTAATAAAAGTAGTTTAGTGTAATTAAGAGTCTTAAACATTTTTCTTATATAATTTTATTTTTTCTATAACTAATTTTATAATATAATTTTATGTGAATGTTATTAACATCCAATAAATGACAGGTTTGTGTAATTGGACTCATTCATGATTCACGATTAGAAGCAAGTTATTAAAATTTGTGTAATTGGATTCATTCATGATTCATGATTTAAGTTTTTAATCCTAAATTTATATGGAGGAGGTTTAGAATATCTTGAATTCTAAATTATTAGAAATTTCAGAATCTATAATATAATAATTAATAATGTTTAAATGATGATATATTTGTCTTTTTACAATAGGGAACAAACAACTTAAATATTCACATATTTTTATAAAGTATAGATTGCACAATGAGATATCAATCGCATCGCAGGCCACATCAATTAAAAGTTAAGTTCATTTCTTTTCACGAACCACTTTCCAGCAACAACGATAAGAGAGTGATTTGTTAGTCGGAAGTCACTAAGAATAATTATTAGGTACTGTGGTTTGCTTTTCTTACAACTTTGCAATCATTGATTGAGCAAACGACGTCGATGTGGAACATTCATCATTCATTCACATCCATTAATTTTACTATTCTAATTTTCACATTTTTTTGATAAAAAGTACATTTTGCCTCTCGAACAAAGTTGTTTTTTTACTTTGTTATATATAATATTTTTTGTTTTAATTTGTCGTACCAATTACACGAGTTTTGTACATTATCATTTTAAATTACTTTTCGATAAATTTTTCATCAAAAAATTGTCACACGTACTTACATGTATAATTTTTCACCGCAAAATTTCAAATTTGGTTTGTTTTTTTTAGGAATAGACCATATCCTTACAATAAAAAATGAACTTAAACATAAAATTTAACAAACTTATGAGTGATTGTTTAGAAATAAGAAAGATTTTTGCATATATTCTCAACATGTGACTATTTTTCGGGTGAAAAATTCATTCAAAAAATGGTATAAGGTGGTAACTTGCAAAATTCGTGTAGTTGGTATATTCAATTAAAAGAACACAAAAATGACAAAGTAAAAAAATGACCATAGTTCGGAGTGCAAAATGTCTTTTATCCAAAATACAATGGAAACTTTTAATTTGTTAAATAGAAGTACTGATATGACACTTCAAAATTTCAACTTTTCTTTTGATCACATAATTATAGAGTACTTTATAGATCTTTATATCTCGCGCAATAATATTATTATATCATAGACTAACAATTTTTAAAATTTTAAAATTTCATCTAAAATTCTATCACACTAAGAAAGAGTAATTTTTTTTTTTTGAATGAAGGGATTAATGATAAAAATATTTATACCTTTTTTATAATTGAAAATAGGGATAATTACATTCCCCTTCCCTGAGGTTTGGTACAATTACACGTAGACCTCCTGTGATTTGAGAAATTACATCTACTACCCCCGAAGTTTGCTTCTATCTAACAAATGGGTCCCTCCGTTAGTCAAAATTCACTGAATTTGTTGATATTAGCAAAAAAAAAACAAAAAAATTGAATTAAAGGTGAGATTTGCCATCGATTGACTTATTATTGACTTATTGTAGGTCAAACGAATCTTTTTATGACCAAACTACCTTCATATATCGACACACGTTAATGCACGAGAGGAAATATATTTTCACCGTTTAAAGGATAATTTAATCATAAAAGATTTGTTTGGCCAGTATTAAGTCATTAATAAGTCAATCGAGGATAAATATCGTTTTCATTCAAATTTTTTGTTAATATCAACAAATTCGGTAATTTTAACTAACCGAAGAGACCTGTTTGTTAGACGAAACAAACCTCATGGGTACTAAATGTAATTTTCCAAACCACAGGGAATCTACGTGTAATTACACCAAACCTCAAGGAAGGAAAATATAATTATTCCTTGAAAATATCTATGTACACAAGGACGGCGTGCCACATCAACTCAAATAATTGAAGAATACTATTTTAGCCTCCTTAAATTGTTTTTGTCTTGTCATTTTTTATTTACTTTACTTATCTCCAATTTTATCACTCTTTTATCAACTTTCTCATTTATTTTCTTCTTTCAATAATTTGTTATAACTTTATTAACTTTTTAGTTATCTAATTAACATATACTGTTAAAAATAATAATTATTTTTAAAAAAATTAAAATTAAGTGAACGCAAACATTTAAATATACCATATATACTAGTATTTATTACGAGTTTGGGAATGAATTACAGAGGTGGGAAACGTTAATTTCCACTCTACCACTAATCTAATAATAATAATAATAATAATAATAAATAATAAATAAATAAATAAATAAATAAAAGGTTTTTTTTTTTGTTTTTGTTTTTTTTTTTTTTTTTTTCTGCAGTTTCCTTTGCAAACAAACAAACACACCACAAGTTTCATTCACTCACTCTTCCTCAAACCTCTGACCTCAACAGACACCCAAGAGACAGACAGAACCAAAGCCTTTTTCCCATTCTTCGCAAGCGAAGAATCGAAGAAAGATGAGCACCGAATAGTAAGAGAAGCCTGTGGATTTTGATTCGGAGTTTCTTTTTTCGGTTTCTCTTGTGATGATCTTCATATATAATTTTTTCCTTTTTGTAGCGATTATTTGTTCAAGCTTCTTTTAATCGGAGACTCCTCTGTCGGCAAGTCTTGTCTTCTTCTCAGATTCGCGGTGTGTTGACCTTAATCACTCTTTTGATCTGTTTTATTGTTTTATATTACCAATAAATTGTTCTGCGGAAGAAGTTATGGTTGATTTTGGGATGCATTTCTGTATCTTATCTCATGGGTTCCTTTTTTTGAAATATGGATGTCAATAAATGGGTCAATTGTTTTTATAATGAAATGGGTTTTTCTGTTACCTTTCACTTTTGTTTGGAGATTTTCTCTATGGAAGTAAAGTTAATTGATTGATGATTGTGGTTGTAGGATGATTCGTATGTGGACAGTTATATTAGCACCATTGGAGTCGATTTCGTAAGTTGTGCCCCTGAACTTTTTCGCTGTAGTTTCTACCTTGATGTATGTTTGGTCAATTCAGTTTCTTGGATAGTTTCTGCTGGGAGTGAGCATGGTTATTTTGTGGGTAATTGTTGCAGAAAATAAGGACAGTGGAGCTGGA
The DNA here is from genome assembly GCA_034509735.1 of Sesamum alatum. Classification (NCBI taxonomy): domain Eukaryota; kingdom Viridiplantae; phylum Streptophyta; class Magnoliopsida; order Lamiales; family Pedaliaceae; genus Sesamum; species Sesamum alatum. The sequence continues at coordinate 18,311,484 of JACGWO010000001.1, read as the reverse complement.
AGGGAAGACAATCAAGCTGCAAATCGTGAGTCGATATAACTGCCTAACTATTTTGCATGACTGAATGCATGCGGATGTTTGTCACTGATGCTACATTTTGTTTGGGCATTAGATTACACTGCATGTTGCTTTCCATATGGAATATCCACGGATATAACTTTGTCGGACTGCCTATTAAACTGTAAATTTTTCATGTGTGGTTCATGGGCAAATTTGGGAAGAACCCCAACTTTCAAATTTGTCATGAATTCATGATTAAGGAGACTTTTAATTGTCATACTACAAAATGCGAAATAGAGGAAATAGACAAGTTATGCCCATTTGATACCGCAAAGGCAAAAAGTGATTCTCGTACCTACAATAGGAATAGGGAAATATGTAAGTTTGGCCATTTTATACCTCAAATAACAGCATTAGTCATCATAGTTAACTGACTACCATTTCTTTATGTGTTTCAAGTGGGATACTGCTGGTCAGGAGCGTTTCCGGACTATCACTAGCAGTTACTATCGAGGAGCTCATGGAATCATTGTAAGAAAGAATTTGATGTAGTTACTCCAATATTGCATGTTTAGTCATTATTGTTTCTATTATTTCTTTGTAAAGTTATATTGTGTGAACACATGCCAATTTGTTGAAATATATGAATAGATGGAACTTCCTCTTTCGGAACTGCAGATGCCATTACACATTTATTCTTTTGTTGATACTTGAATGAGAACTGGCTTTTGGCTTGTATCCAGGACTCTGAGCTTCTGAACTCAATTTCTTTACCCTGAGTGCTGTTTCTCTCTTTGCTTTCAGTTTTCCTGTTTGTACTCTGGTGACTTCATTCGATCTTGAAATTGTATTATGATTTCTTTAATATATTTCACAATTTGATACATGTTGATGAATGAACCCTGCAGCACAAGCTTATGTGTTCCATGTGCTATTTCTTCAAATCTTCCCAACTTGATGGTATCATATTTTCGCTGGCCACATTTCTTCAGCGTGCTTATCATTATTCCGTTGTCATATTATGAGGAAGATGCAAAATCCTGATTGAAGAGCCTTTTTCCGATTAGGTTTTCCAGCCTTTAGCAGCTGGCTAATTTCCTTTTACATTTTTATTTTTCTATAGGAGTAATCTCATATATCTAATTTGTAATAGATCGTGTACGATGTTACTGAGATGGAGAGCTTCAACAATGTTAAGCAGTGGCTTAATGAAATCGACAGATATGCAAATGACAGTGTCTGCAAGCTTTTGGTGGGGAACAAATGCGATTTAGTTGAGAGCAAAGTCGTGGACACACAGACAGCAAAGGTGAGTATCTTTTCCTCCTGCTGTTCTTATCCTAGTAGATAGTTCAATTATAAGCCTTCAGGTTAACTATTAAAAATGGATTAAGATTTAGACATTTAGGATGAATTAATGCTGCTGTATGTTTAAATAGCAGCCGAGAATACTGGTTTTGTGGATATGTTCCATTTCTTATCTTTTTGTTTTGTTTTCTAGTATTTTGCTTTCTGTACATCCACATTAACTTATCTTGTAGAAGGGTTGTGGGATACAAGAGCAAATAGCTTATCAATTACATGTATCCATACATGTAAATTGTTCTCATGTATACGTGATGTGGCGAGTATTGTTGCCTATTTCTCCATATTGGTAGATTTTCCTGGAATTTATGTGTTGCAAAGATCTTCCTCATTGTCACTACAATGACTGTTATTCTGAACAAACTTGCAGGCATTTGCAGATGAACTTGGGATTCCTTTCCTGGAGACCAGTGCCAAAGATTCAATTAATGTGGAGCAGGCTTTTTTGACTATGGCTGGCGAGATTAAGAAAAAGTGAAGTCACCAATCCTTTTTATTGACGCCCTCAAACATTATGTTGTTGCTAATCAGTTTCCACCTACATGCTTGCTACTACTATTCATATCATAACCTCTTAATGTTTTTATATGTTTTAGACGGCTTTAAGAGTTACTTTCTTGTTTGACAGCCTAATTTCCTTATTGATCTGGAGTTCTGCTAATGTTCTAGTTATCTGTTTTGTTTATGCATTAGAGTTGGAAGTGTATTTTCCCAATGTGAATTCCCAAAACTGGTTATAGCATTCATGTCATGTTGGCCTTGTTTCTTGACTACAGAAACACATGCAATTAGAAGCTTGAAACAGATGTTGAACTTGTCAACTGAAGGAGTTAATTTTTTGTGTATGCAGGATGGGTAACCAGCCGACGGTAAACAAAAATCCTGCGAGCACAGTCCACATTAAGGGACAGCCAATTGAGCAGAAGAGCAACTGCTGTGGTTAGGTGTGCTTATTACTTTCTTTTTAGAAGAAATGTAAAAAGATAGTAAATGTTTATTAACACAATGTCCTTTCACTACTTGGATTTCCTGAAGACAGTTGATGTTGCTAAATCGATACTCTCTTTGTTTGTCCCGTCCCCTCTTCAGCCCAAAATGTGGGCATGTGTTATGCCATATCTGGGATTACATGAAATTTCCACATCTCCACAACTAAATATCATGTTCCACAACCGGACCCTGGCGACTCATGAGAGTCTTATGGTCGCTCTCTGGGCTGTGGATGCCCACATTCTCCTATAATTAGTTGCAAAACATCTGGAGGTTTGGACGTGGTAAACTGAAAGGTTACTGCACATATTAATCATTTGCAGAACCACAATGTTCGCATTGATCTGGGGACCAGTATGCATAATATGGAAGTGAAGATCAATTTCACGCAGAGCATGCGCATTTCTTCATAGGAAATATGGCATGATTCCTGTACAAACAAGAGATAGACATGGATAATCTTACAGCATTCATGCAGTTATTAACAGAAAGCTTGTTTAAGGAAAAATGTTTTGGACACTAAAGAGTTATGCAAAGTAGCCAAGACTGAGGTTGTCAATGGTCATGCACTAGACTTTGGAAGAGGGCTATGCGACTTCTAAGACAGCTTCCCATGCAATGCTTGCATAATTATAAGCCACTTTAAACAATATACTCATCCAATAACATTTCATACAAAAACCTGGGCAACTCTTAAGAATCAACAGCAAAATGTTTAAACATGAGAATGATACAACAATCGATAGCAGAAGTGACCCAAAAATAGAGGCAGGTGAACTCTTTTTCTTCTTTTTCACTCTATTTTGGGGGGTCGAGTGGGGTGGTCAAAAATAGACAAGGCAATTAGGAAGTAGAGCAGCAAGTCTTGTTTGTGTTGTTATCTTGTGGGCCAACAACAAGAGTCTTCCCTTCTTTGATGCTACTTGTTGCAGGCTCATCCGAGGCGAGCGACTTCTTACTGATGATCCGATATATCTCCGAAAGGATAGTCTGGAAGGCCTTCTCTACATTAGTGGCTTCCAGAGCAGATGTTTCGATGAACGAAAGCCCCTCCCTTTCTGCAAAACCTTGAGCATCCTCAGTGGCTACAGCTCTAAGATGTTTGAGATCAGTCTTATTTCCTATAAGCATAATAACAATGTTGGAGTCGGCATGGTCCCTCAACTCCTTCAACCACCGACTCACATTCTCAAACGTAGTTGGTTTTGTAACATCGTACACTAGAAGAGCTCCTAGAGCACCACGGTAGTATGCACTCGTTATGGCTCTGTATCTCTCTTGCCCGGCCGTGTCCCATATCTGAGCCTTCACAGTTCTTCCCTCGACCTACATATAACCAAAACCCGCCATGAACAGATATAACTAGGCAGAATAATTAAAAAAACCTATGACAAATAATAGTAATAACATCTTGAAAGAAAGCTGTCCCGGTGCAGTGAAACATATAGTTGGAACAACTACTCAATGACACCACAAGACTTGAGCTAAAATAGTTCGGACCGTACAGAGGAAAAGAGGTTTCCAAGTACTCCATGAACAGATTTAAGGTTTCTGAGCTCAAGCTGCAAAGACCATTGTCATGCATTCTTGCTACTAATTTCAAAGATCTTTTAGGAAGTCTATCATCTTAAGCATTACAACCATTAGCATTTACAAGACTGATAAATAACAAACAATAAAACACTACTCCAGAAAACAATTACCTATACAACAACAGATCCAAAGATCCAAAACCCACCACATAAATTACCAAAAATTCATACTTAGTCTAAGTAAATTGCAGTCAGTGAGTGGGGCAGAGAGCAGTTTGAATCGATGATAGTAAGATGAGAAGGGGGAGTAAACCTGAAGAGTGCGGGTGGCGAACTCAACGCCGATGGTGGATTTAGATTCCAAGCAGAACTCGTTTCGGGTGAATCGGGAGAGCAAATTGGATTTTCCGACACCGGAATCGCCGATCAATACAACCTTGAAGAGGTAATCATAGTCCTCGTCCGGCCTCCGCGCCATGAATTAAGGGTTTTGGGATTCTTGCAGCTGCGGAATCAGTCGCGGGAATAATGGCTTTGACAGACAGACATGCCCACGGGGAAATGAGTTGTGTAGAGTTAAATCATTGATTTTTCTAAGGCTGAATTACGACGACTCCTCTAGAATTTGACATAATTATAAATATATTTTATTTTTTTAAAAATTATATGTATTCATATGAGGTTTGTGATTTTTAATTAAAGGTCTGGAATGGTCTATTTTATCCTTAATTTTTATTTTTAAATTATAGAAAAATTATCGAGACAAATTACACTATTACTCCTCTGTGTAAAAAAACATAAGAAACCTCTCCCTGTGCATTTTCAAAAAATAATTCAATTTGTATAAGAGAATTTTTGTCAGTTCACCCATAAGAATAGATGAAAATGAGTTATTTATTAGACGATTACAAATTTCAAGGGGTATTTGTAATTTTTTAAAACACCAAGGGAATATCCATAATTATACCAAACCTCAGGAGGTCATTGTAATTCACCATTTTTTTAATGACCAAAAGACTCTTTGAATTTTCTTGGAAAATTAGACGCTTCGGATTCCTCAATTGTGTATTGAATTATCTATTTTAAATCTTATTGTATCTTTTATTTTCAATATTTACGTGTATAAACATAAATATTATATAGTTTATTGATAGAAAAATTTTATATACATATATATTAAAAAGAGTAGAAGACGCAATAAAATTTACAACGAAAAATTCAATCCGTTCCTCCCCACCCTCCTACGAGCGGTTGACTCATTTGTTTGCAGCTAACATGGCAACTGAGTTATCACAATGTATTCTACACAGGCGATGATTAATTTTCCACCTTTTACATCGCATCTGAGTCATATTGCCACGATGACATAACTGATGAGTCAACAATCGCTTACGACGTGTTTCATGACTCATCTCCCGTCGCATGAGACATGGCAATTGAGTCATCACCTGATTGCCACATGGCAAATGAGTTATGAAAAGGAATAGATGTGGCTAATGAGTCAACTCGATCCTATTTACATGTCTGATGTGGTATTTTTCGCCAAAGACATGACAATTGACGCTATCTCCTAAACCAAAGATGTGAGAAATGAGCCATCAGGTATTGCCTACATGGCTGATGAGTCATTTCCCTCCCACGTTGTGTCTAATGATTCTTCTATCGTCAACCACGTTACACTTGAGTCTTTCTATACTTGCGTGTTTGATGAATCAACAAATGACTCATCTCCCTTCTTCTATAAATGTGGCAATGGAGCCATATCCTTTAGGATAATATTGCAAGTAACGTGGATGATGAGTGATCAAAATCATCCCATGTGTCTTATACTCGTCATCGGCTTATCAATTTGGCAGATGACTAATCATTATTCTCTGATGTGGTTGCTGAGTCATATTTCGCCTGTGAACTCGGCAATATCACAATGGCAATTGAGTTATCTCCGAGTCAAATGGTCATGAACAACCTACATTTATGTTGCATTTGCTGAGTCGACGTGGCTGCTGACGCCGTCACCACCATCCAGACATGGCATCTCACCCATCGCCAATTTCATCGATGCCGATGATGACAAAGAATTCAATTTTTTTCTTTATTTGGATTGAGGGTTTAGTTTGGCCCCTACGGATTGATTCTAGAAGAAATTTGTCACGATTTCTGCTGAAAACGCAACTTTAATTGATAACCGCCAGATGGGAAGAGAAGCTATTAACCCTCCGATAAAAGAAAAGGGGAGAAATTGGGGAAACTTACCAGAAATCTGAAGGGAACAACGCCGTTTCGGAAGGATTAGGGCTCAATCCTTAGCTTGGGGATTCAGATGAAAATGACAGGGTTCCGAAGGAGGCAAAGGAACCGACAGACGGACACGTGTCTAGTGGAGAACTCGACGAACAGATGACACAGCCTTAGCTTTGCGGAATTGGACTTTTTTTGGCTGAAGCATTTATGGAACTATGAGGAAATTCGCATGCTTCTTTTATATTGCAATTAATGTTTTTGGGAAGTTGTAATCCCTTTTGAACTTCAGACCCATTTAAGGTCGTAACTTGTGAAATTGGATTATCAATGAAAAATTGCAAATTTTCGTATTTTCTCATATGTTCTTCTTCCCCTACCCTATATTTAGAATTGAATTCTTTACAATTGGTATCAGAGTCAAGTTGGTTCTTGGAACTCAAAATAGACAAATGGCAGATGGAACGAGATTGAAAGAGTTACAGAAAATTCAAAGGAAGACAGAAGCATTGTTGGTTGATGAAAGAGTGCACAGATAGGCTGGAGAAGAACAAATACATAACAGACTTGACCAGCTAAATGAAACACAAGATGGCCTCCAAACTGCCATCATGAATATGGAACACACTCTTGTTGTAGTGTAACAACAACTCCAGAGTGTTGCGGAGCAGTAACAACAACACAACATGAACAAATCCATCTTCGGATAAGGGCTTACAACATCAATGGAGAAGGGGTCTTCTTCTCGAATCACTATGTATCCTTCAACAATGAATGAGAATGCAAATCAATATAACACAACAAGATATAGTGCTGTCCATAGAATGGAGTTCCCTCTATTCAATGGTGAATATAGGAGATCTTGGATCAGGAGGTGCAAAAAATATTTTCAAATGAACCAATCCCAGAAGAGCATAAGGTGCCCTTAGCTTCAGTCCATCTGGAAGGTAGGGCGGAGTTATGATATGAAGGGCATATCGAAAAGAGGGGAGTACCATCATGGGAAGAATTGATAGTGATAGTATTAGAGAGATTTGAAGACTTAGACTATGAAAAAGTAGCGTCCGAATTTAATGCATACCGGCAAGAGACCACTGTTAATGTGTATGCTGAGAAACTGGAAGAATTGGAGGGACAAATGTGCATTTTAACAAAAATCAGGATGAAGAATTCTTTATGCTGAAGTTTATAAGCGGACTGAAGGAGGAAATTAAGGGTTATGTTGCTACGAAGAAACCAACTACCCTAAACCATGCCATTGTTCTTGATAGAAAGCAAGAGTTCATTGTGGGAGCTATCATCAAGAAGACACAACAACCTTAGCAGAATAATCAACCTAAGCCTGCTTTTAAACCCCAGAACAAGCCAACCCATATAAACCCTCCTATAAACCATCAGTCAAGCTGAGAAATGAGAATACCCAGCCTAGAAAATTGTTCACTGAGGCTGAGATGAGAGCAAGGAAAGAAAGGAATCTATGCTATAGTTGTGATGAGATATTTGTTCCTGGGCATAAGTGCAAGGTGATGTATTCCTATATGTTGATGAATGAGGAAGAAGCCAAAGTGTATGAAGAAGATACGAGGCAATCAGAGAACATACTGAAAGGGTGAAGAAGAGGATATTACTGTCTCTATACATGTTATGTGTGGGAATATTGTAAGTGGCACCCTAAGAACTAAAGCAGTGATCAATGGAAGGGAACTCCTTATTCTCATAGACAGTAGAAGCACACATAGCTTCATAGATGAGAAGGTAATTAGGGCCTTGGGTATTGAGACCAAGTGTGCTATACCCATGAGAGTAAGTGTGGCTGATGGGTACCAGTTATTGAGCAGGATCATCTGTCCTGAACTTAACTGGGAGATACAAGGTCATCATTTCACATATCCAGTTAGAGCGTTGAAGTTAGGGGGATGTGACTTCGTACTAGATTGTGACTGACTTGGAGCACACAATCCTATTGAACTTGATTTCCAACAGCTTAATGTCACCATTAACAGTAAGGGAAGGAAGGTGGTTTTGAATACATTCCCACAGAAGGTTGATCTTATGAGTTTTGCTACAGATTCCTTAAGCAATCTCTTAGGGAGAAGGAACTATGATGTGTTAGGGCAGTTGCTCTCAATTGACATAATGAAGAAGCCTGGAACGAGCATCCTATGAATTATGATCACTGATTTTTTTGCAGTAATTTGAGGAAGTTTTTTAAGAGCCAAATGCATTACCCCCTGAAAGATCCACAGAGCATAGCATTGAACTAACACTTGATGCTATCCCAAGAAAACAACATCCCTACAGGTATGCCTATGGTTAAAAAACAGATATTGAGAATATTGTGAAAGAGGTGTTAGAAAGTGGAATTATTAGAGCTAGCCAGAGCTCTTTTGCTTATCCTATTTTGCTTGTTAAAAAAAAGGATGGAGGATGGAGATTGTGTGTTGACTACAGGTATTTAAACAAGCACACCATTAAACACAACTTCTCTATACCTGTGAAAGATGAACTCTTGGATCAATTACATGGAGCCAAATATTTTTCAAAAATAGATTTGAGGTCTGGTTATTTTCAGATAAGAATGAGGAAGGAGGACATCTCAAAAACCAGTTTCATTACACACAGTGGTCATTACAAATTCTTGGTCATGCCCTTTGGGTTATGTAATGCACCTTCCACTTTTCAAACCTTGATGAACCAAGTTTCTGAACCCGTACTCAGAAAATTTGTGCTGGTATTCTTTGATGACATCCTAATCTATAGCAAGAGTTGGAATGACCATTTGCACCATTTGAAATTTGTGCTGGAGCTACTGAAGACACATAAGCTGTATGCTAAAAGGAGCAAGTGCTCATTTGCTCAAACCCAAGTAGAGTACCTTGGCCATGTCATTTCATTTATAGGAGTATCCACCAACCCTCAGCAGATAGAATGTATGTAGAATTGGTAATAACTACCGCCCCAGTTTTAGCATTACTTGATTTTACTAAGCGTTTTGTTGTGGAAGCGGATACATGTGGGAAGGGTATAGGTGTAGTACTAATGTAGGAGGGAAGGCCCATTCCTTACCTCAGTAAGGCATTAGCTACCAAGAATATGGGACTGTCCACTTATGAGAAGGAGTTCTTGGCTTTATTACTTGCTGTTATTAAAACACTACCTATAAGGTACTAATTTTATCGTCAAAACGGACCAGAAAAATTTAAAGCACATTCTTGATCAAAGGGTGGATTCCATTTTGCAACAAAAATGGATAACCAAACTGTTGGGACTTAGCTATGAAGTCCACTACAAGAAGGGCAATGAAAATAGAGCAGCTGATGCTCTATCAAGGTTTGAACATGAAGAAACCCAAGCCCAAAATAATGCCCATATCCTCACAGGTGCTACTTTGGATACAGGAAGTACAAACAAGTTATGAAAATGACTCAGCCTCCAAGCTATTGTGCAAGCCAAGATGATAGATGCATCATCTCATTCTGAGTACAAATATGATGCAGAAATATTGAGGAAAGGTAATAAAGATATGTGTGGGCAGCCATGGAGGGATTAGAGAAAGGATCATCAAATCTATGCATGACTCAGCCTTGGGAGGTCACTCTGGAATTACTGGAACTTATCAGAGGTTGAAGATGCTATTTTACTGGCTTACCTTCAAGGAAGAAGTTCAGACTTGGGTGAATGAGTGTGAAACTTGCCAGAGATCTAAGCATGAAAACTATGTATACCCAGGGTTACTACAACCACTGCCTATTCCTGATCAAGCCTGGTCCTGTATTTCTATGGACTTCATTGAAGGGCTCTCAAACTCAGAAGGTAAGGATGCCATTCTGGTGATTGTTGACAGATTAACCAAATACTCACACTTTATACGTCTCAAGCATCCTTACACAACCACCAGCATTGCAAGAGTTTTATTTGATATCTATAAATTGCATAGGCTTCCTGTCAGTATTGTTTCAGACAGAGATAAGGTGTTCGCAAGCAAATTTTGGAAGGAATTATTTAATTTATCTGGAGTATCCTTAGACATGTCCTCTGCATATCACCCTCAAAGTGATGGGCAAACGACGAGGGTTAATCAGTATCTAGAGAACTATCTAGTGCATGTGCCATCGACATCCTAAAAGATGGTCTCAGTGGATTACCCTTGCAGAATTTTGGTTCAATACCAATTTTTACTCAGGGTTCAAGGTTACACCTTTCCAGGCTCCATACGAATACCCTCATAATCAGTTATCTACTGGACCTTATTTGCAAAGTTATCACATTGATGTAGAAGTTTGATGCAAGATTGTTCCAAGGAACAATGTAGGTGTGCCACAAGTCCTCATTCAATGGTCTCATTCTTCTCCGCATCAAGCAACCTGGGAAGATTATCATGTTATTGCTGCAAGATTCCATGAGTTTGATCCTTGGGGACAAGGAAAAAAAGAGAGGGAGGAATGTCACGATTTCTGCTGAAAACGCGACTTTAATTGATAGCCTCAGACTATAATACACGAATACTCCGAAAAATTATCAGATGCAGTCTCGGACACGTGTCGAACACGGACATGGCTCGGACACGACATAGGCGTGTCCGAAAATTAAAAAAAAAAAGAAAAAAAAGGCCACGGTGTCGGACACGCCTATTGGTGTGTCCGACACGTTTATAATTTTTTTATATAATTTTAAAAAGTTTTGTACTCTTTTTTTTTTTTAAAAGAAAACAGAGTTTTAGACAAAATATAAAAGAAGAAAAATAATTCACTTATCTCAAACTAAAATTTTTGGGATGAAATTACTAAAAAATCGATAGATGGTCATTATAATTTAACTAATTTGGATGATTATTGGTTTTCAATTGTACTTTTTAAAATAAACTGGTTGTGTATATTTTTAAAATCATGTATTTTGGTTAAAAATTTAGACATAAGACATGCTTATTTTATGTTTTATTTTGATATATTTCATATTTTAATTTTATGAGAAATTTTAGAATATATATATATATATATATAAATATTATATTTAGCCGTGTCAGTGTCGTGTCGTATCCTAGTTTTTGAAATTTTTCCTGTCGCCGTGTCCGTATCGTATCGTGTCCGTGTCCATGCATCGTAGCCGTCAGATGGGAAGAGAAGCTGCTAACCGTTCGATCAAAAAAAGGGGAGATATTGGGGAAACTTACCAGAAATCTAAAGGGAGTGATGTCGTTTCGAAAGGATTAGGGCTCAATCCTCAGTTTGGGGATTCAGATGAAAACGATGGGGTTTTGAAGGAGCCAAAGGACCCACAGATGGACACGTGTCGAGTGGAGAACTCGGCGAACAGATGGCGCAACCCTAACTTTGCAAAATTGGGCTCTTTTTGGCTGAAGCATTTATGGAGCTATGAGGAAATTCGCATGCTTCTTTTCTGTTGCAATTAATGTTTTTGGGAAGTTGTAATCCCTTTTGAATTTCAGACCCATTTAAGGCTGTATAACTTATGAAATTGGATTATCAATGAAAAATTGCAAATTTCCGTATTTTCTCATCTGTTCTTCTTCCTTCTTCCCCCTCCCTATATTCTGAACTGAATTCTTTACAAAATTCCTCCATCTGTATACAGGAAGGAGAAAGTGGATGACTCCATAAACCACTACTGGGTAAATTTGACAGCGTAACACCTACTCTGCACGCCGGTAAAATGGATGATGATACCTATGCTATGCTGAACAAGAGTTTTGCTTTTGTGACATTCTTATATTGCGTTAGTATCCTAACTTTGTATTATTTTGCTTGCTGCTGTGTGCACAAAAAGAGGACAAAAAGTGGGATAAGGGAAATGAGGAAGCAATGAAAAACCTAAGGCTGGAGGCCTGGAAAGCATCTTGATGAATTTGACAAGGTAGTTGATTAATACTCTGGTCTGTCATGTACAACAATATGGTGTGTCTTAATTGAATGGAGAGTTTGAACATGAATTAATAGCTTAGCCAGATTGGCAAGAAAGATGGGATAAAATCATTATGGCAGTAACAGATATATGTAGACATTCTCTTCCCCTGATATTATACATTAACACCAAAGGCATGGATGGATAACTGCTGGCCTCACCCTAAGCTTCTTCTTCTTCAAGAAATGGATAATCAGTGTAACCAACAACAGGATCTGAAGTGTAGAATGTGCTTCTATCGTACTTGTTAAGAGGGGCGTCCAGCTCGTACCGTCTTGGTAAATCAGGATTAGCCAAGAACAAGCGTCCAAATGCAATCAAATCTGCATAATTATCGGCAATAACTCTGTTTCCCTTGCTTCTGTTGTAGCCACCAGCAGCCATGAAAGTGTTGTTAAAAGCTTTTCTCATTGGGAGGAGTCGATGAGGAATCTCATCCTCGGGCCCTTGATGTACCCTTGCACCATCAACTCTTGGTTCGATCACATGGAGGTAGAGAATGTTGAACTTGTTAAGTGCATTGGCCATGTATAGGCCTAGAGCATCAGGATCCGAGTCAATCGCCTCCATGAAATCAGTATAGGGAGATAGTCTTATGCCAACTCTATTAGGTCCGATCTCATTGGTCACTGCTTCTACTACCTCGAGTGCAAATCGACACCGGTTTTCTAAGTTCCCACCATATTCATCGGTTCTGTCATTTACTTGATCTTTCATAAACTGTTCTATTAAGAAACCATTTGCTCCATGTATCTCAACTCCATCAAATCCTGCAAGTAAAAGATAAGTATCAACTCCACCAATCAACTCAATGAAGCTATATTCTGTGCTATTTAGCCTCAAAGTCTTTAGATTCAGTTTACTGTTAGTTTTTTGCACATCATATTTTCTTCTAATGCTCACACTGAATGTCTTTCGGTATGGCCTAAACAGATAAAACTCCCCAGCCGTCAACTGATCATATGGGACCTAGACTGTGAACCAAAGCAGCATGGGTACAAGAGTTTCAACCATGATGTTTAACAGACTAATTCCTTCTTCAACAGGTATTCAATAATTTTGATCTGATTTACATCGATTCTAAGAGCACCAGGCTTTACCCCTATGTCATATCAACTGCCAAGATGTCTGGAAGAACATATAAAACAACGTGGGGACGAACCTGCTTCAATAGCATTTCGGGCAGCCAGCCTGAAGTCATTGACAATACCAGGTACTTCATCCTTCCTCAGTCGTCTAGGAGGAGACCATTCTACTCCCTCAAGGCCAGGGGTAATTCGCTTGTCTGTTGATGAGACGGGAGCTTGGCCGTTGGGCTGGAAATCTGATTAAAGACACTTGTATTAGATTCATATATCTTTTCTGGACAAAATAGAAACTGAGTTAAACTTCATGTTAGAAAAGTACAACTGCATTGATTCGTTGTGATCTAGTATATCATTTTGCAGTAATTATCCACATAAATATGTAATAAACAGTTCAGCAATATAACATCGTATTGATGGCACTGCATAGTTCGTGTGCACCTAACCGATGATGCTTACTGAGACAAGAATCCTTAAGATCTATGATTTACATTAGAAAGCATCACAAGTAACTTGTATCCATGTTATTCAACCAGATATCTGTCCGGGCCAGCAGGATTGCTCAAGTATTAGATCGAACCTGTAAATATTTCACATACCATAAGTAGAGACACGCCCGACATGCACAATCTGCAAGAAAAATATGCCACCCTTTTGGTGAACTGCATCTACAATTGGTTTCCATGCCTCCACCTGCTCCTTTGTCCAAATTCCGGGAGTATCCTGGAACCTATAAAACACTTAACAGTAGGTCATACGAGTAAAAATGACTCGATAGCTCTAAGACTACTTAAACATATGCCCCAAAAAATTGAACTACACTGCTCTCCACCTGATTCTTATCCTTGTACATGCAAATTCATGGAAGATTATCAATGAATTATCATCATTTAGCTTACAAGTAGAAAGAAAGGGAAAAAGGCTTGTGATATCGATACCCTTGTGCAGTGTCGGATACACCAGTTGCTTCAGCAATGAGAAGACCACCTTTGGTTGCTCGCTGAGAGTAATATACTGCCTCATGACGCTGTGGAACGTTGTTGTACGACCGGTTTCGTGTTAATGGTGCTAAAACAATTCTGTCCAAGTATTCAAAAATTAATTAAAGAGGTAATGAACAATTCCCTACATGTGATCCACATCAAAATCACAGCAATCGAATAAGCAATCTCAATGAACAGATAACATGATAACGCCATATTAACTAGTTTCTCAACCAAACCAAGAATGTAACAAGTAGAACAATATTTGAAACAGAAGATGAACCTGTGAGAGAGATCATCAAATTCCCCCATTTTGTAGGGAGCCAGCAGAGGAATTGTACCATCATAGGAAGGGCCATTTTCACTACTACTGCTACTCATGTTAACTGGAAACAAAATGCTGCCTTGTTGTGTATACTGTACGGAGTGAAAAGAAGAAAAACCTTGAGATGCCAATCGATTGTCTTGAGGCTCCGTATATATAGTGGTAGCTCCTCCTCCTCCTCCGCCGCCGGCGGCGGCCTAGTGGCAAGTCAAACTACTGTTGCTCTGTCCTTTCCATTTCTTTCTTGATTGGCTGAAGATACAAGGGTTCTTCGAAGGTCAAAAGCAAAAGCAAATTCAGAAATGACCAACTCCAAATTGCATGGAGTGACATAAGGGCGCACATAAGCATTCCGTACAAAATTTAACGGTATGGCGCTTTATTGTACGCTGTAGTTAAGTTTTTTTTTTTTTTTTTTTTTTTTTTTCTATTGAAAACGATGAATTTTTATTAATTGAAATAAAGAGATTTCAAGTAATTCTGTCGAATATCAATATCAAATAGAGATAATTACAATAAACAAATCTACAATATCACATAAATAACACCTAACTATTACAATTACAAAAAATAATACCTACTATATAATAGTAACAACAACATCTAACGCAGGAGATTCGAACCTATGACCTTTGGAATCATGGGGTCTCAACTTTGCCAGCTAAACTAGACTTCATCGGCCTGTAGTTAAGTTACTGGACTAAAATTAACTATTATGAAAAATATGAAATTAATTCTGCGAAACACAATACAGTGAGAATAAAATTACAATTAACTCATATATAATGATGCTATAAATTGAAATGATACTTCATCATGACCGGAAGGTTGGTTGAATTAATATGGAGACGGATAGTACCTACCAATAGGAGTCTATGTGGAGGGATTGGACTAATTTTGGTAATTTTTCGATCCAATTCAATTATTTTAATTTTTAGAAAGCTTAGTCAAGCCCAACTCAAGAATCATAAAAAATCATAGTTTGCGGTCTAATTGAGTTGGGAGGGATTCGGGCAATTTTTGTGATCTTACATGTACAACCATATTATTATTTTGTCACCATTTATGATTTTGTTACAGTTATCTTGTCATAACAAATTCTTTTTCTTGTAGTGATAATCAACAAAAATGTAAAGATACACTAAAAGAAATATAATTTTCTGTTATGGTTAATTACGATGGTTTAAAAAAAAGAAAAGCATGGGCAACGGTCATTAACCGTTGTTTTTTCAAGTGAGGTCAAAACATTAGTCATGACTAAAAGCCTAAAGCCATGACAAATGATTTGGTCATGGCAAAATATTGATTAACCATGAAAAAATTTAAGCTTTTGCATTGATTTGGTTTGATTATGGTTAATAATATTTATTTACCATGATTTTTAAGACGTAGTCATTTATAGTGTAGCGAAAAAATCTATTTTGTTATAGTGATATGAGATATCAACTACAATGTGTAAAAGATAAACACTTATATAGGGTTACATATTATCATAGAATAATACAAACAAATAAAAAAACTTATTAGTTTTTTTTATCAATAAGATTGTGAAAAAAATCCTTATTTTGAATTAAATTATAAATAACCTATCATAATAATATAAATATTAAACAAACATTATTTGAAATAAAATAAGATGATTATGAAAACATATTGTAACAAAATGATAATATCATCTATTTCAAGTTCTTCATTTATCCATGCCATAAAAAATATAGAATATTATCAATAATCAAGAATTAGTTAATTAATATATTGATCTCATTTACGTATTTATGTATATGTTATATAATACCTATAATAATTATTATTATTGTTATATAATACCAAAACTTTTGTATAAACATATATATAAGGAATTTTAGTATGTTATTATTGTTGTTGTGGTAGTGGTTGTTGTTATTAGTATGATTATTACTACCGCGATCGAATGTGGTCTATGCAGTCTACGTAAACGTAAAATTAAATTCGATTGCCTAAATATAATTTTTTTTATTAGGGGTTTAATGCAAATTACCCATGTAATATTGAAAATGGGCAAATTATTCCTCTGTGGAAAATAAATTAGCAAATTGTCCCCCGTGTTTTTCAAAATAGGGCAATTACCCCCCTCATGCGATTGCGTGCGATTCACGCGCTTTTTCTTAATTTTTTTTTAATTTTTAATTCTAAAATTATATTTTTACAATCATTTAAACCCGTTGGATCTATTTGATTTAAGGTTCAAATTTAACTAGGAGATCAACAATGTAGGTTTTGTTTAATTTCAATCTAACGGTTAAGATTTAAACCAATATGCAATTTAAATTTAAATTATATATAGGTAATATATATATAATTCAAAATATATATTTTATATACATTAAAAGTTAAAAATATATAGATACATATATATATATATATAGAGAGAGAGAGAGAGACGGGAGAGCGGGAAGGGGCGGCAACGGCGGGGAGAGAGGGAAGGGAGGAGTGCGGAGATGGCGCCGACAAAGGGGAGAGGGGAAGCCGCGGTGGGGAAAAAGGGGAGGGGGAGGGGCGGGGAGGCGGACGGGAGGAAGGGGAAAGGAAGGAGCTCGGAGGCGGACAAGGGGAAGGGGAGAGGGAGGCGGCGACAAGTTTTTTTGGGGGGGGGGGGGGGGTGTGTGAGGGCGGGTCCGACAGGTTATGGGGGTGGCGTTGGAGGGTTTGGGGTTGGGGAAGGGGGGCGGCGCTGCAGGCTTGGAGGTGGGATTGGGCGACGGTGGTGGGGCTAGAGGGTGAAGGGGACTGGGCGGCGACGGTGGGATTGGAGGGTGAAGGGGACTAGGCGAAGGCGGTGGGACTGAGAGGGAAAGGGACTGTGCGACGGCGCGGGGGGTTGGGGCGGGTGGATGGGTTTTGGTTTTTTTTCAATAATTAAAAATAATATATTATTAAAAATATTTTATATTATATAAAATAGTGTTTTTTACTTTTTAATAAAGAGTGATATATATAAATATCAATAAATTATATATATAATATATTATATAAAAATAATATTTTATTAAAAAAAATCATGCCCACTTGTAGGAGGGGTGAGTGTAGGAAAAATTACACTTTTGATCCCATAAGACATGATCTGTTGTACTTTTGGTTCCATTGTTTATGGGCTCAGTATTTTTGGTCCCACAGGAATCAAAAGTGTTGCACTTTTGGTCTCGTCTCTTTTAAAGGTGTTAAGTTATGGATTGAAAACCACAATTCAAAGTCAAATGTCGTTTTCTATGGTTTGAAACCACTAAAGTTCATGAAGGTGGTATTTTTCAAGATTTTGGCCTCAGTTTGGAGACTCTCACTCTATAAAATGTATTTTAATAGCTTAATTTAACTAAATTTATGTAAATTTAACACATTATAATCTATAATTTTATAACGATATTATTATAAATGAAATGTTAAATCATGTAATTGCAAAATTAAAATAACTACAAAAAAATAATAATAATAAAAGCCCTGCAAATTAAAAGCAAAAAACGAACTAACTGCATTGTACAGAAAAAAATTAACTATTTGCAGCATACATATTTAGCAATATTTCCCCCCTGCCAATTTTGCACTTATGTGCAATTTATATCACAAAAGCATATATGTACATTGTTTCGTCAAATTCAAATCTTTACTTCCAAATGTATTGTGATGTTTGTTCAATTGGTAGATAATCACATATGAGAATGCAAGGAATAATTTCTTCCTCATTTTAGCATAGACACATAAATGAAATAACTCATATGAATACGTTTATATGATTATCAATTGTACGTAGAAATATCTAAGTACACTTAAATGCAAGTGTCGTTCAATATTAAAATTATGTTATTTTTTATTATATTAATTAATTTCGTGGGTCAATAACACTTCCACGAGATCTCGCTCTATGTCTATCTAGCTACTTTATGTAGTCAGACAGACTGTCAATTTATAATACTTGATTCAATAAAAAATACTTTAATTTCTAATATTTCGGTAAAATTACTGTAATATAATTGAGTAATGCCCAATAATTTTTTATGAATGAAATATTATGTATAGTCAAATTCTTTTGAAAATGGTAGTGTGTAACTCAATTTGACCATAATAACAAAAATTCAAATAGAAAGAAAGAAAGAGAAAGAAGCACGATGTATATATAGTATGAGCGTTCATAATTTGGTAAACGGATCGAATCAAACTGAAATAAAAAATTCGGTTCGACATTTGATTTTTATTTTGTTTAAAATTTGGTATTTGGTTCGATTTTGATTTTTGGCAATTCTTTTGTGATATAAATTGCATATATGTGCATAGTTGGTAGGAGAAAAATATGACTAAATTTTTGTATTGCAAATAGTTAATTTTTTCCGTTGAATGCAGTCAGTTTGTTTTTTGCTTTTAATTTTGCAGTGCTTTTTTTTTTTGCAGTTATTTTAATTTTGCAATTACATAATTTCATATTTTATTTATAATAATATTGTTATAAAATTGCAGATTATAATGCATCGAATTTACATAAATTTAGCTAAATTAAGCCATTAAAATACATTTTATAGAATGAGAGTCTCCAAATTGGGGCCAAAATCTTGAAAAATACCACCTTCATGAATTTTAGCGGTTTCAAACCATAGAAAACCACATTTGACTGTCAAATGTGATTTTTCTTTCATAACTTAACGTATTTAACGGAGATGGGACCAAAAGTGCAACACTTTTTGGTTCCTGTGGGACCAAAAGTCCTGAGCCCGTAAACAATGGGACCAAAAGTGCAACAGATTATGTCCTGTTGGACCAAAAATGCAATTTTCTCGGCGAGTGTATACACTACTCACTTCAAGGGGGTAAATTGCTCAGTTTTTAAAAACACAAGGAGGTAATTTGGTATTTTTTTTTCCACAGGGAGATATATTTCACATATTCTATATCACATGGGAATAGTATGCATTTTTCCCTTTTTATTAGAGCAAAACCAACTCAACTCACTCTTAGTCTGCTAATTACGGTACGATTTGAATTGGACCGATCGATTGAAGCAGCCTAATGATTTTTTTGAACACCCCTACTCACCAATTAAAAAGTAACTGAGGCATATAAGTAAATCAAATATCAGTGCTGCACAAAACAGTATTGCTTTCCAAATCTGATATGGATTTTCTTAGCATCTGGTTCAGCTTCTTTCAAAACAGGCAAATGATGAACTTAATTACAATCACACACAAGAAGTTCATAATTTCACAAAGCATAGCCAGATTGGCAAGAAAGATGGAATGGAATCAAAATGGCAGTAAGACACGTATTTCAAAGCATCTATATGTAGACTCTCCCGCCATACTTTACATCAGGATGATTACATTTATACCCCTGTAATGGTCTACTAACACAAATCACCCGTCTTTTACAAAATTACAAAAATCACACTTAGCAATTAAAAAGTAGAAGTAGTTTGTATAATGATGTTGATGTTTCTGTTTCTGATGGATGTATAGATAATTTTTGATGATTTGTGTAAATAAAACATAAGTAAAAGGGTGTAGATGTAATTATCCATTAACACAAAAGGCATTGATAACTGCTGGCCTCACCCTAAGCTTCTTCAAGAAATGGATAATCAGTGTAACCAATAACAGGATCTGAAGTGTAGAATGTGCTTCTATCGTACTTGTTGAGAGGGGCGTCCAACTCGAACCGTCTTGGTAAGTCTGGATTAGCCAAGAAGAAGCGTCCAAACGCAATCAAATCCGCATAATTATCAGCAATGGCTCTATTTCCCTTGCTTCTGTTGTAGCCATCAGCAGCAATAAAAGTATTCTTGAAAGCTTTTCTCATTGGAAGGAGTCTGTGAGGAATTTCATCCTCAGGCCCTTGATGCACTGTCGCGCCCATAATTCTCGGTTCCATCACATGGAGATACAGAATGTTGAACTTATTAAGTGCATGGGCCATGTATAGGCCGAGAGCATCAGGATCTGAGTCGATTGACTCCACAAAACCAGTGAATGGAGATAGTCTTATCCCGACTCTATGAGATCCGATCTCATTGGTCACTGCTTCTACTATCTCAAGTGCAAAGCGACAACGGTTTTCCAAGCTCCCACCATATTCATCTGTCCTATCATTTATTCGATCATTTAGAAACTGTTCGATTAAGTAACCATTTGCTCCATGTATCTCAACTCCATCAAATCCTGCAAGCAAAAAGCTAAGTATGAGCTTCAAGGTCCTTAGTCCTGATGATTTTAGCACTTAACAAACTTACAAGCCTATGCTCTAGACTTAGACTCTATTGTTATGATATTCTCTATGAATCAAAAGGTTTTTCCATATTTATTACATCTGATCAACTCTGTAAGATATCTCGATAATGTTGGATGGTGGGAATATAACACTATTCGAGCTCTTACTGTAATCTGCTCACGAACAGAAATTGATTTAAGCTGCTGACATTTATTTAAAAGACAAATTGCATAGAAAAATCCTGATTGCCACCATTCAACTCACCGGAGCTATATTGCATGCTTTACAGTCTCAAAGTCCTTAAATTCAGTTTACTGTTTTTCTAATGCTCACGGTGAACGTGCATAGGTTTGCCCTAAACAGACAAACTTGCCAGCACAGGCCATCCATCAACTGATCATGTGAGCTAGATTGTGAATGAAAGCATGGTTACAACAGTTTCAACCATGACGTTAAAAGACCACTTCCTTCTTCAACAAGTATTCAATAATCTTGTTCGGATATAAATGGACTCTAAGAGCATCAGGCTTTATCCGCATGTGACATCAAATGTGAAACTATGTCTCAAAGAAAATATACAAGGCAGAGGACACAAACCTGCTTCAATAGCATTTCGAGCAGCCAACCTGAAATCGTTCACAATACCAGGGATTTCATCCTTCCTCAGACGTCTAGGAGGAGACCAATCTACTCCGTCAAGGCCAGGTGTCAATCCCTTGTCCGTTGATGAGACAGGAGCTTGGCCATTGGGCTGGAAATCTGATTAAGACACTTTTGTTGAATTCATGCAGCTTTTGGACCAAATAAGAACTCATTTAAACTACATTTTCGGTACTAGGTAGAACTGCATTTACCCACGGCTATCTACTACCTCATCTTTCAGTCATTATCCACATTAATATATGTTAATATATTATTGTATTGATAGCCAGGATTAGGATTTAGCTCGGAACAGCCATGCTTTTCCCCCATTGGTGCCTCATTCATAGGTAAGTGGAGATGTGTGATTTGTACCAATACCGGAAGGATCACTCCAGAAAGCAGAACTTATCTTAAATGATCCTACTCAACATGGATGAAAGGATTCCCTTGGTACGGGCATGAGAGACAGGTTTGATGGAATTAAACGTCCACCCTTGATTCATACCACTAAAACACTTACTTCTTAACCTTGCTTTTCATTACTGCTACAGTTCTTATGCACTTAAATTTGATCCTTACTGAGACAAGAATTCTTAAAAACTAATTTTTACTTTAGACAGCCTTACAGCAAAATTCCATCCATGTTATTCAACGGGATATCATCCAAGACAGCAGGATTAACTTACATTAAATGAATCCCTAAAGATTTCACATACCATAAGTGGACACACGACCAACATGCCAAATTTGCAGGAAAAATACGCCACCCTTTTGATGAACTGCATCCACAATTGGCTTCCATGCCTCCACATGCTCCTTTGTCCAAATTCCAGGTGTATTCGGGAATCTATAAATTGAACATTATATTAGTTTAGTATGTGTTAGAAATTGAAATTGCAATTTAGCTGGCCGTGTGATTAGATTCTCTCTTTAAAATGAAAGATGATTGCGAAAACAAACAGCTCAGAAAACACTTTCAGCTGGTCTTATGAGTCAAGATGACTTGATTAACTTTAAGAGTGCTCAAAGACATGCACTCTTCACTCACATATGATTACCACACATTCTAAATGTGATGGAATATATTGATTCTTTTTCCTTCTGCATATAAGTTGATGGGAGATTATCAATGAATTATCATCTTTTAGCTTATATAATCAACAAGAAAAAAGAGGCTTGTGATATCGATACCCTTGTGCAGTGTCGGATACACCAGTTGCTTCGGCAATGAGAAGACCACCTTTGGTTGCGCGTTGAGAGTAATACACTGCCGCATGAGGCTGCGGAACATTGTTGTACGAGCGGTTTCGTGTTAACGGTGCTAAAACAATTCTGTTCCAACATTCAAAAATATGCTTCAGAAACACAACCATACACTAAACTAATCAAAGAAAGTTTGTGGCCTCAGACCGCACCTAAATAAAGAGGTAATAAGCAATTCTTTATCATGCGATCCCCATCAAAATCACAGCAAATCAATAATATCTTCATCAGGATGCTCAAATCTCAACATTAATTAGTTTCTCAATTGGATCAAGATCGTAGTCAATAGAAAAGTCCTCCAAAAAGCCAAGCGCAAATTCTAGTATTTCTCAATATTATTCAGAACAGTTAGTGCTTCTGAAATCTATACAGTGTTAGACTAGATCGACGTTGACCAAAAACCCACAAACCCCAAACAATAAAAGAAAAGAAGACAAAAGAACTCTTTAGAGGGAGAAAACAGAACCCCTAATTCACAAATTCTCTTGAAAATATCGGGAAAAACAAAACAAATTCATGAACTAAAAGAGAAACTCCGAAAAACATAAGACGAACCTGTGGGAGAGATCAAAGTCCCCCATTTTGTAGGGAGTGAGCAGAGGAATTGGACCATCAGAGGAATTGACATTTCCACTGCTACTGCTACTGCTACTACTATTATGAACACTCATAACTCCGATTCCTCTGCAAAATCTCGCCTTGTTCTGTACTCTGTACGGAGTGAAACGAGGAAAAACCTTCGAAAGAGAACTGAGGGTAAATGCTATCGCCATATGCCAACGCTCCGTATATATAGTGGTAGCTCCGCCGCCCGCAGCGTCGAATCCCCGGTGACGGGTCAAAACCACTGTTCAGCAGAAAGATCCAGATTAGGCTTTACGCGTTGATTTTCGGCTATTTTATAAAACAACCACGGATGCATGCAACATTCCCGCCAATTTTTAATTATTAATTGGAATAAATGCAATTTACCCTTGAAATATAATAAATAAGCAAAAAAATCCCTATAAAAAAATAATTAGCAAATTATTCACTGTAATTTTAAGATAAAACAAATTATCCCCCTTGTATTTTCCCTTGATATGGGGTAATTTGCTTTATTTCTCAAAACACAGAGAGATAATTTACTATTATTTTTTCATAGAGGGATTTTTGCTCATTTTTTATATCACATGGGGATAAATTGCATTTATCCCATTATTAATTAGTAATACATATTTAATTATTAAAAAATAATAAACTTAATATTTTTATTAATGTTGTGTACAAAGAATTAACATAAACTATATTGTGTGATTTTATTTGGAGTAACAACACTTTTTTAAATTATTATTGTTTATATAATTTTAATAAAAATATTAAAATTTTAATTATTATTTAATAATATTTGGTATTTTTATTGATATTTTGTACAAAAGAATCGACAAAACTAATATTTTGTGACTTCACTAGGAAAAAAAAAAAATACTACAAATGTTAAACATAAAAAAACTAATAATATCCCTCCGTACTATAAGTGTGTCGTTGGCTGGTGTCATTACTTCGAGTAAAATTACATAATATGATTTTTGTCAATTATTTATGCACAATATTAATAAAATATTAATTTATTATTAAATAATAATTATTTTTAAAAATTGACTTGTGTCGTTAGTCTGAATAAAGTCACACAATGTCAATTCTTCATATTTACTACATGGTACTTTTATTAAATGAAATATTGAATTTTAATATTAAGTAATGTTTAAACATTTGGCATATAAACAAAACTTTAATAACAAAGTTTGAGACAAAGCCCATTAATATTAAAAAAGAAAAAGTGCATGCATGTTTTTCGCGGCCGATTTATATTTTTATTATAAAACAAAATATACACGTGTACCGCTTCAGCGGTACACATTGTAAAATATGACCGGTCGTGAGCCCAGTTTGCAACTGGCCCTTTTTTTTTTTTAAATTTTTTATAGGGAGGCGCTACCCCAGCTCGCAATCGGCGGTCGCGAGCTGAGGTTCGCTCGCGATCTGGGGTAGCGACCCCTGTATTTTTTTAAATTTTTTTTGTTAATTTGTTTTTCAATTTAATTTAATATATTTTTATTAATTTGTATTTTAATTTACTAATTAAATTTTATTTTATTATTTCAAGCTAATTATAATTAATTTATTACAGTAAAATAATGTAATTATAATTATAATTTTCTTTTCAAATAACTAATAAGCTTGAAAATTTACATAAAAAAATATATTAATAAAATTTAATAATGTCCGTCCGTCCCACAATTACGTCTTTGCCGTTGTCGCCTAGGTCATCGGATTTTCGGACTCGTTGGTTCATTTTGTTCTTGATCATCATAATCGGCCTGAATATGAAACTGACTTGATGATGCTGTAGAGCTCGGTTCTATTGGATCACGATATGCACTCCATGATGGAAATTGGATAGGTCAAACACTGTGTACAGTACTGGTGATATATTTGATTGATGCCAAAATCAATGTCAAGTTTAATATTTGTATAATGACCTTTCATATGTACTGACATGTAAAGAGTCGATTGAAACTAATCATCTTGTTGAGGCGGTTCAGGCACGTAGCATTCAACTCGATAAGATGTAATAATTACATCATATATATCATTTTGTTATCTCAATCTCATCTAACATACATAATTCTGGTTACAGATATGTCGACATCAAATTCTCGCATTGACGTATTGATCTATTTCGGGGTTGAGATATATCAAGATGGTTGGTCGTTTACGTATGATCGCAATCCCATTGGCTTTATGAGGATATCATATTCAACAATATTTTCTCAGTTTTTAAGCAAGTTGTACAAAAAACTTCGAGTTAGTAGTAACGAATATTTATTGAAAATATCTGTTAAGCATGTTGGTCAATACATGGGGCGAATAAAAGAAACACTAGTACCAATTGATGATGACAACCTAGCAGAATTCCTAAACCCTAATGTGGACACTACTCAGATGGAAGCATATGCCGAAACAGAACCAGTTGAAGATGCGGCCAACTCACAAATGATAAATTAGCAATGGGGCGAATACATGTCTCTTTTGTTGAACCCGGGGTTTCAATTTTTTAATGATGATATATCCGCAGGTGCTTCCATTTCATTTCATAATGTCATGTCGAGGTAGTCAGAGTGACAGAAGGCCTTGAAATATTGGGATTCACTGCACAGGGGCAACGACCTCACAAAACTATCACGAGTCGGGTGGGATTTTTGACGACGATGAAGTTGCAAATGATCCGGAAGGTGACAGTTTTACACACTACTCAGATGGAGCTTCCGAGCCCGACGAAATAGAATTTTCAGTACCCCCTGGATCCTGATCATGATTTGACGTGATGGCCGAGACACTAGCCCCCAATACACAAGGTACGCCATCAACCTTCTTCTATACCAACATTAGACAATGCTCATATGTTTTATCGTTCTATACCTTTTTTGAGTGAATATTTTCGGAGATACCTGCGGACTCAATTGATGTCCATCTTTGAAGTACGCAAAATATTATGATACAAATCAAGGCAAGCTCGATGTGGACATGGTTTTCAAAAATAAAGAACATTTGATAAGAGCTGTGAAAGATTACTCAATACGACATGCACGTCGCGAGTATTTTTGTTCTAGAGAGCATCCCTAAGAAATGGAAAGTCATATACAAACATAGCACCCCAGGTACTCGTAAATAGCTCGGATGAATATTTACTTTCCTTAATCGATTTTTTTGGATGATATAATTTTTTTTTCTTTTGCTCTATGTGGTATAGGTGGTATCTCCGAGGACTTGATAAAGCTAAGCTTGATCGTTGGGTGATCACAAAATATGGAAGTGACCACACGTGTGTTATATCCGAACTGTCTCTCGAGCATTGCAATTTAGATCGAGGTTTTGTTGCGTCCTTGTTGTTGGGACAGGTTAAATACGATCCTGGATATGGAATAAAGAATGTCATCCAAACTGTGAAGGACCAATTAAGTTTCGATATATCATATGCGAAGGCATGGTACAATTTGAAGATACCCCGTGAGACTATTTATGGGACGTGGGAGAGCTCCGTTCGAAAGCTCCCCAGTTACCTTGGCGCACTTCATAAATGGAATGATGGAACAATTGTTGAATGGGAACACAAATCATTCCAACGCTCAACTGGTGCGTATGTGATCAAATATATATTTTGGGCTTTCAACCTGTGCATTGAAGGGTTCCAATATTGTCGCAAAGTCATAAGTGTAGATGAAACCCACTTATACACGAAGTACAAGCAGAAAATGTTGATTGTAGCTGTGATGGATGCGAATCAACAGGTATTGCCCCTTGCATTTGCTATTGTTGACAAAGAATCATATCTATATTTGAAATGGTTTCTTTAGATGCTGAGCAAACACATCATCAGGGGGGTGTCGGGAATGTGTCTTATATCTAACCGCAATTCTGGCCTCATCCGCAGTAAAGATATTCCTGATTTTTTTCCTCCTCGCGGTGTGCATATATATTGCTTAAGGCACGTGTGTTCAAACTTCAATAATCAGTTTAAGAACGTGGAATTGAATGATCTTTGCTGGAGAGCTGACTCAAAATATCAAATTAGAAATTTTAATCGCACCATGGACGAGATTAAGAGTATAAAACTAGAAGCACACCACTGGCTAGAGCAAATTGATAAGGAAAAATGGACAGCTTTTCATGACGGTGGATGGCGATGTAATATTTTGACCACCAACATGTCAGAATGCATCAATGGGGTTTTAAAAGGAACACGCTACCTTCCTGTGACTGCAATTGTGGAAATGACTTTTAATTGTTCAGTCCATTATTTTCGTGAGAGGATGGCGAAGAGTACTACAATGATAAACAACAATCAACCTTGGATGGACTATGCGTATAAATTGTTCCAACAGTAGTCCGCCAGATCTGTCGAGCATGTGGTGATGACATTCGATCAAATTGAACATACTGCCTCTGTGGTTACAACTTACAAGACACTATTATGGGCAAGAGTGTAACACTCACGTTGTAAAAATTACAACGCAGGAATGTTCATGTGGGAAATGGAATCAATTTGGAATTCCATGTTCTCATGCTCAAAAGGTATCCACTGCATATAGGCTTAACGTTGCATCAATAGTTAAGCAATATTATGCTTTAATACCTTACCGAATGACATATTCTAATTATTACCAACCGATAATGGTTGAAGACTATTGGGGTATTCAGAATATTGGTCCACGACGATACTCTTCGTACCTCAACTCGTCCGGGACGACGCCAAAGTACCCGGATTCCTAATGAAATGGATTGACCGCAAGCAAGACAACAAATTTGCAGTCAATCACGACGAAACCAAGGTCCTTCAAGTCAAAGTAATGTCCAAAGGTAGGGTCGTAGACGGCAAACTAATATACCTAATACTTGAAGTCACATTTTTATGTAATTTTTTAGTGTATTCATTCTGATTCTAATTTTTTATAATTATAATTTTTTAAAATTATCATAAAGTAAATTATTTATATTTTGTATTTAAATTCTACAAAACTCTTAAAAATATATTAATTAACTTCATTATAATTAGTACATTAATAATTAATTAACAAAATCAATATATGAATAAATTAACAAAAATTTTAAAAAATACTTGGTCGCTACCCGAAGCAGCGACCGGCGGTCGCGAGCTGGGGTGGCAACCCGCACATAAAAAAAGATAAAAAGAATAGGCCGGTCGCGAGCCATCAGCTACATTTTTACAATGTATACCGCTTTGGTGTTACATGTATAATTATTTTTTTTATAATAAAAATATAAACGGGCCTGCTTTTCCCGTCATGTTCTTTTGTACATCATTTGATGATAATTTCAATCAATAGGCAACTGCCACTATCTTATCTCTTTTAGCCAAAAATTCAACAGTATTAGACTAACCAATATGGATGTAAGGGTCAATGGAAATGGGTGCTACTGAATAATCGTACAATATCTGAAAGGGTAAATTATAGCTACCTCCTATAAGGTTTAGCATAATTATAAATACCTTGTTGTTTAAAAAATTATAAATATTTTCACCAAATTGAAAATAATTGTGTAGTCCCCAGACGGGAATGTGAAAAATACTACTTTACTTTTGCTGGATTTTTATTTCTAAAAGAAAAATATTTGAAAAAAATATAAAAAAAAATATGAGGGTGGGTAATATAAATAATCCATTGAGAATATTATTCGATAAAAATATTTTAGAAAATTCTAAAAAATATATAAAATTATAACTTATAATCCAAAAGGGTTTTTTGGGATGTTCATTACAAAAATTGGATGAAAATCTAATAGAATGAGCTCGTTGTTATACGGACGTTAAAGTTAGGGGGTATTTGTATGTATTTACCAAAACAACGAGGAGATATTTGTAATTATGTCAAATATCAGGAGAGGTGATTGTAATTTACCCTGCCTGGAGAGGTGTCTGCTCGATCCCAGTACGAGAGTTTGTATTATATCATGCTCTACTAGGGATAACCATTTATGCTACTGTTTTGGACATAGATAGCACATACAGCGCAGGTAATTTTCCAAGCATTGGTTCACATGCTCAGTCTGTCCATCAGACTGGGGTGATAGGATGTGGACAGACTAAGTTTGGTTTCCAGCCCCTCAAAGAGTTCATGCCAAAACTGACTTTTAAACATCTTGTCCCAATATGTAACAATGTTAACTGACAACCAATGTTTTTAAACTCGGACTGGATCAGCCGGTTCGACCGTAAACCCTGAGGCTGGTCCGCATATGAGTATAAGATACAGGGTAGCCAAACTAAGCATGAACCGGTCAAAACCTAGACAAAATCGGTGGAAACCAACCAAAAACTGAACAACTCAGCTTACATTAAAAAAAAAAAAAAAAAAAGGAGAGAGAAGAATAAGGGAGATAGTGTCGGACAATGAGGGTGGATCTAGTGGGAGAGTTGCGGCATTGGCAATGCAAGTGGAGTTGGTCATGTGTGGACGGGGTTGGTGGGGGAAAAAAAGGACAACAGAGGTGGAGGGTGGGGGAAAAGAAGGAAATGAAGTTGACGGCGGAGAGAAGTAAAGGGGCGGGTGAGGGTGGGGGAGTGAAGAAGGAAAGGAGGTTGGTGGGATATTAGTTTATATTTTTTATAGTTTAGTAAAGTTGTTTGTTAATTATTAATATAGTGTAAGTTTTAATTTATTTTTTATAATATATGGAAAATAAATTATTACATTACATCTTGTATAATGCTTGTATTAATTTTATAAATTGTTGGATTGATTTTTTGTGTTTCTAGTTAATGTTTTTTTGAAAATAATAATATTTTTTAGTTGAATGGAATTTAATTTGAAAATTTTTGAACTTTTTTATTTAAATATATTTTCCTTTTACCTTAATCAATTATATATAATATGTATTAATCTGATATATATATATATATACATATATATAGTATAGTTTGGGTCTATCGCTTTTTTTTTTTTTTTTTTTTTTTTTATTTCGGTCAAATCGGTCGAACTAATGACTCAATAACTCAATAATTTATCTGATTTGATCTCCGATCCAATTTTCAAAATATTGCTGACAATCTATGTAGTCTGTAAATGTGATCCAAAAATCCCTTGCGACATTTTTCGGCAGTGAAGGGGTGAGACATAGCTATGAAATCCACTATGAAATGAGAGAAGAAATTGTTGAGAGGTGGGAAGAAGAGGTTGGCAAAGAAAAAAAACTACCAATTGTACACAAACAAACAAATCATATTGATGCTCATTGAGGTTATGTATAAATACACAATATTCACCGTCCTTTATAAAATTATAGATACATCCCTTGAGCTAGTATTAGTGTAATGTAATTCAACGGTGTCTGTGTAAACTTTTGTCACCGAATAGAGAACGTACTTGTAATTATAATACAATTTTAAGATGTATACTTATAATTTTACAAAGAATATGGGGTGTTTGTGTATTTAGACTTAACACAGGGAGAGTGTCTACATTAATTATGATATCAGAGTGTGATAAAAGACCATGAAATGTTACAAATATTATAATTTTTCAGAAAATGAGAAGAATTCTTTTTCATTCTTTAATTTATTTTTCAAATTGAGAATATATAGCTAAGAAAAATGATAAAAACATAAAAGAATTGACTTAGTCCAAATTTTTAGGGAAAAATGCATGTCACTCCCTTCTGATATACGAAATGTGTATATTACCCCCTTATGATAAATAAAATACCAAATTACCCCCTATGTTATTATAAATGAAGCAATTAACACCTTGAGGGTCCAATGTGTTCCGCACGTGCCAGTGATGCGACTGGGACTGCATTTTCAGCCTATGTTTTGACCATTTTGCCCCTCCTTCCCAATTATAAATGCTAGAGCTGAATGTTGTTGCTTGCCAATATTTACTGTATGAATCTGAAGTATTTTAATTTTTTAATTTACTGTATTAATTGTAGTATTATAATTTTTTTAATTTATTATATTAATTTGAAGTATTTAAATGTTTAATCTGAAGTTATTTGTCAATTTTAAGTATTTAATTTTACATTTTTTTTGTATTAATTTGAAGCATTAATTTGAACCATTTTAATTTTTTGGCATTTGGTCACAACAAGAAAATTTAAGTGCCAAAAATGAGTTGTTTTCATTCAAGAAATTTGGAGTACCTGAACATATATATGCCAGAAAAAATGCAGTAAACAAAACACAATAAACTGAGCACAACCAATTTTGTATAAAACATTAAAAAAACCTTTCATTTGCACAGATTGCAACCCCATATGTAGTGCAACAAATCATAAAAAAATGTTATTGGGTGATCTACATTTACAAAAAAACAAATTCAGCCCCCAATTCACCACAATCAACCATTTACAATAAAAACATTTGTTGTACAAAAAGCCCTCAATTCACCACAGATTACTCTTGTTGGTTTCTTCTCTTTGATCTTTCCTTAATTTTCTCCAGAACTTCACATTGTTGGTTTCTTGTTGTATCTCTTATTTCCAGCCAACATTCCCTAGATAAGGCTGCATTTATGGGGCCTTCATAACCAACTTTGTTGTTGCAGTAAACATTGGTACATGTTAGTATATTACAGGGGTTCAAAATTCTGAATGGAAAGAATTATAGGAACATGAACAAACTTGGGTTGCAGATCTTGCAACAGGGGCTAAAGAGCAGGCTGTTTCCTTCTTTTTTTTTGGAGCCTGCTGAAAGGATCAAATGTATCAAAAAAAGGAACTGAAAAATGAAATAGTACAATAGAAGAATAGGAAATACCTGTGCACCACCACTTGGTTGCTCCTGACTTAAAAGGGGGGGGGGAAAGGGGGGGGGGGGCTTGAGATCCCTGTGGAATTTCTTTAGGTCCAGGGGCATTTGCTGCCAAAATACAAAATTGCTTAAGATCTACTGATTATTGAAATAATATTAAACTATACCCAAAAAAAGAAAAGAAAAATTGGCTCAAACATTGAAAAATTTAGACTTAGGATGGACTTCATTCTTGCATGTTCCTTTGTTGTGGCCAACTTCGAAGCATCTGTTGCAGGTATGGGTGAGCCCTTTCTTGGTTGAGGTCCTTGACTGCAGTTCATCAGGACCCTTTCTCCTAAGCGCTTTAGGTCTTCCTCTTTTCTTTTTAATCTTTGGAGGTTCTAAGGGCTCAAAACTTATTTTTGTGTAATCTTTTAGCCTAGGGACAACATGTATAATGTCATTATACACTCTCATGTACACCAACTTCTTAAAATATTCATCAACATAATCCTCTACCTTGGCCCTTTTTGCCCCCAGTTGTTGCACAAGCATGGTAGCATGAGTAACCTGTTAATTGAAACATGCCACAACTGCATTTTTTTTCTTTCTCTAAATCAACCACAAACTTGTCTAAGAAGTGGTCAACT
The DNA here is from genome assembly GCA_034509735.1 of Sesamum alatum. Taxonomy (NCBI): domain Eukaryota; kingdom Viridiplantae; phylum Streptophyta; class Magnoliopsida; order Lamiales; family Pedaliaceae; genus Sesamum; species Sesamum alatum. Next base: position 18,278,975 of record JACGWO010000001.1, on the reverse strand, counting down.
TCATACTCTGCCCCCCACCTAATAAAACAGTTTCTTGCAGTCTGTTGTTGCTTATTGATTTGTTTTAGTATGTTAGGGCAAATTATTCCTCCATACTTTTCCATTCCCTCATTTTTCAATTGCAGTCTAGTCATCAACCTGGTTCTAATCCACTCAAATATTCTTATAATTGATTTGTCCTTAGCCTCAAGTATGTAATTTTTAAAGTTTTCACACAAGTTATTCACAAAAATATCACATTTGCTATGACATGGAAAATGTGATCTTGCCCAATGCTGTAGATTTATCTTTCTTAACCATTCAGAGGCTGTTTGAGTTTCATCCTTGATTTTGGGATCAATCTCTTTAATCTTTTTCATAAAAGCTTCAAATTCTTTTTTGTTAGCAGTTGAGGTTGTTTTTCAAAAGTATTCTTTCAATTGAATAGATTTGTACTTAACTTTGAAATCATACATATGTCTAACACAAAATCTGTGTTCATATCTGGCACTAAGTCTTTTAAGGCCTCAATGAGTCCTTTTTGCCTATCAGATATAAATGAACATTTTTTAGTGCCCAAACCCCCTATATCATCCAACAATTCATCCACAAACCAGCCCCAAGTCTCCCTGTTTTTAGTTTGCACTACTGCCATTGCAATTGGGAACATGTTGCCATTCTCATCCCTTCCCACAGCTACAAGCAATTGGCCCCCATAAAGTATTTTAAAAAAATAGCCATCAAGGCCAATGATTGGCCTAGTCCAGAAACCCCTTTTTCATTACCCATAGACATAAATACATCATGTCAAAGACAAGGGGATTAAAATTTTTAGTCTTTCTAAATTGGATCTTAGAACCTGGATTCAATTTTCTGATTGTTTCCAGTACTCCCACAACAACTCATATTGATTGGCATCATCCATCTAACTCTTTCTAATGCTTTATTATTTTTTTTTTTTTGCCTCATTACCTTAAATCTGCTCACATCAACATTGCACTTTGAAAGAATTCTGTTTTTTAGCTGTTCCACAGGAATGGTAGGATGGTCTGTAATTGCTTTTTCAATTTGTTTTGCAAGATATGATATATTATCAAGCCTACTTTCATAAGTCCTTACACATATATGGGTTTCCTTTAATGATTTAATTTGAAATGTAAGTCCACCCTATACTGGTGACGCATGGATCCTCCATTCACACCCCTCAGCTTTACATTTTGTAGTTACCCTTGCAACCTCATTTTTTATGAACTCAATGTCAACCCCATTCCTTATACACCAGTCCCTAAATACCCCTCTAAATTGTGCAGCATTTTGAATTTCATCCCAACAACCATATTAAAATGTTTCATTGATATAGATTCTTTAGAAACATGGGTTGTTTCTGCATCTTAATTCTCACTACCTTCTAGGCTAACCAAGTCATCTTCATCCCCATCCCACTCATCACTAGCCCATTCATGTTCCTACATTTTTAGGCATATATATATATATATATATATATTTCCTTCATTATCCTTTTTAGTTTCATGATCAAGTCTTTTTTACTTAGGTTTTTTTACAGAAAAATGTCATCATCAAACTCACATTCAATGTCATCTAACACCACACTAGGGGCCTCACTGTCATTCCCCTCATTAGATTGCACATAGTCCTCATCAGAAGAATCGTCAGAGGACTCATTCAAAAATCTTTCATACAGTTTTCTTTTTCCCTTATCAACTTCATTTTGAATTGGAATTTCATTCAAATTCTTAGTCATATTTTCAGCCATTTCTTGAACTGGAATTTCAGTGAAATTCTCAGTTATATTTTCAATCATTTCTTGGACTGGAATTTCAGTGAAATTCTCATTTGGATTTTCAGCCATATATGCTGGCACAAATTAAAATGCATCAAACCTCAACCCCCTTTCACTCTCATTTTCTGCACCCAATTCACCCCCTCCCCTCACAGTCATCGCACTCAACCTTAGTCCCACCCAATCCCCAACCCTCTAAACCTTGCCCCTCACCACAGTTCATCTATTCAGCACCCTCAAACGCAACCCCCCCTCCCTCAGCCCCTCACAGTCCTTACTCTATTCAACACCCTCAAACTCACTCCCTTTCCCATCCATATTCCCAAAATATGTTCTATCTAATAGGTATCTTATCTCCTCCTCCTCCTGTTCTTTTTCAATTTCATTACACTGACTATCTAGGACTCTTAGCGGTTCAACATCCCCTTCCTCTACATAAATCTCAACTGGAACATCTAAGCCCTTATAAATATTCTACAAATCAATCATACAAAGGTCTGCACATTCTTCTTTTATTTGTCTAATTCCCTGTTCCAATGATTGAATAGGTTCTTTATAATAAAATTTAAACAAATACTTCCTTCCCTCAACAGTGTTCATACATTGACCCTAACTCAAGCAAACTTAAATAGTTTATGTCTACGTTCTCAAAGACTTTTTTATATCCTCCTATATACCTAATTTTTGGGGTGTGTTACAAACTTTTCACCCACCAAAAAATTATGTCATATTTTTTAAAATTCTGCATTTATATAAAATAAAAGCCAAGAAAAAAATGCTTCAGCAAAAGGGTATAACATAAGGGGTATAATTGCACATAACAATGACATATAAAACGTAGTAACTCTCCCAACCACAAAAAATGCATTATTAACAATAAAGCAGATGCAGACATATATTACATGACGACAATATATAGCATGTTGGGGTGCACTCTGACGTATGCAGACAAATTTTTGTATACCAATATATATAGCATGTTGGTGCACTCTGACGTACGTGCTTACACTTTTAACAAATTAGTACTTAAAAAATTATCTTATTTTGGAGTGGACTATTTAATTGTATTGAGTTCATAATAAATAATTAAAATAAGTATTTAATAATCGATTATTTTTTATTTCCTTTAGTAAATATCATTGACAATGAATATATCGATTTATTTATACTATTAATTAAGTAGAGGGACTTATATAACTGTCATTGGTTGTCAATAAGTGTGTGAACTAAAATATCCTCAAATATAGTTATCTCTTACTATTACTTAAATTATTATTTTTATCAATAATTATTTCTTCATTCATAATTAAGATTAATTTATCACTTTAGATTAGTTACTGAGTTTATCTTCCTTTTTTCCATTTGTTAAATAAATAGGTTAATTGCACTTACACTCCCGTTGAAATACGAAATTACACTTTTCCAAATAAGTTTTAAAATTAAACTTACACCCCCTCTGAAAATTCTGTTTACAATTGACTCATTTCTATTGGGATTTGAACGAAAAATGATGACTAAAAATTTAAATTATGCACGCGCATTAAGCATGCTTCAATCACTAATCAGTATTAAATATTTATATCTAATCTATAACTATTATGAATGCAGACTATAACTACTATGAAAACAAAAAATATATACATATTAGGAGAACTTGAACTCATAACCTTGTAATAACGAAATTTCAATTTTGTTGGGCTAAAGTATGCTTGTTAGAGTCTGCTCCATTTTCATTGAAATTCTCTCGAATGAAAATTATATTTTCTAAAAACGACATTATTTAAGAAACATCCTAATCAAATCGAGCCACTTGTGAAAGCTACTGATCAATTATTTTAACATAACAATTAGATAATAATCAACGTTCAAAATAAAATAATAGCCATTTGTGATAATATGCAAGCCGTTACGTCTTATAATTTGGAATGGAAGAAATGTCCTAACTTTGAACAAATATTTTTAATTTTTGCAAATGAGGGACACGTGGTGTAATATTGAGGAGGCTCAGTTGGCGTTCGTACATTGGAGGAAAAGCATAAAAGCTCTTCATTTATGGGACACCAAGTATTCAACTAACTATATATATATATATATATATATTGTATTTTAGCTTTGATATTACGATCACACAATCATCGTCACTGACTTGACCATCGAATGTGCTTATGTCGGGACCTAGCAAAACACCTCGAAACCAGATTATACGACCCCACAATTGGAAGCACATCATTTTAGCTCCGTTAAATTTCATGGCTTATTTATAATAAAATTACATATTAAATTAAAAATCGTAAAAATATCGCAAAAGCCAAAACAATTGCAAAAATATGGCTGATCGCGAACCACGCTCGCGACCGGCCATTAAAACTTTTTTGTATTAAACGGCCGCTGACCTAGCTCACGAACGTGGGTCGTGAGCTGAGCCAGCGACCGACGGTCGCCGGTCGCTAGCAAAGGCGGTGACCAGCAACCCATTTTTTTTTTAATTTATTTTTTTAATTTTTTATTTATTGTAAATCGTTAATTTATATTTAATTTACTAATTATATCTTATTATTAATTCAAGCTAATTATGATTCATTACAAAATAAAGATAACTGACTTTATGATAATTTAAAGAATTATGCTAATAAAAATTTAGAATTAAAAATAATACACTAAAAAATTACATAAAAATGTGTATTTAAGTATTTGATACATTATTTTGCCGTCTAAGACCCTGCCTTTGGACGTTATTTTGGCTCGAAGGACCTTAGTTTCGTTGGGATTGACTACGACTTTGTTGTCGTGCACGTACTTGTGCCCAATCCATTTCATTAGGTATTCGGGTACTTTGGCGTCGACCTGGACGAGTTGACGTACGAAGAGTATCATCGTTGACCAATTGAAAATTTGGAATATCCTAATAGTCTTCCGCCATTATCGGGTGAAAAGATTCATAATATGTGATTCGATAAGGAATTAAAGCATAATATTGTTTAACCATTGATGCAACGTTAAGCCTATATGCAGCGCACACCTTTTGGGCATGGGAGCATGGTATTTCCAAATTGATTCCATTTGCCACATGAACACTCCTGCGTTGCAATTTTTACAACGTGAATGTTACAACCCTGTCCATAATAATGTCTTGTAACCACAAAGACAGTCTGTTCAATTTGATCGAATGTTATGACCACATGCTCGACAAATGTGGCAGACCACCGTTGGAACATTTTATATGCATAGTCCGTCCACGGTTGATTGTTGTTTATCATTGTAGTACTCCTCGCCATCCTCTCACGAAAATAATGGACTGAGCGATTAAAAGTCATTTCAACAATTGCAGTCACAGGAAGGCGGCGTGCCCCTTTTAAAACCCCATTGATGCATTCAGACATGTTGGTGGTCAGAATACCGCATCGCCATCCACCGTCATGAGAAGCTGTCCACTTTTCCTTTTCAATTTGTTCCAGCCAGTGGTGTGCTTCTGGTTTTATACTCTTAATCTCGTCCATGGTGCGATTAAATTTTCTAATTTGATATTCTGAGCCAGCTCTCCAACAAAGATCCTTCAATTGCACGTTCTTAAACTGATTGTTGAAATTTGAACACACGTGCCTCAAGCAATATCTATTTCTCAACTTATTTCTCGTACCAAAAAAATATTCAATATATAGGGTGAGAATAAGAATGGATGGTATTACCAAAACAACCTCTTTTATAAGGGAAATGGACGGATGAACTAAGAAGATTTTCGTTGATGTACTACTCCATCTTCTCAATGCAGGACACTTCAAGCCAGGCTCCATCGACCCAGTGTCCCATTCGATTCCCAGTGGCACAGGTAAATAAGAAGGCTGTGAACAAAATATTGTACGAGGAGGGTGTCCATCGCTTAAACATCCTTAAGCAGCGTTACGATATTTATAAACAACTTAAGAGTACGTATGGAGTGTCATGCGATGTAAAAACGGGTGTGTTAACTGCCAACAAATCACTATGGGAGCGTATATGTAAGGTACGAGTTGTCTCTTGCCGGTTATATCACTATGCATGCAGCAGCAGCGGGATTCCCGCTGTTTTCAGTGGGATTCCCGCTTTTTCCAGCGGGAATCCCGTTGATATTAAAAAAAATAAAATAAAATTAAAAATAAAGGTTATAAATTGACGTTTTACATTCAAAATACACAAAATTTTCTATCTCTTTCATACACGTTTTTCATTCAAAATACACAAAGTTTGTTATCTCTCTTCAAACCTTTTACAAGATTTTTATATTAGCGATATGGATCACAGAGTTCTATATGGTCCATATGATGGCAGTATTTTATCACAACAACAACAACATAGGTCTGACGACGTTTCTGCTGGCAACATTGATGAACTACTAGTACCAAAACGTGCTGATTCGGCGTTTTGGAGTCTTCTCGAGACAAAGAGTCTACATCGCCGTGTACTTGAAGTCATACACGAAATGGGTTTTTACGGCGTGTACCGATGTGGCACAATTCAATTAGATAGTCATCTCATCACCGCACTTGTGGAGAGATGGCGCCCTGAAACCCACACGTTTCACTTCCGCACGGGAGAGGCCACCATCACTCTACAAGATATCGCGATCATTTGGGCCCTTCCTATAGACGGAGAGCCCGTAACCGGAGTGGATCTCGAGAGAACTTCTGATGAATGGAGGGGGTATTGTACTACATATTTAGGTTTTCAGCCCCCTGCAAATTCCATTCGAGGTAGCCGTATAACTGTAATGGCTATTATTAACCACATATCTAATATAGAAATAACAGATCACACTCCATTTATTGTTGTACAAAAATATGCACGTGTGTTCGCATTACTGCTGCTAGGGGGCTGATGTGTCCTGACTCGTCCGGCAACCGAATTCCTTTGTTATACCTCCAAAAAATGGAGGCGACGCACACAACACGATCATATAGTTGGGGCAGTGCCGTACTTGCATTTTTATATCGAGAACTATGCGATGCAAGTATAAAAGGAAAAGAGGTTATTGCAGGCGCACTACAATTTCTACAAGTAAGATTGAGTTATAATATTTATGCCTCTACATTTGAACAACATCCTCAAATCTTATTATTAATAACCTACTTACTATTAACAGATTTAGGGTTGGTCTCGTATCAGTCCATTGAGACCCATTGTAACAAAATGTTACGTTAAGATGGAGCACTATGTTATTGATGAAAATTATGTCCTCCCATTGCCACCATATGGTTCCTATTGGAATGACAAGCTCAGATTTACATCAACAGTGCACCGCACCATTCGAGCTATGAGAGAAGTATTGGATTGCATGTCGCATGATCAGGTATTTTAAAAAATTTACACTTTTATACTACAATTAATTAAACTTGAATTTACAACATTTCCTTTATTCCAATTCTGCTGGCAGCCGTATGATATGAGCTTGCAATGCATTGGAGAGTTGCCACAAGAATGCAACCCACAATTGTGCTGATCTTCTATGCAATTGTGGAGATGCACCGTCCCGAACGAGTTCTTCGCCAATTCGGGATGAGGCAAAATATTCTAGAAGTGCAAAATGACCGCGACATGCAACTACATCGTATCTCTCGTTCATCACGTGTGGGAACAGATTGGTATCAGCGACACATTGAATATATCGTTCGATGACAGAGACGAAATGAGACCATTGTGATTCGACCCCCCATATCTAATAAAATAACTGTAGAAGATGGATATGAGGAGTGGTATGATGAAATTACACGTCGTTTCAAATCATCATCTGCTCAAATGCGCGTTGAAAACGGGTACCAACCTGGACATACAACATCGTGGCAAATAGTGGTACGTTATCTCGACAACATACTTATTTCAATCATATTTTTTACTTTTCACACTTTTAAAATTATACACTTAGAATATATTCGGTTCACTTTAGCTTGACCTTGGTCTTGGCAATGAATCAAACATATGCACCAGTACGTAATGTTTCACCTTTCCAATTTCCCTCATGGAGTGCATATCGTGATCCAATGGAGTCGAGTTCTACAGCATCATCTAGTCGGTTACAAATTCATGCCGATATTGATGATCAAGAACAAAATGAACCATCAAGTCCGGAAATACGACGACCTAGGCGACACCATCAAAGACGTAATTGTGGAACAGGCGGGCATTATTAAATTTTGTAATTATATTTTTTTATGTAAATTTTTAAGTTTATTAGTTATTGCAAAAGAAAATTAAAATTGTAATTACATTATTGTATTGCAATAAATTAATAATAATTAACTTGAATTAATAATAAGATATAATTAGTAAATTAAATATAAGTTAACGATTTACAATAAATAAAAATTTAAAAAAAATAAATTAAAAAATAAAAAAAAAAATGGGTTGCTAGCCAAGGCGGCGACCCGTTTCATAAAAAAAAAAGTTTTAATGGCCGGTCGCGAGCGTGGCTCACGATCGGCCATATTTTTGCAATTGTTTTGGCTTTTGCGGTATTTTTGCGATTTTTAATTTAATATGTAATTTTATTATAAATGGGCCTAAATTTCACTTAGTCAAGACACTAGAAGAATACGCCATTAAGGAGACCCGACACCACGATTTGAAGAGCGGAGAGAGGAGGTAGGGAACTTCCATCCCTAGGGGCTGGCAAAGTGCAGAAACAACCCCTGACAATGTGATACATCTCTCACGGGGAGCATTAGCAGGAAATTGTATCCACAGTAGTAAAAGAAGCATTGCAAACGAGCAACCCAAGCGGAGATAGTCCACCAGGGGTTCAAGGTTCTCGATTTATCGAAGTATGACGGTAATAAGGATCCTCAAGAGCATATATAGCATCCTTCAAACGCATAATGCTGCTGTATGGACAATCAGATGCCATAAGATGCAAGGATTTTTGTGACAACTCTGTGCAGTAGAGCTCAAGAGTGGTTTACGACAAAAAAATCAACAACATACTTGTTCACCATCAACATAAAGAAAGCGGGGAATCGCTGAGAAACTTTATAAACATGTTCAATAATGAGATGTTGGAAGTGCAAGATTTTGAAGATAGAAATGGTTACCAGTATATTAATTCAAGGACTCAAAAAGGGACCCTTGGCATCAGCCTTAGCCACGAACCCCCTGCCACCATAGAGGTCGTGAACGAGGTAACTCAATGATACATCATAGAAGAGGAGATGCTAGAGATGAAAAAGGGCGAACGGGCAGAAATTTCTAGGACGATAAGGCCCAAGTATCATACTGTGAACTTCCAATAGCAGGTTATGCAAAAGAGAGAAAAGGACCTCCCAGACTGGGAGGTACTCAACTTATACGCCCCTCAACGCATCAAGAGCCGGGCCTTATTGGCCGTTGAGCGATCTCAGGCTGTGAGATGGCCAATGCCAATGAAGGAGAATCATAACCTGAAGGAACAGGCACAAGTATTGCCACTTTCACAAAACAATATTGCTTTCCATATCTGATATGGATTTTCTTAGCATATGGTTCAACAACTTCTTTCACACATGCAAATGATGAACCTAATTACAATCACACAAGAAGTTCATAATTTCACAAAGCAGGATGTTAATAGTTCACCCGGATTGGCAAGAAAAATGGGATGAAATCAAAATCGCGGAAAGAGACATATTTCAGAGGATCTATATGTAGACCTTCCCGTGATATTATGCATTAACACGAAAGGGATCGATAACTGCTGGCCTCACGCTAGGCTTCTTCAAGAAATGGATAATCAGTGTAACCAACAACAGGATCTGAAGTGTAGAAAGTGCTTCTATCGTACTTGTTGAGAGGGGCATCCAACTCGAACCGTCTTGGTAAGTCTGGATTAGCCAAGAACAAGCGTCCAAACGCAATCAAATCCGCATACTTATCAGCAATGGCTCTATTTCCCTTGCTTCTGTTGTAGCCACCAGCAGCAATAAAAGTATTCTTTGAAAGCTTTTCTCATTGGAAGGAGTCCGTCAGGAATTTCATCCTCTGGCCCTTGAAGCACTGTCGCACCAACTCTCGGTTCGATCGTGGATGGAGGTACAGAATGTTGAACTTATTGAGTGCATTGGCCATGTATAGGCCTAGAGCATCAGGATCTGAGTCGATCGACTCCATAAAATCAGTGTATGGAGAAAGTCTTATCCCGACTCTATGAGATCCGATCTCATTGGTCACTGCTTCTACTATCTCGAGTGCAAAGCGACAACGGTTTTCCAGGCTCCCACCGTATTCATCTGTCCTATCATTTACTTGATCTTTTAGAAACTGTTCAATTAGGTAACCATTTGCTCCATGTATCTCAACTCCATCAAATCCTGCAAGCAAAAAGCTAAGTATGAGCTTCAAGGTCCTTAGTCCTGATGATTTTAGCACTTAACAAACTTACAACCTAAGCTCTAGACTTAGATTTAGATGTTATGATATTCTATATGAATCAAAAAGGTTTTTTCCATAATTATTGCATCTGATAGACATCTCCATAATGGTGGATGATGGGAAGATAACACTATTCGAGCTCTTAATATAATCTGCTCACGCACAGCAACTGATTTAAGCTGTTGACGTTTAGTCAAAAGACAAGTTTGCATAGAAAAAACCATCCTGATTGCCACCACTAAACTCACTGGAGCTATTTTCTATGCTTTATAGTCTCAAAGTCCTTAAATTCAGTTTACTGTTACTTCTTTACACATCATATTTTCTTCTAAGGCTCACAGTGACGTGCATAAGTTTTGGCCTAAACAGACAAACTTGCCAGCATGAGGCCATCTGTCAACCTACCATGTGAGCTATATTGTGAATGAAAGCATGGGTACGAGAATTCTAACCATGAACCTTTAAAAGACTAATTCCTTCTTCAACAATTATTCAATAATTTTAGTCGGATTTAAATTGAATCTAAGATCATCAGGCTTTAACCATATGTAACATCAAGTGCAAAAAGTGTCTCAAAGAAAATATACAAGGCAGAGGGCATAAACCTGCTTCAATAGCATTCCGAGCAGACAACCTGAAATCATTCACAATACCAGGGATTTCATCCTTCCTCAGACGTCTAGGAGGAGACCAATTCACTCCGTCAAGGCCAGGTGTGATTCCCTTGTCCGTTGATGAGACAGGAGCTTGCCCATTGGGCTGGAAATCTGATTAAAGAGACTTTTGTTAAACTCATGCAGCTTTTGGACAAATAGGAACTCAGTTAAACTACATTGTTTGGTACTCAGTAGAACTGCATTTATCCACGGCTATCTAGTACCTCATATTGCAGTCATTATCCACATAAACATATGTTAATATATTATTGTATTGATAGCACTGCTACAGTTCTTGTGCACTTAAATCTGATCCTTACTGAGACAAGAATTCTTAAGAACTAATCTTTACATCAGACAGCCTTACAGCTAAATTCCGTCCATTTTAATACCATCCTAGACAACAAGATTAACTTAGGTATTAAATAAACCCGTAAATATTTCACATACCATAAGTGGAGACACGACCACAGTGCCAGATTTGCAGGAAAAATACGCCACCCTTTTGGTGAACTGCATCCACAATTGGCTTCCATGCCTCCATATGCTCCTTTGTCCAAATTCCAGGTGTATTCGGGTATCTACAAATTGAACATTATATTAGTTTAGTATGTGTTAGAAATTGAAATTGCAATTTAGCTGGTCCTGTTATTAGATTATCTCTTTCAAATGAAAGATGATTCTGAAAACAAATAACTCAGAAAACACTTTCAGCAGGTCATATGAGTCAAGATGACTTGATTAACTTTAAGAGGGCTCAAACATATGCACACTTCACTCACAGATGATTACCATACATTCTAAATGTTTGATTCTGTTTCCTTTTGCATTACATTGATGGAAGATCATCAATGAACTATCATCTTTTAGCCTAAATAAACAGGAAAGCAAAACAAGGCTTGTGATATCAATACCCTTGTGCAGTGTCGGATACACCAGTTGCTTCGGCAATGAGAAGACCACCTTTGGTTGCTCGCTGGGAGTAATACACTGCCGCATGAGGCTGCGGAACGTTGTTGTACGACCGGTTTCGTGTTAGCGGTGCTAAAACGATTCTGTGCCAACATTCAAAAATATGCTTAAAAAACACAACCATATACTAAAGTAATCAACGGAAGTTTGTGGACTCAGACTGCACAAAATTAAAGAGGTAATAAGCAACTCTTTATCATGTGATCCCAATTAAAATCACAGCAAATCAATGATATCGTCAACAGGATGCTCAAATCTCATCATTAATTAGTTCCTCAATTGGATCAAGATCGTCGTAAGTAGCAAAATATTTCTAAAAACAAGCGCATTCTAGTATTAATTTCTCAACATTATTCAGAAAACGTAGTGCTTAATGCTGTAAAGTGTTAGAGTAGATGTTGACAAATAACCCACAAACTCCAAAAAATACAAGAAAAGAACTCTTTAGGGGGAGAAATCAGAACCCGCAATTCACAAATTCTCTTGAAAATATGGGGAAAAAAAAAAAAAAAAAAACATTCATGAGCTAAAAGAGAAACTTAGAGAAACAGAAGACGAACCTGTGGGAGAGATCAAACTCCCCCATTTTGTAGGGAGTGAGCAGAGGAATTGGATAATCAGAGGAATTGCTACTACTATTGTGATCACTCATAACTCCGATTCCTCTGCAAAACCTCGCCTTGTTCTGTACTCTGTAGAGTGAAATTAACGAGGAAAAACCTTCGAAAGAGAACTGACAGTAAATACCGTCGCCAAATCCCAACACTCCCTATATACTGTGGTAGCTCCGCCGCCGGCACTGCCGTCGAGCTCACGTCGAATCGCCGGTGAGGAGTCAAAACCACTGTTGAGCTCAGAAAGATCGAGATTACGCTTTACGCGTCGATTTTGGGCCTATGTTATAAAACAATCAGGAATATTCTCGCCGACACATGCATGCATGCCTGCTGTCATTATTATTAATAAATAATAAATTCAATTATTAATGTCGGGTAAAACGAATTAACAAAAGATTGTTTTGTGTGATTTTATTCGAAATAACAATACTTTTAAAAATGGTTAATTAATTATAATTAGAATATACTTTCAAGAAAATGATTATAATTATAATTATTATTTAATAATAAGTTTTAATTTATTTTATTAATATTGAGTAAAAAAAATTGACAAAAATAATATTTTGTGGTTTACTCGGGGAAAAATAGTAATATACTACAAATATTGAACATAGAAAGACTAATAATGTCCTCCAATGCTATAAATGCGTTGTTGGTTGGTTTTATTACTCCGAGTAACATGATATACTACAATTTTTGTCGGTTCTTTGTACAATATATTAATTAAAATATTAAATTTATTATTAAAGAATAATTAATAATTTATTTATTTATTGAAATACATTGTAATAATATTATTTTAAAAAATATTGACTGGTGTTGTTAGTACGAATAAAGTCCCGCAATGTAATTTTTTGCTAATTTTTTTTATACATAATATTAGTAAAATATTAAATATATATTATTAATTATTAATTAAAATTTTAGGTTGATGTATGTTATCTCATTCTTTGGTCACAATATTAATAAAAATATTGGCCAGTGTCTTTGCTCCGTGTAAAAAGAAAATTGAGGTTGGTTTTTTTTTTTCTTTTTTCATATTTACTGCATGATATTCTTAATTCGACTTTATATATATTACATGTACCTTCTTACAAGTATAATAATATTAATAAGAAAAATTTGAATGATGAGTAAATTTTATGTAATTTTTTTGTTAACGTCAGTGTTTTTCGTTTAAATCCTATCATAAAGAGGTCAGTTATAAACGAAGAATTTCTTGGGGTGTGATGGAGGGAAAAATAACATAAAATAGAAAAGGTTGGCTTTTTCCAAAAATGGTATATATATAATGGTATTTTCCATTATTACGTAATTAAATGTATATAGTAAGTGGCATAATTGTCTCCAATGAATAAAACCTAGAAAGTAGTCTAAGTTCAAGAGGATAATGTATGAAGTCTAAAAATGAGTCTAGATTCAAGGAGATAGTGGAGCACAATTCAAGCCCCTCATCAATGCAACAATGAATGTCCCACCTCTATATATAATTCACCAGGAGAACGAAAAAGGGAGACTGATATTATATTCTAGTGTAATTGTGCTAAATTACACTCCCGATTAATAAAATTTCAATTAATATTATTTTTGTACCATCAGGGTGTGTAAGTGTAATTGTAAAGTTTGTTTGCGAGAAAGTGTAATTTCACATTTTGAGAAGGGGTATAGTTTAGTTAACCCAAATATATATAACAATAAAAATTTAAATTATGCACATGCATTGAATATGTTTCAATCACCAATCAATATTAAATATTCATAACTAAGCTATAACTATTATGAAAGTAGATTGCAACTACTACTGAAGCGAAAAATATTCATATATTAGAATAATTTGAATTCATAACTTTATAATTATGAAATTTCAATTTTACTGACTAAACTATGCTGGTTAGGGCCTGCTCTATTTTCTTGAAAACTTCTCTGATTAAAATTATATTTTCTAAAAAAATACATTATTTAAGAAACATCGTAATCAAATCGGGATACTTATTGAAGCTACTGAGCAATTATTTTAATATAAAAAATTAGATAATAATCAATATTCAAAATAAAATAGTAGTTATTTGTGATAATATGCAAGCCATTACGTATTATAATTTGGAATGGAAATTGTTCCAACTATTTTGAACAAATACGTTTAATTCCTTAATATATATATATATATATGCATATGTAATCTTATGAATATAATAATAAGTTTAATTATCTATCCACCTAATTGATAAGCTCCATCCCAATAATAATATTTTATTTAAGTTCGTTGAAAAAATTATGTAAAAATTAAGAAAGAAAATAATGTATTTACTCTCTTACCCTAAAACATTATATTAGATGGTAATGTTATTTTATTTTTAAAGTGCTATTTTGAGTCCAAAGATGAATCACTTCTAATTTTTTTATTTTTTTAACACCAAAAAATCCTTCTTTATTAATGCAGATTAAAAGTCATTACTAATAGGGAGGAAACTTGTCTTGTACACCAATTTTCAGGATCAGAAAGTACAATATCTTGAACAAGACTAGGCATATTTCGAAAAATATGCATCTGTGACTAGTTGGCAGTTGCTATTTTAGCACAAAAGATTCGTTGCACTATTTACCTCAAAATAGCAAAAACCCACTACCACCTCTTCAAACTCTGACAAGTGCTTTCTAGAATCCCGGTGTAAAGGGATTAATTCCTTCGAAGCTTGGCCCTCCCTGCGGAGAAGAAAAGGCAAAGACTGATAATCTGTTTCAATGATAAGTCTACCGATGTTTCTTCTTCGAGCCACATCAAGACCTCATGCAGAGCCCTATATTCTGTGTTAATCATATTATCAGTGAAAAATTAGTACCATCAAAACCACATTTTGATATAAACTTAATTTGAAGCTTTTAATATTTTTTATTTAATTACTCATTATGCCCATTAAATTATTTTTTTAATTCTAATATGGGCTAAAATAAAGTATGGACCGCATTTCTTGCAAATGGGCCAAAAACTAAATAAGGCAAGCTTGGTGTAAAGGGCCTAGTCCAAGAGCTAGCATGGCCCTCGAGAATCATTGATGAGGGACACATGGTGTGATCTTGAAGAGGCTCAGTTGGCGTCCATACATTTGAGGAAAAATATAAAAGCTCATCATTTATGGGACCTCACATATTCAACTAACAACATTTATTGTCTTCTGCTTTGATATTACGATCACATGACCCTCATCATTGATTTGACCATCGATATACTTATACTGGGACATTGATTTGAGAAACCCTCAAGATGTACCAATAGGTATAGGCATAATATAAAAAGATTCCCATTTATTCCGGAGATCACAACGGAGATAGTCCACTTAAGGATCCTCAAGAATATGTAGTTTCCTTCAAACACATTATGTTGTTGTATGGAGTATGGACAATCAAATGCCATAAATGCAAGCATAATGTTTGGCATCGTTTTCGGCCCATCTCCGAGATGGACTGAAACAAGAGGTATGTTTGGTTTCAGCCTAAAACACCTTGACTTGGTATTTTAGGATGTCTTGGCCCTTTTCCCCAAGCATATTTGCAGTCTTGGCCCATTCTCCTCATCTTAACAGCCCTCACATTTCAATCACCCAAAACCACAACCCTACCCCCAGACAATCGAGCACCGCCGCCGAGGGACCGGTCGTTCGATCAACTTCCTTGAACGCGACGAATGAGGTGGTCAAGACTGTTGATTGGAAGACTTGTCGATGCACTCGAAGCGCATAGATTGGGTGCCCTAAACTCCTCAGAGTCCGTTGAGGCCTCATGGTCGACGCTGTCGTTCATGAGGTCCCATCGTTGTATATCACCGGCCAAGGTTTCGTCAAAGACTTCCTCAAAGACGCACCGCCGTGTGCTGGTAGATTTGGGCGTGTTTTGATAATGCCGCCAATATGGGATAGGGTTTGGGGTTAGCCGCACCACCTGAATTCCATGTCGCCTCGCCACCGCCACCGTGATTGAGAACCACCACCCCGCCAACAAGATGGGATTTTGTTTGAATGCCAGTGCGCCACCAAAAATTGTCGTTGCCTGGCCGCCACCACTGCAACGCCCACCACTCCGCCTATCTCGTAACTGTCCGTCGCCGTTTTTCGGAGATGTTTCCGTTATCAGCGCACGAGGCCCTTTGACGTAAATCACCAGCGGCGCCGATCTCATGAGTTTGGGTTTAGGGTCTGGTTCTAATTGTTATATTTCGCATTGTACTCCCTTTTCTTTTACATATTTTATATTAGGGGTGGTTTCAAATTTTTGAAAAGCATTATGTTTCCATAAATTATTGTGTATCACTGTTGTTGGGTTCCACATAAATTATTTTGTCAGTTTAATAAGTTCAATTTTGACCTGATGGATCAGTAGGGTAAAATTGCTTTAAATTGTGCATTTTTTCTGCAGAAAGGCTGGTTTGGCTACTGTTGGTCATTCTGCAATAGGCGATTTTGGTTACTGTTGGTCATGTGAATGCAGAAGCAGTTCGTATTGAATTTCTCTCTCTCTCTCTCTCTCTATATATATATATATATATATATATGTTCCCCCGATGTTTTTCTCCTGCACTATAATTTCATCACTTATAGACGTTGTGTGGTTAAGCAAGATTGTCTGTGAAGGTAGTGTGAGCAGCTGAGTGCAATTTGTGCATAGTAGATTGCATTCACAGTTTGTGCCATTACATTCACGACGTTCACATTTTCGGCTTACTGACTATATGTTGATAAGGTACTCGTTAATGATTTTATCAATATTATTGCAGATGATGTGTGGTATTTGTCCATAAGTAAGTTCACCTAATTAAGGTCTTACGTTTAGTTTATAAGTAATTCCGTGTACCGCATGATTTGACAGTCATTTGATGATGTGTAGTATTGATTTATTTATCTATTGTGCTTATAAGGAATTTTAGTACTTGCGTAATGTGTTCTGATGTATTGAGTATTGTATTCATTTGTGGATAGTTGTTGAGCTATGTTCTTCGATTGATGATTTATAACTAATTTGTACTAAGAAGTTACTGCTTAAAATTGTTGCTATGTTATGTTACTTTTAAAACAACTGCTAGGTTCTGTATAAGTTTCTAACTAATGCATTGTGGATTCTTTTTCAATTATTTGTAACCTTTAATGTGTTATCTAATCATATGAAGGCATTTACTCTTATAATTGATGCTTTATGGATGCTTTCTGAAAATCTTTGAATATTTTGTCGTAAAATGTATAAAGTAGAATGCATAGAAGAACTGCAATTATGTAAATATGGATTCTTTATGGATGCTTTATTTATAAATGCTTTAATTATGGATGCTTTACAGTAGGCATGGTGCATTATGTAACTTTAGGCTGTCTACTTCGAATATACTTTTTTCCACGCCATTTTAATATAAAAAATGAGCATGGGCAGATTAGTATACTAAGTATATAAATAATTAATTATGTACTAATCATTGTTTAGTATATTAAGTATATACTACAATTGTTGTTTAGTATTTCACGTACACTTTTTACTAATCATCACTTTTACTATTTCAAATACACTTTTACTCATAATATCTTCAGTATATTAAGTATATAAACAATGTATTATGTACAATAAATGATTTGAAGTAATTTAGTACCGTAAATTATCGGTGTTGCCTTACACTCAAAAGTAAATATGGATGCTTTATTTATAAATGCTTTACAGTAGGCATGGTACATGATGAACCATAGGCTGCCTACTTCAAATACTCTTTTTCCGACACCGTTTTTGTATTAAAAATGAGCATGGTCAGATTAGTATATTAAGTATATAAACAATTAATTATGTACTAATCAATGTTTAGTATATTAAGTATATACTACAATTAATGTTTAGTATTTCACATACACTTTTTACTAATGGTACCTTACTATTTCAAATACACTTTTACTAACAAAATGTTTGTATACTTAGTACATAAATAATTAATTATGTACAATAAATGATTTAAGTAATTTAGTTCCATAAATTATCGGCATTGCCTTACACTCAAAAGTGCACAAAGTTGTTTGGACTCAAAAGTGTAAAAAGTAACCAAGTAAAAATGCATATGATCATAACATATACTTCTTATTATTCTATTGTTTATACCTTTCTAAAATTCCAACCCCCCTCCCCCCCCCCCCCCAAAACTGGACATGTAATCGGATTATTTAGAGAGGTTCAAGACTAAACCATGTTTTTTTGCACTTTAGTTTTCTAGCAGCACCCGTAAAATAATGAATTACTATTTGACCGATGTTAAATTACAAAATGATGGACCCCAGTAAGCGATATAGCATCTACGCATGCCACTCGTTCAAAAAAAATTGTTTGGACGCTGTATATGGAGCATAGGTTCATCAAGTTCATGCACGAGGAGTTTATTTGTCACCGACTCCAATCATCAAAGTTTTTCACCTTATGTGTGGGCTCGTATATGTGAGAGGATGAACTCAGCCATGTCTCCTTCGTATGTGTTTACGACGGAGCAACTGAAGGGGACTTAACAGATTGCGTCGGGCTTGACGTCTGATGAACGACATTCTAAATAGGGTACTGGTTGGGGTTGGGACGCAGAACGTAATACTATAACAGACGACGTGGGATGCTTCGAGGAACTTTACCGGGTACTCATGGTTTTATCCTTACGTACTATGTTGTGGACTATTTTCACTCCATTTGATAGCCAAGCACGATTGTAAGCTCTATTCAAATTTTTGATCTGTAGGAAAATCCAGAGTATAAGAAAATCGTTGAAGACGGTCTACCGCACTTTGACCTCTGCACACAAACGTTTACTCTAAACACCACATCAGGGGGTATTGCGTGCTCCAGTGCAAACCCACCCCGTGCATTCCATATCGGGCCCGAAGGAGACGATGAACAAATGACCGCCAGTCAGGGGATGATTACGAGGACACAACTTTCTCCCAGTCATCTCAGATTGGTACACCGTCAATGTCTACGTACTCCGCACCGTTAGGTAGAAAGCGTCAAGCCCGGCGCAGGTCAAGCGTGTTACAGTCGAAGAAGTGTGAGACCATGGACAAGCTAAACGAGTCACTCCAGGGAAAGATTGACTAGGTCGACCCTAAAGCGACGACTGATATTGAGCGTTGCATCGATGAGTTAACAAAGTTTAAGGATCTGTCGGATGTTATCTTCACTACCGCTCTTGAGCGGTTCCAAAACCACAACACTCGAACGATCTTCCTCCGTCTAGATGAGGAGAACAAATTACGATGGTTATATTCACTTGGGAAGTGAATAATGTGTTTCTTCCATGTAGTGTTTTACTTGTTCAATGCTTATTTGCCCAAACGATGTTGTGCCATCACTCATCTCAATGTTTCGAGATCGTTGTGTGTTTCATTAAGTAAATTATTCGCTTTCGCTTGTCCAAATGCCTTTTTTCCAATTAATGTGGTGTTTAAGTATATATTGACTATTTTTCTTCCTCCTAGCCCATCACTATGGCGAGCATGACAACGACTCTTCTAGTGGAAATTCTGGGACACCAGGGTCACCAGGTAGCAACGAATCTGACATACCAGAGGAATTTTACGCTTTCAGAGACCTCATCTATCCAGGGTAGTTTCGGGAAAATATGCCTCGTAACACTTCTACTTTGCAAGGGGAAGGTTGGGCTGTAGCACATGGGCTGTAGCACCCCTACATCATATGCTTATACCACTAATTATAATACGTCCTCCATAATTAACCGTTTTATAAGAAATTTATATTAAAAGCAATAAATCTCAAAATACAATTTTCAATCAAAAATCTAATATCCCTGTAGTTAGGTAGCTAGAGATCTCAACCCAAGATCCAATTCAGCTAGTCACTGTGACTTATATCCTGTAAAATACGTGGCAAGAGATTAACTGCCTACTCAATAAGTATAGGTAATTATCCTATATACATGCATAGATACACGACATGCCCCAAATCAATGCATATTGAACATACAATCACAAGAAAGCTACAAAGAAATCAATACCACAATCATGCATTTATCCACTATACAATATCTAGAATCATAGTTTATACTCTCCGGGCCCTGCTTACTCTAATTGGACTACATCAGCCAATGGTTCTGCCGGCTATCATCATCTCAATCCATATCATATCATATACAACACAGGATACCCGTCGAATGTGATATCCCCACACTTTCTGTGTGTGTAGCAATACAGCACAGAACATCACAACGAACATGGCATCCCCATACCACCCCAGTGTGTAGCTATCAGCACAGGATATTCCCTACAACCCGAAATACCCCGGTACCCTACGCGCCATGGTACCTAGCTTATATTCATTTTTCTTATATCACATCATCAATCACATCGTCATCAATCACATCACCACAAACCATTGACTATATTCTCCAACTAGGTAAGTTATCTCTTTATCACAATTAACGATATACTCATAATTGACTTATTCGTTCAACTCCATGTAATAATAGAATATATTATAAGAAAATCATCCTTCAATCTTTATAATACATAAATAATTACAAATAAATACATAACGACAACTTCACAGAATAACCACATAATCCAAATAAGTATTTACAAATACCAGTCAGTTTTACAATAAACAAGCATAGCCATATATACTTATATATATAGATCCAATTAACTATACTTACCTCAATCTCACAACGATTAAATTAGTTGAATAAGGTGTTATTCAGTCCTCTACTATATCCCGATATCCTATAATAAATTATAATGCATATAATCAATATATCAAGACTGTCGTGGATTCTAAATAAAATAATAATAATATTTGTATATGTTTCATAAATATTTTAATATTTCATTTATATCGAAATTCAAAAATCAATCTATTTCCTTTTGAATAATTAGACATTCTAGACTTTCCAAACATATATCTAATTTATTGATTAACTCATATGAATTTATTTTATCGAACCCCACCCTTTTATAACTATCATTCTCAATAACATCTCTACATTAAATTATTACAATTACCCCATATTCCTTTTTAATATACATAATATTTCTCAAATATAATTTTCTAATATCCCTATCTATTCTAACAATTTCTCAAATATAAATTTTAATCCGATTAAATTGAGCAAATCAATTATAGAAATCATTAAATCTAAAAAATTAAGTAATTTAATTCATTAACTATAAACCCCTAATTAAATTGACACATTTAACCGATCACTAATTTACAAATACTCAAACTCATAAAATTTTCCGATTAAACATCAAAGCTAATAGTATAAAGTACATTTAATAAATGCACTAATCAAATAATATAATTATAAAAATTAATAATAAATTTAAACTAAATTCGTACCTCTGTCGTCGACGGAGTGTGTGTGTGTGCGCGCGCACTTTTTTCTTTTTTTGTTTTTTCAAATGGTAAGTTTTAGTCTTTTAAAAGTATATAATATATTATATAGATATATGTACATGAGGCGGTGGGGTTGGCAGCCACTTGCCCATTTTCACTATTTCATATTTTTTTTAATTTAAACTTTTTTCAAAATACCAATTACATCCTTTCTGATTTTTTTAATTAATATAATATGCTTTCAAATATTTTATAAAACTCCAATTTACTCCATTCAAGTTTTGATATAATCAAAATTGAATCTATATTTTATTTACAAATTAATCAAATCTCTTAAATAATTATCAATTAATTCCACAATTATGTGTAAAACTTGTGGATGTTACAATTCTCCCTTCTTAATAAAAATTTCGTCCTCGAAATTTAATAAACATTCTTGTTTCATGGAATAAATAGAGGTACTTATCTTCCATATTTTTCACAACTTCCCAAGTGACTTTTTTTTTCTTTTTTTTGAAAAATGATAACTCCACTTTACTTTGATCATATATATATATATATATCATATATATATATTGTTTCTAAATCTCTTTATACTCTTATCCAAACTTCCTATTGGTTAGTTTACATACATTAATTCCTCTGAAATTTCTATCTCCGGGTGATGCCCAAGATGGATAGGACATATTATTGGTATTGTCGCAACATTGAAACATAGAATATGGCATGCGGTTAGTGACAGTTCTATTGGTAATGCTAATTGATACGCTAGTAGTCCAAGTCTCTTTGTAATATCGTATGGGCTAATATATCTCAAACTCAACTTTCCTTATTTGCTAAATCCCAAGACTTCTTCCTAGGAGATACCTTTAGAAAAGCACTCCACCTAGCTCATATTCAATCTCTCTTTGGTGTTTATCAAAATATACAATTTGTCGATCTTGTACTCTTCTCAAATACTTTTTAACTATTGATGCTTTTCTACGTTTCTTGCACTAATTCAGGCCCTTTAAGTTTCCATAATTCCGCAACATCCTAACATAATGGTCATCGACATCTTGTCAAAAGGCTTTCTATAGGACCATACTAATAATATAATAGAAACTATCATCATATGTAAATCTCATTATTAGTAGGTGATCATCCTAATTTCCCCTAACCTCAATTTTAAATGCTCTCATCATACTTCCCAATGTCTCAATTGTTCTTTCTGATTTTTCGTCTGGTTGAGGATGAAATGACATATTGAAAATATGATTCCATACCTAATGTCTTTTGCAAAATCTCAAAATATGAAATAAATCTAGGATCTCTACTAGGCACACAATGTAATCTTACAATGTAGCAGAAATACAACTTAACTAATTTTCTCCAAAAGAATCACCTTATCGTCTAGGTAAGAATGAGGTGATTATGTCCATCTATCTACAATTACGCAAATAGCATCATGTTTTCTGAATGTACGTGGTAAACCGAATGACAAAATCTATAGTCATCTTTTTCCCATTTTCATTCAAGTATAGAGAAAAGTTGAAGCTTACATACAGATGTTTGATGTTCTAGCCATAATCGTTAATACCACACCTATCACATAAGTCAATTCTTTTTTTTTTTTTTTTTTTTATCTACCAAACAAACAATGTCTCCAAAGACTTCTCATTAGATTGACAACCAATATTGAACTCAAAACTGTTAACATTGTCACAACACCATAAGGACTTGTACCAAGATAAATCAGGGATATAATTTCTAGAGTCAGTACTTTAGCTTGTAGTGAATTGCAAATTGGTTGGCCGCCCAACAGTGATCTATAACAATTTTAGCACTGAACAACCCAAAAGTCCCAAATAACTCAAGCTTTTGATCCTCTATTCTAATATTATGCATTTACTTTCTAACAAGTTAAGTATCTAGTTGCAACTCCTGCCACATCCTTTCTCATCGTCTACCACTAGTAGTAGGGTTTTAGATTTCGATACATTTTTAAAATACCCGGATACCTGATATGGTTATAATAGACTTTCTATATGATCCCATCATGTAACCCATCCACCATGTACACAACCTCGGCCTACATTCACTATCACTGCATCTGCCTTATTAACAATTTCGCTTTTTACCCTAGTCTATTTTCTCTAACCTCCGTAATGAGAAAGGATACAACTGGATTTTAATAGTTCCGCCACTAATTATTTCTACCAACTATCAAGCTTCCAGATGTTCTTCCCAACACATAAAGGCAACAAATACGATACATTATTCAAGTGTAGTATCTAGTCCCAATGTAAAATAACAATGTTATATTAATCGAATCTCACTTAATTATTTAGCTTTTTTATACCCCAAGCTTGTCCATGAATAAAGATTCTATTAGTTAGCTTTCAACTCAACATCTATTTTCCTTATATCTCATCAATATAATTTCACCAAAATTATCATTCCTGAGCCCAAATATCTCTTGTATATTGGCATTACAAAGTTTATTAAGCACTAACGATATCATCTCATTTATCCGATAGATGCTCCAGAAGTTTGAATCATCTCTTAAGGCATCCTAATAATATTAATGATGTAACATTAATTTGTAACTTGCGAATTCCAAGACAACCTTACAAATTGACCATTACTATTGATGGTTACTAATATCTAAGCTTTGTCAAACAATCAATACTAGACTTATTACCCAAGTTCATTTCCACATATCAAATATAGTATGTCCCAAGGTCCTTATCAAATTGAGAACTAATATCAAAGCAAACTTTTAATATTGTCATAACCTGAAGAAGACTATCATGGTAAGATCAGTGACATAAGTGATCGACTTAGTACTCCAGTCGTAGTAAATAGTGTATCAGTTGGTTGCTCAACAATGATCCATCACAATTTCAACAGTGAACAAATTCAAACATCCCAAAATAACTCAGACGTTTGAAGCTCTACTTTGATTCAATAATTAACTTACCCATTAGGTCTAAAGATCTTACCCTAGTATAACCAAGACAGTGGTTGGCTTAGCTTGTAAGGTTGCTAACAAACACGCTACATGATGAAACTCCAACTTCACATTCATTGGTCTCATTTCGAATAGTAATGTCACATTATGACTTTCCAATTTAACATAGATGATTGAACTTTTCTTACTCAATACATTTGCTACTATATTCACATGTCCCAAAATAATAATCGATATTACAATTATTATCCTTTAACAATTTATCCACCTCCTACGTCTCAAGTTCAACTCTTTTTGTGTCAAAACATACCTTGATTCCTATAATCAGTGAAAATCTGAAATCCTTTCCCAAATAAATAGTGTCTCCGAGTTTTCAATGCATGTATAATTATTGTTAGCTCCAATAATGCTTATGTAATTTAACTAGTGGTTCTTTAATTGACGAGATGCAAACAAAATCACCTTCCTATTTTACATTGGTACACACCCTAAACCTCATTTAAAAGCATCTGCACACCCTATGTATCCACCACTACAAGACAATTGAACTAAAATAAGAGCTAACGTCAAATCCCTTCGTTAATTTATCAAAACTTTGTTGGCACTACTCAATCTAGCAAAAAAAAAATAACTTCCATTTCCTTAATAACTTTTTCAAAGATCAACAATTGTGGAGAACTCTTAACAAATATTCTATAATACCCGACTAATCCTAAGAATCTTTGAACTCCAATCCCATATTTCTGTATTCACCATTTCCTATTAGCTTTTACCTTTGGCAAGATCAACCATAACCTTATCTCTAGATATCACATATCCTAGAAAAACTACCTATCACCCAAAACTCTAATTTACTTAAATCAATATAAATTTCTTTCTCTTGCAAGATCTGAATCACTATATTCAAAATGTTGTTCATATCTCCCATATTCCTTGAATACACAAGAACATCATCTATAATAACTATCACAAATTGACCCAGGCTCTTGACCTTAATGATCAATTCCTGAATGTTGTAAATGTCATCAATGCATTCTTTAATCTGAAATGCATTACTAAAACTCATGAATGACCCTAACGAGTGTGAAAAGTTGTTTAAGGCATAACCTTCTCCGCTATCCTCAAATGCCAATAGCTAGACCTCAAATCGATCTCACAAAATATTGCAGCTCTTTTCATCTAGCCTAGCAAATCACCAATTCTTGGTACGGGGTATTTAGTTTTCACTGTCACCTAATTCAATTGCCTATATAGAACACTCTCTCATACTGTCATTCTTATTTTTTGTAAACAACACTTATACTCCCCACAGTAAAGTACTCGGGCTAATGAGTTCATCACTAATATTTTTCCTATTTGTTTCATAAACTCCTATAATTCTACTAGAGCTATTCTATATGGCGCAATCGAAATAGGTGATGTCCCAAGAATAGTCTCTATTTCAGAATCTACTTCTCAATAACGAGGTAACCCAAGTAGTTCCTCAGGAAATATCAGAGATTTCTCTAACTATTGGAACATCTGATACAACATGACTAACTATCATAATATCATGTAAATTAGCCAGATACGCCTCACACCTTTATTTAATTAAATTTAAGACAATCACACATATATTAAAAAATTGGGTATAACTTTCTCTTCTCCATAATCCCCGTACTCAATTGCCTATTGGCTTCTACTACCAATTTCTTCGTTTAGCGTGCCTATGAGATAATCATTTCATTTGCAAAGTAACTTCAAAACTCTCTAAGGTTTATCATAACCAAATCAGCATGTAGTGTAACACCATCCACTAACACTAAACTAGATCGTACTACAGTGTTAACTAGCATAACCCCCCACCAAGTAGGCACATATATACATATCACACTTTAGTGATCCTATATCGCCATATACAACTCTAATGACTCTTTTGGGTCAGCAGTGTGTTCATCGGGCATTCCATCCTATATGAAACTCACATTTACTCTTAGGTTCATTATATATATTTTAAGTATTCAAAAATACTATTCGTCACAAATTTTTTCCATAGAATCTAATCTCTGCTCTGATACCACCTAATGTAGCACCCCCTATATCATATGTTTATACCAATAATTATAATGTCCTCCATAATTAATCTGTTTTACAAGAAATTTATATTAAAAGCAATAAATCTCAAAATACAATTTTCAATCAAAAATCTAATATCCCTATAGTTAGGTAGCTAGAGATCTCAACCCAAGATGTCACTGCTGACCTACCCTAATAAGACTAACAGCACTACTTACGATCCAATTCAGCTAGTCATTGTTATATCCTGTAAAATACGTGGCAAGAGATGAGTTGTCTACTCAATAAGTATAGGTAATTAGCCTATATACATGCATAGATACACGACATGCCCCAAATCAATGAATATTGAACATACAATCACAAGAAAGCTACAAAGAAATCAATACCACAATCATGTATCGATCCACTATACAATATCTAGAATCATAGTTTATACTCTCCGAGCCCTGCTTACTCTAATTGGACTACATCAGTCAATGGTTCTGCCGACTATCATCATCTCAATCCATATCATATCATATACAACACAGGATACCCGTCGAATGTGATATCCCCACACTTTCTGTGTGTGTAGCAATATCAGCACAGAACATCACAACGAACATGGCATCCCCACACCACCCAAATGTGTAGCTATCAGTACAGGATATTCCATGCTACCAGGAATAACCCGGTACCCTACGCGCCATGGTACCTAGCTTATATTCATTTTTCTCATATCACATCATCAATCACATTGTCATCAATCACATCACCGCAAACCATTGACTTTGTTCCTAATTAGGTAAGTCATCTCTTTATCACAATTAATAATATACTCATAATTGACTTATTCGTTCAACTCCATGCAATAATAGAATATATTATAAGATAATCATCCTTCAATCTTTATATAATACATAAATAATTGCAAATAAATACATAACGACAACTTCACAGAATAACCACATAATCCAAATAAGTATTTACAAATACCAGTCAGGTTTACAATAAACAAGCATAGCCATATATACTTATATATATAGATCCAATTAACTATACTTACCTCAATCTCACAACGATTAAATTAGTAGAATAAGGTGCTATTCAGTCCTCCATTATATCCCGATATCCTATAATAAATTATAATGCATATAATCAATATATCAAGACTGTCGTGGATTGTAAATAAAATAATAATAATATTCGTACATTTTCATAAATCCTTTAATATTTCATTTATATCGAAATTCAAACATCAATCTATTTCCTTTTGAATAATTAGACATTCTAGAGTTTCCAAATATATATCTAATTTATCGATTAACTCATATGAATTTATTTTATCAAACCCCACACCTTTTATAACTATCATTCTCAATAACATCTCTATGTTAAATTATTACAATTACCCCATATTCCTTTTTAATATATATAATATTTCTCAAATATAATTTTCTAATATCCCTATCTATTCTAACAATTTCTCAAATATAACTTTTAATCCGATTAAATTGAGCAAATCAATTATAAAAATTATTAAATCTAAGAAATTAAGTAATTTAATTCATTAACTATAAACCCCTAATTAAATTGACACATTTAATCGATCACTAATTTACAAATACTCAAACTCATAAAATTTCCTGATTAAACATTAAAGCTAATAATATAAGGTACATTTAATAAATGCACTAATCAAATAATGTAATAATAAAAATTAATAATAAATTTAAACTAAATTCGTACCTCTATCGTCGACGGAGTGTGTGTGTGTGCTTCTCTTTTTTTGTTTTTCCAAATGGTAAGTTTTAGTCTTTTATAAGTACATAATATATTATATAGATATATGTACATGAGCCGGTGGAGTTGGCAGCCACTTGCCCATTTTCACTATTTCTTTTTTTTTTTAATTTAAATGTTTTTTAAATACCAATTACGTTCTTTCTAATTTTCTTAATTAATATAATTTTCTTCCAAATATTTTATAAAGCTCCAATTTACTCCATTCAAGTTTTGATATAATCAAAATTGAATCTATAATTTATTTACAAAATAATTAAATCTCTTAAATAATTATCAATTAATTCCACAATTATGTGTAAAACTTGTGGATGTTACAAGGGCAGGTTCTATGACAACATCCGAATGGCCAACCGTGCTTCTATGCACTAGTCGATGCCTTGATTTCTAGGGGATTGCTGCCACACGGGAAAACCTCACAAGTTAGCTCCATCGACGAGGTTGAAATCTTTATACAGACTGTTGGCATGCACAGAAGACACGACGACAGTATGGAGCAATTCCAATACTCACTTGAGATTATCCATCGTAGGTTCCATCAAGTGCTTTCTACTTTGTGCGCCTTGCTCCAAAACTGATCACTCGGTCAGCATTATCGGACATGCACCCTAGAGTTACGAAGAACCCTGATTCTACCCATACTTTAAGGTACATCTCAATATTCTCGTTGGGTTGCTATGCCATCGAACTCTAACCCCGTACCCTGAACGTTTTAGGACTGCCTCGGAGTAATGGATGGACCCTAATATCGGTGTGGGTCCCATGGGTAGACCAAAACAGACACCGATCGTGTAAAGGCCGACTAGCGCAAAATGTTTTGGCAATATTTTGATATGAATTTCACGTACGTATACGCTGGGTGGGAAGGTAGTGTCGTTGATGCCCGTGTACTGAACCATGCTGTATCCCAGGACCCGGAGTTTCCTTTCCCTCCAATCGGTAGTTTCTCATATGTACCGATGAACAAATACGTAAGACTGCATTTGCTCCCTCGACCACGCAGTATACCAAATTGATAGTTTAAGAACGATGATATGCAGGCATGTATTATCTGGTTGACGCAGGGTTCACAAACTACCAATGTTTCCTTGCGCTGTATCGCGGAACTTGGTACTACCTGGCTAAGTACAGGGGACAGGGGACAAGGAACAGGGCCGTTAGTATCGTACTCCCCCCCCCCCCCCCAGGACATGTTCAACCATTCCCATTCTCGATAGCGCAATGTAATTGAGCATTGCTTCGGCGTATTGAAAAAGCAATTTCCAATTGCAGCCGAGCTACCTTCTTGAGCATCAAGTGGACATAATTATTGCATGTTGCACACTGCACAACTTCATTCGTAGGTTCAGCCAGGACGACATCATTTTCAACGAACCAGAAGACAACATCCTAGTGGACATGGATGCATTTTATCATATGGGACACTTGAAGGAAAACGGATCGGCCCGAGAACGCAGCGGGAGCACGGTGAGATAAAAACGTGCGAAATAAAAGAATTTAAATCGCGTTCAAGGGGCGTTCACTTGAACGTTCCCAGGCTATCGGTGTATAAACGCAGAATATAAACATATAAAATAAACAAGCATTCGTGGCTATAGAATAAAGAAGAAACCGAGAGCA
This sequence comes from Sesamum alatum, assembly GCA_034509735.1. Classification (NCBI taxonomy): domain Eukaryota; kingdom Viridiplantae; phylum Streptophyta; class Magnoliopsida; order Lamiales; family Pedaliaceae; genus Sesamum; species Sesamum alatum. The sequence goes on along the minus strand of JACGWO010000001.1, from coordinate 18,248,819 downwards.
TAAATGTAAATCGGAATACCTTTCTCAATTTTGTATATCAATCGGTTACACCTATTGATTCCTCCCGACGACGTTCATCCACGCGAGGTCCCAACGTAGAGACCCTCTAAAGTCGTCCACACCACACTCGGAGAGATCTCATTTTTCTCACTAGAGAAAAATGAATCTAGAGGATGAAATCGAATAAGGGATTACACTATCAAATTAGTGTTCCTTCTTGATATTACTTTGTTCTTCAATTGATCCTAGATCAATGAAGCAATAAAGAGGATTTAGAGAGTAGAGAGAGGAGCCGAAAATGGCTTGAGAGAGTGTGTAAGGAGTATTCTTCTTTTTCCTAGAAAAAGATGAATAATAAAAATCTTGTCTTTGATGATAGTATATACACATATATATACTTTATTAATGTGATTATTGGAATGTGTCTAGGTTCATCCAAGGATGTCTAGATACATTTCAATCAATCCCCATTAATCATCAATCAAGCCTACCATTTCATAAGGTATGATTTAATCATACCAAGTGAAAGAGGTTTGATTGGATTTATTTGTCTCTTTCCAAAAGAGACAAGTCAACTTGTCATCAAAGGCCTTCAAAGCCAATTTTAGTACTTCCAAAAAAAGTAATTTTTGGCCATCCCCTTTTAGAAGAAGTCTAGCTTCTTCTAATTCCAAAAGTGGAATTAACACCTCTCTTGGGCCAAGATTTAATGGATTGAATTTTATTGTAATCCAATTACAATAAGCACAAGAATTAAATCCTATTTAATTCATGGTCCAATTAAATAATTCACATTGATATTTTAATCCAATTAAAATATTCAAGCTTCGATTCTCTTCTTCATCGATAAATCCCATCTACCGATAAAACGAGGGTCAGATACAATATCGGCCCGTCCATCTAATGGACAATCCCATAAGTAATTCAATTACTTATCATCCTCTGAAATTGACTCCAAGTCAATTTCTTCACCTCCTCGGTGATTTGTGTGTGACCCTTTAGGTTCATCCTCAGCTAGACTTGGGCTCGTGTCCAACAGGAGCCCGTCACCATGGGTGGCCATCTAGCAACGATCCATGGCACTAGAGACTAGGTGAATGTTGGCGTGAACATTTAGGCACCGTTTCCGTACGGGTATGGTTCTACTGTCGACCGTCTTCCGGCCTTAGTCTAGGGTATGGAATTGGGCGTCGGTTTCCATCCTTGATTAGGCAACTATGCTTCATACCCGGATGCGTTTACTCTATCGATCAACGTAGAAAATCCTTTTCTACTCAATCAATTGCTATGGCCATAGACTTTCAGAGTTTAAATCATCTCAGAGCGCATAGGAGACATCACTGTCATATACTGACGAGGGACAAATCTTATTTTGGAATCCTCCATCCTCGCTACATACTTCAACTGCACTGGACAAGGCTTATAATGACGATCTTACATATCACCTCTCGCCAGATCCAAGATACAGTCTTCGTATGCACGTGACTGTCATGATTCCTCAAATCCGAGGACTAATCCCGTACTATCGAAACCAGGAATTCCAGTCATACCGACCAAGCTTCCAAGACTTCCATATGACGATTCCCGCGAGTCAGTTCAGTCAGTCGACCACCTTGTCAACTAACCCACTAAAATTGCATAGACGACCTTCGTCCGTCGCTGATGAAACTTGGCACTCACCCAGTGAATGCAATACTTAGTGCAAGTCTCGATAGGACACTTGATGCCCAGTCTCGAGTTCCACGACTTGGAACGTTTCAAACCAACCCTCAGAAGTTGGTTTCATAGCCGTCATCCAATGCCCAACTACATGGGTTATCCAATTGGTTTGTGGGCATTTGTTGTGATGTTGAAATGTCGTTCAACGCTAGTAGTAAGCACAACAAACACAGTGCAAGTAATGAATACTAACTCTATTCATCAGGATAATATTGTTGTAATAAAGATTGACGAATAGTTCCTAAAACCGCCAATCCAATTGGCTTTTTGGTCACCTATTCTAACAACCCCAACATCGCAGAGGCAGAAGCCTAACGAACATTTCGGAACAACATAGCGATGCAGACGTGGACAGATCGGGGTTCGAACTAGGTGATAATATATGTAAAATAAATTGTTGGACCATAAGTTGCAATGTGGTATATGTAACCACGACATAGTAAACATAGCTTATTATTGTCGTGTCACGTATTTTAATGTGTAACAAATACAGTTTACATTTTTCATGTAATAAACTGGTGCTTAAGTACCTCTGGAGTTTCAATTATATTCATATTTTTACGTATGTATTGAACATCTATTCAGGTACCAGACTAAAGCCCGTTTTCGCTCAAATGTGTCAAAATGTGATTATTTTCAGTCATGACATACGCCTATTACTTGGCAAGGGTCGGATTCCCACAAGAGGACCACTAGAACCTAGAGATGGAACGTCGCTTCATGTGGACAATTCTTGACTCAAACGCAACGGTACCCATGTTGAACGATGAAGTTGTGGAGGGCCAGATGGCATACTAGTCCCGTGCATTACGCCGACACGATGGATATTCTTACACTCGTGAGCAGGTCCAGGCGAAATTTTACAAGTTCAAAGAGCGGTTTCGGACCTTCCACGAACTCACGCAGATAACTGGGGTTCAGTTTGACTGCAATACAATGTGGATGGTGTTTCCAACCAATTTGCAAGCGACAAATTACACAGGTATGTAAGCAATTTATACTATGCTTATTCAAATTCACTTTACCAATCTAAATGTTGAATTGTATACATTCTGAACCGTTGGTTGTTACTATACGCTGTGAACAGATCTACCCCTTGCCCCGAATTTACCTCATTTACCCAGAGCTATTGCATCCAAGCATGCTGGAGATGTGGGGCCCTGCTCGAGGACGACGTGCATTTGGAGAGGAGCACAGTGATCTATGGCACGATGATAGCAGATTTGTCGGTCCTAGCTCCCATCCAGGCGCTCAAGACTCCCAGATAGTAATTTCAGATTCCATTGCCCCATCAGTACAACCGCATACACATGTTGGAAGTTGGGATGAAGAGGGTCAGGTGCCAAATGGAACTGAAGGCACTAGATTGAGACGAACTGTGTTAGTGGTCCAGCGACGGAGCCTAGACATGGAATCCGGTACCAGCAGAATTGGATCCTGGACAGATTACATTCATTGCTACTGGGTCCGATTAGACCATGATGGACAAACGGCAAGTGAAGGGGATAGTACCGTCACGTCCCGCCCACCGAGGGGACCACGATCGGGTCGGAACGGTGGGTCGTAGGCATCATCGTTGTACGCAAGTATATGCCTTTTCATAAAGTACACTTCATCCCTATGTATAAACAGTGTTACTAATGTGTTGGTGGATTGTATAATGAATTTTTTGATTTTCTTGGTTTGACATATTCGTTTGTGTGTCTATTTAATGAGTTTAATAATGAATTGCATAAAGTGCATCAACTTATACAAATATTAAATGGTTGCTCCTATAGTTTATTGGTTTAACATAATTGCATGTGTTTCTTTTAATGTAGTTATTTTAACAAATTATACAAAAATTAAGCTACAAGTCCCAAGCAATTGTATTGAAATGTTGAATTGCATGAAAAATTATAATATGAAAAGCCGTTGCAGAAAAGCATCAAATTTATTATTGAAATGGTCTGATTAACTTTAGCAATCCCATAAATTATTCTTAAGATAACGGCTACTATGCATAATATTATTTATTCAATATGTTATTATTACTATTCATGATAATATAAAAAAAAAAATAGTATGATTTTCCATGCAAACATACATATAATAATATATCAAATAATTCAATCCACCTACAAACAAATAAATATTAATATATACATATATACATTTAACAAAACATGATTTTTGACGATGAAGAGTGCTTTTTGTCTCTCAATGTATAACACAATACATACAACAACTTTTTTATACTATTTCAAACTATTTCCAAAACAAATCCAAACATACACCCTATTGTTAAAACATATTTATTTATCGGTATTTTTCTCTCTCTATCTCCACAAATCAAAACAAGAAACCCTAATAACAAAACCAAACATAGCGAAGGATTTTTGTAATAACTCTGTGCGACAGAGCTCAAGAGTGGTTTACCGGGTGAACCTTAGCATCAGCCTTAGCCACAAAACCCCCTGCCACCATAGAGGTCGTGAATAAGGAAAAGGCCGAGTGAGCAGAGTATTCTAGGACGATAAGGCCCAAGTTCAAATTGTAGAACTCCCGGTAGGAGGTTACGCGAAAGAGAAAAGGAGCTCCGAAACGGGGAGGTACTCATATATGCCCCTCAACACATCAAGAGCTCGGGCTTTATTGGCCGTTGAGCGATCTTAGGCCGTGCGAGATGGAAAATGCCAATGAAGGAAAATCATAACCGAAGGAACAGGCACAAGTATTGCTACTTTCACAAAACAATATTGCTTTCTATTTCTGATATGGATTTTCTTGGCATATGATTGTAGACGAACAAAATTTCATGCTCCAATCAAATTGAGACAAATAATTTTGATATTTATCTCTTTAAAAAATACAAATATCAAAGAGATAATATCAAAATTGATCAATCATATATTGCCAAATATTTAATGTATTTATCTCTTTAAATTAAATTATAAAGAGGTAATACAACAGGTATTTAAATTCACCACGACTCTACCTCTTTGACAGCTATATAAAGGAGTCCCCGAAACTCATTCAATACACAATTCAATACACAAGTGAAGAAACAAGCCAAGAGACAAGAAGACAAGTCAAGACGCAAGCCGAGAGACAAGAAGACACACACAATTCAAGATGCAAGTGAAGAAACAAGCCAAATAGACAAGAAGACAAGTCAAGACGCAAGTCAAGAGACAAGAAGACACACACATACAATTAAAGATACAAGTAAGAGAGCATTCAAGAAGTCCTGAAATCCTCTCAAGCGCAACTCAAGGAAGATCCACGGTGTTCAAGGCAAGATTCAAGGCATTCGTCGCGAAAATTGTCCAAAATCAAAGTTTAATTCAAAAAGAAGTCCAAAGACCAGCGAATTAACGTTATCAAGACAGAAGTCCACCTTGGCGGAAGATCAAAGTCTCAAATCCACCAAGAAGTATCGCAAATTCAAATCAAATATCTTCAAATTTATAGCGTGTAATCCAAGAACAAGTCAACGACCCCCGAATTAACGTTATTCAAAAGTCAAAGTCAACGTCAAAGGTGATCAAACGTCAAGTTTCACCTCCGAAGTTGCCGAAATCAAAGATCACGTTCTTAAAGAGAAGAATCAGAGGATTCAAGTAGAGATTTCGCACCCACAAATACTCAAATCAATTCAAAGAATTCATTTGTAATATTTTCTTATTTTGATAAATAGAGGAACACGAAAATTCATTTACAATGGTTCAACAACTTCTTTCAACACATGCAAATGATGACCTAATTACAATCACACAAATTCATAATTTCACAAAGCAGGGCGTTAATAGCTTAACCAAATTGGCAAGAAAAATTGGATGAAATTAAATGGCGGAAAGAGACATATTTCAGAGCACCTATATGTAGACCTTTCCCTGATGTTATACATTAACACGAAAGGCATCAATGACTGCTAGCTCACCCTAAGCTTCTTCAAGAAATGGATAATCAGTGTAACCAACAACAGGATCTGAAGTGTAGAATGTGCTTCTATCGTACTTGTTGAGAGGGGCGTCCAACTCTAACCGTCTTGTTAAGTCTGGATTAGCCAAGAACAAGTGTCCAAACGCAATCAAATCCGCATAATTGTCAGCAATGGCTCTATTTCCCTTGCTTCTGTTGTAGCCATCAGCAACAGTAAAAGTGTTCTTGAAAGCTTTTCTCATTGGAAGGAGTTGGCGAGGAATTTCATCCTCGGGCCCTTGAACCACTGTCTCACCAACAACTCTCGGTTCCATCCCATGGAGATACAGAGTGTTGAACTTATTAAGTGCATTGGCCATGCAAAGGGCGAGAGCATCAGGATCTGAGTCAATCGACTCCATAAAATTAGTGTATGGAGATAGTCTTATCCCGACTCTATGAGATCCGATCTCATTGGTCACAGCTTCTACTATTTCAAGTGCAAAGCGACAACGGTTTTCCAAGCTCCCACCGTATTCATCTGTCCTATCATTTACTTGATCATTTAGAAACTGTCCAATTAAGTAACTACTAACTCCGTGTATCTCAACTCCATCAAATCCTGCAAGCAAAAAGCTGAGTATGAGCTTCAAGGTCCTTTGTCCTGATGATATTTAGCACTTAACAAGCTTACAAGCCTATGCTCTAGATTTAGAACTTCTTTTGTTGGGACATTCCATATGAATCAAAAGGTATTTTCTCATATTTATTACATCTAATCAACTCTCTAAGACATCTCCGTAATGGTGGATGATGGGAAGATAACACTATTCGAGCTCTTAATGTAATCTGCTCACGTACAGCAATTTGATTTAAGCTGCTGACATTTATTTAAAGTCAAATTGCATGGAAAAAACTATCCTGATTGCCACCACTCTACTCGCCGGAGCTATATTCCATGCTTTATAGTCTCAACGTCCTTAAATTCAGTTTACTGTTTCTCTAATGCTCACAGTGAACGTCCATAGATAGGTTTGGCCTAAACAGACAAACTTGCAAGCACAGGCCATCCGTCAACTGATCATGTGAGCTAGATTGTGAATGAAGCGTTTCAACCATGACGTTTAAGAGACCAATCCTTTCTTTAACAAGTATTCAATAATCTACTTCAGATCTAATTTGACTCTAAGAGCATCAGGCTTTAACCTTATGTAACATCAGCTGCCAAAACACTGTCTCGAAGAAAATATACAAGGCAGAGGGCACAAACCTGCTTCAATAGCATTTCGAGCAGCCAACCTGAAATCAGTCACAATACCAGGGATTTCATCCTTCCTCAGACGTCTAGGAGGCGACCATTCCACTCCGTGAAGGCCAGGTGTAATTCCCTTGTCCGTTGATGAGATAGGAGCTTGGCCATTGGGCTGGAAATCTGATTAAAGATACTTTTGTTAAATTTATGCAGCTATCAGACCAAATAAGAACTGAGTTAAAATACATTTTAGGGACTAAGTCGAACTGCATTTACCCACGGCTATCTAGTACCTCATCTTGCAGTCATTATCCACATAAAACATCTGTTACTTTATTATCGGATTGATCGCACTGCTACATTCTTATGCACCTATATCTGATCCTTACTGAGAGAAGAATTCTTAAGAACTAATCTTTACACTAGACAGCCTTACAGCTAATTTCCATCCATGTTATTCAATGAGATATCATCCAAGACAACAGGATTAACTTAAGTTTTAAATGAATCCCAAAAGATTTCACATACCATAAGTGGAGACACGACCAACATGTCAAATTTGCAAGAAAAAATTCACCCTCTTGATGAACTGCATCCACAATTGGCTTCCATGCCTCCACATGCTCCTTTGACCAAATTCCAGGTGTATCCCGGTATCTATAGATTGAACATTATATTAGTTTAGTATGCGTTAGAAATTGAAATTGCAATTTAGCTGGCTCTGTGATTAGATTATCTCTTTAATTGGAACACAAACAGCTCATAAAACACTTACAGTAGGTGATATGTTTCAAGCAGACTTGATTAACTTTAAGAGTGCTCAAACGTAGGCACTCTTCAGTCAGAGATGATTACCATACATTCTAAATGTGATGGAATATATTGATTCTTTTCCTTTGGCTTATACGTTGACGTAAGATTATCAATGAATTATCATCTTTTAGCTTATATAAACAGAAAAAGAAAAAAGGCTTGTGATATTATACCCTTGCACAGTGTCGGATACACCAGTTGCTTCGGAATGAGAAGACCACCTTCGGTTGCTCGCTGAGAGTAATACACTGCCGCATGAGGCTGTGGAACATTGTTGTATGAGCGGTTTCGTGTTAACGGTGCTAAAACAATTATGTGCCAACATTCAAAAATATGCTTCAGAAACACAACCATACACTAAATTAATCAGAGAAAGTTTGTGGCCTCAGACCGCACCTAATTAAAGAGGTAATAAGCAATTCTTTATCATGCGATCCCCTTCAAAATCACAGCAAATCAATAATATCTTCATCAGGATGCTTAAATCTCAGCATTAATTCGTTTCTCAATTGGATCAAGATCGTAGTTAGTAGAAAAAAATTACTTCTAGAAACAAGCTTAATCTAGTATTTCTCAATATTATTCAGAACAATTGGTGCTTCTTAAATCTGTAAAGTGTAGACTAGATGTTGACCAAAAACCCACAAACACCGAAAATAAAAGAAACGAAGTCTTTAGGGGAGAAAAACAGAACCCATTGTTCACAAATTCTCTTGAAAATATGGGGAATAAAACAAAAAACTAAAACAAATCATGAGCTAAAAGAGAAACTCGACGAACCTGTGGGAGAGATCAAAGTCCTCCATTTTGTAGGGAGTGAGCAGACCAACCGGACCATCAGAGGAACTGCCATTTCCACTACCACTACTATTATGAACACTCATAACTCCGATTCCTCTGCAAAACCTCGCCTTGTTCTATACTCTGTACGGAGTGAAACGAGGAAAAACCTTCTAAAGAGAATTGACGGTAAACGCCGTCGCCAAATCCCAACTCTCCGTATATATAGTGGTAGCTCCGCCGCCCGCCGCGTCGAATCCCCGGTGGCGAGTCAAAACCACCGTTGAGCAGAAAGATCGACATTGGGCTTCACGCGTCGATTTTCGGCTATTTTATAAAACAACCACGGGATGCAGGCAAGATTCCCGCCAATTTTTAATTATTATATTTAATTATTAATAAATAATAAATTTAATTTTTTTATTAATATCGTGTACAAAAAGTTGTTTGTGTGATTTTATTCAGAGTAACAACACTTTTATTTTAAATAATTTTATTAGAATGTATTTTTAATAAAAAAATATTAAAATTTTAACTATTATCTAATAATACTTTTGATTCTTTTAATTAATGTTGAGTACAAAAGAATTAACAAAAATAATATTGATCGCTTTACTCAGGAAAAATAATAATACTGCAAATATTGAACATAAAAAACTAATAATGTCTCCCAGTGCTATAAGTGTGTCGTTGGTTGGTGTAATTACTCTAAGTAACCTAACATAATATGATTTTTGTCAGTTCTGTGTACACATAATTAATAAAAATATTAAATTAATTATTAATATTAATTTTTTTATTAATTATTAAAACTACATTGTAATAATATGATTTTAAAAAATATTGACGGGTGTCGTTAGTACGAATAAAGTCACACAATGTAACTTTTGTTAATTTTTCGTACATAATATTAATAAAATATTAAATTTATTATTAATTGATACATAAAACTTTAGGTTGATGTATGTTGTGTCATTCTTTTTAAAAATACAACGATATTATTAAAGGAACCAACAGATTATTATAACGTTCAGTACACATTACAATAATATACAAAGCAAATAAAGAAACAATAAACATATACTACATAATATTTAACTACACAAAAAAATTAAATTTCAATATTAAATAATGTTTAAATATTTGGCATATAAACAAAAAATTATAACAAAGTTTGAGACAAAACCAAATTGAAAAGCAAGTGTTGCTGGGAAGGTGAACCCCTTTCATTATGGGTATCGGATTTTTGTTGTAAAGTCTATTACTCTTTTACTCAATTTAATAGACACAAGTCATGTGAATATAATCTCCTTAAAATAAAATACATAATATCATCTTAATACACGTATCATGTGTATGTTAAATGGATTAAAATATGGATTAGAGTTTGCAACAGAAAATTCAATCGGTTCATTTTGTGTCCTTTGGGAATAATATTTTATTACAATTACATCCTTAATTTGACTTTATAAATATTACATTTAACTCTTTACAAGTATAAAAATATTAATAAGAAAGATTTGAATGAGGTTAAAATTTATGCAATTTTTTTTCTAACGTCGGCATTTTTTGTCTAAACCCTATCGGAAAGAGGTCAGTTATAAACGAAGAATTTTTGGGGGTGTGTAAGTGTAATTGTGAAGTTTGTTTGCAAGAAAGTGTAATTTCACATTTTGAAAAGGGTTCAAAGTGTAGTTAACCCAAATAAATATAAAAACAAAAATTTAAATTATGTACACGCATTGAATGTGTTTCAGTCACCAGTCAATATTAAATATTTATAACTAAGCTATAACTATTATAAAAGTAGACAATAGCTAATACTAAAACAGAAAATATCCATATATTGGTATAACGTGAATTCATAACTTTATAATTATGAAATTTCAATTTTGCTGATTAAACTATGCTTGGTCACGGCCTGCTTTATTTTTCTCGAGAACCTCTCAAATTAACATTATATTTTCCAAAAAAATACATTATTTAAGAAACATCGTAATCAAATCGGGGTAGTTATAAAAGCTACTGATCAATTATTTTTAATCTAAAAATAGATAATAGTCAATGTTCAAAATAAAAATTGTAGTTATTTGTGATAATATACAAGCCATTACGTATTATAATTTGGAATGGAACAAATGTCAACTTTGAACAAATATTTTTAATTCTTTAATATATATAATCTTATTAATATAATAATAAGTTTAATTATCTATCCACCTAATATGATAAGCTCCATCCCAATAATAATATTTGATTTAAGTTCGTTGAAAAATTAAGAAAAAATAATGTATTTGCTCTCTTGCCCTAAAACATTATATTAGATGGTAATGTTATTTTATTTTTCAAGTGCTTGTAAGTACATCATACCTGTTTTTTTTTTTTTTTTTTTTAACATGAGTACACAAATGAATCACTATTAAAAATTAGTACCATCAAAAACCACGTTTTGATAGAAATTTAATTTGAAGCTTTTAATATTTTTCATCTGATTATTCATTATGTCCATTAAATTATTTTTTAATTCTAATATCGGCTTGATGAGGAGAAAATATTATTTACACAAAAGATCCTCCAACTTATGGAAATTACACAAACACCTTCAAAGGGGAGTTGAAGAGGAAGTTGAGGGAAGTTAAGATGTGGAGGTTAAAAAAGGAGTGGGCGCGTGAAATGACCATCATGCCCTCGGCAGATCAATTTAGGCCGTAGGATCAAAGGATTAAATTGTAATTTCACTCCCAAAAAATTACTATAAATAGGGGGTGAATCCATTTGTAAATTTACTTTTTTAGATATATGAGAATTACACTTTGCACGTTTTCTTTATTTTCTCTAAGCTTTTCGTGCTATTTTTGGTGATAACGTGCATAGGCTCTACTCTTTCCAAAATATACACCATCAGCTTGGCGCCGTCTGTGGGAAAGGAGTCTAGGCATCGAAGATGAACACCAGATCGAGAGCGAGAAGCGTGAACGTAGGGCAAGAGGACCCTGGCAGACGAGAGGAAGTGGAGCAGGGCCACGCCCTGGCGAATCCACCAGCACCAGTTCAGAGGATGGAGGACCAAGGGAGGAGCAAGGCCGCGCCCTGGAGAGTCCTCCACCACAAAGCCGAGAGGAAGCAAGGCACGAAGAGGTTGAGGTCCCGCCACCTCAACCAGTCATCCAGATTACCCAAGAGGCCCTTCAACAGATGATAGAAGAGGCGTCAGCTCAGGCTGCCGCGAGGGCCGTGGCTCAGTATATCGCTGGACAAGCAGCACCCCCACAACCCCTTCGCCATCTTGGGAGGGGGCGTGAGGCACACGCAAGAGAGCAGAGGCCTGAGGAGGCTTTTGAAGGCATGGACTTCGACGAAGAGGTCAACAGCAGGGCCACGCAGCCCGAGGACGTCTTTTATCCTTCACCCCCACGGGGAGCGGGAGCGGGAGGAGATGAAAATTATTTCCTTCGTCCATCACGTGGAGGGCGAGAAGACAATTTTTGTCCCCCCTTAAGGGAGGAGGCCGCCAGCACAAGGAGGGGGATATGACGAGAGAGAAGCCCCTTCCCTGTGCACCTTCCCTGACTCGTTGAGGCGTACGGGCTATCCGGCGCGACCTTTGGCAGTGGCGCCTCCTCGAAGGAGCCCATTCGCTCCCCACATCTTGGCAGAAGCTATTCATCCGGGAGTGAAGATTCCAAGTTTGACCGAGTATAGCGGAGTAGGAGACCCTCAGGATCACCTCGACCGCTTTATGGCCAGAGCCGACCTACTGGACATCAGCGACGCGGCATATTGCAAGTTATTTCGCACTACCCTTTCAGGAAAAGCCATGGCATGGTTTAACCAGCTGCCACCCAGGACTATCGAGTCATTTGAACAGCTTTCGCAGCGCTTCTTGCACCACATCTCGATCAACAGGCCGTACCCAAAGACCGCATCATACTTGTTTACTATAGTCCAGCGGGAGAATGAAAGTTTGAGGGAATATGTGCAGCGCTTCTCGGAAGCGGTGCTAGAAGTCCCGCACGTCAATCCTGAGCTCTTGGCCAGCATTATGCAGCAAAACCTAAGACGAGGGCGTTTTAAGGAATCGATAGCAGGGAAGCCCCCAACGACTCAGGAAGAGCTATTGCTTCGTGCAGAGAAGTACATCCAGATTGAGGAAACAGTGGGATTGCGACCGGCAAATCCCCTTAAAAGGAAAGCTGAAAAGAAGAAAGGAGATTTCCTCCCAAGTCGGAGGGAATCCGGCGAGAAAGGAAGCCACCGATATCGGGGGAGTTAATGAAGTATACCCCCATTGAACGCCCCGCGAGTCCAGATTCTCGCAATAGCTGAACAACAAGGGCTTGTGAGATGGGCCCAATCCGATGAAGGATAATCCCCATAGAATGAAGTCTGAGGAGTACTGTCACTTCCATAAGGATCGAGGCCATAGCACAGAGGAATGTCGCCATTTTGAAAATAGAGATTGAGAAACTCATCCGACGCGGATACCTGAAGAAGTTCGTGGCCAAAATGAAACAGGGACCTCGAGAGGTCACCCGAGAAAACAAGCGGCCAGCGCCCCGCCTAGAGATAAGGGATAAGGAAGAAGAGGATCATGAGAAAAAAGATAACCTCCCGACAGCTGGAATCATTGGAGTCATTTCTGGAGGCCCTGCGGGGGGAGATTCAGGACGAGCTAGGAAGGCGGCCGCCAGAGCAGCAGGAAACGTTTCTAATCAAGTAGCCTGCAGCGAGCTCAAGGGAGTACCTCGAGCACGTCTCGAGGGAGAAATAACATTTAATGATCAGGACTTGGAGGGGAATCTTCCCTCCTGCAACGAGGCAATTGTGGTGGCAGCGTCAGTATCGAACTTCTGGGTGAGGAAAATTTTGATTGACAGCGGGAGTTCAGCTGACATCCTGTTTTACAAGGCTTTTTTTCCCAGATGAGGATTGACAACATACAGCTCACGCCCGTCAATACCCCCTTGACCAGCTTCAGCGGAGATGTGGTCGTGCCTTTAGGGGAAGCCACTTTTCCAATTTCGATTGGGTCATATCCCAAGCGTGTGACCAGGTTTGTAAAATTCTTGGTGGTGGATGCACCTTCGGCCTACAATGCTATCTTGGGGGAGGCCAAGCTTAAATCTCTTCCAGGTCGTGATATCCACTTATCACATGAAAGTGAAATTCCCCACACCAGAAGGAGTGGGAGAGATGGTGGGAGACAGAAAACAAGCCCGGGAGTGTTATGCCAGCACGCTGAAATCATCAGTGGAATGCCGTGAGAGGAATAGCGAAGGAAGCAGTGCTGGGTTGACCGAAAAGGAAACTCGAGAGAGAGAGTTGGGAAAGAGGAGCTTCATGGAGAAGCAGACAGAAGAAACCAGGAGAGAAGCCAAAAAGAAGAAGGTGGAGGAAGAGAGAATAGAAGCTTTTGAGGAGATCAAGATGGTTGAGCTCCTGGGTGACCCTACGAAGGCGTTAAAGGTAGGGTCGTTGTTAAGCGAGCAAATAGAACATGTCATTGTCGATTTTTTGCAAAGATCAGTAGACGTGTTTGCATGGAAGTTGTCCGATATGAAGGGAATAGTCCCTGAAGTAATGGTCCACAGACTCAACGTGGATCCAAAAGCAAAGCCGGTGAAACAGAAGAGGAGAGCATTTGGGGTAGAGAGGAACAAGATTATAAGCGAAGAGGTCGAGAAGCTTCTCCAAGTAGACTACATTCGACCAGTGCACTACCCCAAATGGTTGGCCAACGTGGTCCTTGTCCCAAAGAGCAACGGGAAGTGGAGGATGTGCATAGACTTCACCGATTTAAATTGAGCTTGCCCCAAGGACTCATATCCCTTGTCGAGGATTGATGCGCTAATTGACTCGACTTCAGGATGTGAGTTGATGAGCTTCTTGGACGCGTTTCAGGGCTATAATCAAATTCGACTAGCGCCGAAGATCAAGAAAAGACGAGCTTTGTAACGGAGCAGGGCACATACTGCTACAGAGTGATGCCCTTCGGGCTGAAAAATGCGGGAGCTACATACCAGAGATTAGTAAATAGTATGTTCAAAAAGCAAAATAGGGGCGGAACATGGAAGTGTACATAGATGACATGCTAGTCAAAAGCCGTAAGAAGGAAGATCACGTAGTTGACCTCGAGGAATGCTTTCGCACATTGGGAAGCTATGGGATGAAGCTGAACCCCGCAAAGTGCACCTTTGGAGTTCAGGGAGGAAAGTTCCTTGGATACATGGTCTCTCAGAGAGGGATAGAGGCTAATCCAGAGAAAATTGAGGCCATTATGACTATGCAGCCTCCCCGGACGATAAAAGAAGTACAGAAACTGATAGGACGAATGGCAGCACTTAATCGCTTCATTTCGAGATCCTCAGAACGAGGACTCCCATTCTTCAAGGTGTTAAGGAAGTTGGATGGCTTTACCTGGACGGAGCAATGTCAAGTTGCCTTTGAAGAGTTGAAGAAGTATCTTACCTCGCCACCCCTGCTGACAAAGCCCGAGCCCGGGGAGACCTTGTTTATATACCTGTCCGTTTCGGAAGGAGCGGTCAGTTCGGTCCTCGTGAGGGAAGAAGGGCGTGAACATCACCCCATATATTATACCAGCAAGGCACTGCAAGGACCAGAACAGAGGTATGCACAGATTGAGAAGGTGGCTTTGGCCCTAGTTACCGCGGCGAGGAAGCTGCGTCCCTATTTTCAGTCACATCCTATAGCAGTACTAACAAATCAACCCTTGAAGAGGGTATTGGCGGATCCCAACACATCCGGAAGAATGGGTGAAATGGTCGGTAGAGTTGAGTGAGCATGGAATCACGTATCAGCCTAGACCTGCGATAAAGGCACAAGCATTGGCAGATTTCATCTCCGAATTGACAAAGGAAGAGGGCATCCAAGAGCAGAGGTGTTGGAAAATATTTGTGGATGGCTCTTCCACATCCCAGGGAGGCGGAGTAGGAATATTACTCAAGAGCCCATATCAGGACACAATGCGCTACGCGATCCGCCTTGGGTTCGCCGCCTCAAATAATGAAGCAGAATACGAAGCACTCATCGCAGGAGGGAAGTTGGCCTTCGCGGCAGGGGCAAAACATGTGAAAGTATACAGTGATTCCCAGCTAGTCGTCAAGCAGGTAAATGGGGAGTTTAAGGCCAAGGGAGAGCAGATGGCTAAGTACTTGGCAAAAATCCAAGAAGTAAGGAAGAAGTTTGACACATTCACTTTAGAGCAGATTCCAAGGACTGAGAATGAAGAAGCAGATCAGTTGGCTAAGCTAGCCATTCATTGGCTCCCCCGAAGAGTAGGAAGATAACGTTGTGGAACCAAGAGCACCCGGATGTAAACGAAGAGGAGAGTGAAGTCCTGATGACACAAGGAGCTCCATCTGAGTGGATGGAGGAGTTGGAAGCATATCTAAAATTTGGGAAAGTACCCCAGGATCCCAAGCAAGTTAGGACACTCCGTGCAAGAGCAGCTAGGTTTACCCTGATTGGGGGGGAGTTGTATAAAAGAGGATTCTCGCAGCCATACCTTAAGTGCATAAATAAGGACAAGGCAAAGTACGTCTTGAGGGAAATCCACGAGGGAAGCTGCGGCAACCACTCAGGTGGTAGATCCCTAGCGCAGAAGGCCCTGAGGCAAGGGTATTTTTGGCCAACCATGCAAGCAGACGCCAGAGATTTAGTGAGGAAGTGCCGAAAGTGTCAAGAACATGCAAATATTGCTCACGTCCCAGCTGCGGACATGCAACCCCTGCAGAGTCCTTGCCCTTTCGACCAGTGGGGGATGGATATAGTAGGGAAGCTTCCCCGAGCAACTGGCCAGCGAGAATACTTGCTAGTAGCAGTGGATTATTTTTCGAAGTGGGTGGAAGCAGAGGTACTAAGCAGGATTACAGAGAAGGAAGTCATCAGATTCGTCTGGAAAAATATCATATGTCGCTTCGGCATCCCCAGAGCCTTCGTGATGGACAATGGCACGCAGTTTCAGGGATCTAAACTTCGCCAATGGTGCCAAGAATTGAAGATAAAGCAATACTTCACGTCAGTGGCAACACCGCAATCCAATGGCCAAGCTGAAGTGACCAATCGGATAATCCTCCAGAATTTGAAGACAAGACTGGAAGAGGCCAAGGGCAATTGGGTCGAAGAGCTTCCAGAAGTACTTTGGGCATACCGAACCACCCCGCGTCGGAGCACAGGGGAAACCCCCTTCAGTCTAGTCTATGGGTCGGAAGCCGTCATCCCAGTGGAGATTGGGGAAGAGACATTCCGAGTGAAGTATTACGAGTCGACGAGCAACGAAGATGAAAGAAGAGCCGACCTCGACTTTTTGGAGGAACTAAGGAGTAGTGCGAATGTCAGAACTGAAGCATACAAGACGTTGATGGCAAGAGCCTACAACAGTAAAGTCAGACATCGAGATTTCCAAGTAGGCGACCTCGTTCTACGAAGGGCTGATCTACAGGAAACATTGGGAAGCTAGACGCCAAATGGACCGGGCCATATCAAGTGATTGAGATTTTGGGGAAAGGAACATACCGCCTGCAAAGAGTAGATGGAAAAGAAGTACCACGTACATGGAATGTGGTTAACTTGAAAAAGTATTTTGTGTAAAACGTTTTCCTGCTTTAAGTTGTATGAAAATTGTCATTTAACGTTCCCTTGTACTTCAAGTATGGTAATGAAATTTTTCTTTTTCGCGAATTTTTTCCGCCTATATGTTTTAATTTGTTACAAAAAATAAAAACAAAAAAAAAAAGAGAGGGCCTGCCTCTCACCGGGGGACTGCCCCGAGACAAAAAAAAGAGAGGGACTGCCTCTCACTGGGAGACTGCCCCGAGACAAAAAAGAGAGGGACTACCTCTCACCGGGGGACTGCCCCGAGACAAAAAAGAGAGGGACTGCCTCTCGCCGGGGACTGCCCCGAGACAATAAGGAAAAGGACTGCTTCTCACTGGGGGACTACCCCGATATTACAAAGGGAGGGACTGCCTCCCTAACTTAAAAAAAAAAAAAAAAAAACGCAAACACAATCTAAACAAGGTTCGCCTCACAAAGATATTGAAATATGATAAATATAAGATTCTTTATTTAGAGTTTAATGGTGGAAAGAAGCAAACAATACTGGAAACTAGATTCATAAAGATAAAGTACTAGTAAAAATAATAAACCCTAAACAAATTTGAAATCTACGAAAAGGAATTCAAGTAACTAAATCCTAAGGATTGACTAATTCTTCTCTATGACTGAAGGCAGGTTTCCACCGACAGGAGCCTCGTCGACCATATCATCAACATTCTCGCCATCGCCTTCCTCATCCCCTTCCTCATCGGGAACCTTGGGATCAAGAAACATGAAGTCTTCATCACCAAACCGGCCACTGCTCCTCAAGGTGGCACGACACTGCCGGATTACTTGATCATACACCTCGCTGGCCTTGCTAAGAACAGCTTGGTGGAATTCATCTGAGTCCACATATTTCTCCTTGAAGTCTCCACGCACACGCTCCAAGTATGCCTTGCCGGCATTTGACTTCAAGAAGGTCTTTCCCGAGGTAACCTCGCGGTTAAAAGCTTTCCTTCCACTTGAGTTCTTCGGAAGAAGCAGCTTTTGAGCTCCTCTTGGCAGCGCTCCAAATTTTTTCGCGCTTTCATCGAAGGCATCCTTCAGACGATCTATCTCCTTCTCATAGTTATTCAACCGCAGCTCAGCAGCTTCTACTAAGTTGAGAACCTGAAAGAGATGTACCTCAGTGAGACACGTGAAGACAGAGAATGGAGAATCAACGGAAATTATAAACAGCATACCCTGGCAGCTTCGCCTTGCATAAGACGAGTGAGGGTGACTGTGGGGAGGGCACCAAGCAGTGTCACATCATAGGGACTCACTAGATCCCTCGATCGTTTATGAGCAAGATCCACATCTGCCGCATCCCAAAAAGAGGAGATATCTCCCTGTCTGTTCGTCCCATAGGTGAAGAGACCTTTTCTTGCTCCATGGCCGAGGGGGACCTGCTTCGCCTTCCCCGGGACGTTTGGAGGCATTGCCTTCAGGAGGGGGGGAGGAGCGCCCTTCGTGATGAGTTGAGGGCCCCGGGGGATCCCGGGCCCGGGCAGGAGGCGAGCGACGGCGACTGCCCTCTCCCCTCCTTGGGGGGGGGGAGGAGGTTGACGGGACCTTGAGGCGTTCTCGTTGTCACGGAAACGATGGACGTCGCGGAGGGAGATCTTCTTTCCTCCTGCAAACAAATCAACACAGGAAAAAGTGAGAGAACAGCAAAGAAAATTTTTTTTTTCAAAGCAAGTAAAAACAGGAAAGTTAATACCGGCAGGCCCTAAACTTTTGACGTCAAAGAGTTGGTCAAACAACCCAACCCCGATGAAGGAGAGACGAAGATCAGGAACGGGGTCGGGTACAGAACATGATTCCCCCTAAGGGGCAATCAATCCCCAAGAGGAGTCCGTTACAAACAAAACTTCTCTTTCCAAGGACCCTTAGAGGAAACATTACCCCAAGAATCTTTGCAATTTCCCCGAGGATAGAAATAGAAGTAAGAAGAATCGTTGGGAACCTTCCTGACAGTGAATAAAGTGAAAAAGGCTTCAAGTGACGAGGTCAAATCAAGCTCCTCAAAACGTTGAAGGAACCCTCTAAAAAACTTACAAAGGAGTTTGGTGTAAACTGGCTAATGCTCAGGGTGGTACGGGTGATGATTTGGAGTAGCAGAGGATGACGTGGAAGAGTGAAAACCCGAGGAAAAGAATGACAAATATACGGTAAAAATACCCGGGAGGAGGAAATTTGATCCTATCATCAATACTAGCAGCAGGAGGGTAAACTCGGAGGAAGCGTTGACACTAGCTTCTAGAGAGCGGAATTCTTCAAAGCTCACACGACAGAGGCAACTATCAACATCCACTATTACGGCAGCGAGATTTTGAGTGGGGAGCTGAAGAGGACTCAGTTCCATCTAGACCAGAGTCAATAAGGTCAGTTGTAAGTGGGGACAAGAGTGGGGAGTATCTCGGGAACTTGATTCAAAAGACGGATTTGGAGAAAGCGACGGACAAGCAGGAAGGTTCCGAATCGCTTCAATCACCTCGTGATCAAAGTCCACGACATCCGGACCCAAGTGAGAAGCTGAAGGAGGAGAGGAATCTAGATTTTATAACGGGAACAACAGGAGCAGGAGCGCCCCTCGGGCGGGAACCGGCCAAGGGCCGGCACCTCGGCCAGATTCTGGTCGAGGCGGGCTGCCTCGACCAGCGCCGCGCCGAGGCAATCCCCGGCCCCGGCTCGGCGGCGTGGAAGTCCTCCCCCACGGGACCCCGACGTTGTTCGAATTGTTCGACATAAGGCAGATGTTTTTTTTTAAAAAAAAAAAAGAGGAAGAAAAAAGGATCGAGACCTCGTTTTTTTTCCGGACGAAGAAAATGAGTATTTTTTGAAAGAATATTTTTGGAGACACCAAGGCGGAGAACAGAAAATTAAATGAAGGAGTGGGAAGGTGAAAGACTAA
The DNA here is from genome assembly GCA_034509735.1 of Sesamum alatum. NCBI lineage: Eukaryota > Viridiplantae > Streptophyta > Magnoliopsida > Lamiales > Pedaliaceae > Sesamum > Sesamum alatum. The sequence goes on along the minus strand of JACGWO010000001.1, from coordinate 18,228,837 downwards.
AGTACCCGAGTTAAAGCGTTTCAGCATTCTTATTTTTTTCTTTTTCTTTTGAGGAGACGACGAAGGAAGAGGATGCACAATGAAAAAATTGGGGATATGTTGCCTCCTATTTATATAGGACGGAAGAGTCCAAGTTGAAGAAGGAGTAATAAAAGAAAAGAGTCCTATCAGAAATACAATTCGTTTAGAGAAAGAGAGTTAGAAGAGAAGAAGGAGTCCCAGATGGAATGAGAAAAGTAAAAAGAAGTCTGTTCCAAAGAGAAGTTGATTCAAAATCGGATTGCTACTTGGGACTTTCAGGTTTCTAAGGAAATTCCTGAAAGTCGGGGGGCTACTGATGAGGAGAAAATATTATTTACAGAAAAGATCCTCCAACTTATGCAAAATTACACAAACACCTTCAAAGGGGAGTTGAAGAGGAAGTTGAGGGAAGTTAAGATGTGGAGGTTAAAAAAGGAGTGGGCGCGTGAAATGACCATCATGCCCTCGGCAGATCAATTTTAGGCCGTAGGATCAAAGGATTAAATTGTAATTTCACCCCCAAAAAATTACTATAAATAGGGGGTGAATCCATTTGTAAATTTACTTTTTTTAGATATATGAGAATTACACTTTACACGTTTTCTTTATCTTCTCTAAGCTTTTCGTGCTATTTTGGTGATAACGTGCATAGGCTCTACTCTTTCCAAAATATACACCATCAGGGCTAAAATAAAGTATGGGACCCCACATATTCAACTAACAACATTTATTGTTTTTAATTTTAAATATTACGATCACACAATCTTGATCATTGTTTTGACCGCCAAAGTGTTTATACTGGGACATAGATTTGAAAAAACCTTCAACCCAAAAGGTGTACTTGTAGTGTCTAGCATAAGAAACAAAAGTGCATTAAAAAAAAAAAAGAACAGCATAAGAAAGAAAAGATCCCCATTTATTCCGGAGATCACAACGGTGATAGTCCACCAGAGATCCTCAAGAACATGTAGTTTCCAACACATCATGCTGCTGTATGGAGTGTGGACAATCAAATGCCATAAATGCAAGGATTTATGTGACAACTCTGTGCCCCGCAAGAGTGGTTTACCGGGTGAACCTTGGCATCAGCCTTAGCCACAAAACCCCCTGCCACCATAGAGGTCGTGAACGAGGAAAAGGCCGGGTGAGCAGAAAATTCTAGAATGATAAGGCCCAAGTTCATACTATAGAACTCCGGGTAGGAGGTTATGCGAAAGAGAAAAGGAGGTCCCAGACGGGGAGGTACTCAAATTATACGCCCCCTCAACGCATCAAGAGCTCGGGCCTTATTGGCTGTTGATCGATCTTAGGCCGTGTGAGATGGCCAATCCCAATGAAGGAAAATCATAACCGAAGGAACAGGCACAAGTATTGCCACTCTCACAAAACAGTATTGCTTTCCTAGTCTGATATGGATTTTCTTAGCATATGGTTCAACAACTTCTTTCAATACATGCAAATGATGAACCTAATTACAATCACACACAAGAAGTTCATAATTTCACAAAGCATAGCCCAGATTGGCAAGAAAGATGGGATGAAATCAAAATGGCGGAAAGAGACATATTTCAAAGGATCTATATGTAGACCTTCCCGTGATATTATACATTAACATGAAAGGGATTGATAACTGCTGGTCTCACCCTAAGCTTCTTCAAGAAATGGATAATCAGTGTAACCAACAACAGGATCTGAAATGCAGAATGTGCTTCTATTGTACTTGTTGAGAGGGGCGTCCAACTCATAACGTCTTGGTAAGTCTGGATTAGCCAAGAACAAGCGTCCAAACGCAATCAAATCTGCATAATTATCAGCAATGGCTCTATTTCCCTTGCTTCTGTTGTAGCCATCAGCAGCAATAAAAGTATTCTTGAAAGCTTTTCTAATTGGAAGGAGTTGGTGAGGAATTTCATCCCCTGGCCCTTGAAGCACTGTTGAACCAACAACTCTTGGTTCGATCATATGGAGGTACAGAATGTTGAACTTATTAAGTGCATTGGCCATGTATAGGCCTAGAGCATCAGGATCTGAGTCGATCGACTCCATAAAATCAGTGTATGGAGAAAGTCTTATCCCGACTCTATGAGATCCGATCTCATTTGTCACTGCCTCTACTATCTCGAGTGCAAATCGACAACGATTTTCCAAGCTCCCACCGTACTCATCTGTCCTATCATTTACTTGATCTTTTAGAAACTGTTCAATTAGGTAACCATTTGCTCCGTGTATCTCAACTCCATCAAATCCTGCAAGCAAAAAGCTACGTATGAGCTTCAAGGTCCTTAGTCCTGATGATTTTTAGCACTTAACAAACTTATAATGTATGCTCCAGACTTAGATTTCTATGATATTCTATATGAATCAAAAGGTTTTTCCATATTTATTACATCTGATCAACTCTGTAAGACTTCCATAATGGTTGATGATGGGAAGGTAACACTATTCGAGCTCTTAATGTAATCTGCTCACGTACAGCAACTGATTTAAGCTGTTGACGTTTATTCAAAAGACAAGTTCATAGAAGAAACCATCCTGATTGCCACCACTAAACTCACCGGAGCTATATTCCATGCTTTATAGTCTCAAAGTCCTAAAATTCAGTTTACTGTTACTTGTTTGCACATCATATTTTCTTCTAATGCGCACAGTGATGTGCATAGGTTTGGCCTAAACAGACAAACATGCCAGCATCAGGCCATCTGCCAACCTATCATATGTCAACCTATCATATGAGCTAGATTGTGAATGAAAGCATGGGTACAAGAGTTCTAACCATGACCTTTAAAAGACTAATTCCTTCTTCAACAAGTATCAATAATTTTGATCAGATTTAAATTGAATCTAAGAGCATCAGGCTTTAACCTTATGTAACATCAAGTGCAAAAATTATCTTGAAGAAAATATACAAGGCAGAGGGCACAAACCTGCTTCAATAGCATTCCGAGCAGACAACCTGAAATCATTCACAATACCAGGGATCTCATCCTTCCTCAGATGTCTAGGAGGAGACCATTCTACTCCGTCAAGGCCAGGTGTGATTCCCTTGTCCGTTGATGAGACAGGAGCTTGCCCATTGGGCTGGAAATCTGATTAAAGACACTTTTGTTAAATTCATGCAGCTTTTGGACCAAATAGGAACTCAGTTAAACTACATTTTTTGGTACTCAGTAGAACTGCATTTATCCACGGCTATCTAGTACCTCATCTTGCAGCCGTTATCCACATAAATATATGCTAATATATTATTGTATGATAGCACTGCTACGGTTCTTATGCACTTAATCTGATCCTTACTGAGACAAGAATTCTTAAGAACTAATTTTTACATTAGACAGCCTTACAGCTAAATTCCGTCCATGTTATTCAACGAGATACCATCCTAGACAACAAGATTAACTTAAGTATTAAATGAACCCGTAAATATTTCACATACCATAAGTGGAGACACGACCACAGTGCCACATTTGCAGGAAAAATACGCCACCCTTTTGATGAACTGCATCCACAATTGGCTTCCATGCCTCCACATGCTCCTTTGTCCAAATTCCAGGTGTATTTGGGTATCTATAAATTGAACATTATATTAGTTTAGTATGTGTTAGAAATTGAAATTGCAATTTAGCTGGTCCTGTTATTAGATTATCTCTTTCAAATGAAAGATGATTTGAAAACAAACAACTCAGAAAACACTTTCAGCAGGTCATACGAGTCAAGATGACTTGATTAACTTTAAGAGGCCTCAAACATATGCACACTTCACTCACAGATGATTGCCATACATTCTAAATGTGATGGAATATATTGATTCTTTTTCCTTTTGCTTATACGTTGATGGAAGATTATCAATGAATTATCATCTTTTAGCCTATATAAACAGGAAAGCAAAAAAAGGTTTGTGATATCGATACCCTTGTGCAGTGTCGGATACACCAGTTGCTTCGGCAATGAGAAGACCACCTTTGGTTGCTCGCTGGGAGTAATACACTGCCGCATGAGGCTGCGGAACGTTGTTGTACGACCGGTTTCGTGTTAACGGTGCTAAAACAATTCTGTGCCAGTATTAAAAATATGCTTTAGAAACACAACCATATACTAGATTAATCAAAGAAACTTCGCAATATTATTCAGAAAAACTGATGCTCTTGATTCTATAAAGTGTTAGACTAGATGTTGATCAAAAACCACAAACCCCACAAAATAAAAGAAAAGAAGAAGATAAAAGAACTCTTTAGGGGGGAAGACAGAACCCGTAATTCACAAATTCTCTTGAAAATTTGGGGAACAAAAACAAAAAACGAAAGAAATTCATGAGCTAAAATAGAAACTCCGAAAAACAGAAGACGAACCTGTGGGAGAGATCAAAGTCCCCCATTTTGTAGGGAGTGAGCAGAGGAATTGGACCATCAGAGGAATTGACATTTCCACTGCTACTGCTACTGCTACTGCTACTGCTACTACGAACACTCATAACTCCGATTCCTCTGCAAAATCTCCCCTTGTTCTGTACTCTGTACGGAATGGAACGAGGAAAACCTTAGAATGAGAACTGACGGCAAATGCCATCGCCATATCCAAGGCTCCGTATATATATAATGGTAGCTCCGCCGTACTGCCCTCGTGTCGAATCCCCAGTGGCGAGTCAAAACCACTGTTGCTCAGAAAAATCGAGATTACGCCAACCGAACACTAGGCTTTACACGTCGATTTTGGGGCAATTTTCTATCATTTTCCCCCCCATATTTTCGGTGAGCTGAACAAGGGTTCGTGATCAAGTCAAAAGCAAAAACGAATTGAGAAACGACCACCTCGAGATCGATGTGATGAAATGTTGATGCATCGAATGAGCAAGTGGAAACAAAGAGGATGAAGAGTAAGTAGGAAACCAGGTGAGAGATATATATACACAAAGGGCCGCAACACCTTTAACACTCTGCATGAATACCATTTCCGGTATGTCATCATTTTTACCGGAGTATGAGTTAAAATAATGGAATATTCTAGTTCCAACCTGACTTGGTTAAATTTGAATTAATCATATGGCAAGTGCAATATACTTATCGTGTGATTGGTGTACAGTTTAGAGAAAGTGATCAATCACGTAGAAAGTATATCACATATGCTCTGTGATTGATTTGGTTCGATCAAATTTTATCCGATCAAGAATTTTTCTAAAATAATGGGTTAAATTCAGACAACCAACCATGTCTCATTTGTACTTTGCGTTCCAACTTTTATTTTTTGGAAAAAATACAAGGACGTCTTCTATGATGTTGGAAATGTTAAAAAAAAAACCCTGAGACCAGAGTTGATGGTACATGTGCGTTGACTGCGGCTAGTGGTTTGAAAAGTATATTTTTTTGACATTTTTGCCATGCTCTCTCCTAACTTAATCTATTATATAATATATTAATAAATTATTATTATATAATAATATAATAAGGTATTATTATAATATATTTATATAATATTATATAACATTACATTATATAATATATTATTTAAATAAATAAATAAAAAGGGCAGCAGCAGCGTTGCCGCCGCCGCTGCTACAGAGGAGGGCGATGCCGTCGCTCTCGACTAGGCAACCGCCTCTGGGCGACGCCATTGCGCAGGCCTATTTCTGGTTTGGGCGACGCATGCGGCAACGTCGTCGCCCCGCACTGCAGGGGATAAATGCCCCTCATATTTAGAGGGGTATTTTAGTCATTGCCTCTAAAAAAATAAGTTCAGATTGACCAGGGGCAGTATGAGTCATTGTTCATAACATAGAGGTGATTTTTTTATATTTAACTTTTTACAGGGGATTTTTTATATTTTCCCATATCACACAGGGGGTCAAAATGAATTTAACCCTTTTTTCTTTTTACGATTTGTCCTCCAACCTTTTATTTTGTTGCACTTTGCATTTTGAGGGAAATAATAATGGAATATCTTGGGAAATAATTTTGAATTAGATAAAATTATAAGAGTTAAATGCAAATACCCTCCAAACGCATGAGGTCAGTTGCACTTTGCCCCTTCCCCCTCCCCCCTGACCCTTTTTTTCAAAAAAAAAATAAATTTATAAAAATGATAGAAATTCTAGAACATTCAAAGCCTGATCTACAGATAAATAACTTCACATTATAAACTAAAATGTGATATTGGCGCTAGCAGAAATACACACATCTACTTAATTGTGGGGCCGACAGAAATAGACACAATCTTTTTTTATTTTTTCTTTCTTTTTTGGATTCAATTTCACCTCTTTTTATGTATGTAATGTATGTATTTTGCACACATCCGTGATGTGAAGTTGTTTATATGGGATTGTAAATTAACAAGTTGGGTTGTAATATACGCAAGTTCATTGCCAAAATATTCTAAGTGAGAAGAAATTTTTATTTTAAGTAAATTACAACCACCTCTCCTAAGGTTTGATATAATTACAAATACCTCATCATTTATTGGAAAATTACCCAAAATGCCCTTTAATTTTTGTCCATTTTTTCGTTATTATTTGTAATTTTTCTCCATTTTCTTTAATTTATTTGTTTTTTTTAAAGGTTGGGGGGCAATGCAACTGATCACATACATTGGAAGGGTGTCTGTATTTAACTCTTATAATTTTACCCAACCTAAAATTATTCCCTGAAATATTCCATTATTATTTTTTGAAAAATACAAAGTACAACAACATGAAAGGTTTGGAGGTAAAGTGTAAATAAAATTATTGGGGGTCAAAGTGCAAATGACCCCATATATTGGGGGTGTCTGCATTTAACTCTAAAATAATATAAATTAATTCGTACACCGTCGTTAAAACAACGCGGAGTCATTTTTGTTGAAAAATATAATTAAAATGATCTAATTAGAAGTATAATTGTTATATTCAAAAATTGGTGTTGTGGTGACGATATCTGCCGTTTGTGAGTATATAGGATATTTTTCTATATTAGTATATAAAAAATACAGAGGGATTTTTTTGATAATTTCAAAAATTATGTTGTGGTGTAACTAATCGCTCTTTGTAAGTAAAAATGTAATTTTCTTTTTATAGTAGTATAGATTATATATATACATATAAATTATAATTTAGTTTAATTATATTTTTTTAATTAGGTATATTATATTGACACCCCTTGACGCTATGTCTAAATACACCAACAATACTAATAGGGGTTAAATAGTATAAAGGGTTAAATACAGTTATAACCCCCTGAGGTATTCATCCCACATCAATTAACCCCTAAAGTATTAAAACCTTCAAAAATCCCCCTGCCTTCTAACTCCTTTAACTTTTAAGTTTAAAATGTCTATTTTACCATAGTAAAATTTGCTTTCTAAAAAAAATTAAATTTTTTTAAAATACCAAGACCACTCTTTGTCGAAACTTTGTCTAATTCAAGTTTCACTTGTTCATCGAGCTCTTTTTATTGTTATAATTCTAAAGTATTTGGAGGTCATTTATTTTAGTTTCACTTATTTGTCAAACCATGCAAGTAAAAAATAAATTTATATATGCATATAATTACTATATATATTATAAAAATATATATATATATTAATTGTATATTTTTTATTAATTCATCTGCCCTTTTAATTTTATTAATTATATATTTATTTAAATAAATATATATATATATAACCTCGAATCAGATCAAATACCCTGAGGGGCTATTAAATTGTTAAAATAAGGTATCTAAGAGTGTTCGTGTAAACTTTTTTATCACTAAATAAGAGTATACTTTTAATTATATTACAACTTTAAGAGCATACTTGTAATTTTACAAGGAATCAAGAGTATTTATGTATTTAAATATAACATGAGTGTGTTAATGTAATCCACCCTTTTTAATTTGCAAAAATAATACACATTGATTACAATATTAGAGTATGATAAAAAAGAATCATCAAATATTACATTTTTTTAAAAAAAAATAAAAGAGAAATTGGTTTTTCGTTCTTTTCTTTTTTAATCGAAAGATATACATAAGAAAATTGATTACACCAGTAAAGTTGGTGCACTGTGACGTATGTACGTACATTTTTTACGAAATTATTACTTAAAATATTATCTTATTGAGTTCATAATAATTAATTAAATGAAGTATATAATTGATTGGTTAGAGTAATTGGCATGCCATAATATAGTGTCGGTTCGTTGTGTTCCACACAAATAAAAGAGGTTGTAGTTGTGGGCAGAAGACAATGTGACAAACTGACAATTCCTTAGGAAATGTGGCAGAAAAGAGTAGTTGAAATTTAGGTGCCGCCAACAAACATCCACGTGATTCACATTTCGTGTTCTAATATTCTCATGCCCAAAAAGATTTTAGTTATCATGTGAGTATAGTTAAAACAATTATTATTATTCGTACTATTTTGGGTTAATTACACTTCAACCCCATCTCAAAATATGAAATTATACTTCGATCAATAAAATTTTAAAAATATACTTACACACTCTTTGATAATTTTCCATTTGCAATTGATCATCTTTAGTTAGGATTTGAATGGAAAATACTGATATTAGTAAAAAATTATATAAACTTTCAATTTTAACCCTATTCTCCTAATAATATTTTTTATATTTATAAGGGGTAAATGTAAATAATATATATAAATTCAAAATGATGTAATTGTAAATTGTAATATAATATTATTTTAGAATTATAGTCGTTGGATAAAAAATAATCGTTTATGAATCAGAAAACTAGTCATATCTTTGTACTTTTTTTACTTCTTTTATATGGGATGAGGTGAACTATTGTTGCATCTATTTCTTGAAGCGCTGAATGAAGTACTTGAACATAACATTTTCAATAAATAGATGCAACGATAGTGTTAACTTGACCTCACATATAGGAAGTAAACAAAGCACTAAAAGATGATTAGTTTTTCTATTCATCAATGGCTAATTTCTATCCTATGGTTATAATTTGGAAACAATAATTTAATACAATTACATCCTTTTAATTTTATATATATTACATCTACCCCTATAAGTATAAAAATATTACTATAAGGAATATTAAATGATGAGTAAAATTAAAATTTTATCTACTCTTTTAGCTAACGCCAACATTTTCCACCCAAACTATAAGAAAAGGGATCAATTATAAAAGAAGAACTTTAAGAGGGGTATAAGTATAATTTTAAACTTTTTTTTAATTTCACATTTTTAAAGGAAATATAAGTGTAATTAACCTTACTTCTTTTAAAATAGGCCAAATTGCATATTACCCCCCCGGTGTTTTCAAAAGTCAACTAAAAAACCCCTTGTGTTTTAAAAATAGGCAAAAAAAAACCCCTGTGTTTTCTAAAATACAGCACACTTGCCCCTCAACTAAAGCTAACGACGTTAACTTTTTTTCTAAATGACCATTATGCTCTTATATATTTATATTATTTCTTTTTTTAAGGACCGTTGGATCTTTTTTTATTGCATTGAAGCCGTAGGATCTAATCACTTCATCTCAACCGTTAGATGTTAAATTTATAATAAATCAAGGGTCTAGATTTTATCTATTTTATTATATATTATATTTAAACTATAAATTAAAAAATAAAATATTTTTTAAAAAATAAAATATGTATGGTGGTAAACCACCCCACCCCACCTCTCCGCCCCTGCCACCAGACCCCCCTCCCCACCCCACCCCCTCAGCCCGCCTCCCTTCTCCAACCCCAATCCCTCCAGCCCTGTCGCCCGCCGCCATTCGCAAAGGGGGCTACGCGATGGCGCACGGCGCCCACATCTCATCTGGGCGACCGCCGCCATGATTGCCCAGGGTTCATCTGGGCAGCACGACTGCGGTCGGCCCGCATGGTGATTTGGGCGACGGCGACAGTTTACCAGAATTTTGTAAAATTTATTTTTTAATAAATTAAAATTTTTATTTTTTCAAGATTAAAGAAAAATAAATTAATTAATAATATATAATTGCTATAATTTATTAATATTCATATTCATAATATAATATAAATGTGGTAAAGATTCATATAATCATCATTTTAATTTAAAAATGATTTTTAATTTAAATATAATTTTTTGGTTTTTTAACTTTAAGTCATTAATATATAATTATATAATTGATTTATATTTGTATTTATATAAACATCTAAAAAATAAATTTTAAAATTTTAATTTTTAAACTATATTAAAATTATATATATTTTTGGGTATTTTGATATTTAAGTAAAACATATTTAAATACCAAAGGAAGATGGCAAAATGGACATTTGAACCCATAAAATAACCCTAAAAAAGGCAAAAAATGAATTCCACTGGCACAATGGACGAGTGTTAGACACTCTCCGTTAATTTCGAATGGAGCGGGGCTTTTTTGTTGTATTTTAGAAAACATAAGGGGTTTTTTGCCTATTTTTAAAACACAAAGAAATTTTTAGCTGAATTTTGAAAACACATAGGGTAATATGCAATTTGGCCTTTAAAATAATAGACTGCAATTTCCTATTTTCTTTTTCTTTACTATTCCATTATGTATACATGTATATATTAGTGGTAAATTTCAATTTGCCTCCTGATGAAATGTATATTTGATATCACTTTGGCCCCTCAAACAATGAAGCTAGAACATTGAGAAACTTCAAAATCTTTATTTGCAGTTAATCATTGCATTTGATTTAATCCAGAAAATTAAGAAATGATACATAGTTGAATTAATTTATACTTTGTTTAATATATAAACTTATGTTTCTTGTCAAAAGGGAGATATGATTCATATATTGTATAGGTGGATAGAGTTTCATATATATTTTTATAATAATTTCATTTATTTTTCACAAATTTCTTTCCTCTTTTCATCTCACACTATAGTTCCTTTTTATATGCTCGCGGGAACCGCGTGTGGTGACGGCTAGTGCATATTAAAGTCATTTTGACAAGTTTTTGATCAATCAAAGTGGAATAGTATAAAAAGGGTCATTACATTGTTACTAAAAACTATTGATAGCCATCCACTCTCAAACATGATCCCAACTCATAAGTTGAGAGATGGGATGGAAATGGGATGTCTCCTACTGCCTGCCCTCATATCTAAAGATACTTTGTTTAAGTCTCACTTTCTAGGTAGAGATATCTAATAAATGTGATGTATGTTACCTCAATGTCCCGAGGCTTCTTCAAGGAATGGATAATCAGTGTAACCAACAACAGGATCTGAAATGTAGAATGTGCTCCTATCGTACTTGTTAAGAGGTGCGTCCAGCTCGTACCGTCTTGGTAAATCAGGATTAGCCAAGAACAAGCGTCCAAATGCAATCAAATCTGCATAATTATCGGCAATAGCTCTGTTTCCCTTGGTTCTGGTGTAGCCACCAGCAGCCATGAAAGTGTTGTTAAAAGCTTTTCTCATCGGGAGGAGTCGATGAGGAATTTCATCCTCGGGCCCTTGATGCACCCTTGCACCAACAACTCTTGGTTCGATCACATGGAGGTAGAGAATGTTGAACTTGTTAAGTGCATTGGCCATGTATAGGCCTAGAGCATCAGGATCCGAGTCAATCGCCTCCATGAAATCAGTATAGGGAGATAGTCTTATCCCAACTCTATTAGGTCCGATCTCATTGGTCACTGCTTCTACTACCTCGAGTGCAAATCGACACCGGTTTTCTAAGTTCCCACCATATTCGTCGGTTCTGTCATTTACTTGATCTTTCATAAACTGTTCTATTAAGTAACCATTTGCTCCATGTATCTCAACTCCATCAAATCCTGACAAAAGAAGAAGCAGTTACATAGGAGCTTGCAAGGATCCACATTTATGCGTTTACCAGTAACAATTACCAATCCGACTATTCAAATACCAAGAATTAAACACTAAGTTACAAACATTCAATGTGAAAGAAAAGGTTTATCGATATCATATCTCAGTTGATACTCCCTAAGAAGACTCCATAATAATGAAGGATAGAGAATTAACAATACCAGAGCTCTCAATTAGTATGATCTTTGTAAGGTACAAGAATGAGGTCCTCCAGGGACAACTAAACTATCTTGGTTATCACCACTTAACTCAACGCAGCATCACTGTTTGCTGTTTAATCATGAAGTGAATGTTCAGTGACTCGTACTGTTTTGCCATCAGATCTATTCTTCTTTTTCTCGTAATGAATGTTTCGAGTTTGAGAAATACCAAGCTTGAGGCTATCAACACTTGGCTACAAGATGCAACCACAACATTTGAAAGACTAAATTTTCATTATTGATTAAGAATCCAATAATTTTACTCCGTATTGATATTGACAGTAAGCACATCATCTGTTTTCTTGAGTAGTACATCAAAAGTGCCAAAGTAAGGTGTCTCATGGAAAATAACCTTTGTACATGCCTTGAAGAAAATAGACATCAGATAGAGTACAAACCTGCTTCAATAGCATTGCGAGCAGCCAACCTGAAATCATTCACAATACCAGGGATTTCATCCTTCCTTAGCCGCCTAGGAGGAGACCATTGCACTCCCTCAAGGCCAGGGGTAATTCCTTTGTCTGTTGATGAGAGTGGAGCTTGGCCATTGGGCTGAAAATCTTTAATTAAAAAAATCTGTATTAATATTTCTAGCTTTTGTTGACCAGATAAGAATCGAGTAAAGCGGTGTCCATAGCATGCATGTATCTCTAGCAGTAATTCTCTATCATTACAACTAAATGCTTTAATTATGGGTTACAAGAGGAAAAGTAAAATGTAGGGCATAATAAGTTGTATAATCAATTTATAGAAGAGTTGTTATAAATTTTGGTTGACGGATAGCTATAGATTACACAATCTTTCTGTTAAACTGAAGTCCTGTTAAACAAGATATCTTTCCAAGATAAGTTGCTCAAGAGTTGAAGCGAGTCGATACGTATTTGGCATACCATATGTAGAGGCACGACCGACATGCCACATTTGCAAGAAAAATATGCCGCCCTTTTGATGAACTGCTTCTACAATTGGTTTCCATGCCTCCACATGCTCCTTTGTCCAAATTCCAGGCGTATCATGGGACCTATAAACATAAATCATCATGAATGTGCATAAGAAGTCCAAATTGCGATCAGCTAGCCATGTTATTAGATTATCCTGTGAAAACGTAAGTTGTTTGTGAAATCTAAGGATTTGTATCACTTGCACACTTACCAATTCCATATTGGGAAGTAATGCTAAAAAATTCAACAAAGCTCGTTGGTCAGAAAATGGCTTTGTATGGTTCCAAGCAACTATTTATACGAAATGAGTACCATCAAGTTTCTACACCGCCTACTCAGATACAACCAGATATTTTTTGAGAAGCATTTCATAGTTAGACTAAACATCAAGTCCACAATATTCAATTATAGAAATGCTCCATTTATACTCGACCAACACAGAAATAAGAAAGCTCGGAAAGAAAAGATCAAAGTTACTCTCACAATACTAATTACCAATATAACTGACACAAAATACAAGTATCTAGACCCCTGTTACTAGAAGGTGTTAAGGTACAATCTTAACACCTAGTTCCTTTTTCTTGCTCATACATCAATATTACGCACTTGAACTGTTGATTGAAGATAATGGTTTTAATTCTTTCTTTTTATCGGATTTTCTGGAAAATCATTAATGCCATCATTTTACCTTCATAAAAGAGAAACGTTAAAAACTGCGATATCCATACCCTTGTGCTGTGTCTGATATACCAGTTGCTTCAGCAATGAGAAGACCGCCTTTGGTTGCTCGCTGGGAGTAATACACTGCCGCATGAGGCTGCGGAACGTTGTTATACGAGCGGTTTCGTGTCAACGGTGCTAAAACAATTCTGTGCCAGTATTAAAAATATGCTTTAGAAACACAACCATATACTAGATTAATCAAAGAAACTTCGCAATATTATTCAGAACTGATGCTTCTTTTTCTATAAAGTGTTAGACTAGATGTTGATCAAAAACCACAAACCCCACAAAATAAAAGAAAAGAAGAAGATAAAAGAACTCTATAGGGGGGAAGACAGAATCCGTAATTCACAAATTCTCTTGAAAATTTGGGGAACAAAAACAAAAAACGAAAGAAATTCATGAGCTAAAATAGAAACTCCGAAAAACAGAAGACGAACCTGTGGGAGAGATCAAAGTCCCCCATTATGTAGGGAGTGAGCAGAGGAATTGGACCATCAGAGGAATTGACATTTCCACTGCTACTGCTACTGCTACTACGAACACTCATAACTCCGATTCCTCAGCAAAATCTCCCATTGTTCTGTACTCTGTACGGTATGGAACGAGGAAAAACCTTAGAATGAGAACTGACGGCAAATGCCATCGCCATATCCAAGGCTCCGTATATATAATGGTAGCTCCGCCGCACTGCCCTCGTGTCGAATCCCCAGTGGCGAGTCAAAACCACTGTTGCTCAGAAAGATCGAGATTACGCCAACCGAAAACTAGGCTTTACACGTCGATTTTGGGGCAATTTTCTATCATTTTCCCCCCCATATTTTCGGTGAGCAGAACAAGGGTTCGTGATCAAGTCAAAAGCAAAAACGAATTGAGAAACGACCACCTCTAGATCGATGTGATGAAATGTTGATGCATCAAATGAGCAAGAGGAAACAAAGAGAATGAAGAGTAAGTAGGAAACCAGGTGAGATATATATACACAAAGGGCCCCATATAATTACCACATATATTATAAATATATATATATTAATTGTATATTTTTTATTAATTCATCTGTCTTTTTGATTTTATTAATTGTATATTTATTTAAATAAATAAATATATATATGTATAAATTTACTTTTAATTTGGTTTGACAAACAAGTGAAACTAAAATAAAATAAGCTCCCAATACTTTAGGATTGTGAAAATAAAAAAAGCTCGATAAAAGAGTGAAACTAGAATTAGACAGAGTTTCAACAGAGGTGGTTTTAATATTTTAGAAATTTCTTTAATTTTTTTTCATAAAGCATTTTTTAGTAAGGGTAAAATGGACTTTTTAAACTTAAAAAGTAAAATAGTTAGAAGGTTAGTGTTTTTTTTTTTTTTTTTTGAAGATTTTAATACTTTAGAGGGGTAATTGATGTGGAGTGGATACTTTAGAAATGGTAATTATATTTAACCCTAGTGTAAAACCACTATTTGATGAATTTGCCCTCAAAGATCAAAGAATAACCGAACTTACGAGGATCCGCGTGGCTTTCACCGGGCCGGATCGCCCCAAAAACCTAAAATATTAACCAGCGATGCTTTCACCATCCGAAAGCTATCACGACTCACAGTGTCACGCAGTTCCATACAAGTTGGTACAATTGGCCATATGTAAATACTAGTTAATTCATTTCACAAGATATGCATGAATTAATATGAGATCTAGCTATGTGATCCCGTTATACCTTAAGCAATTTTTGATTTAGGCATCGGAAGGTTACTCCCAGCTAACCTAATTATTTGTGTTGCAGGCCAACCCATCATCCAACTCGAGAATCTCAAGTGGACTCGCTTGACTCAACTCGCCAGGTCATCATTAACCTCGAATCAGATCAAATACCCTGAGGGGCTATTAAATTGTTAAAATAAAGTATCTAAGAGTGTCCGTGTAAACTTTTTTATCACTAAATAAGAGTATACTTTTAATTATATTACAACTTTAAGATCATACTTGTAATTTTACAAGGAATCAGGAGTATTTGTGTATTTAAATATAACATGAGTGTGTCAATGTAATCCACCCTTTTTAATTTGCAAAAATAATACACATTGATTACAATATTAGAGTATGATAAAAAAAATTCATCAAATATTACCTTTTTTAAGAAAAAAATAAAAGAGAAATTGGTTTTTCGTTCTTTTCTTTTTTAATCGAAAGATATACATAAGAAAATTGATTACACCAGTAAAGTTGGTGCACTGTGACGTATGTACGTACATTTTTTACGAAATTATTACTTAAAATATTATCTTATTGAGTTCATAATAATTAATTAAATGAAGTATATAATTGATTGGTTAGAGTAATTGGCATGCCATAATATAGTGTCGGTTCGTTGTGTTCCACACAAATAAAAGAGGTTGTAGTTGTGGGCAGAAGACAATGTGACAAACTGACAATTCGTTAGGACATGTGGCAGGAAAGAGTAGTTGAAATTTAGGTGCCACCAACAAACATCCACGTGATTCACATTTCGTGTTTCAATATTCCCATGCCCAAAAAGATTTTAGTTATCATGTGAGTATAGTTAAAAACAATTATTATTATTCATACTATTTTGGGTTAATTATACTTCAACCCCATCCGAAAATATAAAATTATACTTTGATCAATAAAATCTTGAAAATATACTTACACACTCTTTGACAATTTTCCATTTGCAACTGATCATCTTTAGTTAGGATTTGAATGGAAAATACTGATATTAGTAAAAAATTATATAAACTTTCAATTTTAACCCCATTCTCCTAATAATATTTTTTATATTTATAAGGGGCAAATGTAAATAATATATGTAAATTCAAAATGATGTAACTGCGAATTGTAATATAATATTATTCTAGAATTACAGTCGTTGGATAAAAAATAATCGTTTATGAATCAGAAAACTAGTCATATCTTTGTACTTTTTTTACTTCTTTTATATGGGATGAGGTGAGCCATTGTTGCATCTATTTCTTGAAACGCTAGATGAAGTACTTGAACATAACATTTTCAACAAATAGATGCAACGATAATGTTAACTTGACCTCACATATAGGAAGTAAACAAAGCACTAAAAGATGATTAGTTTTTCCATTCATGCTAATTTCTATCCTATGGTTATAATTTGAAAACAATAATTTAATACAATTACATCCGTTTTAATTTTATATATATTACTATTACCCCCTATAAGTATAAAAATATTACTGTAGGGAATGTTAAATAATGAGTAGAATTAAAATTTTATGTACATTTTTAGCTGACGCCAACATTTTCCACCTGAACTATAAGAAAGGGGATCAATTATAAACGAAGAACTTTTAGAGGGGTATAAGTATAATATTAAATTTTTTTTGGAGAAAAATGTAATTTCACATTTTTAAAGGAAATCTAAGTGTAATTAACCTTACTTCTTTTAAAATAGGCCAAATTGCATATTACCCCCCGGTGTTTTCAAAAGTCAACTAAAAAACCCCTTGTGTTTTAAAAATAGGCAAAAAAAACCCCTGTGTTTTCTAAAATACAGCACACTTGCCCCTCAGCTAAAGCTAACGACGTTAACTTTTTTGCTAAATGACCATTATGCCCTTATATATTTATATTATTTCTTTTTTTAAGGATCGTTGGATCTTTTTTTATTGCATTGAAGCCGTAGGATCTAATCACTTCATCTCAACTGTTAGATGTTAAATTTATAATAAATCAAGGGTCTAGATTTTATCTATTTTATTATATATTATATTTAAACTATAAATTAAAAAATAAAATATTTTTTAAAAAATAAAATATGTATGGTGGTAACCCCCCCACCCCCACCCCACCCCTCCGCCCCGGCCACCAGACCCCCTCCCCCACCCCACCCCCCAAACCCCGCCACCCTTCTCCAACCCCAATCCCTCCAGCCCTATCGCCCGCCGCCATCCGCAGAGGGGGTGACGCGACGGCGCGCGGCGCCCACATCTCATCTGGCCGACCGCCGTCATGGTTGCCCAAGGTTCATTTGGTCGGCGTGACCGCGGTCGGCGCCCATGGTGATTTGGGCGGCGGCGACGATTGTCCAGAATTTTGTAAAATTTATTTTTTAATAAATTAATTTTTTATTTTTTCAAAATTAAAGAAAAAATAAATTAATTAATAATATATACTTACTATAATTTATTAATATTCATATTCATAATATAATAAAAATGTGGTAAAGATTCATATAATCATCATTTTAATTTAAAAATGATTTTTAATTTAAATATAATTTTTTGGTTTTTTAACTTTTAGTCATTAATATATAATTGTGTAATTGATTTATATTTATATTTATATAAACATCTAAAAAATAAATTTTAAAATTTTAATTTTTAAAATATATTAAAATTATATATATTTGTGGGTATTTTGATATTTAAGTAAAACATATTTAAATACCAAAGGAAGAGGGCAAAATGAACATTTGAACCCATAAAATAACCCTAAAAAAGGCAAAAAACGAATTCCACTGGCATAATGGGCGAGTGTTAGACACTCTCCGTTAATTTCGAATGGAGCGGGGCTTTTTTGTTGTATTTTAGAAAATATAGGGGATTTTTTGTCTATTTTTAAAATATAAGGAGATTTTTAGCTGAATTTTGAAAACACGGAGATAATATGCAATTTGGCCTTTAAAATAATATAATGCAATTTCCTATTTTCTTTTTCTTTACTATACCATTATGTATACATGTATATATTAGTGGTAAATTTCAATTTGCCTCCTGATGAACTGTACATTTGATATCACTTTGGCCCCTCAAACAATGAAGCTAGAACATTGAGAAACTTCAAAATCTTTATTTGCAGTTAATCATTGCATTTGATTTAATCCAGAAAATTAAGAAATGATACATAGTTGAATTAATTTATACTTTGTTTAATATATAAACTTATGTTTCTTGTCAAAAGGGAGATATGATTCATATATTGTATAGGTGGATAGAGTTTCATATATATTTTTATAATAATTTCATTTATTTTTCACAAATTTCTTTCCTCTTTTCATCTCACACTATAGTTCCTTTTTATATGCTCGCGGGAACCGCGTGTGGTGACGGCTAGTGCATATTAAAGTCATTTTGACAAGTTTTTGATCAATCAAAGTGGAATAGTATAAAAAGGGTCATTACATTGTTACTAAAACTATTGATAGCCATCCACTCTCAAACATGATCCCAACTCATAAGTTGAGAGATGGGATGGAAATGGGATGTCTCCTACTGCCTGCCCTCATATCTAAAGATACTTTGTTTAAGTCTCACTTTCTAGGTAGAGATATCTAATAAATGTGATGTATGTTACCTCAATGTCCCGAGGCTTCTTCAAGGAATGGATAATCAGTGTAACCAACAACAGGATCTGAAATGTAGAATGTGCTCCTATCGTACTTGTTAAGAGGGGCGTCCAGCTCGTACCGTCTTGGTAAATCAGGATTAGCCAAGAACAAGCGTCCAAATGCAATCAAATCTGCATAATTATCGGCAATAGCTCTGTTTCCCTTGGTTCTGGTGTAGCCACCAGCAGCCATGAAAGTGTTGTTAAAAGCTTTTCTCATCGGGAGGAGTCGATGAGGAATTTCATCCTCAGGCCCTTGATGCACCCTTGCACCAACAACTCTTGGTTCGATCACATGGAGGTAGAGAATGTTGAACTTGTTAAGTGCATTGGCCATGTATAGGCCTAGAGCATCAGGATCCGAGTCAATCGCCTCCATGAAATCAGTATAGGGAGATAGTCTTATCCCAACTCTGTTAGGTCCGATCTCATTGGTCACTGCTTCTACTACCTCGAGTGCAAATCGACACCGGTTTTCTAAGTTCCCACCATATTCGTCGGTTCTGTCATTTACTTGATCTTTCATAAACTGTTCTATTAAGTAACCATTTGCTCCATGTATCTCAACTCCATCAAATCCTGACAAAAGAAGAAGCAGTTACGTAGGAGCTTGCAAGGATCCATATTCATGCGTTTACCAGTAACAATTTACCTATTCGACTATTCAAATACCAAAAATTAAACACTAAGTTACAAACATTCAATGTGAATGAAAAGGTTTATCGATATCATATCTCAGTTGATTAATCCCTAAGAAGACTCCATAATAATGAAGGATAGAGAATTAACAATACCAGAGCTCTCAATTAGTACGATCTTTGTAAGGTACAAGAATGAGGTCCTCCAGGGACAACTAAACTATCTTGGTTATCACCACTTAACTCAACGCAGCATCACTGTTTGCTGTTTAATCATGAAGTGAATGTTCAGTGACTCGTATTGTTTTGCCATCAGATCTATTCTTCTTTTCTCGTAATGAATGTTTCGAGTTTGAGAAATACCAAGCTTGAGGCTATCAACACTTGGCTACAAGATGCAACCACAACATTTGAAAGACTAAATTTTCAATATTGATTAAGAATCCAATAATTTTACTCCGTATTGATATTGACAGTAAAGCACATCATCTGTTTTCTTGAGTAGTACATCAAAAGTGCCAAAGTAAGGTGTCTCATGGAAAATAACCTTTGTACATGCCTTGAAGAAAATAGACATCAGATAGAGTACAAACCTGCTTCAATAGCATTGCGAGCAGCCAACCTGAAATCATTCACAATACCAGGGATTTCATCCTTCCTTAGCCGCCTAGGAGGAGACCATTGCACTCCCTCAAGGCCAGGGGTAATTCCTTTGTCTGTTGATGAGAGTGGAGCTTGGCCATTGGGCTGAAAATCTTTAATTAGAAAAATCTGTATTAATTTTTCTAGCTTTTGTCGACCAGATAAGAATCGAGTAAAGTGGTGTCCATATCATTCATGTATCTCTTGCAGTAATTTTCTATCATTACAACTAAATGCTTTAATTATGAGTTACAAGAGGAAAAGTAAAATGTAGGGCATAATAAGTTGTATAATCAATTTATAGAAGAGTTGTTATAAATTTTGGTTGACGGATAGCTATAGATTACACAATCTTTCTGTTAAATTGAAGTCCTGTTAAACAAGATATCTTTCCAAGATAAGTTGCTTAAGAGTTGAAGTGAGTCGATAAGTATTTGGCATACCATATGTAGAGGCACGACCGACATGCCACATTTGCAAGAAAAATATGCCGCCCTTTTGATGAACTGCTTCTACAATTGGTTTCCATGCCTCCACATGCTCCTTTGTCCAAATTCCAGGTGTATCATGGGACCTATAAACAGAAATCATCATGAATGTGCATAAGAAGTCCAAATCGCGATCAGCTAGCTATGTTATTAGATTATCCCGTGAAAACCAAAGTTGTTTGTGAAATCTAAGGATTTGTATCACTTGCTCACTTACCAATTCCATATTGGAAAGTAATGCTAAAAAATTCAACAAAGCTCGTCGGTCAGAAAATGGCTTTGTATGGTTCCAAGCAACTATTTATACGAAATGAGGACCATCAAGGTTCTACACCGCCTACTCAGATACAACCAGATTTTTTTTTTAGAAGCATTTGAATAGTTAGACTAAACATCAAGTCCACAATATTCTATTATAGAAATGCTCCATTTATACTCGACCAACACAGAAATAAGAAAGCTCGGAAAGTAAAGATCAAAGTTAATCTCGCAATACTAATTACCAATATAACTGACACAAAAGAAAAGTATCAAGACCCCTGTTACGAGAATGTGATAAGGTACAATCTTAACACCTAGTTCCTTTTTCTTGCTCATACATCAATATTATGTACTTTAACGGTTGATTGAATATAATGGTTTTAATTCTTTCTTTTTATCAGATTTTCTGGAAAATCATTGATACCATCATTTACCTTCATAAAAGAGAAACATTAAAAACTGCGATATCCATACCCTTGTGCTGTGTCTGATATACCAGTTGCTTCAGCAATGAGAAGACCACCTTTGGTTGCTCGCTGAGAGTAATACACTGCTGCATGGGGCTGCGGCACATGGCCACATGATCTGTTTCGGGTTAATGGTGCTAACACAATTCTGTCAAAAGATTGAGAACCAAACTCCAATCAGACAAAATTGTAATATACTTAAAATCTCAAGATCAGTCTGTCTTGAATCCTCAAATAAAGATTGCGGTACCACCACATCCAACAAGTAGTAAACAAAATTCTCTATAATGTGATCCAAATCAAAATCACCAAAAATTAATTGGTCAACAACATGATCAAAATCAAAATCACCAAAAATTAATTGGTCAACAACATGATCAAATCTCAAAACATAGTGTCATCAGTTAGATGCATAACCAAACCAAAAAAAAGCAGCAAATGAAATAATAATATTACGAAAAATTGCAAAACCCTTGTAGAATCCATCAAAATTTGAATCTGAACTTCGTACGTACTGATTCCATATCAGTTATAGATCAATGCAAAACCCAGAAACCCCGCATCAAAAAGTAAACCGAAAGATGACGAACAAATTGGATGTAACTATCCTACACTAACACGATCACAACTTCTCCTAAATAAAACAGAAACTCTACTCGAGGGAATCAGAATCCAAACCTGTGGGAGAGATGAAAATCCCCCATTTTGTAGGGCGTGAGCAGAGGAATGGGACGATCAGAAGGAGGTCCATCATCGCTGCTACGATTATAAACCGCCATAGCACTGATGCAGAGAAGCAAAGGAGGAGTGAGTCTCGGAGTAGCAATAGTCTTCAATCAGCACCACCATTTTCTCTGTATATATAGGCGTAGTAGCTCCACTGCTGCGCTGCCCTCCTGTCAAATTCCTCCACCTCACCAGGAATTTCGGGATTCCATTGCAATTTGCAACCGAATAATGACGCTTTACGTAACCACATTTTCTTGCCCGATCGGTGGTCCCATAATCAAAAGGTCGTCGATTCAATTACTATAAATATGAAAAGATATTTAGTTTGTAGAATGTTGTAACGTCACTGTTAGTAGATTAAGAACAGATGTTAAACTGAGAACTGAATATTATAAATATTATTGTATTTTTAAATTAATTGTTCATCGCTCGTCGTTAAAAAGAAAAAAATGATGCTTTACATTTTTGCTTTGTTGTCTGCAATTCAGTGGTGGAGAGGAATCTCATTCAAGTGGAAAACGAGAGCTAACCGAAAAGAAGTACGCAACTGAAGATAGAAAGACGGGCAAGCAAAGGAACGTCCAGAAATTCAAACGGTAATCACTGCACTGTTGGTCAAAGCGGCACAATAACAATGTGTACAGTGACAAGCTACTTGGATTATTATGGTCCATGAATTATAAGATAATTTTATTTTATTTTATTTTTGAATAATTCGATTAAAATTATAATTATCAAATATTTATAACTAGTATAAAACCCGTGCTATGCACGATTATATAATTTTTCCTTTTTAAAATAGAATAATTTTTGTAATATAATTCACTATAAATGAATCTTTTACGTCAAAATAAATTTCATTTCTAAATATAGGTAAGACATAATAGTTTTAATTTTTTTAAATCTATTTTGGTTATTATATATATTGGAATGATATCTTCCCACATGTACGATATATATTTCTATTTATCTAAATTTGTATTTATATGACGATTACTTTCGACAATTAGGAATTCTGTTAAATATGTAGATCATCTTTTACTATAGCCAATCCTACATAAAAATATAAAAAGTAAAGAATTTAACTCTATACATGGACATAAATCTAAAATGATAATACTTATTTAAAAATAAATAAAATATTAAGTAAAAATAGAAACTTACTTGTAATGAGTTATAAGAAACAAAGTTAAAAGGAAAAAAAAGAGAAAGAAACAAAAAAAGATGGGCGATAAAAAGAAAATTCAATTTAAAATAATTTCAAAATCTCAATTATTATTACATCAATTTGAACAAAAGAAGATAAGGAGTAAATGGTCATGTATAACAAAGTAAAATAAGAACAAATAAAAATGGAATATCTAAGTTCAATTAAAACAAAACTCTAGCAGCATTATTATCGACCATGAAAGAATAAAAATTCTTTCATCGATGCAAAGAAATCTTAATAGATGAAAATTTAATGTGCAAAATAATAAACCAACAATTAAAACAATAAATATTATCATGGCAAGAGAAAAGAAAACACATTAAAAGAAGAGCTATAATAATGAAAAAGATAAAGCATGCAAAAGCTTAAAATAAAAAATAGATTGGAATGTATAAGTCATAATAGCTTTGCCTTTAATAATAAAGAAAAAAAAATGGAGCATATTGATATGATGTAGATTAATAGCAACTTGCAAATCATACTGCTCTCTATTCAAGTTTTGAGAATTTTGGGAGCAATATAACATGTAAAATATAAATAGAGAACATTATGGCTTATAGTGATCTTTTGAAAGATAAAATATGAAACTTTATTTCCATGAAAACTCAAGTTAATTATTTTATAGCTAATCTTTTGAAGTGAACTTAGAAGTTTAAATATAATAACTTATTAATATGTAACTTATATTTTTTTCCTTGTAAAAAAAATGTGAATCACAAAATAACATTTTCTTGTTTATCAAATGAATGAAATTCAACTTAAAACTTGATAAGTTGCTACCATCCTCTTATTATATTACTTAAGCAAAAAATACTAATTAAATAATTAAAAGAATACAAAAGGCAAAAACTATAGAAAGTATTGTATATTTTTTAAGCTTTTAAATTTTAAGTAAAATCACAAAATAAAAAATGAAAATAATACTCAAGATATATTAAAAAAATTTCAATTAACCTCTCTATTTATTATTAATTTAACATGTCTACAAAATTTTTAAATTAAAATATACAAAAGAGGAGAAAACAAAATTCAAACAACAGTCTATTGATTTTTTCAGAAAAATAGTCTTAATTACATGCACGTGAAAATATATATTTACATGTAAATGTAAATATATGATCATAGATTTAGTAATAACATATTTAGATAGTTCGAGAAATCAATTATATAAAAAATAAAATCTGGTGGTTCTTTACATCTTGTAAAACACTATTAGCGGACAAAAACTTTAAAATTTGAAAAAGAACAAAAAAAATTAACTATAAAAACAAAATTTTATGGATGAAACTATAATATATTAAAAAAAATAGAAAAAGAATAACAAAATTAAACTATAAACTAAAAATTTAATAGATGAAACTCTAATATATATAAAAACACTCGTGGATAAAAAGGTACAATATGATAAATACTTAAACAAACAATAAACACTAAATGCCAGACTAAGTAGAATTATACAAATAATGTTAAACGAAATATGTTCCTATTAACACTAAATAAATATGTTACTGAAAAACAAAAAAATAAATTTTTTTTTTTGAAAAAGAACAACAAAATTAAACTATAAAATAAAAATTTAATGGATGAAAATATAATATATATATATATATATATAAACTGGTGGATAAAAATATACAAAAGGGTAAATATTTGAACAAAAATAAAAATTATATGACATATTAAGTAGAATGATACGAATAAATGTTAAACGTAATATTTAACTTTAACACTAAATAAATATGTTCCTTCTTGTAGAAAAACAAAAATAAAAAAAATGAAATAAAATCTAAAAAAGAATAACACAAATTAAACTATAAAATAAAAATTTAATGAATGATACTGTTATATTTAAAATAAAGTGGTGTATAAAAAATCAAAGGAGTAAATATTTAAAGTAGAAATAAAATTAAAATTTAATAAATATAACTTAAAAGACACACTCAAATTTATGAATTAACTTGTCTATGCTCGCAAGTGAAAACGTTGTTAGAACTCATAAAATTAAAAAAGACCTTGCTCATAGGGGGAGGGGGGGGGAATGTATATATGATATATCACATAATTAATGAACTCAATAAATAAAATAATTTATTGAAAATTAAAAAAAAAAAAAACCCAACAATAGTACAAATGCTTACTAAAAAGAAGTATATGCAAAATTCAATCTCTCTGCCAAAAAATTGTCATTAAAATAATCAACTAATCATGGGAGTGAATATAAAAAAAAAAGATAATAATTAACATAAATCATGTATTTCACGAATTCATGAAAACATAAAAGCAACAAAAGATACATCCCTTAGATTTTTTCTTGTTTTATGAGTTTTTCTAATTTTCACCTGCGAGTAAATAGTTAGAGAGTTTGCTTTCAATAGCTATCAAACACTTAGTAAATGGTACAAAAATGTATAAACTATATTATCATTTATAAATATTATGAATATAGTAATATTATATGATATTATATATAAAGCAAAGAGAGAAACTCAATATTCCATTCCCATCCTCCGTCTTGAACCAAAAAAAAAAAAAGGAAAGATGATATGAATGAGAAAATAGCAAAAGAAATAAAATAAAATAAAATAAAATGATAAAGTTCAACCAAAAGTTAGAAAAAATTAAATTAAAAAAGTAATTAAACTAACACGACAAAAAAAATGAGGAACATAATCACTGTGTGATTGTCTAATCGAAAAATGAAAAAATGTTCACATGCATGAAGGTTCATAAAGAATGAAAATCTTTACATGCAAACAAATAATTAGAAAGAAATGAACCATCAAGAAAATTAATAATTTAATAAATATATACCATACATTTTTGCAAAAGCCTAAATACAGTATAGCACTATAATTGGAGGCCGGAGGATAGCCATGCTCCATAGTAATTTTTGGAGGACAAAATATGAAGTTCTATTCTCATGAAAACTCAAAATGAATTTTCTAATTTATAGCTCATATATATTTTAGAATAAATTACAAACCTTATATAAATAGGTGAACTACTACTAATGTTAGTCAAATAAGATATTTTCATTTCTTAAAAGGATAATCATAATAAGTTGATTACAATTAAATAATAAGAAATTTACAATTTAATATTTTTCTATTGAAATGCACGAATTTAAAATATAAGTATATATTTAAATAATATTATACACTATATATATAATACAAAATACCTTAAAAGTTGGAGACAGAGACATTGGCTGCAAAATATAAATGAATATGTAAATAATGAAATTCAAAAATTATTTTCTAGAAAAAAAAAAAACCCATGTAAGACCATCACAATCAACCAATAGAGAAGAAAGAAAAAGAAAAAATCAAACTCAACAACATATACTATGATAAGATTACCAAAAAATCCAAACTGAAATGAGAGCGTATAAAGTTCGTTAGAAAGTGACGTGATGTACTTTGATTAAATAAGAACTTTGAAATGAAGTAAAAGACAAATTAAACAAAAACTATAGATATATAAAAAAAATGATGGAATAGGATTTATAATTTAATTGAATACATACATTTAAAAGGCGAACACCATCAAATTGACTATTTTTGAAAATTTGACAAATATTTGACGGTGGTTCCAACGATCATTCTTGATAAAAAAATCCAGTGGAACATTCAATACATGTAATCAAAAATAAATTTTTAACAATAATTAAAGAATTAATTAATTTATAGTTAAAAGAATGAAATAAAAGTAGTAAGCTGCAAAATGAATACAAATGGGGAAGAACAAAATATTACCTGGTTGAAAAGCTTGAGAACGTAAAAATATACACACATGCCAATAGCCATTGATCAAAGAAAAACTAATTACCTTATAACCAAAAAGAAGAGAGAAAGAGAAAAGGAAGCAAAGCCAAAACCTAACAAAATTTTCAAAACCAGTGATGAAATTTTGAAAAGCCTAATATTAAGGCTAAGCGGTTCAGATATTTAGGCTTAAATGTAGCGATATGCCATTCAATATTAATTATTTAAGATAAAAATACAAATTAAATTAGTTTTATAATTTTGGAGATAGGATTTTGGATAGATACAATAAATATATTTAATATATTTAAATACAAACAAAATTAGTATTATAATCTTAGAGATAAAATTTTCTGGATAAACACAAATAAAATATTTAATATATATAAAATAGATGACTTTTTCTAACCAATAAGATTTTTTATTGACAACTAAATTTTCAAGTATAATTTTGGAGATAAGATTTTAGATAAATACAAAGTAAATGTTTAATATATACATAAAATAGATTATATTTCTAACAATAAAATCTTTTTTTGATAATTAAAAAATTCAAAATTATCATAAATTAGTATTCGGTCAAAATTGATTTGATTTTGGTCAACCATCGTTTTGCTATATATATATATAGATTAGTAATTGTCTGCAATTATAATAATTTATACTTTATTATTAGACCGGACAATTCTATTGGTGTCTCCCTTAATCTGTGGTCTGTTAATTATTTTAAAATTTTAAATTAATTAATTATTTTTAACTCCTCCATTTAACATGATTTTGATAGTTATCTTTTGGTAGTTATATGTTTTTCTCATGCAATTTTTATTTCTCCAATATTATTTATTGTCCTTGTTTGTTATTATTTTTGTATAAATCAAAATATTTGTATTAATTTATTATCTTAATTGATGCCCCCATCAATATTCCTACCGACACAAAACACATCTACGAGCTTAGCTGGTGGCAGCCCGACTGGACCACCACAAGGAAGTAAGGTCCCTAGGGTCATCTCTTTTACCTTCACTAAAATTGATAGACCCAAGTAATAGATATTTGGATTTATAGGTAGACCTGGTAAGATCTAGTCAAAGGGGCATATCTCAGTCAATATAAATCCAAATTCCGAATGAATTTTTCAGTTAGATAGTTGACTCAAAATGCTTTCAAATGGTATAGGACTCTCCATAACTAACTCCTGCATCCTCTCTACAAAGGCCCATAAATAGAGGTATCCAATAGTCATTTGTCAAGTAACAACACTCTCACACTTCTACTCTCAATTGCTCTTTCTAAAGTTATCTTTAGCTCATTTTCACACTTTACACGAATTATCACAACATACACTCGCATTTCACCATTATTCTCACTCATTTTTCAAGTTTCCTTTTACTTCAAGAGCATTATTGACTTAAACATCGGAGTGCAAACCCCTCTTTACAAATTAGTTTCCCTCTATTTTAAATTTTTTTGAAAATCATTCGATCCTCGTCGTATGGACCCAGGTATGCATCATTAACATGTATACTTTTAGGTACCTTTTTACTCTAAAAAATTAATAATACAATTTCTACAATTTTTTTATTTTAATTTATTTTTTAAAATTATGCACATATATAAAATGTGTTGCACTTACTAGTCATATATTAATCGTCAATATTAAATAATTATATCTGATCAATAAGTATTATTAAATTAGAGAGACAACTAGTATTAAAGTATAATAATATCCCACACATTAGTGGGGTTGAACCCATGAACTTGTAGCTAAGATGATTTAACTATCTGGCTCCTACCAAATATTTGAGTTTTTGTGTTTTTTCGATTTCAGATGAGTACATAAAAAAAATTGCCAAAACATAAATGAAATATGATATGGGTAAAATGAATGGAATGTCTATTTTACTCTCATAAGTTAGAAAAAATCCTTAAAAGGCATATGATTTCGGGTCGTTTTGTATGGGTCAGGTGGGATTTAACTCAATTCGGCCTGAAGACTCGAAATTTAGGTAGTTGAGTGAGTGACACGTGGTATTATTTGATAACCCCACAATAGCAATCGTATAATAGGGTCGCCTATAATAATCCCATATTAAATATCCAAGTACGTAGAGTAGTGTTTATTTATTCCACATGTTTATATATCTCTTTTTTAAGATCGTCTTTAATTTAATCGCTAAACTGATTTTGCTGATAGCACCGCAATACTTCAAACGTATGTTGTGGATTTCAAAGTTCCAAGACCACAAATCATGCGACCCCAACCCCTCAAAATAATAAAAGAGTTTAGACACGTCAAGTATTAATGACATGACTGGAATGGTACAAATTAGGAATGCAATGAGAAAACACTCGTTAGAAGATTGTAAACGCAAAGTTAAAGAAAAGCATTTTGAACAAATATCCGAGTCTCGGTTAGAAGACCTGGCAAGCCAATTTCCGTTTTTGACGAACTCAACGAAAATTATTTGGAATTTCTATGAGGTGACTGAAAAGCCTTGTTTGGTTTTATTTTTTTGCCAGTTTACAAATCAAACTAAAAATGGCTTTAAACATAATTTTTTATTTTTTTAATAAATAATAAAAGACGATTGGTCACATTCTCCAATACAAATCAATCTTTTTTAGATCTTTCAAAATCTAGCGTAAACTACAGCCACCTTCCTAGAAATTTAGCATAATTACAAATATCCCCTCGTTGTTTCAAAAATTATAAATACTCCATGAAGTTTGTAATTTTTAACCAAAGACCTGAAATTGACCATTTTGCCCATGAATTTTTATTAAAATTGTAGAAAAATTAGCCATTGAAAAACTTAACAAATTTCTCCCTGCGCATTGTAGTTCAAAATTTTTTTAAGAATTAAATAAAAAATAATTCAGTGCATAAGGGCATTTTGGTCAGTTCACTTATAAAAATTGATAAAAATGAGTTATTTGTTAGACGGTTACAAACCTCAGGGGGGTATTTATAATTTTTCAAACAACGATGAAATATATGTAATTATGTCAAATTTAAGAGGAGGTAGCTGTAATTTACCCTAAAATCTATCTAAAAACAACTCCAAACAAAGTAGGTGGTTGTGGGTCGGTGTATTTATTTTGAAGCTTAAATTAGAACTAGACTAGTAAATATGACATACTCAAATACGTGTGATTTTAAAATATATTTGTTAATTAGATAAAAAAATATTAACAAAATACTAAAAAAAATATGAGAAAATATTAGAATAATAGTGCGAAAAGAAAAAAAAAACCGTGGAAGTTGTGAAAAGAGTGGAAAAGCGAGATTACTAAACTACTTTTTTTTAAAAAAAAAGGTAAATGGAATAAGAGATCAGAAAATGGAAGACGCCAAAAATATGTTTTTCAAGTATAAATTATTTCCAAAATTAAGAGAAGGTGGTGGAAACTGGAAAGTTAAAAGGGTGAGGTGATGTACAATTCTGCTCCAATTTATCGGTGCATTAAGGCAACTGAAACTAACAATAATAATAACTAGTAGTTTGTGTTACAATTTATGTTGTATGTAAATTCTATAATGCTATTTAAAATAAAATATTTATTATTTAATAAAATATACATAAAATAATAAACTAATATTAGATTTATAAGAACATAGTGTCAAAAAAAGATGCATTAATTTGTTTTTTAAAAAAAAGAAATAACTATAAGAAAATGGTGGGACAGTGAAAAGTGTGATGAATAAATAAATAAAATAAAATAAACATATATTTAAAAAATTTGATCAAGCAAAGGAGATACACCCAAAGGTGCTCGATCTGGATGATAGCCTTGGGCTCGAACGAAGTGGCCTTTGATTTCTGCAAGTTCGGAAAGGGACCTGCAGAAAATACGTTAGCACCCTAACGGTTAAGTTAGTAATCAGTTGTAAAATGATAAAACTTAAAACTGATAAAGAATCGAAGATGAGAAATCGAGTAAAAGAATAAATTGAACATGAAATATGATTTTCGTAATAATGTGAGTAGTGTGTGTGCTTGAGAAGGTAAAAATTCGTTACGGAATATCAGCTAAGGGTGCTAGTATTTATAGAAGAGGTTCATTAGTCCGAGTGGACTCTCGTCTCCTTTGTCTTCAGGAAGGTGGCTGCAGGTCTCCTAAGATGTCGAGTCCGTTGGGGTTTTATCCTGACCTTCTCGCGTGACTGGACTCCCTCTTTGTTATACTTTGATTCTTGGGCCAGGCCCTCTTACCGCCTGGGCTCGTGCCACTATCTGGGCCTTCGAGAGGTCTTGGTCTGGTCCTTCTTTGGGCTAGGCTACAACTTCTTAGGCTATACTCTTACCCACAAAAGAATATTTTGGGCCTTGATGTATCTTTTGGTCTTGAATAGGCCCTCCCTAGTTCTTGGGCCTTGGGTTTGGGCCAATCAATTTATCAGATATCAAATAATACTATAATATTTAAAATGAAAATCATTCTATACGTTCATCTCTTTCTTATGTGGACAATAATGTGGAGGAGTTAGTTTTGATCTAATTTACCACGTGCCCTTATTTCTATAAATATAAATCACTCATTACAATAACTTCTCATTAATTAGTTTATCTCATCATTATTTTCTTACTTCTTTTAGTTTTTCCATATATGTTAAATTCTTAAATATTTTCGTAATTTATAAGTTACATTGTTCAAATTACGTCTATTATTTTATTTATAATTTAAATAATTTTAAATAAAAACCTTTCACAAATTTTAAATTGGTTTTCAAATCTTCACGGTACCAAACATTATTTAGGTTATAAAGTGCATCTTTTTAATAAAATAAATAAATCTCAAAAATTGTTAAATTTGTATTGCATTGAGTAAAATAATATAGAATCACACTTTCACTAGAGAAACCCATATTTTTTACATTATGTTCAACTAAACAATACCTAAAAATATATATTCACTCATATAATAAGTTAGAATTTTTGTAAATATACATCCGTTATAATTCTTTGATTATGTCAAATATTTTTAATTAAAGTTAATTAATTAATTCTTTGATTAAGCGTGAAGCATCAATTCTCTAACTTTGATTTATAAATTCGTTGATCAAGCTAAGTAATCAATTCTTAATTAAAACAAATTCTTAGACCAAGTGCATTAGCTTTATATATGGTCTTCGATCTTAATAATTGTAAATTATCCTAATTAATTATCTTCAATAATTAATATCACCAAGCAACTCATCTTGCTTGATATTTGCTTTCAAATCAACATTTTTTTCTTAACTTAAGCTAACTCAATTAATTCTCTTCATAAAGTTTTATATATATTATTATGTATCTTTTCATGTTAATTGTAAGTACCTTCTTTACTTTCTTATATTTTCATTACAATCTTTCTATTTGTTTACGTCACTTCTCTTATTCAAAATTTTCAGAATTTTATCGACTTCAATTTAAGGTAAACTTCTCAATTTATTATCTTTTATAATATTTTGCATCCGCAAATAAAACATTTCTTGCATATTTAAAAATATATTTTTATTATCATGTTGGTGTTTATTATGTATTCTAAACTTTATGCTTTAATTCAATATTGTGAATAATAATAATAATAAGTAAAGAAACCCATATAATCGATTTCGGACTCATCAACTAATTATATGTACCATAGGATTACATCGAATTCAAGTAATATATAATTTTTTTATTTTATTAATAAAATTAAGATTAGGTCTCATGCATGATTTATTCGGTAATATTTTCACTATGTAGAGATTTTACCAACTTCACTACAACTGAATATGGATTTTTCCCTACAAATTATCTACTAACACGAGTTTTATATGCCACTCATTTGTATTTCAAATAATGTTGACTGTATAATTTTGAAAGTGGAAGGTTCGATTTGACAATTTTTAAATGATTTCATTACAACTTTAAATTTGAATCAACATATCTTTTGAAACATGTTGTTCCTTACCATTGTACTAATTTTTGTAATCAAATCATATTATATCATCTTTCCGCCTATTCAAGTAATAGAGGCTTTTTAGTTTATTTTAACTTATGTATTCATATAAATTTTATATTGAATCCTGACATTATGTTATATGTTATTATAGATTACATCTGCATTTGGGAATAGGGTAAAAGATCAGTGAGCAAAATATTCAACTTTTGATGTTTCAAGGTGTGAGAGTTCTTCATTGAGCCATCATCACATATTAGTCAATTTTAGATCAATTTAGTCTTCTTCAAGTGAATTGTTGAAAGGAGAATCTCCACCGAAGAAAATTCATATCCGAAGGTAATATGATATTAGAATCCTCCATATGTTAAAATTATCAAAAATTATATATATTTACTAATATTTTTACATGCTCAAAATAGAGAAGATGATCCAGATAAGATTCACGATCAAACCACAAGTTTGCATAACATGTTTGAAGTATGTATTCATTATACATTTTTCAATATTTATGAGTTTTTAAAGTTTGAAAAAGCACGTTGCAACTTCAATGATATGATTAGAGTAGTTGCCCTAGCAATTAAATTAGTATTATTCTAGATTAAAAATTATTTTTTATAATAAATAATGTACTTATACGAATTTATATGATGCGATATTTTTATTTTCAACCATTTAGCACATATTTAGTCAAGATTTTGAACTTTTACATTTATTTATTTAATTAGTTTGTTATTCTTGGATTAGTGTATTTAACATCAATGATTTTTTTTAATTGATTATCTATCTTATCTTATTCATTATGTATCATTATTTAAAAATAAAAAAATTATATACAAATGTTGCAACAAGTTAAGGTACATTTTTAATTGCACAATTCATGTAATAGCTAATATAGAGGAATAATTTGTCTAGCAATTTCAAATACCAATAAAATATTGATTCAGTTAATAACTTAATATATATAATATAAATTAATTCTAATAAAATTAAAATAATTAATATTAAATAGTTTTAGTCCAATAACTATATGCCCACGCAACGCACGGGCTAATAACTAGTAGATTAGTAAAAGTAGCACTATCACATTCTATGTAAGTGCATAATTTTAAAAATTATTTAAAATAAAATATTTTTATAGATTATATTATTTATTTTTTGTAGAGTTAAAAATTACATAAATTAAGATAAAATGCACGAGAAAAACTACTACCAAAAGGTAGTTTTGAAAAATTATGATAGTGGGGAAGTTAAAAATAATTAATTAATTAAAGATTTTAAAAAGAGCGACAGACCAAAATTAATTTGGACACCAAAAGAGCCCTCTCCAATAATATATAGCAATTCTTTTTGTTTGTCATTTTTTTAATTTTAAAATATTTCAACATATTCTCAACCTCTAATTCTCCCTCTCAAGTCCCACAGTATCTTTTTCACCCCTGTTATTCTCTCAATAACTTCCCATAATTTTTATTTTTGTTGGGTGGAGATCCACCAGTGGATTACCGAAATCCTAACTTACTATTACAAAATTGATTAGAACCTGAACTACAAATTACAGCTTTCAAATAAAATTACAAATGAAACTGTAAATAAAGCCCTATCAATATCTAAGGCTCAGGGAGCCAAGCTCTGGGAACGGCCACGCACAAGGCCGGCTCCCACCACCGGTTACTCAAACCACCACAAAGGCCGAGTGTCCACTAAGGACAGTCACACAGACACGGTTTAAAGGAGATCACCACAAAGGCAATCGCCATCAAACGACAGTCACAACATACGCGAAAAAAAGGGGAGAATTATCGGAAAGGAAGAGGGAGGTAAAAGGTGATATACTCACGGATTTCACTTGTCGTATACAAAGGATGGAACCACCTTTTATACGACAAAGACATGAGAGATAACAGGCGGAAGGTGGCGGTGAAGCATAGTACCGAAGCCATTGGAAATATGAGAGGGGGAAGGAAACAAGGAGTCAGAACTTTGAGAGTGAGCGAAAGAAACCAGAGATGAAGCAGCGGCGGCGGAAACCCTAAGTGAAGAGGGAAGAAGACATCTGACCAAGAATGCCTTAGGTCAAAGTTTATAAGTCAGTCAAGATGGGCCGAGATGGGTTGGGGCTTTAACATGGGCTGCAGACGGGCTAAGGTGGATTGGGCCAGTAGGTGGTGGTAAGAGTCATCCAAGGTGGTGGGGCGTATGGGCCCGTGAGTGGGCCTACCCGAATGAGTCATGGGCCAATTCCAACATACTCTACCTTGGACCAGGACCCGTGAGGGTGACTGATGCCATGGCCCGGATCTTTGACTATCATCATCGCCTTTTTATTCTTTGGTACCTGCAACAGAAGAGAAAAGTGAGTAGTAAACAGTTTATAACAAATTTAATATATTAAGACAATTAGTGAATTTTTCAACAGTCAGACATTTAGTTCCCATGTCTGATGGGTTAGATTCAGAATCAATTTTCTCGAGTTGAATGAGTTCCTTTCCAACAATATCTCGGATAAAATGATACTTAACATCTATGTGTTTTGTCCTATCATGAAAAAAAGGATTTTTACAAAGTTGAATAACAGACTGACTATCAGAAAAGACACTAACTTTTTGACTCAAGAAACCAATTTCTTTAACAAGACCTTCTAACCACAAGGCTTCCTTAAAACCCTCAGTAGCAGCAATGTATTCAGCTTCTGTTGTAGATAAAGCAACAATTTGTTGAAGTTGAGACTTCCAACTAATACATGACCCACACAAAGTAAATACATATGAGGTAGTGGATTTTCTATTATCTTTGTCATTAGCATAGTTGGAATCAACGTAACCAACAAGTTTCACACCATCAGGACACCTAGAGAATTTAATACCATTTTTGAAAGTCCCTTTTAGATATCGCAATAACCATTTCAGGGCCTCCCAGTGGGAAGAACCCGCATTTGATATATAACGACTAAGACAACTTATAGCATATGAAATGTCAGGCCCAGAACACACCATTAAGAACATAACAGAGCCAATAGCATTTGAGTATGGAACTTTTTCCATTTTCTCCCTATCTTTATCAGTTTTAGGACACTGATCCTTACATAACTGGAAATGTGAAGATAGAGGTACAGAGGTAGCTTTTGAATCTGACATAGAAAACTTTCAAGCATGGACAATATGTATGCACTTTGATTTAAAACAATGGTAGAGTTTTTTCCTATCTCTTTCAATAGTCATGCCCAAAATTTTCTTAGCATCACCGAGATCTTTCATATCGAAGGTCTTACTAAGACTATTTTGAAGTTCTTTTACATGCAGCATGCTAGGACTAGCTATGAGCATATCATCCACATATAGGACAAGAAAAACAGGTACTTTGTCATCATATTTAAAATACAGACAATGATCATAATTGCTACAAGTGTATTTTAACGAAAGCATGAAGGTGTCAAACTTTTTGTTCCACTGACGTGGAGACTGTTTGAACCCATACAAAGATTTTTTCAATAAACATACATAATCAGGTTTGGATTTATCAACGAACCCAACAGGTTGATGCATGTAGATATGCTCCTCCAAATCACCATGCAGAAATACAGTTTTTACATCCATTTGTTTTAGCTCCCAATTGAAATGAGTAGATAAAGCAAGTAAGATGCGAACAGTAGTATACTTAACAACAGGATAAAACACTTCAGTGTAATCTATGCCTTCTTTTTGGGTAAAGCCTTTAACTACAAGCCTAGCTTTAAACCTCTTTGAGTTTTCTTCCTCTTTTAATTTTAAAAATCCATTTGCACCCTATAATGGATCCACTACTGGGTTTTGGAACTAAAATCCAAGTCTTATTATCTTTCAAAGATTTCATTTCATCTTTCATTGCACTTAACCATTTTTCAGCATCTTCTGATTTTAAGGCTTCTTCAGGGGTGCTAGGTTCACTAGCTTCAGTGTTAAGTGCAACATGAAAATCACTATACTTAGAGGGGAGCCTAGGTACACGTCTATTCCTGTCCCTAGCCAACAGATAGTCATTTAAGTTATCTTCTGGATTCTGGTTCTCAGTGTGATCCTCTAGGCTACCCTCTACCTGTTGGTTATCCCCCTAAATCTCCTCTACCTGAACGAAGTTCGGTTTTAATGGAGATTCTATCTTATCAGGAGTTTTAGAGAGACAAGGCATTTCTGACTCATTAATGATTACATTTTTACTAATTAAAACTCTAAAACCCGGTTGGCTCCTAAGCCACAAACGATAACCCTTAACCCCATCCGGATACCCCAAAAAAATACACTTCTAAGATCTGGGTTCAAGTTTATCAACATTTTGATGAACAAACGCTGCACAACCAAAGACACGTAAAGCAGACAAATCAACAATTTTGCCAGACCATACTGATTCAGGGATCTTTCCATTTAATGGAACAGAAGGGGATCTGTTAATGAGGTGAATAGCAGTTAGCACTGCTTCACCCCAAAGAGTTTTGGGAACTCCAGAGCTGGAGATCATGCATCTTACCTTTTCTAATATGGTTCTGTTCATACGCTCAACAACACCATTTTGCTGAGGTGTATAAGGATTGGTTTTGTGCCTCTTTATACCAAATTTATCATATAGATCAGAAAAACTTTGATTACAAAATTCCAGACCATTGTCTGTTCGCAAAGCTTTCAAAGTTTTTCGGTTTGATTTTCAACTAAAACTTTCCATTTTTGAAAATGCTCAAATGCTTTAGATTTACACTTCATAAGAAACACAAAAACTTTTCTGAAAAAATTATCGATGATTGACAGAAAATATTTGTTACCACCGTGTGTTGGGGTACTAGAAGGCCCCCACACATCAGCATGCACATAATCTAAAATGCCAGATGAAGAAGTAGGATTGGGGTATGGGGTAACAGGAAACTGAACTCTATGTTGTTTTCCCATGATGCATTCTTCACAGAATTTTAATTTCTCAATGTTATCATGCAATACACCTTCTGATTTGAGAATTTCAAGGCCCTTTTGACTTATATGGCCCAACCGTTTATGCCACAAAACAGTTTTATCATTCTCAACAACATTAGCAGAAAAAGCATCATATTTGACAGAGCATACGTACAGATTACGCTTGCGTTCAGCTTTGGAAACAGTTAAGGCACCTTTCATAATTTTCATAACCCCCTTTCCCCACCTACCCTCTAGACCTTCTTCTTCAAGAACGGCACATGAAATTAGGTTATGACTCAAGTCAGGGACAAACCTGACATTTTTAAGAGTTAATTTAAAACCATTTTTAAAAGACAAGTTCACATCACCAAGACCAAGAATGTCACAACGTTTTTCATTAGCCATAGAAACTGAGCCAAAATTCCCAGATTCAAATTTTGTGAAGATATCTTTAAAAGGAGACATATGAAAGGAACAACCAGAGTCAATGAGCCACTCATGCATATTTAAACTCTGAACATTATTCACATCACAAACCATAAAAACTTCCCCAGAGGAATCATCAGTAACAGCATTTGCATTATCATTTGAATAGTTCTGATCTTTCCTAGGTTTTCTGCAGTCTTTAATGTAGTGACCCTTAATCCCGCAGTTATAGCACTTCCTTTCTTTAACCTTATCATCACTATTTTTGTCACCTTTTCCTCTAGACTTACTCCTACTCTTATGCTTACCCTTACTGTGCTTTCTGTACTTATAATCAGAATTTCTATTCTTGGTTCTACCTCTAACAAAATTAACCTCACCCGGTGACTGGTTTGGTTTATTTGTTTTGAGGTCCATTTCGTTGCTTTTAAGATCACTAATAACAGTGTCAAGATTTACATTGTCTCTACCATACTTAATGGCTGCTTTTACATCACCATAGGAATCTGGTATGGCATTAAGCAATACTATAGAGGTGTAATCATCAATATTTTTATCCCCAGTAAGTTTTATATCCTGGATTAACTTAGTGAACTCATCAATATTGTCATCAATATTCTTAGTTAAATCCAGTTTATATCTGAAAAACTTTTCTAGTAAAAACAACTTACTAGGTAATGAGGTTTCTGTGTAAAGTTCCTCTAACCTATTCCATAACTCTCTAGCTGATTCTTGTTTTCCTACTTTTCGAATCACGGCATCAGATAAGTTAAGAATAATAGAAGAATAAGCAAATTCATCATTTTCAAGTTTCTTTTCCTCATTAACAGTTTCAGCATATTTTTCATCAATTGCTTTGAAAACCTTTTGCTGAATTAAAATCCCTTTCATTTTCTGTTGCCAAATAGTAAAATTGATTTTTCCATCAAACGGAAGCAAGTTGTAACCAGCCATGATAAAAAGCAGTAAAGGTAAACAACAAATGCAACAGATGCGTTTAAAACAACAGAAAGATGATCAAGGGTTCCTCGACCTACTCTCAACCAGATACCTGACAGTCTCAAGGACCCGACCAAGTGAGAAGTAAGAAGAGGGTTCGGTCTAGGTTCGGTAAACAGAATATCACAGAGATAATCGACAGAAAATATTATAGAAACCGTATTGAACAATAGACGAATTCACACAGATAATGCTTTATCACAGAGATATGAGACAAACTCGGAGATATCACAGAGGTATTAATAACAGAGAAATATCGCGGAAGCACTTAAGCAAATATATCGCACACAGCAGATATTAAAGCAGTAATATGAGATAGGGTTAGAGTTTACCGTAAGGATGCCGAGGCCAGAACCGGATAAACCGGCTCTGATACCACTGTTGGGTGGAGATCCACCAGTGGATTACCGAAATCCTAACTTACTATTACAAAATCGATTAGAACCTGAACTACAAATTACAGCTTTCAAATAAAATTACAAATGAAACTGTAAATAAAGCCCTATCAATATCTATTTTTTATGAAAGAGTCATCCAAGGTGGTGGGGTGTATGGGCCCGTGAGTGGGCCTACCCGAATGGGTCATAGGCCAATTTCAACAATTTTCTTACTATTTTTTTATTTATTTAACTAATATATAAATATATATATTATGAAAAAATAATAATTATATATAATTTTAAATTTTAAATTAATTATATACATATTTGAATGTGCCGCACACACCAATAGAAAATGAATTATCTTTCCACCCATTGTAAAACTTCCATAATCTATTCCCCGAACAAAACTCTTTCGATTCATTTGGCTCTTACACTCAATTGTTTAGGGTAAATGGCAATGCATGTATATTTGCTCATATATAGCATAATCATTTAGTATATATAGATATATATTATGATAAAAATCTATCAATAATAAATACATATATCAGTTTATTGAATTAAGAATATGACTAGAAACTAACATCTATCAATAATAAATACATATATCAGTTTATTGAATTAAGAATATGACTAGAAACTAACCACATGGATTGCAAGCATATCAGCTTTGTTTCATTTTTAAGCAACACTTGTTTTCAGGCAGATCTAAGGAATTTCAGTTGGATTCCAAAATTGGCTAAACTCTTATTTATCCCTATATATTTTTGTTGAAAAAACTAAAAATCTCCCATGTGATATCAAAATAGGCAAAAAAATGTCTCATATTTTGTTGAACTCAGTAAAAACACATCTTCTGTTAGTAATTAACTGAAGGTGCGCTACACGCGCGTCTCATGCGATTATGGGTGTTTTGTAGTTGCTTTTGACCTCAACTTTGGTGTTTTTACTAAAATACCCTCACGATGTGTATATATTTGACTTAGACATCTTTGACTTGTTTTGAGTGATTTTTTTTGCATTTTCATCTATATAAAAAATTATTATTTACTTAAAAAATAAGAAAAAATAATTTAATTAATTTTTTTTGTAATTTTTAATTACTAAAATTAAGAAATATGTAATTTTTGTGTTTTATTATTTTAAAATTTTACATTAGCTTTCTATTTTTTTAAAAAAATATCTTACAACATTTTAAATACTTATTTTTTCTTAATTTAATTTAAAAAATACCTTAACTAAATTTTTTACTCACTTTAAAATTAAAAATTTAGAACAAAAAAAATTTAAATTAAAAAAAAAGAGAGAAAAAACTTGGGCGGCAGCAACCGCCGTCGCCCCCCCCCCCCCTTCTGTGTTGTTCTAGGCAACCACAGATTTGGGCGACGGCAAGTCGTCGGCGACTCCGGCGGTGGTTGGGGAGTTAATTTTAATTTCATTTATCTTTTTAAATATTAATATTATTTTTTTATAATATATTTTAAAACTAGTTTAATTTATGCCGTTGATTTGTTTTTTATAAATTTAAGATCGAATGGTCAAGATTAATTAATTAGATCTAACGGTTCGATATTATCAATAAAAAATCCAACAATTATTTAAAATAAATAATAATATATAATAAGTAAGGGCATAACGGTCAATTTATCAAAAAATTAACACCGTTAGTGATCTTTAACGGAGGAGGCGATTGAGCTTAATTTTACAAAACGCAAGGGGATTTTTCGCCTATTTCCAAAATATAGGGGGATTTTCGTCGACTTTTTAAAACACATGAGCGTTTTATGCATTTTAGCTTTGCAAAATTTCTCATGCATGTATCATCTTACTTTAACCACTAGCACTTGCCCCGTGTGTTGCACGGTGTTGAACTTTTTACATTAAACAAATTTCAATCATATATATTATTTTTAATTTATATTATCAGGAAACATATATCCTTTTTATTTTTTCTGAAAAACCTATCAAATAAAAAATTCTTCTCTTATTCAAATTACATAAAAAAAAATTAAATGATATTGTAAAAATCAACTTGAATTCTTAATGAGATGTATTTTTCTCTTCTGGTATTTTTATAAAAATATGAACCCATCAAATTATTCAAAATTACTTTTGTATCAGTTGTTATCATTATTCTAATGACTTGTCATCCAAAAAAACTCATCACCAAGTTATAGATCATAAATAAAAAATTCATGATAGATATATATATATATATATATAAATTTACTTGACAAAACTTATGCTCACATTTGATTATATAATTCAGAATAAAATTAAAAAAATGTAAATGTCTTTCACAAAATTGTAAAAATAAGAATATCGGTAAAATTATAATAAAAAAGGTATACTTAGATACATTTTGAATATAAATTTGGGATACTATTTATTTAAAACTTATTCAATAAAAATGAAATTGGCAAAAAAAAAAAATAGTTTCAATTTTGATAATTTTGGTTATGTAATTTAAAATACTAAGAATAAATTTTACATGTACAATAATTAAATAAGATAACGATTATAAAGGAAAAAGAAATTAGATAAATACATCAAATGTTTGAATGCTAACGATTTCTGGTATGAAATCATAAAAAAAATCGGATAAAACAGTTAGTCAAAGGATGAATAGAAAAAGATAATTGAATATTATAGGGTATCTGTTAATTGTTATCGGAACAAAATATATTCATATATTTTGCAAAAAAAGAAACAAAATTGACATTGAAATTTAAAAAGTTCAATATTTTAGCTAATTATTGTTAAGTAAACAATGAGTCAAATTGAAGAGATAAAAAAATTAAATTATAAATTAAATCATCTTAAAACTTGCCTTGAAATATACTCCATAATCATTCATCATTAATACTATATAATTATTTTAAATTAAAATATGGAAAATAGCCTTCATGGAAGAATAGACAAAAAATAACTTGTCCACCTCTTTATTTCACATAAAAAAGAGATGTACACATAGAATGATTATCATTTTAAATAATATATTATGATTACTTCATTAGTTCATTTCCAACTATATGAATTCATGATTCGTCTACAAAAATTCTTACCCAAACAACCTCTTGATATGCATGCATGTATTTCTTTCCGTCTATATATCATTGCTAAATTTTTTCCATATTTTCAGTACAAACTTGCATCTCCCATTCCATTTAACTTAGCTCCCCCGCCACAAACACAACTTGTCGGTCAGCCCCGACGCTTATAAATAACCATCTATATTTGTATTGATTCTTCGTTGTGATCGATATAACTGCAGGCTTGGGTGCAAGAAATGGCCTCATATGTTAAATCCACTGACAACAAACACCTGCTGGAAATAGACACGGAAGGGTTCTATGGAGACTCAATTTTTGACAAAGGGGGTAAACCTCAGGGGCCCGCCAGGGTCCAGGAAAGTACAAAGGACCCTGGGAACCAGGGATGAGCGACACATGGCAATATCGCAAGGGCATGGTAAGACTTTCCGTACAAATTGGAGTAAGGTATTAAA
The DNA here is from genome assembly GCA_034509735.1 of Sesamum alatum. NCBI lineage: Eukaryota > Viridiplantae > Streptophyta > Magnoliopsida > Lamiales > Pedaliaceae > Sesamum > Sesamum alatum. The sequence continues at coordinate 18,185,445 of JACGWO010000001.1, read as the reverse complement.
TAGCCCCAATTTCCCATTAATACAGAGATTCCAACATTTACTTCTCCAACTACTTTAACCTAATATTGTCCTAAATCTGACTTGAGCGTCGGAGAGCTCACGCTAGGCCCCGACCCAGCTTGTTTGCTCCCTGTGCAGATCTTGAGGTTCCAAGAAACAACTCGACTGGGGCAAGGTCCGACCACCGTCTGTGGGAACCTCACTAGGTCTGTGGCTTGAGCAATCATGGAGGACACCCACCTTGTGGAGGAAGAAATTGCGAGGCTTGAACCGCATGCTACCTCCTTCAGACCACCCGGTACCATATATCACCTAACAGAGAAAGCTCTGCAAGAGCTGTTGTCCGCGACTGTGAGGGACGCCCTGTCGACGGTTTGAACGATGGGGGGAACAAGCCCCATCCAACCTCATCAGCTATTTGACACTACTATTGAGCAAGCAACCAAACGAGGGGTGCTAGAGGCGCCAACGGCCCTCGAACCTTCGAGAGCCCACTTGGGAGGTTCTACCACCACAATCCGCAAGAGCTCTCCCTTTGCAGCTAACATACTGGCAGAAACTGCACCACCCGGATTCAAGGTGCCCGACCTTACGAAGTACGATGGTAACGGAGATCCTCAAGAATATGTTACCTCTTTCGAGCATGTGATGCAGTTATATAGGCTGATAGATGCAATGAATGCCAGGATCTTCGTAACCACCTTGCAGGGGCGGGCCCAGGAGTGGTTCACATCCTTACCGGATGCCTCGATCCCAACCTTCGACACTCTAGCGGGTAAATTTCTCTATCTGTTTTCTAGTAAGAGAAGTCAAAAAGGCCTGCCACCTATCTGTTCACATTAGGCAAGTGGCGGAGAAACGTTGAGAGGCTTTATGGCTAGGTTTAATAACAAGATGCTAGACGTACAAGACTTGAAAAATTGAGATGGTCACGAGCATACTCATTCACGAATTGGGGAAAGGGGCCGCTCGTATCAGCTTTGGCACGTAATCCCCCGAAAAAACATGGAAGAACTCAGTGAAATGGCCTTACAGTATATAAGGATGAGGAAATGCTTGCGATGAAAGAGGATTAGGTAGAATTGCAGGAGCTGCACCGAGAGAGGGGAAGACCCCAACATCGAGAAAATATGTCCACCCGTCGGGAAGATATCATGCGTATACCCCACTCAACGCGCCTAGGGGGAGAGCCTTGATGGCTGTGGAAAAGGCTAAGTTCGTCAGATTGCCAGCACCTATGAAGGAGGGCCAAACTCGTAAAAATCTACATAAGTACTGTCACTTTCATAAGGATGTGGGTCATGACATGGAACAGTGCTTCCAACTAAAAGACGAGATAGAGCGGCTTATTAGGCAGGATACTTAAAACACTTCGTGGGAAACCGAGAAGGAGCCCCGAACTACAACGCTAGAAGTCACCCGCCTTAGGTGGAGAGTCGGCAAAGAAGCCGATCCAGAGACCCAGAAAAGGGGAGAATGGAGGGCTTCGACGGGCAGAGAGAAGGAGACCAAGGCCCGAGGAAGAAGGTGATAAACACAATAACCGATGGACCCACAGGTGGTGACTCTCGCAACGCACGAAAAAGGTACGCTCGATACTACGTGCCTCAGGATATTTGTACATTTGTTGTTTAGAAGGTACAATGTAGGGACCCAATTACCTTTGATGATAGTGATTTGGTAGGAGTAGAGGCTCTGCAAGATGACCTCTTAGCGATTGCCATCAAAGTTGCGAATTTCCAAGTAAAGAAAGGTCTTAGTGGACAATGGAAGTTCAGTAGATGTCGTCCTTTTGGATGCGCTCAGAAGGATGGAGCTTGACCTAAACAACTCTCAAGCCAGTACGAACACCTTTAATAGATTTTTGGAGGGTCTAAGGTGATGCCAACTCGGTACTATAGACCTACCGACAAACTTTAGGTTTTGGTTGTAAGCAAATGACGATTATGCTTAAATATTTGGTTGTAGACGTTCCATTTGCCTATAATATAATATTAGGTCGGCCAGATCTGAATTACTTCCAGGTGGTAATCTTGACATTCCATCAGAAGTTAAAATTCCCTACTAGGCAGGGTGTGGGGGTCGTCCACGGGCATCAGAAGATAGCTAGACAATATTACAAATTTGACAGTCACCAGAATCGGGCCAGCACAAGCACCAAAGCCAACCTGGGAGAAAGAGCCGAACGAGGGGAGAGATTGATGCCAGTAGAATATAAAGAGATTGAATTATACCCCGGAGACCCGTCAAAGGTCACGCGAATAGGATCCCAGATGTCCGGAGAAGAAGAGTCCAAAATGGTAAATTTCTTGAGAGCAAATACTAGCATGTTTGCCTGGAGCCAGAAGATTTACAAGGTATCAATCCAAAAGTAATTGTTCATAGGCTGAATGTCGATGAGTCGGCAAAACCTTTCCAGCAGAGGAAGACAAATTTTGGCAAGCGAGAGGAACGCGATCATAGCAACCGAGGTAGAGAAGTTACTAAGAGCGGTATATGGTTGAAGTCCAATACACCGATTGGCTAGCAAATGTGGTGGTTGTCCTGAAAGGAGCAGGAAAATAGCGTATGTGCACGGACTTCACTGATCTGAACAAAGCATACCTTAAAGACCCCTACCCCTACCCAGAATAGATGTACAATTGTTCTACTTCGAGGTGCACCCTTTTAAGTATGATGGACGCTTTTCAGGGTTATCAGCAGATCGCGATGGCCGAGGAAGACCAACTGAAAACCTCTTTTGTAACAAAAAAGTGCATATACTGTTACAAGGTCATGCCATTCGGGCTTAAGAATGCAGGGGTCACCTACCAAAGAATGGTCAACAAAATGTTTGAGAAGTTAATCGGGAAATCGATGGAGATTTATGTAGATGATATGGTGGTTAAGAGTGAAAGGGAGACAGAACACCTTGCACACTTAGAAGAATGTTTTAAAATCGTAAAGACGTATGGATGAAGCTTAACCTGATAAGTGCACATTTGGGTTAAAGTGGGGAAATTTTTAGGATACTTGGTCACCGAAAGGGGCATAGAGGTGAACCAGAAAAAGTGAAAGCAATAATTGAAATGAAGTCCCCAAGGTCAGTCAAAGAGGTCCAGCAACTCACAGGAGGATGGCGTCTCTAGGTCATTTTCTATCGAGATCGGCGGACAAGAGTCTTCCTTTCTTCCAAACGTTGAGGAAGGTAAAAAACTTCGAATGGACCAAGAATTGTGAGAAAGATTTTCAAAATTTGAATTCGTATTTTGGGAGCCCACCTATACTTGCCAAACCTGCAATAGGGAAACATTGATACTGTACTTGGCCGTCTCAGAATACGCTGTTATCGCTGTTTTAGCAAAGGCTTGTCTACTGTATTAGCAAAGTGCTGCAAGGAGTGGAGTAAAGGTACTTAGAAAATAGAAAAGTTTGCTTTGGCACTGGTGACGGCCGCAAGGAAACTACGACTTACTTTCAATCCCACCAAATTGAGGTCATCACTAACCAACCTTTGAAAGTGTACTAGCCAAAGCGGAAGTGTTGGGACGCTTAGCCAAATGGGTAGTGGAGCTAGGAGAGTTTGCCATCGAGTTCAAACCTAGGAAAAGCTATGAAAGCACAATATTGGCGGACTTTGTGGCCGAGTCAAATGGAGAGGCGCAAATAATGACCTTGAAAGAAAGCCGGTGGACGATGCATATCGATGGGTCGTCCATGATAAGATCTGGAGGAGCTGGCATATGATCAGAGACCCTGAAGTGGAAGAATTTGCAATAAGGCTGAACTTCCAAGTAACGAACAATGAAGCATAATATGAAACTTTGGTGGAAGGGCTCGATATGTTAAAAATGCTAGGTGCTAAAGAAGTGTGAGTCTTAACAGATTCACAATTTGTAGCAATTAGTATGTGGTATATACGAGGCTAAGGACCAAAGGATGAAGGAATACTTGGGAAAGGTTAAGGCTCAAACGGCTGAGTTTGATAAATTCGAATTACAACAAGTCCCAAGGTCGGAGAACGAAAGAGCGGATGAACTAGCAAAATTCGGAAACATGATTTTAGGGAACACCAGTAGAAAATAACTTTCTTAGTGAAAGAAAAAGTGACAGGAGAATAAAAGAAAGAGTCACGAGAATTGATAGTCGGGACAATTGGAAGCAAGAAATATGGAAGTATATTGAACAAAGGGTATGTGACTTAGAGGGAGATGACAAAGTAAAATTTCTTTAAAAGGGTCAGGAGGTTCGTCATGATACAAGGAGAGGTGTATAAGAAAAACTTGCGACGAACCGATGCTGAGTGTTTGGACAAGGAAGAGGCACATTATGTTATGAGAGAAATTCATTAGGATAGTTGTGGGAATCACTCAGGGGGAAGATCGCTGTGCCCAACAAGATTCTACGGCAAGGATATTTCTGGCCGACCTGAAAGAAGACGCTAAAGACTTTGCCAAAAAAATGCGAACAATGCCAAAGGTACACAAATTTGATTCACACTCCAGCCAACCAATATGGAAGTGATAAAACAGCCCTACCTCTTCGATGTATGGGGGAATCGGCATAGTAGGCCATTCCCACAAGGGAAAGGTCAAAAGAAGTTCCTCATTGTGGTAGTGGAGTATTTCAATAAGTGAGTAGAGGCAGAGGCAGTGGCTACAATCACTAAAGGGAGATCATGAAAATTTCCTTATAGAAAAACATAGTGTGCAGTTTCAAGGATGGAAAGTGATAGACTGGCGTGAAGAGATGAAGATCCAACAGAATTTTACGTCAGTTCCCTCGAGCCAACAAGCAGACGAAAGTGTCGAATAGAACCATCCTCCAGAACTTGAAGGTTAGGCTTGACGGAGTGAAAAATGCATGGGGAGGAGCTGCCGGGGGTCCTATGGGCTTACAGGATGACCCCAAGAACTACTATTGGGAAACACCATTTTTTCCTCGTTTATCGCTCACAAAGCGGTCATTCCAGCAGAAATAGGAGCCATGACGTTAAGGGTCCAAGAGTATAACTGGGAAGGTGAAACCGAAAGAGCGGGAGTTTGACTTGGAAAACCATAGAGGAGTTCAAAAGCGCCATGATAATATCACACAACAAGAAGGTTAAGTATAGGTCATTTCAGGTAGAGGATTTGGTGTTGAAGACAGGGCATCGAGAGTCCTATTGAGACTTGCGTCAAGAGTCGTGTTCATTGGATGAGTGCCGTGTTTCATCGGCGACAGGCGTGGGACGCCTACACGATCTTGATGGGATTGGTCGACTGGGGTCGAGTCCACCCCGACTGGACTGACTCGCGGGGATCATCATATGGAAGCATTGGAGGCTTGGTCGGATGATTGGTTTTTCCCGGTTCTGATAGTACGGGAGTAATACCAAACTTGAGGGATCATGGCAGTCACGTACAGCAGGACGGCTGTATCTTGGATCTGGTGAGAGGTGATCATTCTGTAAGATGACTATCATAAGCCTTGTCCAATGCAGTCGGAATGTGTAGCGAGGACGGTGGATTCCAAGAAGAGGATTCGTCCCTTGTCAGTATGTGACAGAGGTATCTCCTGTGCACTTCGAGACAAGTTCGATTAAATAGGGAAAGTTGAGATGATTGAGACGTGGATCTTTTAATTAGATTAAAAGATCAACGGGGAATAATTTAAGTGGACATTAAATTGGATTAATATTGGGTTCGTCGCAATTAGATTAGATAAAACCCGGTCCGTTAAATTATACCCCGAGAGGAGAAATAATTCCTAATTTGGAGAATGGGAAGAAGTTGGACTTCTTTCCTTAATTAAACATGGCTGACACGCTCCCTTGGAGGAAGCAAAAATCAACCATGTTTCATGCTAGGTGGTATGTGTGACTTATCTCTTTTGGAAAGAGACAATCAACTCCAATCAAGCTCTTCCCTTTTGGTATGATTTGATCATACCATAAATTTTGGTAGGCTTGATTGAAGAATTGATGGTGATTGATTGGAATGAATTTAGACATCCTTGGATGAACCTAGACATATTCCAATAATCACATTAATTATGTATATATTATATTCGAATATACAACACCAAGCATAAGTGATTCATTATTTATCTTTTTCTAGGAAAAGAAAGAAGAAAAATCGGCCTCTCCTCTCCCTCTCAACTCTCGGTTTTCACTCCCCCTCTCTACTAGTGTTCTTCAACATGATTTTGAATCAAAGAAGAAGAACAAAGCAGGTTTAAGAGTACACTAATCCATAGTGTTCTTCTCTTAAACCGAATTTCTTCATTAAACGCCGTTTTCTTCTAGTAAGGAGAACGTGTATGTTTCCGGTATGGTGTGGATCACCTTTGGAGAATCCATACGTTTGGATTTTCGTGAGCATTTCGGATAAGGAACAACAAACAAGTAGCCGAGAGCATACGTTAAACAATCAAAGGTAACAGTTTTATTACGCTTTGGTTGATTTAATATTTATCTATGCCCTATCTGTTTAAATATACGTTTCCAATATTTACACATCCTAATCGAATGCCCGGTTGAGCACCAAGGGTACACCCTTGGGATTCGTTTATTTAAATTAGATTTAAATTTATGCACCTTTCTCGCTTTCTCGCTTCCGCCGCATCTTCCGGGCGGATCCGTTTTTCCTTCACTGGTGATGCAGGTGGGCGCCTAACATTTCAAGGCGAGTGTGGTGGAGGCTCGCCAAAGCAATTTGATCCTGATGAAGAAGACAGGCCTTATACATCTCAAAGGAAGTCTCATCGGGTTTGCTATGAAAGACCAAACTATTCCCGAAGACTTGCCAGTCAGGAACGAGAGGGGTCTCGTGTGGTGGAAGCTGAGTGTTGAGCTTCAAGGCATGATTGATCTCCTCCTGAGCTCGTTCTAAGCATTTGTAGCATACACCAAAGTGATGGGTCGATTTGTTAATAGTCTCGAGGAAAAGATGACTAAAAGCATCGACGCCCATAAAGACTAGAGATTGAGGCTCTTCTGCCCCGCACCAGCAGCTCTTTCGTTATCAATCCAGACCTTTTTCCCTTTGTCACTCTTGGGGGCGGTTTGGGGATGGAAGCCCTGAAAGGGCATGCCTGCATGCTTCCCCTTCTGGGATTTTCTAGTGACGGGTGTCAGTAGAGGATTCGTGCGAGCCTTGGTCGGTGGGTCGTAGGATGTGACCTCACGTGTAGCGCCGATTGGAAGGTCTGCGAAGAGCCCCATCCCTGGCACTTGTAATGTTGGGATGCTTTTGCCAAGAGGTGCAATCCCAGAGTGGGGAGGGCGACGACCAACCCGAGAGATTGATCTTCATTGTGGGTCAGAGAGGGATCCAGAATACCAGCATGGGGAGTGGGAGGTACGTCAACTGGATCCAAGTCTACTTCAACCCAGCAACACGAGCTATAGGCCACCAATTCCTCCTGCTCTGCGCGAGCTTCGTTCGCTATCATTGTTGCACGGGCCGCCATATTGAAAACTAAATGCAATCAGTAACAGAGAAGGGGAAGAATAAAAGAATAAAGAAGTTACCTAGTGTGCGATTGGTGCGGTAAGTTTGCGGAGGACAGTCGGGCCAACGAAAGAACCTTCTTCGATTAACACTCGTCTGCGTCGAACCAAATGGTCAGTTAAGACATTTTCTATAAAATCTCATCTCCAAGAGGGAGATCCTACACGTTTTAGACTAGGCTTGTGGAAAGACATTGGGTCGATACATTCAAGGTCGAATTGTCGGGGGCTCGACACAAAAATAAATTAATCTTTCCAAGACCAGAAGAACTAGGAAGATTGCCTAACAAAGTGGATGTTCCTACGGGCGTTAATATAGCAAAAACTAGGAGTTTGGGACTAGTAGAAGAAGAGGCACAAACAGTGCGAAAAAGTTCGGTATGAAGGCTCCTGCCTAAATATTGCATCAGAATCACAAAACACAGTATTTTTGTAGGGCATTGGAACAACTGGGTCGGACTTTACCGTAAATGGTTTATGAGGGTCATCACTCGATGGTCGATCGGGAACTAAGATCGGCTTCCAAAGCGGAAGGTCGACAGTCAGACAATTAAGAGGTGGAAGGTGCATAGTTTGTTCACTGTCGGGAATACATAAAGTATAATCTAAGGGAAAATGGTAAATTCCGACGGATTTTGGGAAGATCCTTGTACTTCACGCAAGATTTCACAACAAATAGGCGTCTAGGGGAGCATCGGGGCAAGAGGTACGTTCCCCTAAGGCGGGTCCTCTAGAATGACGTCTCAGGATCCGTGCGAGGCTCGACCCTGGGGACTTCATCACCCTAGAAATTGAACTACTTGTATCGGGAGGAAGAACCCGACTTAAACTTATTTGAGCTAGAACTTGATTTCGCTAGACTCACTAGACCCGCTAGACATAAGTAAATGAGGGATGAAAAGTTACCTATTGATGGAGAAGCATAAGAGAATCGAATACAGTCGTAGGTCGAAGGTCGGAGCTTCCCTCATCTTTTAAAAGAAGTAAGAAAGGCCGGGGGAGTGAAAAGGCCTGTTTATTAGGAAGACTTGGTCAGACGAAAGGTGGCTTAATCCAAGGGAAGAGAGAAGGACTCAGTGATGAACGGCCTGGATCGAAAGCCCAAGTATTCAAATTTTTTCTTTCCCGCTCTAACAGAACACTCGTGCTTGAGGAGTAATTGATGAGAATTCCAGGGCCAGGTGTTGGGCGGGGCCCAAAAAGCTTGGGCTAAAGCACATATTGGGCCCCTCCATACAAAGGGGGTAGACCTTTAGGGGCCACTAGGGGCCAGGAAAGTACAAAGGACCCTGGGAACCAGGGATGAGCAACACGTGGCAACATCGCAACGGGGCATGGTAACTTTCCGTACAAATTGGAAGTAAGGTATAAATAGCCCCCATTCCATTATTGCAGAGTTCCAACATTTACTTCTCCAACTACTTTCACCTAATATTGTCTAAACATGATTGAGCGTCGGAGTGCTCACGTTGGGCCCCGACCCAGCTTCTTTGCTCCCTGTGCAGATCTTGAGGTTCCAAGAAACAACTCGACCCGGGGGCAAGGTGCGACCAAACGACCTAGACCTAAGCTCAACCATATCTATATGTGTCTCTTTTTCTTCCCCCCTTCTCTTCAATAATGAAGGAGGTATTTATAATAATACAATTTTATACTAATTAAGGTAGACAATGGTAAAATACTCGTTGGTTGTGGAAATAATCAATTACGAAGGACGGCTCTTCAATTGGTTGAAATTCTCTCTCAGGCTGAAATCTGGTTTTCCGCTGCTACCACCACCCTTCGTCGTCTCATACCACATAGAAACCCACTCCCTGTCTCCTTACCCACATGGAAACCTCGGACATAATACACCTTTCGTTCGACCTACTGCACCCTTCAAAAAAGTAGTTCAATCTACTGATTCTCATGGATAGAAGACAAACCCAGTTTTCTTTTAGAGATTAAATTGATTCCAATCTCAACACATATATTTTCCAACATGGTTGCAAAACTGGGATTGGATCCTCATAAAGGTTTCACCACCTTCATCTCCTCAAACGATACCCCGCACTCGGTTCTATCTTTTCCTCAAGAGGAGATGCAGAGATAACAAACCATGCAAGGCCCTAATTATTAGAAATTTTGAATCTACTAAAACCGGTTGTCAATTTGGATCAACATCTAAGTCGGTTATGAAAAACTTCCTCTCTATTTACTCTTTAGATTTAGGAAATGGTTGTTTTGTTATACGAGTATCCAATCAAGAAGACTATTTATGGCTCTCGCAGGAGACCGTGGTTCCTGTTCAACCATTATTGCATGTTCAACAATCGCAGCCAAATTTTACATGACAAATTCTATTCCTGAAAGTTTACCTATGGTTTCAGCTGTCAATCTCCCTATTGAGTATATGATTCTGAAGCGTATTATTCAAGATAGCAAGAATGGTTGGCGTCGACCAATTAAAATGGATTCACATACATACAATAATCACAATGCGTTTTGCTAGACTATGTGTTGAAGTGGATACTTCTCTTCCCTTGCTCCGTTCATTCGCATTAATCACACATTCAACATATCAAATATGATTAAATACTTTATTCTGTCAAGCATGTGGTTCTTTGGGACATATGCAGAGAGATTGTTCAATTCTTATGAATACTAAGACAACAGACGGTCAGACTTTGTCATCCACACCACATCATTAGAGGTTACTAATCAACAAAGAAGTACAACAGGAAATACAGAAACTTTGGCTAAATGGGAAGTAGTACGACCGCGTGCAAGAAAAGCACAGGATACAATACAAATATGCAAAACAAAAAAAACAAACCCCAGACTCCAGAAAATATACAGAGTGATATCAACAATCCAACAGAATCAACAAACAGATGGAGCAAAGAAGAAATGGACACCAAAGGAAATTAACCAGAGTCATACACACAGTAAAACCTCTACTTTGGTTTCTAATAATACAAACTCTTTCTCTATTCTCAACCAATTCCCAGAGACGGAGGTGGTATAAATGGAGTCAATGGATTTCAGTCCTGAGAACATTTCAACAGGAATTCAGGAGCCAAAACCATGATTATAACCAAAAGTTAACTACGAAAAATCATCACAGCAAGAACACTTCATGCATGCAACAAACAGAGATTCAATCTCTACTACAAACAACATCCAGGTCAACAGAAAGGGTCCACAATATCAGGTAAGTATGATTCTAATTTTAATAATATTATTACAGATATGGAATGTCCATAAACAATGGACACGATTTTGAAAAAACAATGGGAACATTTGTTGCCCACAGTTTGAATGAAAGAGTTTCTACCTGTGAAGCCTATGGGCAACACCTGTCACTAAACAAGAAAAGTGTCAGATAAATGTATTACAACTTAACAAACCGTGGCAAACCAAGTCTTACAAGTGGCAGATTCATTGTGTTGTGTTGTCGATGAATCACTAACCGCACCAGCCATGAACTGAACAACATTTTACACAGTGAGAGTCCAGTATTTTTACCGAGTATATATTCAGATTCACCCATACCTTTTTCAGCGCAACAACTTTCATCATAGAAAATACAACATTTCATTATGGCCCACAATCTCCCGACACATCCACCTCGGCGTGGGTCACGACGGAAACTTCTCCTCGAACTCCCCAGTCTCGGGGCCATCGTCCCTACACAATGGTTCACTATCATCAGCCACCTCGTCCTTTCTCTCGAAGATATTCACCAACAGTCAATAAAGCCTTTTCTCCTTCCAGTCCAATACAGGACCATCTCTTCCGAACTTGTAGACCATCTTCATCCAATCCAATGCTGGCCAATTACCTATCACAGCTCCAGAATCAGAAATCACTTCAATCCCACTAGGGCCCAACCAATTTTCCGAGTACAACCATTTCATACCACCCCTCACCTGTTCGCTGGGCCACCTTTCTCCAATAACTTAGTGATTGATATCGAACAGGAACGAGAAATGTTTGCCAGAGAACGCGAGACACAACACAAACTGCACCTACATCCTCTAGGAAGAGACCATCAGCTTCATCCTCAGAACAGTCTGGCGGGAAACGCCCATATGAACCATCCGGAGCAGAACTTTTATGCTCCACAGGTCCAGATTGGTACTCACTCAATTCCCTACATGAAGATCCTGAGCTGGAATTGTAGAGGAGTTGTGCGTCCTGAGTTTGTAGTGGCTGCTAGGGATTTGATTAACAGATATAGACCGAATATTTTCGTAATCATGGACACTAGAATGAACAGAGATCGAGCTCCTGGTATAATTCATAGACTACCATTTTCAGTTTCATCTATTGTTACTCCATCTAATGGGTTAGCAGGAGGCATATGGTGTAATGAATGGATGAGATGGATAGTGCGGGAAATTGTGTATTACAAGTCGAGGCAAGAGTTAGACTCTTTATCTTTAAGACAATTATCGGCCCGCTCTGGTGCTCACGGAATGGCAATTTGTCTCCCAAGATATAACGAATTTATATCTCAAAGTAGCAGCACTGCAAACTTTGAGAAACGGCGAACAAACGATATCTTGAAACTCTCTTGCTAAACTCTAAATGCTTTGTATGCTTAAGAATGCTATGAATAGTTGAATGCTTGAATGCCATGAAATGAAAATGGGAGATCTTATTTATAGGAGTTGGAAAGGTGTTTCGAATGGATATGTCCAATCAGAAAAGATGCCTTTGAAAGGTTATGATCCTTTCAACCGAATGGATGCATCATTTCACCCAAAGGACATACATTTAACTCATGGATGCATCTTTTCATCCAAAGACATACCATTTAATTCAAATGGATGCATCCTTTCATCCAAAGGACATACCATTTCACACAAATGGACACATCATTTCATCCAAAGAGTTTCACCTAATGGACATATCATTTCAACCAAAGGATATACCCATTAGGTTGATCCAGACACGACCGGATGATGATTGGGGCCCATCAACATCATCTACGTGTCACGAGCTGTTATAAGCTATCACGAGCTTGTTATGTGTCACACATCGTAACCAATCACTTGTCACGATTTATTCTTTAATTTATCATTCACCATTTTCCAACATATGGGTTTTGTGGAATGCAGCTGAGGTTACTATCCAACAAATACATCAAAATAATCGAGCTATAAACTTGGAGGTGGAGTTTCCATTGCTTAATCAACTTTCCTTATGACAGCACTCTACAACTATCCCAAGCTCACATGCAGAATCATGTATGGGCTACTTTACAATCTTATTTCCAAAACAATAATAATAAACCGTGGTGTGTGATTGGTGATTTTAATAATATTCTACTTCCTCATGAAAATTAGGTGGTAAATTCTCACATAGTAAATCTGATTTATTTCGAGACTGTTTGAATTAATTGTAAATTGTTTAGATATTGGTTTTCGAGGTCACCCATTTACTTGGAGTAACAAAGATTTGGTCGGTCTTACATTTGTGAAAGATCGGACCGTTGCTTAGCTAACATTTTGTGGATTAACTGTTTCCCTAATGCTAAATTTTCTCATCTGATTTCTCCGTTTTCAGATCATTCACCGATTTTATTAGAAATTACTCCTCATACTCGTAAACCTAGGAAACCATTTCGTTTTGAAAATGCTTGGACGCTACATGACAGTTTATCATCTTGTGTCACAAATGCTTGGAAACCTTTAGACACACATACTCCAGATTTAGGATATTATAAAAATTGTAATTTCCTAAAAGCAAAGTCTATTTTATGGGAAAAAAAACAAATTCTTGGAAACTTAGATGTCCTTATTAATGGTTTATATAGGGAACTGAATGATATTAAACTAAAAACCTCTACCACGAATGATACTACAGTTCTATATCAGGAGAGATCATTAGAGAAACATTTGAGAGATTTATTAAACCAAAAGAATTATTATTGGCAACAAGGGCTAAGGCACAATGGTTTCAATTGGGAGATCAAAATACGTCATATTTTCATGCAATGGCTTCTAATAGAAGAAGATTAAATCTTATTCAAGGGATTAAAAATGATAACAATGAATGGATATATGAGACTGAAGACATCTTACTAGCTTTTAAGAATCATGCTGAAAGAATAAGCACTCAACAGTCTTCATTTCCTTCTCTATCAGAAGCTAATCAGTTTTTCAATGGCATGGTTCATAAGTTAACACTGATACAACAACAGACATTAATTCAGCCTGTTTTAGAAGATGAAAGTTATGTGGCTTTGAAACATATTGGTCCTAATAAATCGCCTAGACCGGATGGTTTAAACTCTTTTTTTTCTTTACTACATATTGGGATATTGTTAAGGAACATATTATCAATTTGGTTAAAAACTTCTTTCAATATGGTATATTACCTTCACATATTAACCAAACAGAAATGATTTTTATCCCCAAAAGACAGTCGGCTAATAAAGTTAATATGTTTAGATCCATTAGTCTTTGTAATACAGTGTACAAGATTATTTCTAATATCTTGGTTGCTAGAATGAAACCTTTGATGAATGATATTATCTCTCCATACCAAAATGCTTTTGTTCCCAATAGGTTAATATCTGACAACATTATAATGGCACATGACATGTTACATTCAATGAAATCTAAGAAAGGAAAACAGTTTTGTATGGCTTTGAAGTTGGATCTTGAAAAGGCGTATGAAACTGGATTCGAATTATATTACTTTTTGTCTAAACAGTTTAATTTTCCACAACAATTTATTGATTGGGTTATGAATGTGTTACATCGGTTTCATTTCATGTACGGATTAACGGAGAAAAATCAAATTCTTGGAATCCTACTAATGGAATTCAGCAAGGGGATCCATCATCACCTTTTATTTTCATTCTGTGTCTTGAACCTCTCATTCAAAAGTTAATCAGTGATTTACATCTTAAATTATTTGATGTTATGTATCCTTGTCGTCAAGGACCCCCCATCCCTATTTTATGTTATGCTGATGATTGTCTTATGTTCTTAAAGGCTAATCATAAACTATTGCATACACCAAAGAGTTACTTGAAAAATTTGCCAATTTTTCTGGACAGACAGTTTGTTGGGAAAAATCTAAATTTTTGTTATCACCCAACTGTAATAATAGCTTGAAAAGAGGAATTTGTGATGCATTAGGTAGTGCATCTAGTTCTAGTCAAGATAAATACCTCGGCCTTCCATATGTTATGGGTAGAATGAAAAAATCAGAATTTCACATCATTATTGAAAAAATTGAGCAACGTATCAATACATGGTATAATAGATTTCTGTCATATTCGGGAAGGGAAGTACTCATAAGACATGTTATCAATACGATACCTCTCTATTACATGAACGTGTTTAAAATTCCTACTGGTATTATTGATAATATTAATAGATTGAGTAAACGTTTTTTTATGAAATTCGAGTCTTGGTTTTAAAAAAGCAGAGCCTGGTTAGTTGGGAACAATGTTGTATGCCAAAATGCAAAGGGGTTCTAGGTTTTAGAAATATCTCAATTCTGAACAAAGCATGTGTAAATAAATTTTCGTGTTCCTGAATTTAACGAAATATAAAAATATTACAAATGAATTTATTGAATTAAATTGAGTATTTTGTGGGTGCGAAATCTCTACTTGAAAACCTCTGATTCTTCTCTTCAAGAACGTGATCTTTTGACTTCGACAACTTCGGAGGTGAAACTGTGACGTTTGGTCTCCTTTGACGTTGACTTTGACTTTGAATAACATTAATTCGGGGGTTGTTGACTTGTTCCCGGATCAAACGCTATAAACTTGACGATATTTGACTTGAATTTGGGATGTTCTTGGTGGATTTGAGACTTTGATCTTCTGTCAAGGTGAACTTCCGTCTTGATAACGTTAATTCGCCGGTCTTCAAACTTCTTGTCGAATCAAACGCTGACTTTGGACGATTTCCACGACGAATGCCTTGAATCTTGCCTAGAACGCCGTGGATCTTCCTTGATTTGCTTGAGAGGATTTCGAGACTTCTTGAATGCTCTCTTGCTTGTATGTGTGTGTGTGTGTTTTTGAATGAGTTCCCATGACCCCTTTATATAGTTGTCAAATAGGTAGAGTTGTGGTGAACTTGAACACTTATTTTGTATTATCCCTTTATTTTAATTTAAAGAGATAAATACATTAAATATTTGGGAAGACATGATTGGTCAATTTCGATATTATCTCTTTAATTTTTGTATTTTTTTGAAGAGATAATATGTGAAATATTTGTCTTGATTTGATTGGCCGAAACACCTCAATTTGACACGTGTCGACCGTTGATTTGATGACGAAATATATATTAAAACATCAATTAAATTAACTATATATATTTATAATTAATTTAGTAAATTTCAAAATATAAACAGAAAAATAGAATATAATTGATAAATAATATATATTTTCCACTTGTCGTCATTTGATTGGGCGCAAAAATAATTTTCGAGAGCTTCCTTTAATCACTTGATGTGCTTTGGGGCAATAAATTACCAAAGAAATCAACTCAATTTCCTCTTCCGGCAATCAAATAAATTCATTAAAGAATTTGGACCATTTCCTTTCCTTTATTTGCAACATGTTTTCTTTGAGAATAAAAAAAAACAAGTGGGCCCCACATGTGGTGTTCATACTCCATGCACATAGGATTGTTGTTTGGGTTGTCTTCTCCACCGTTTCCTCCTTGCACAGTGTATCTCAAATCCTCACTTTTTTTTTTTAAAACTCGAAATCATCTTCAGTTCGTCTTCTCTATTGATTCGCAGTTCAATCACACGTGAAATTCTAAAAGGATGAGTTGGTTTAGGAAAAGAACAACCATGTCCTAGTGGCCTTCTAATTTAACCATACATCTAAAAGATGCCAAGTTTAATTAAACTCCACCCTCGTGCATCTATATAAGACCCATACTTTTGATGATCAGAAGCACAGTTCTTCAACATTCTCAAGGTATGTTCCATCACTTACATGTATATTTCTTCTTCTTTTTTTTTTTTTTTTTTTTATTTTCTGTCACGCACATAAGGTGTTCGTCATAATGCCTCAACAAGCTAACGCTGAAATTTTCTTTGAATTGGCTGTAGGTTTCATGCTATCCTTCACGGCCTTGCAGCGTACATTTACTGATCAAAATTGCCGAGTTTTCTTTTGAACTTTGATTCTACGTTCGAAACGATCGTATCAGTAGTTTTTGGAGTAATTACTGAGGCAATCTCTAAGACGACCTCTGGAACTGCTCAAAGTCTCCATTGCCGGCGTCGACTGCTTCATTGAAGGTACGTTGCGGACCCTTTCTTTTTCTCTTTCTTTTTTGTCAGTATCCAACTTCATATATGAGTTTGAGTCTAGAGCTAGAGTTATCGGAGGTTGTGAATTACGAACTTGCTTGTAAATTCAAAATTGGAATAGTGAGTGGCTAGATGTTTATAGCAAGTGCACAAATTGACCTTTTCATTGTGGCTCCACCAATATTTGCTACATCAATTTGCCTTGATAAAAAAAAAGTTGATAGCAGTGTTGGGGGATATATAGTACATGTTCCTTACATTTATTTGTCCCCACATTCTTGATAGTGGAACGTCTATCGGACGGACGAAAGGTACCAAGACATGTAATAAGATGCCATTGCCTTTCTAAAAACAAAAGCCCAAGGATGATTACAACAAGTGATTAAAGATTTCTCCAATTATGCACCATTGTGAATCACGTCTCAATATGAAATATAATAACTATCACTGGATATTTAACGTGTGTCTGTCCAATTAGTGATTCACGATGAAATACACGGAAATTTGTTTACACCGTGTTTGTACAAAGCGACAAAAGAATTATATAAGTTTAATATATCCTCTGTGCTTTCTCTTTTTTTTTTTTGTAGTTCCTCTCTTTTGATAAAATAGAAACCTCTCCATTCTTGATGATCTTCGAGTGTATTTTGGCCAAGGACATAGAATAAAGATGTAGATAATCTAGCCCAATATTTGTTGTGAATCAGTAGGCTTTGAACTATCTCCTTTGCGAATTCATGTTTTTTTTGTAATTTAATTGAGTCATTTTATTTCTCTTTCTTTTTTTTTTTAGAAAAAGAACTCAATTAAATTCTTTCTTCTTGTTTTGATAGCTTGAAACATGGTTTACTTCAAAGATGAGTCCCTTTCCTCCGGTCAACAAAACTTAGTAATTCTTGACGATGAAAGTAAACTCATAGAGAAAGGGACGATTTTGACGACTCACACACCTCTCATCGGTCGATATGCGAAGCAATGGCCAAGGTTGACGACTCCACTTCACACGGAACAATGGTCTCGAGAAGTTTCATTGAGCAAGACTCCGAAGGTGTGGTCTTTGCAAGCGACCCATCACCGTTGTTCCGACGAACCAAGCTTTCTACCGACGTTAGGCCGCCGCATTATTGAAGGGAAAGCCAAGTGGGGTGACAACGTTCATTTTGCCGGCGAGTTCCGCTTCGTCAAAGGGTTTTGGGAGTGGACGGAAGACGTACTTAGCCGGTGCAAAGACAAGCTAGTCGCGGCCCAAGTATATGATGCCGTATATGCCTCACTATTTACCTACGACCGCAATTCCGATATCATCAAAGCGTTTTGCGAAGCGTGGTGCCCATCTACCAACACTCTTCTAACGTCCTTTGGAGAATTGTCTATTTCGTTGTGGGACGTGCATACCCTTTCCGGACTTCCTATGGCGGGACTCCTTTATGACGAAGTTGTTCCAAGTGCAAAGGAGCTTAACGGGGTTGACGAGACAGGACGAAGACTTGTGCCTCGTTCTTGCAAGTTCCTGTCTTGGCTAGTATTTACAGAGGTTTGAATAAGATTTCCGGCTCCCCAAGGCCAACTCGCGTACATTCTTCATTTCTGATTCATTTTGTTTATAGTTGGATAGCTTATTATTTCAAGACTCACTATCAACTTGTGCAAAGCGTTCGTGGGCCCAAGATGACGCTCTTTTCCGGCGAAGGAGGCGCAAAGTACTACGATCCGCAAGAGGCGAGAAAGCGGCTACACAGAGGCGACTTTATTTCTTCGACTTGCAACATGATTGTGAGGGACAAAGATTTTTTTTATTCACAGACGATGGGCATGCCAAAGAATCTGAAGAAATCTATTTCATGGCCGTCCGTTCGAACTACCTTCCTTTGCGGCAAGGCGATCATTTCGTTGTTGAGCCTATAGCCCTCATCGATTTAGTCGACAATTTGGTTTCTTCCAAGAAGTGCCGGGGATTCTTTCGCAAGATGTTCGCGACGCTTCTTTAGAGGGTGGAATCCGTTATTGGCGCATGTGCATTCTGTCCAAGACTATGGAAAAGGTGTTGTTCCCTCCCATGCCCCCAAATATGAAGAAGTTCTCTTCCGAGGCGTACAAAAGGTGGTGGCTTGGAGTTCATGGTGGCTACTTTGAAGAGAACGTGACGAAGTTACTTGCTTTAGGCCCAAGTCCAAGCTTCTCCAAAAGGCAAGCAGTGCGGTGAAAGATACGCCCAAGATCAACCTCGTGAGCCGGCTATTTCCTCTCCCAAGCGAAATTCTCAAGTGGTTGAACCCTTTGAAGTAGATAAGAAGCGAAGTGTTCCTCGTTCCTTGGAAGTAAGTGGGAGTAGCAACCCTGATCGTCATTGGAAGAGGCCGAAGAGGGACTCAAAACCAATAAACATCGACGTTGCTAATGAAGGCTCAAGTCATGGACCATCGATGTTGAACTTTGTCAAGGAGGTTATTTTTTTTTATTCCTCTTCTTCCTCCTTTTTCTTTTTTTTTTTTTTTTGGTGATAAGATTCTCTCTTGTTTCTAACTTTAGCTGATGCGTCATCGTAGCTCGAAGCTGAGGTCTTAGCCGTTAAAGACGATGAAACTTCTCAAGACAGTCAAGCGTCGACTTTATTGGCTACGACTTGTCCTCTTGGAATGGGGCTTAAGAGAAAACAACCCTCCTGCCCAGCCGTTGTGTCGGTATTTGAAGGCGACAGGTTCTTTCTTAATCATCAAAAGGAGTTCCTTCAGAAGCTGTGGAATGATCTTCTCGTGAAAATATCAAACACCCCAATTGATTTCATCTCATCAATCGAAGACGACGTTTACTTCGTTCTTGAGTCTATGAAGAGTTTTCAGAACTTTGATATCTCAAGCGTGGAAGAATCAATGAATGCATTGTTCGCCAAGGCTGCTGCTTATGATGAGGCGAGGTCGTCGTCTTCTGAAAGGTTATCCAAAGATCTTTTCGACCGGAAGTTGAAGGAAGCCAATGGTCGTCTTCAAGAGGCCCGTGCTAAAGTGGGGGAGCTTCCAAGGTCCAATCTACTACGAACGAGTTGAAGCGTGTTGAGAAGGAGCTTTCGGATTTGAAAGAGCGCAAGAAGAACCTGTGTGCCACTCTGAAGGAAGAAAATCAGCTTTTCCATAGTGCCCAAGTTGGAGTTCGTGAAATTGTGGAGGAAATTGCAGCGCTTGAGAATACTACCCCCCTTAACGATGAAGTAGTTGCGAGTTTGGAGGCTTCAAGGACACACTTGGAAGCCCTCAAGGAAGGATTGAAGGATTTGCGTCCCTTTGCTTGAGATTAGCTTAGGACCTTTTATTTTATCGCATTTGATTTCTCTTTTCTTTGTCCCATGTCACGAACTCCAATGTTTCCTTGAGATTACGTAATAGAAGCCTTTTTTTTTTCTATCTTGCAATCTTTGAGCACGTTTAAGTACTGCCACTCTTGACGATGTAATAAGAGGAATAAAACTCATTTAAGTGTTATGACTGAACTTAGAATATCTAAGCTGCCTACGCACCTCATCAAGAGGATCAAGTCAATTCGTAGTTCAGGGGTACAAAATATTTGTTTGGAGAGGGGAGGGTTGTTCACAGTTTATACTCATGCGGGCCAGGAGCTTTTTTTTTTTTTTTACTTGTTTTTTATTTTTTTTATTTTTGTTTTTTTGTTTTTGTTTTTGTTTTTTTTTTTTCAGGCGTAATACCGCTTCAAGAACTTTTCATTTATCGAGCCTATCTTCAAGCCATCTTCGGTATCCTCTCCTTCAACTTCATTATTTTCAGCTAAGGTGATGTGATGAACTTTGGTAATGTCTTCTCCAACACTGCTGTTAACATAATTGGATGATGCTATGCTTTCTTTGTCATCATCGTCATCAAGCTAAACTTGTGTGAAGACCATTGTTCTTGTTTTAACCTTCAAGACTCTGCCACATGATATGTCTAGAGTTGTGTGGCGTCTCATTCTGGAAGGAATCGAACTTCTAAGTTTCTGTGAGGATGTGATGTTTTCCTTAGATTGTGCAGCCACCTTGGACATGATTTTCTTTTGGTACATCATTCTTTTCCGTGGACCAAGCCTATCAAAGACAGATTGATTGTTAGTCTTTCTATGCATCATTCTTTTACGTGTGCCGTGTCTGTTGAAGACAGACTCTCGTGGATTTTCTTTCCCTTGGTCATCTTCTGTTGAAGAGAGACTTTCGCTGACATGGTTGCTGCTGGCCCTTTTTATGGCGATGCGGATAGGCTTAGGAGGGATAAAGCCAAGACCTACACATGAATCTGGGACTGCGTGCCCTTTTTCCTTTAACATTACTTGGGTGGCGTTGAGTCCATGGAGCCTCTTGTTGGTGGCTTCGGGAGGAAGATTTCCAAGGGCTAATCTTTCTTGTGGATTATACCCGGCTTTAACTAGCAGTTTGAAGGCCTTAGGATCATACCCTTCTCCATCTATAGCCAACGCTTCATGTCCCTCTTCTTCCTTTTGGGTTGAGGACACAAATCCTTTGAGTGGCGGTTTCGATGGTTGCTTCGCGTTGATTTGAGTCAATGGTAAAGTCAGACACTTTGAAAATCCGGCCTCGACAACGGGCTGCTCACTTCTCCTCATGCTTCGATCTTCATGTGACTTCGGTTTCTCTGAGGGTGAAATCTCTTTTCCTCCTTTGGCAGTTTCAACGTAGCACTTGGCATCGGCGAAGTGCGACTCAGCTTCGGTGAAAGGCTTGGTATCACCGAGTACCCTTTTCACTACGCCATTGCGGCAGTATTTGAAGCATTGATGCCATGTTGAAGGGACCACAGAATTTTCGTGCAACCAAGGGCGGCCAAGAAGCATGTTGTAAGAAGTCTTGGTGTCTATAACGTGAAATAGTGCAGTTGACGCCATATCGTCCATCAACAATTCCATCCTTATAATGCCGACAGCCCTTTGTCCTCCTTGGTTGAAGCCTTGAATCATGAGGCGGCTGTTTGCGAGCTCGTACATCAAGATCCCCAAGTCTCTCAAGGTTCGTAGGGGTAAGATATTGACTGTAAAGCCTCCATCGATCAATATTCTGTTCACCTTTTGTTCACGTGCATATCCAGCGACGAACAAGGGGTGGTTATGAGGCTTTGACCCAAGAAGCAAATCTTCGTCGGTGAAGGTAATGGTGGACATGCATTCGTCACTATCAGAGGAATCTTCTTTTCCAGACAGAGCGTCATCTTTGATCGTAGTAGCATTCTCGTGTGTGGTATTATAGAAGGCTTCACTGTCGAAAGACCCACACTTGACCGAGGCCACATTTGCTGTTGTGGTAACTTCTTCAAGAGAGATCTTACCATGGCGGGCTAATTGCATAACTTTGTCTTTGAACACAAAGCAATCTTATATTGAATGCCCAACTAAGCGATGATATTTGCAGTACTTTGGGTCATCCGTTCGTTTGGCTTCTTCAGGTCGCTTTGCTTCGGGTAATTCGATAAGGTTAGTCTCCAACAAGTCATCAAATATACCCGGAACATCGGAATCAAGAAAAGGATATTGCCTTGCTTGCATTTCCTTCAAGGTTAATTTTCTTTGTGGTCTCTCGTAAGGGGCATTATTTTTTAGGATGCTACCATTGTTTGTCTTGCTTCGGAGCTTGAAGGGTGCCACATTCCATGGATTCCTTATTTGGAGCTTCCAAATAAGGTTTGCCCCCTTTCTTGCCTTCTTGTCTTTCCTTGGTTCTACGGGGTTCTTGAACAGGCGGCCCTTCCGCTCCACTCACTGCCATACTTAACTCCATGTCATGTGCTCGAGTGGCTAAGTCTTCGAATGATCTTGGCAGGATCCCTTGGAGAATGTAGCGAAGGCCCCAATGCATCCCTTGAATGCACATCTCAATGGCGGAAGCTCAGATAATCGATCTTTGCAGTTGAGGCTTAGATTCCTCCATCTATTGATATTATCGATAACTGGCTCATCCTTCCACTGCCGGGAATTTGTAAGCTCAATCATGCTGACGGTACGCCTAGTGCTATAGAATCGATTGAGGAACTCTTGCTCTAGCTGTTCCCATCCATCAATCGAACCAGCCTCCAAATCAGTATACCAATCAAATGCGTTGCCTTTCAGTGATCAGACAAACTGTTTGACTAGGTGATCCCCATATGTTCCGGCATTGTTGCATGTTTCGACAAAGTGGGCGACGTGCTGCTTAGGATTGCCTTTGCCGTCAAATTGTTGGAACTTCGGTGGTTGGTAGCCCATCAGCATCTTCAAGCTGTCAATTTTTGGAGTGTAGGGCTTGGAGTAGGTAAAGGATGACCTTGAGCTTCCCTCAATCTTGCTCTTGATGGTCCCTTCGATGAATTCTTTCAATTGGTCCACAAGGATCAATCCATTAGACGAGACTTGAAGCCCTTTTGCAGGTTCATCTTTCTTGGTGTAGTTTTCTTTAGTGGATATTTCTACTTCTTCATGAGCCTCGACTTGTTTTCCTCGAATATGGCTTGCCTCAACATTGTCTGGCTTGTTGATCAACCTAGCGATTTGGGCGTTTTGCTCTTGGACATGCTTGGTAAGTCCTTCGATAGCTCTTGTCAGGCTTGCGATTTGCTCTTCTAAGGTTGTGGCATTCGTCACCATGACTGGGGCCACATTCGTTGTGAAGGAGTAGCTAGACTTGGAGTGAGGAGAGGACGGGGGAGATTTATCTTCATCATCTTCGCTTGCGTGGTTAGGCACGGATATGTCCTTCTGAGCAGACTCAATTGGAGAAGTCATCTGGGAAGATTCCTTGAGTTTCTTCGACATGCTCCTCGTAGTAACACCGAGACTCTTGGTACTTGAACTTGAAGACTTTGTTGTGGTGAGTTTTGGAATTCACCGTCTTCATGACTTTTCCTTGAGTGTCCATTGAAATACTTCAGACTTTGTTGAAGGGAAGAGATGAGAGGTAGAGCGGTCCCACTGGGCGTGCCAAAATTTGTAAACAAATTTTCATGTTCCTGAATTTAACGAAATACGAAAATATTACAAATGAATTTCTTGAATTGAATTGAGTATTTTGTGGGTGCGAAATCTCTACTTGAAAACCTCTGATTCTTCTCTTCAAGAACGTGATCTTTTGACTTCGACAACTTCGGAGGTGAAACTATGACGTTTGATCTCCTTTGACGTAGACTTTGACTTTGAATAACTTTAATTTGGGGGTCGTTGACTTGTTCCCGGATCAAACGCTATAAACTTGACGATATTTGACTTGAATTTGAGATGTTCTTGGTGGATTTGAGACTTTGATCTTCCGCCAAGGTGAACTTCTGTCTTGATAACGTTAATTCACCGGTTTTCAGACTTCTTGTCGAATCAAACGTTGACTTTGGACGATTTCCGCGACGAACGCCTTGAATCTTGCCTAGAACGCCGTGGATCTTCCTTGATTTGCTTGAGAGGATTTCGAGACTTCTTGAATGCTCTCTTGCTTGTATGTGTGTTTGTGTTTTTGCATTAGTTCCCATGACCCCTTTATATAGTTGTCAAAGAGGTAGAGTTGTGGTGAACTTGAACACTTATTTTGTATTATCCCTTTATTTTAATTTAAAGAGATAAATACATTAAATATTGGGGAAGACATGATTCGTCAATTTCGATATTATCTCTTTAATTTTTGTATTTTTTTGAAGAGATAATATGTGAAATATTTGTCTTGACACGTGTCGACCGTTGATTTGATGACGAAATATATATTAAAACATCAATTAATTTAACTATTTATATTTAGAATTAATTTAGTAAATTTCAAAATATAAATAGAAAAATAGAATATAATTGATAAATTATATATATTTTCCACTTGTCGTCATTTGATTGGGCGCAAAAATAATTTGTCTACAGCATGTCTTATGTGATTAGGTTGGCGTTTACATACAGGAGATGATTCACTTTGTATGCAATTACTTCGTGCTAAATACCTGAAAAACTCCAACTTTTTGAATACTAACCATAAACCATATAATAGCTATATTTGGAAAAATATTTGTAGAACTACTTCTTTAGTAAAGGAATCTATTAAATGGATCATTGGCAATGGACATAGCATTAATGTTTGGACTGATATTTGGTGTGGCCAGTTTACTTTGGAATCTCAGGTTCAATCTATTCCTCCTCACATCCAATTTTTAAAGGTTAGTGCACTAATTGATGATGAAAGGAAATGGAATCTGAATGCTATTGAACATTTCATCCCTGATTGCTATTTTAAACAGATCAATGCTTTACCTATTCCTACTTCTCAACAAATAGATACGTTTTTATGGAATTGGGATAGGCTAGGTAAATTTACTATTAAAAGTGCTTATAATTGGCTTTCAGAGGTTAATAACATGTCTAATATATCCCCACATCTACCATGGGATTCTCTTTGGAAGATGAAAGTTTTGCCTAAAGTTCGTTCTTTTACATGGCTAATAAGCCATCTTTGCCTGCCAAATGCAGATTTTCTATACAAAAGGAAAAGACTACAATCTCCTATCTGTTCTTTATGCTCTGAGGAAGTAAAAGACATAGTTCATACTTTCGTTAATTGTAGTTTCTTCAACATATTCGCTAATAACTATCTGACTGAAATTCAACAGCTTAAGGATACGAACATTCTGTTAATAATTCATATGCTTCGGAAAAACAAATATAGGCAATTCCTGTTTATTTTTACACTGTGGCTTATATGGCAGGATAGAAATGCATTCATCTTCAAGAACAAGGCTATCAACATAGATAATATATGGAGGAATGCCAATTTAATAACAAATATTTCTATGTCGAATATCACAAATCTGGAGAATTTTAGGCATACCTTTCATGTTCTTTGCAAGTGGAAACCTCCACCAAACTCTTGGTACAAATTGAATGTGGATGGATCTTCTCTAGGGAATCCAGGACAGGCAGGAAGCGGAGGAATTATTAGAAATTCCGAAGGGGATTTCGTGTTCGCATTCTCGGAATCTCTTGGAATTCAAACAAACAATACGGCCGAATGCTGGGCATTCCGAACAGGATTAGATCTAGCACTTAAATCGAATATACAAAATATCAAAATCGAAACAAACTCTAAATTTATGCTTTACCTTCTTCGCAGGGAGGACAAGGTGCCGGCGGACTTAATCCCTTTGCTCAGGGATATCCGCCTTCTCATCAGTAAGTTTTCAGCCGCGACGGCGGCCTTTTGCTACCGAGAAGAGAATAGGGTTGCGGATTGTCTTGCTCGATCATCGGCGGCAACCAGATCTGAAATGCAAATCTTTTTGGAAGCCCCAGATTTCATACGGGATTTGGTGAAATCAGACAAGGGTTTTTATCACTGTACTCGTCTTACGACCAAACCTTGTATCTTGTCTTTTTATTTGCTATAAATAAAATATCTTCTTGGTGTTGTTCAAAAAAAAAAAGGTAAAATACTAATTTATCCCTCACCTACTCCTATTACATGGATAAGATTAATTGGCCAAGGCTATTTTAGTAATTCGATACGTCCTCATTAATTTGGTAAGTCGGCATTTCCTTTTTTCTTTAACTTCTTTCTTTCTTCTGGTGCTTCTTTTCTGGTAAAGTCACGCCTTTTCTCTTTTTGGCTGGTTCTTTCCTCCATCAAATTCAATTGAGCTATCAGGTCGGTACAGATTTCATCCGCATCAATCTTATAAAGGAGATTGATTTCACAACTATTTATGCAAATCCTGATGCCCGGTAAACATAAATCCTGCCCCAATCCAAGTTTATGATTTATCATAATTAAAAGATCATTGGTTAATTAAAGATGACCTGATTAACCGATGTTTACTTCTGTATTTTCAAAGGAAAAAGTGATGATTATATTATAAGTTTGATATATAAAATTCAAGGTTTAATGTTAATTAATTTGTTAAAACAAAAAATATGAGTGGAAAAGTTAAAAATAAGGGTTAATTACACTTAAATTTCCTCTAAAAATATAAAATTACACTTATGCCCCCTTCAAAAATTCTCCAGTTATACTTGACCTCATTTCATGAGAGTTTGTCGGAAAATGTTTATATCAGCAAAAAAAATTACATAAATTTTTAATTTTGCCTATCATTTACTATTCTTATGTATGTTTTTGTACTTGGGATAAATGTAATGTATATATATAGAGAGAGAGAGAGAGAGGTTAAACATTATTACATTTTTTCCCTTGTAAGGACAAAATTATTACATGGGATGTAAATTGCGGGGTAAAATAGAAAATTTATGTTTTTTTTTATAACATTAGCATTTTTCGTCAAAATACTAACAAAAGAGAGTCAGGTGTAAACGGTGAATTTTCGGAAGGAATGTAAATATAATTTTTAAATTTTTTGGGGGGGAAATGTAATTTCGTATTTCCAATGGCAATCTTAGTTTAATTAACCCTAAAATAAATAATTAATTAATTAATTTAAGATTTGTAAAAAAAATGAGGGACAAAAAAAAAATTGAACATCTAAGTGACCTCTAATAATGTATCGTATAGATAGATGGATATAGACTAAGGCCATGTTTACCGCTCACTATTAGATTAACTGCTATTATATTAACTCCACACTATCTGCTATATTAACATGAATTGTATTATTGTAGAATTTGTTTACTTTGCATACACTATTGGGGACAACATGGTTGGACTATTGGGTATGTTTTCTATATTTTTTTATTTTATAAAATATTAAATCTGGAAATTACTTTTTTTTCCACAAGTTAGACATGATGGGTTGCCCATTATTTCTGCATCTTCACGACCCAATTAGCCAGCCACCCTGCCTTCCCTCATCCGCCGCCTACTACCGTCCAAGCACTCAATTTGGTGAAAAAACCTCATTCAAGAAATGCAGACAACAAGAGTTTGCAGTTGTTGACTTGCTTCTAATGACCCAGTAGCTTCCCGAGTGTTTCTAAGTATGACCCTTGTGGTTTCGATTCTCCAGGACATCATACAACTATTAGCTTGAGAACAAATCTCGTCTATTGTAACTAAGAATGCTTTATTTCTAGTACTTATATTGGTCTTCGATGCAAAAATGTCGCCCTTTCTTGTTGCAATTCCTCCATCTTTAAATATTGTTCAACAGATTCCTCCATCTTTTAATGAAGCTCCTCAATAAATTCAGTTAAAGGGGAGAATAGGCTGACTTTTGAGCTTCAAAGAAAGACACCAATTGAAGGGAGAAATGACAAAATTTGCCCCACACACAAACACAGAAAAAATAATGATTACTTTCAACCCCCAAATCCACTATAAATTAAAAGATCATTTGAAAAATCTAAAGTAAAAGAAAAGCTACATAGGTCAAACGCATCATATGACCAGGTATATAGGCTTCTTCGTGCCGAAATCCGACGATTTTCCTCCATTTTCCCTCCTCCCTCAGCTCCAAGACAACACTAACACAAAGAAAAAGGAGAAATTAGTAATACTGCTAATTTTGCTAAGAATGGACGAATATTCCGTGAGAAAAATAAACAACGAAAGGATGAGGAGGGACCTCGCCTTTGAGCTTCGGAGGAAACAACAATGGAAGAGAGAGAGAGAGAGAGAGAGAGAGAGAGAGAGAGAGAGAGAGAGAGCTTGGTGCTATGCTGCATCTTTATTTTGATATGCTTCGTAACAAAACAATAATTAATAATTGAGTGTAATTTTATTTAAAATCATGGGCAAAATAGACAAAGCAACGGGTGAATGAAGGGATAAAAAAGGAAAAAAAGTTAGTAAAAAACTTGATGGGACCCATCGATTATTAATATTACCTGCCAGCAGCCCATATTATTGTAGGGGGTTGAGTAGTGTTTTGTAGCGGGCCCAACAACCTAGTAGCGGGCCTGCATTTTTACTAGTAAACAGTTCATTGCTACCTATTAATTTGGATATCCAAATTAATATGCCACGGTAAACATGGCCTAAGGCCATCTTTACTTACTTGGTAGGGATTACGGAGTGATTGACAAAACTTTGATTAAAAGTCGGATTAGAGAGTGTAGGATTGTTTAGTGAGTGGTTTACTTGTAATTTTGCAAATGGGATTAAATAATGATTAGCTTTGACTTTTGTGTAGGCAAATAGTGAAATTTGTGTGAAATTATCACTATACCCTTGTATTAAAAAATTGATGATGTGACATGTTGAGTGTAAATGAAGACTTCTACACCCCCTCTTGTACTCCATTTCACCTTCATTGTAATGCATCCACTTTCCCACCGTTGGAGGAGCTTTCGGCCACTATTCTTCAGCAAAGAAAGATTTTGATCGTTTGGTGCATTGGTGGTGCAGAGGTGTACCGGAGTTCATCCCGAAGTCCCCTAACGAAAAAGGTTAGTTCGTTTAGACACCTCCTTCGATAGATAAAAAAATTAATTCCCAGTTATTTTTATCTTGTGTGTTGGCTTAATCCAAAGTTATATATTCGCTTAAAATTTTTAGATGAGTTCTTTGAGTTCTGGTCATGGATGTTGTTACGACTAAGTTGTCGGTTGAAGGTTGATATCCACTTTTGGCCATTTTTAGGTTTTTCTTTTGTTTTTCTCCACCAAAAATATTGCAATGTTTGGATATGTTAGAGCTGAGAAATGATTCCATTATTTCAAAACCCAGTTTAACATACACATGATTAGCTATGTTTTTCTTCAATTTATTATCCTTGCTTATGGGATCCATAATCTCAGTACTTAACCATTTAATATTTCATACAAATGTATATCTTATTTAGGTGAGTACATCCACACGTAGGAAGCAATGTAATTTACGTATTTACGGGCATAATTAATTGCAGTGCATGTGAAATAAAATGTTTGGATTGACACCATCGCCATTTCTCTGTCTTTTGCATTTTGTTCTTTTATCCTACAATTATATTATTTATTAATTTAAGTAGGATTAGAGTACGATTTTGATGTACATATGATATGTCATTTTGTAAGGTAAGACAATTACAATCAATCTTCTAGCCCACTTTCACTCTTTATTGGTAATTACCTTTGGTGACACTGATGAAACATTACTTGTCCGAAATTTCTTATTAATGTAGTTTTAATGAACTGTAAAATTGTATTAGTAAGTTTATGTCATTTGTTGAGACTGCAGATGAATCGCTCGTCAAGTAATCATTCACACAGTCGTTCAACCGGTCATTCATACACTAACTACATGGACAACGATTAACCCGAAGTTGTCCGTATTTGCAAATGTGGGCATGATCTAGTCGTCCGTACATCTTGGACTAACTCAAACCCTGGCCAGCGTTTCCGAAGTTGTTCTGGAGATGCGATATGTATTCGTTAAGAATTGGACCACAATCCTAGTATAATCCCCCATCTCTTTGTTATGTTTGATTTTTATTAACATATTTTGTAAAATTTCAAGGGAAATCAATGTGGTCTGTTCAAGTGGATTGATCCACCAATGTGTCGTAGGTCGATTGAAGTTATACCTGGACTGTTGAAGAGGTTGAATTACCAGGAAAAATAATTGAAGGAATACGGGCAGAAGCTCCGTGGACTCGAGGCACGAGAGGACAATATTATGCTTTATCGTCTTGGTGGGATTGTTGCCTGTGTTATAATACTAGTTCTCCTCATTCTCTATATACGGGCAACGATCCTGTAAATGTAGTATAAAAAAGTATGTAACTTTTTTGTTGTTATGGTGTATGTATTTGAATGTATTTTGTGCACGTGGTTAACCAAGTATGCATTACATATGCAATTTGTGGACATAGACAGTGTTAATATCCCATGCAATAGTATCGGGTAATTACGTAAATATTGTTTATTTTTCCTTGCCCAAAATATTGGTTAACCAAGCCTATCTATGCATTTCAATTATAAATTTAATTGGACTCGATGAACGTAATAGTCATATTTATGAAACACATCTTTGAAAAGCACCACACAATTCAACTATGTAGAAATATATTTATATTGAATTGGAACTCACGTCCTTGTAATTAGGTAGTGCATGGTCGGGATCCCATTAGAAAATAAATAAAAATCTAGAAATGGGATATAATTAAATTTTTAAATAAATTAAATACAATTACTACACATTGTAATAGGAGTAGTTGGAGGTGTTTCTATATAAACCCCCATTCACCTATTGCCATATGTATTCTTCCTCACTTCTCAAGTGCTACATTTTCCCTCTTTTTGCTTCACTCCCCTTCTCAAAGCATTCCTCTTTGAAAAAGTACTAGTTATCTGTAATGGCTGGAGATGGTTTTTACTGGCAACACAAAATGTTGTACTGTGAGCATTGGACCCCTGAAATCGAAGACACCTTCATCCAGTCTCTGCTCGCCCACCACCGCAAGGGGACATTTCACCACGATCGGGTTAACTGTCATACTATTCTTTGTGCATTGTTCGACATAAATGCTCGCTATGGATCAACTCTGTCTTACTCTTAC
Organism: Sesamum alatum; assembly: GCA_034509735.1. NCBI lineage: Eukaryota > Viridiplantae > Streptophyta > Magnoliopsida > Lamiales > Pedaliaceae > Sesamum > Sesamum alatum. The sequence goes on along the minus strand of JACGWO010000001.1, from coordinate 18,154,275 downwards.
TGTCAACGTCGTTTAGCCAAGCTCAAAATCCGGCATCATGTTTTCTCATGGGTAACCAATCTAGTAGCAGTGGAATGGGATCCAAAAAAAAACATAATCTCGGCAGATACGTATGTATGGGAGCAAATTGCAAAGGTATGACGATGTAATTTTCTTTTCATCATTTATGGTTTCGATAAGGCATGGAAAATACGGCCAACCTCATGGAAAATATTTGTGCATGACATTTTCATAGTATTGGTCGTGTTTTCCATTTTTTAGGCTAAATCAATTGGTAAGTGCTACGTGAAGGCACCCGAGCCGCAATGGAGTGCATTATGGATTTTGTTTGGGGAGTGGGCTGGCGATGACTCAGACGAAGACGAGTCCGTCTACTTTGATCATGCGGGCACTTGCTTGGATGACGAGTGGGTCAATTCTAAAGCACCACCGGCCGATGACTCGTATGGAGACTCCTCGTTTGGCCACGATGACAAAGTGGAACGGGAAGAACCCTCTTGGTGGGCCTTTGTCCAAGAATATTATGCTTCTGATTCAGGCACTGGAAGTGTGAACACCCAAACAAGGATCATTCGGCGACCGGCCACAAGTGGTTTTGCTACTCCTCCACCGCAAAGTCCCAACAGTCCTGTGAATACCCCAAGCTCCGTGTCATCGAATGACCCTGACAGTGAGGCAAATACACCTTCTCCGTACATCCCTAAGTACCTGCGCCGCCGCCAGCCGAAGAAGCCAAAGTTCTAGTACTATGGACATAAGTTGTCATGAAAATCTGTATTGATGCATAAGTATTCCCTATCGAATTTGGTTACTCGTACCATTTGATATTGTCACGTTTTGGGTGTACCCCATGGCCGTTTACATAGAATTTTCAATGTAAACGTTGACTAAAATGATGCTAAATCTCCAGGGATGTGACACAGTCGTAGCTCATTTAACCTTGTAATCTTGCAATGTTTTGAATTAATGAATCGGCATTATTAGCGCATATACATTTGCAACTGTTTTTCCTTTAGTTAAACATAATTTATTTTTTGATTCGCTTGGCTATCAAATTAAAATCTTCGACGATGGTTTTGTATTATAAAAATTCGTACGTAAGAGCCCTTTATATATCTTCGATCCACGGCCAAAATCATGCATGGAAAGACATCTAACTTTTACTTGTATTTCTTTCACTTTTATATCTCTATAATATTCTTCGAGCAATATAAGATAAATGAACATATTTTCTCTTAATCTACTTCTTCAATTAAATTAATATCTCTTGTAAGTTAATATTATTTGAAGTTAAATAATATCATGAATATCTAATAATATAATGAATATTATTAGATACAAAGATACTTCCAATATATATAAAATAAAATATCCTTCCGGTATAACATAATTTTGGAACACATGTACATTACAAAGACACTTGAACCTTATTGTTGGGTTAGATCAATTTTTAAACACAATTATTTACTTCGAATTTTGTTATAACTAATAATTAACAATAATTTTTTGTGTTGCAACATACATATAAATAAATATAGCATAACTATACAAAAATTTTACACATGTACGTGAGGATTCAAAGAGAGGGTTCAAGGTGAGGACTCATACACAAAAAAACATGCATGGAAAGCCGTATGGATTCTAGTGAGGATTACACACAAATATTAGCAATTACCTTAAAAAATAAAAATTAGCATCCGCCAAAATACAAAGTGGGAATTGAAATTGAGGATTCAAACACATATAGGAACTAAACAACAAAATGAGGATATTCGTAGTCAACATAGGAAACGTGAGGGGATGGCCAAAAATTTTTTGAGAAGACATTACTATGATGCCTTCCATTGAATTGGTAGAAACTTTTGGCATGGGGTAGGTAAATACACAATTACTCTATCCAACCTCCCAACACCTTATTTACTATTGGTAGGTAGGATTAGACTTGATAGGAATTTTGGATTGACATGCCATTGCATTGAGCCTTGTGTCCCATTACTTGCATTCATCTAAAATCTCTTCTTGCACCTATATAATGCTCCTCTAATGCATCTATTTGCTCATTGCATCTCATTTACTTGGTAGCACTACAATATTCCTATTGCATTCTACACTTACAAAACCATAGCTCAAAGAATCACATGGATGCCCCTCAACCGAACCATCCCGTCCCTGCACTTCCGGCACAAGCAGCTCCGGCTGTGCCGGCACCCCCTCCCAGAGTCACTATTTCTATAACGCAAGATGGACGAAGAGGCATGAAAATGCCTTCGTTCAGGCGTTATACTATCAAGCTCTAAAAGGCCACCGACAACTCTCACGTACCCCTAACATGCATTCGTTGAACCATGCACGAAGTATATAGTCTTCAAACGAAGGTTTGAGCGGCTCCGTTTAATGTATACAACTTTCAAGAGTATACTAGAGTCACCTGGGGTCATTTGGGATCGTTAGAGGAATGTTGTCTTGTTCGACGAGGATCGATGGAATGAGCTCGTAATGGTATGCTTTCATGTATCGGCTTATAACCTCCAACATGCTTCATTCATTGTATTTTTTCCATTATACACCATGCAGAATTTTCCCTTCAAGGTAAAGACATATAACTTCTTTTTTTCCCTAGGCCAATGAATTTGTGAATACCTACCGTTTCACGGGGGAGCCCGATTGAAGGAGCTCTCGGCCATCTTCTCGACAGGACGTCCCGAACAAGGCCCCAATGAACCCGTAGACATATTAAGTGACGAGGCGGAGTCCGGTGGAGAGAATGTCGAAGGAACCGATGAGAGCACTGTTTTCGATTGAGCAAGTGGTTGGTTCTAGTAGTAGTCCATTTAGACACCTCCTCTGTTGTTTTCGATGCTATTTCGCCTTATGAAATACGCTGGTTTTGTTTAGGAGGAGGTGGCTCCGCAAGTTAATGTAGTCTTTGTTAGGTGGAAGTTTTAGATGGAAGAAATAGCTATGATGGTTATCTTTTTTTTTTTTTTTTTTAGTTGTGTTTGTAATGGTGACCAAACCAAGATTCATTTGGATCTTGGTTTTGGTCATTTATGATGCCTATATATATAAATCTTATGTTTTCATACAATGTGCGTTACTGAATTGGTAACCCGGTTCTTTGTTGTTATTAGATGAGAATGTGGCTACGTTTTGTCGTACGACTCGGTTAAATATTATCCAAGATTTTTAAATGAACATTCACTACCATACATATGAAAAAATTTAGAGTTTTTGGAAGATGAATTCAAGTTGGAGCGTCTTGTCGTTTTTACATAAATATGAGCCCTAACTTGATTTATAAATGTTGATATATAATCGAGCCAATAGTGCTATATACATAATCTGCAAGAAGTTATCAATTTTAAAAAAAAAATTGAGTGTCAACAAAAAAAATTGTACGGGTTAAGTATTTTGTGGTCAATTATAATTATGCATGGCGAAAACAACCAATGGGTTTGTTAAATTTAAATTATAAATATAAATATTATTACGTTTCTATTTCTAAAAAAAATTACCTTCCTAGTAAATTCAATAATAAAATTGCGTGGTGGAGAAAAAACCAAATTTTTTGTTATATATATATATATATTTATACATATATAGCTCGTTAGGTTTCAGTTTTAAAAAAAAAAAACGTTTCTAAATGTATACATATTTTTTACTGCCACTTTTATAAGTACATATAAACATACTAATTATAATGGTATACAAACATACTATTTATAATGGTATACAAACATACTAATTATAATGGTATAAACGTAGTAATTATAAATGTCATTCGAACCAAAATTATATATAAACAGTTTGCTCTTGCCACCAACAAATTATGTATATTTTTTTCATGCACAAATATATATTTTTGAACTTCATGACTCATGTGTAATGAAATATAAATAGAATTATTATTTAAATAATTCCTTTTTTTGTGCGTTTTAAAAAAGCGTAGTTACCAAGAAAAAATGAACAAAAATGTTTTAGTCTCCGAAATGCAAATTTCTAATTCATACGGCTAAAAATTCTAATTGAAGGAGCAAACATATGACGGAGCATTCATCCAAAAATAATATACCCATATATCTTGGTCTTAGAAAAAGTACATGCCCAGAAGATAATATTGCCAATCGTAGCATCCATACGAGTCTTAGTATCATAAAATTCATTGAAATACAACACCAATCGGTGGGATCGCATAATAAGGTTCGACATGAGTAAATGTCTTCATAAAACGTAAGTTAAGAATACATAAAAGTTAACATATTAATCCGTCAAATAGACTCACACGTGGACGTCTTCAACGAGTGACACGGGTTACATCTTACCATCAAGCATAAGGCGAATCATGCGAGCTATTGCGTCTTCGGGTAGGCTGAAAAACAGATCCATCTTTTTCGAATTTTCTACTAGGCGATCAGATAAAAGTATTTGATCGTTCAAGTCTATTCCTGCCACTTTCCCAACTGCCTCGTACACCGATGAACGTTTCTCAATTTCATCAAAATCAGAAAAAAGCTTTTTGCTTAATTCGCCGAGCCTCTCATTTGCAAAATCACATAATGTGTTAACAGCATTTGTCAACCCATCGTCTTGGACGATCATCTTTGCCTTTCTTTTCTTTCCGGAACTCCCAATCTTTTTTTGACTAGCGGTTGATGTGACGTTTACCTCTACATTTCCTTGTGTTTCCCCGGCTGTCACATTGTCATTTCCGGCATACCCTGTATTTGGGCACCACTCAGCTGTCGGGACATAACAGTCCTGCATGTCGTCCTCAACCCCATCGTCCGCTAAATTGACCACAAGGCGGGGGGTCATTTGTGTATTGTCCCACCACTATAACGTCGCCTACAGCACGATCCCTACCGAAGATCTCACGCCATGCAGGGAAATAAGGCCAATATTTGTAACGCACTGTACGTGCACTTGGATCCACCTGTTTGGTGTAATAGATGAGAGCATGTATTGCATAAATCGTAAATTGATATGCACTTGTACAGAAACAACTACAAAAAATTACTAATTAACTTGCAAAACTCATCCCATACATCTTGCGAATCCACGGTAATCATGCTACGACTATCATCCCAACCGAACCCACTCTTTGACATCATAGCCGTCAGCGTCCCACAGTTTTTTTTCCAGACGTGTATCTTTGAGTTAATGTGTGGTTCGGCCCGTATATCCGTATTAGGGAATTGCTTCATCATGAGAGCCTCAAGTTGGTTCAAGTATCCAGCCCTAAACCCATTCTCACATTTCCAACCAGTCGTAACAATGGAACGCAAGGCATTTACAAGTACCTGCTCTTCGCGTTGTGACCATGAACGACGAGTACTTGCCTTCTCAGCCTTTGCTCGGCAACCATGAGGTTTGCTGCTTCCTTCCTCGTCGACAAGCGTCATGTGTTTATCAAAAAAAGCGTATGTACACTGTTTAAAATTCCATCCCCATACAAAAAGGTAAGATTATTCATACGGCTAAAAGGTCTCAAAACTTCATACGAAATCAAGAAAACAATGATTTAACCAACAATCAAATGTAGTCAAACATAACATCCATTAATACATTGAACAATAACATATCAAATACAGACTTCGAAAGAAATACACAGAATCGCATTTCTCATGCAATGTTTCATCATTTATATGGTCATTTCGTGGACGTCCTACTTCAATTATAATAATTCGTTCAATGGTGGGTCAACCACTCATTCCACATGTTTTCAGCCAACCCATCACGCCAAGCATTCCAAGCGGGCGACACTTCCATTGTAGGACCACTTTCAGAAATTTGATCCATACTCGAGTCACTGTCATTCACTATCTCGGGTTCCAGTGGGTCATCAGGCATCTCCATTCGTAAAAAGTTATGTAATAAACAACACGCAACAATTATACTATTTTGCACTCTGATTGGGTAGTAAGAATGGCTACGTAGTATACCCCACCGTGCCTTTAACAACCCAAACGTACGCTCGATGATATTCCTAGCAGTTGCATGACGGAGGTTAAACAATTCACGTGCATTTTGTGGTCCTCCCGCCCCCCTATCCCACTCTTTTAGGTGATATCTGATTCCCCTATACAGCGTTAGGAACCCATCTACGTTGTTGTATCCATTGTCGCACAGGTAGTAAGTTCCTAATATAAGAAGGAAATTACGCAACGTTACAAAGCTATCCGCATAGAATTTAAATTATGGAAATGCACACTATGTACACTATAACAAGATGTATTGTGAATGGCTAGTATCTAAAAAGAATATACCCGTAGGAATCTGGAGTCCGGTCGTCCGATGTAGAGCATCTCGCAGGACACGTCCATCTGTCGTGCTCCCCTCCCAACCGCTCAACACATAAGTGAATATCCCGTCCATGTTACAGACACCTAGAACATTAACTGAAACTTGACCCTTTCGATTACGGTACCGTCCTTTGTCAGTATCTGGGACGCGTACTGCAATATGCGTCCTGTCCAAAGCGCCTAGACATCCCTTCTCAGTACGCAAAGGAAAAAATTAGTAAGTTTCATTGTCAACAATAATGTCTACGTATAAATAAATAACGAAATTATTTAGATGATACATTAACGTTGTGAAATACCTTAAACCAACGCCAACGTTGTTCTGGGTGATCCTCCGTTACGTGTTGAGGACGTGCCAACAAAATGGAACTCAAACGCAAAACGGCGTTCAACACTGAGTGAAAATGTTTACTAACTGTTCGACCACTACAGATGAAGTCATGCTTCACAATGCAATTTTTCTTGTGGTGTGCAATCACACTGAGAAACATTGCAACTTGTTCAACCACAGATACGTGAACAATGTCTTTTCAACCCACCGGAAATTTCTAAGAGTTCACATAGACGGCCGAACGCATTCCTTGTCATACGTAGATTATCCAAACATTTGGTATCACTATACTCGATTATCTGTCTAAGATGCTTCAGCTGATCTGGAACTCTATGGGTCAAATGGTATCTACGTGTAGTGACCAAAGGACCCAATCGACGCCTTTTTTCCCGACGCCGAGAAACACAACAAAACAAGTACAAGGCGAATAGAAGTTCAACGACAACTAGATGTATAGCATAGAAAATCTTTAATCTTTGTGCCTATTCATCCTACAAACATATGGAGAAGACAAAATATGTGTGTCCGTATGTTGATTTCAAACAAAGAGAGAGGAACGGATGCAGTTGGATTAATCGAAAATTTTGTACAATTAAGAACTTAAGTATACACTTTCAGATGTCATAACAGCCAATAAATGCAAGTAAGGGTAAGTAGATCAAATTCATAATAGGGTAGAGCATAAAAAAAATTGCATAATAGATGCAATTAAGGGTGAGTAGGTAGCAACTCAAATGTCCTAAAGCTGAAAAACAATAACACGCAAAATTATCCAATTTCACACAAACAGGAATCGGCCGGTTTCAACGGTGTCATTTATATTAGAGTAACCACTACAACAACGCATTTAAATCAATAGAAGTTCAGAACGAGCAAAGTTCATGACGAATGGAAATATTATGAGAGAAGTTCATCTTCGGGAAATCTAGAAACAGAAATATTGCACTTTCAGTTTTGGAGACCGAACTCGGACCTTAACTAGATTTGTTCAATGCGTCAAGCTTAGCTTCCTGCCTCCTAATACACCCACACCCGAGCCACGAAACTAACCTGCTGTTGCACTTAAAAAAGCATGAGAACGGTGATTGAAAGAGGACAACAATCAAGGGCTTCACGACGGCAGTAAATGTCGAGATAATGGCCTCGCAATTCTTAAACTCAACACAATAAAATTTTCAGAAAACAAACCGGTACCTTCCAACACCGACGAGGAACGAACCCGCTTTCACCAATTTTTGAGAGTAAGATGTATGAGAATAGGGTGCCGGCAAGAAATTGAAGGAGCAAACCAAGGATGAACTTCAATAATGGAGGAGGAAGGGAGATTTTTTGGTCAAAAACTTAGCTGCATGTCTTGTCCAATCAATAGGGGTTGTTTTGTAAATAATGTGAAATGTGTGGGCATTATAGGTATATATTTTGTTAAAATTGAGGTCAGAATGTGAATTCCAAAAATTGTCCAGCCACATGGACAAATCGGATTACTTAATTTGGGGGGTGATTCCAATCATACTACAAACCTAGAAAGTCACGGGTTTCCAGGATAATTTTTGGGCCATGCAAAAATGAAATAAATAAGAAAAAACATAGAAAAAGGAAGTTAATCATGGATTTTCAGGGGAATCAAAGATGGCCTAAGAGTATATACACGCAGGACGCCTATTTGCACCCGAGCAAATAAAGCTGGTGCACTCGCTGTTCGACGAGATTTTCGCCAGCATCCTCTATAGAGGCGCGCGTAGTTGCCCTCCAGCTATATCAAAAAGTGGGCGCTTAGAGTGAAACAATCACTGTTCGATGAGGCGTGAAGCACAAAACGAACATCCTAGCGCCTTGTTACAGGTAAAGTCATTTGTAAAATTTTTGCCCTTTTGGTGTTGAATCTTGTTGCCTGAGTTAGATTGATGGCCCCTCCCAAGTGTTTGATGATTCTACCCAAAGAGATATGAGAACATCTTGTGTATACAATTAGCCGAGAACTCCGTCCAGTTTTGTGTGCTTGACAGTTGAGCAGTGGAAATGGAAAAGGGGGATCTGGGTTCTTTTCGGGTCCCTAAAGGATGCATGCAAATGTTTGAATCTTCATTCAGTGGCAGAGATTAAGGACGGTAAGATCCCTGATTGGTTGTTGATAGAGGTGCTCGTTAGGCTGCCTGTGAAGCTTGTGTTTAGGTTGAAAACTGTTTCCAAGCATTTTCTCTCAGTAATTTCAGACCCCTTATTCGTGCAAACCTATGTTTGCCGAGCCCCATTGTTTTCTCAATTGCAGCCTTGGACTGTTATTGACCGCTTTATGACATAAATGATTTTAGTTCTTATTATGAGAAGCTGGTTGAGGATTTGTACTCTCCTGATCTCTTGTGCACCAACTTTTATGAGTTTCCTTTCCCACGTAGTCAGCAGCCTCAAGCCGATACCTATAGCGTTCTTGGAGTAAGCAATGGTTTAGTGCTATATGGTGCCCATGAGCTGGAGGGCAGGTGGATTGCCCATTATAACATCTACAATCCTGTGACTAAGCAATGCATTGCTCTCCCCCCACCCCCTTGTGGCAATGATAATGCTGGTTGGGGTTTCGTCAGTCAAGTCGAAAACGGCATTGCCAAGAGTTATAGAGTCGTGCGCCTTAACTTGTGTCTTGGACGAAGGAAAGTCATAAGGTTCCAAGTATTTGTTTCTGAAATTGGTCAGTGGAAGAAGTTTAATGTGTATACAGAGTTAAAACTTGCAATAGTGGACGAGAAGCTGCCTGCTGCACTTAATGGAGTTCTTCATTGGTTGACTTGGAAACATGAGATAATTGCATATGATCCTTTTGGAAACCCTGAATGCTTGCGTGTTATTGCATTGCCTGGTGATAAAAGTCTAACAACATATTATGGTAGTGGGATCGATGCTTTGTGTGATGTTCATCACGGACAGTTGAGATACTTAAAAGCAACTAAAGCGTCAGATTTCTGTAATCTTACAGTTTGGGCTCTGAATGACTATAGTTCTGGAGATTGGCATTTGCAGCATGAAGTCAAGTTCTATGATATCATATATGATGCCTTTTTTCATGGCAAAAAAGTGCGGCTTTATCCCATATCTTTCCACCCTTTTGATCCTGACATCGTTTATTTGGAAAGTCACAGTATCATTGTCTCATACCACTTCAAGACTCGAAGATTGATCGCTCATGGTCAACCTCTAAATCGCTCGTGGTTGGGCTTTTTGCTTGTGATTCCACCATGGCCTATATCTATTCCCTCTTCTGGCATTTGCAAGGGTTGATTGATTCAATGATCTTTTATCCAACTTGTCACAGATTATATGTTTTCTAGGAAAGAGTAGTTCTATCATCTATGTACTTATGATGACTGGTCTGTAAGACAACTGATTTATTAGATCTGCATGGTTAAGTTTGTAAATTATCTTAAATGTAGGTCTGCATAGTAGGTGGGATTTTGTTGGGTTGATTATATTTGAATCCGCTCCAAATAGCTGCACTTTATCCCCTTAAAATTTTAAAAATTATTCTTAGACCTTGTTCCCTCTGTAAATTCAAACAGAAGTGAGGAAATTATCATTTTATACATGATTGAAATTAGTTAAAAAATAATTAAATAATGAATTTGATAAATGATCATTTTGGTCCCTGAATGCATTGATAATGTTTGTATGCGGTGATTTAAGTATGTTTATATAAGTCGAAGATGTGTCTTTGTTAGGTTGTTCTCCCCACCCCCCACCCCAATGTTTGAGAAGATGCTTGGGAGATAATTAATAGGGATAATTACATAATTTTCTTGAGGTTTTGAGTAATTACATATAGAATTTTTGTGGTTTGAAAAAATTGCATCTAGTACTCCCGAAATTTGCTTACATTTAACAAAGAATTCCCTCCGCTATTAAAAATTCACCGAATTTGTTGATATTAACAAAAAAATTGGATGAAAATCTATATTTACCCTCGATTGGTTTATTACTGACTTAATTAATGCCAGTCAAACAAATCTTTTTCTGATCAAAGTATCTTATACATCTTCATATGTTAATGCATGTGAAGAGGTATATGTTCACCCTTATAAGGGTAGTTTAGTCAGAGTTGACCTACAATAAGTCGGCAATAAGTCTATCGAGGATAAATATGAACATTCATTCAGTTTTTTGTTAATATTAACAAATTAGGTGAATTTTAACTAATTGGTGGATCTATTTATTAGACAGAAGTAAATATCAGAGGTATTAAAAAATAATTTTTTCAAATTAAAAGGAATTTACGTATAATTACACCAAATTTTAGGAAAGAACGGTGTAATTATATGTCCCTAATTAATATGTAGATTCATGTTAGTGTATATTCAATTAATTACAATTTGATTTCCTATATAATGTTAGTAGGTGCTTTTTGTTAATAAAGTTTCTAGAGTTTTATGACAATGTTTTTTACGTTGTTACTAATAAGGGTGTGTTCTGATTTTTGAAAATAGTGATAATATATGGGACATTTATAACCTTGAATTGTATGTTTATAAGATAGCAATAACATATATGATGTATATAATAGTAATTACAATTTACTCACAAGGGCATAAGAGTAATTTTTGGAATTTACCATATGGTAAAATATATGCATTCTATCACACCATAAAATAACCAAATCACTATAAATACAAGATATATTATTTTTTAATCCTAAGTTACTATTCATTGATTTGACTACTCATATAATATTTCTCTCTCTAAGGACTTGGGGTGTAATTGTGTCGAGGCAATCTTTTCCGATTAATCCTTCACTAAAAATCACTACCACATCATTAGCGTCGTCTGTGGGAAACATTGCCCCGACATTGAGAATGCAAATCAGGTCACGAGCACGCGACGTTCAAGGGATGGACATTGCCCCAGAGACTCATGATAACGGGGAAGAACTGCACCCACCCCATGCACAATCACCACCCCATGGACAAGATCCCCCGAACGGAGTGGCTGGACCACCTCTTAGCCAGGAACCACCCTATGAACAAAACAGCCTCGGAACGAAGCCCCCCCTCTAGGAGGCGCCCCACCCGAAGGAGCAACGATCCAGCTGACGCAAGAAGCATTGTTAGCGCTGATCCAAGACGCTACCACTTGTGCAGCCGCACAAACACTGGCACAATATGCGAACAACCACCCCATGAACCCGCCCCCTCCTTCCCCTCGTCGAAGTCGAGAAGAATCCTCGGCTCCCGAGGGGAATGAGCAGAGACGGGAAGAGGGGTAAACAGCAGAGTTTCTAGACCAGAGGTTGCCCAGGACTCGGACCAACGCCCCCCACAATCAAGGCAGCCCACGGCACCTTTACCTTCAAGAGTGATGGAGGAGCCCTACCTCCCCTTGGCAGTGGCCCCCCCAAGGCGTAGTCCTTTCAGCTCGGCAATCCTAGTCGAGGCCCTCCCGGCGGGGGTGAAGGTCTCGAACCTCTCAGAATATGACGGCAGGAGAGACCCACAAGAACATCTAGACAAATTCTACGCTAAGATCGATTGGTATGATTTGAGTGATGCGGCGTACTGCAAAGTCTTCCGCACCACACTCTCAAAACGCGCTCTAGCTTGGTTCAACCAACTGCCCGCTGGAACAATTTCCAGCCTCGAGCAGTTGACACAACACTTCCTACATCATTTTTCTATGAACAAGAAGGTCCCAAAAACAGCCGCGTACCTATTCACTATTCGGCAGAAGGAAAGAGAGTCGCTGAGAGACTATATTCAAAGATTTGTGGAAGCAATGCACGAGGTGCCCCACATCAACCATGAGTTGTTGGCCAGCATTGTCCAACAAAACTTACTCCCAAGAAGATTCAAGGAGTCGATAGCCGGAAGCCCCCGACCACTTTGGAAGATTTACTTATGCGATCACAAAAATATATCAGAATAGAGGAGTCCAAGACCGCAGATCCTTCCCCCGGTTTCAAGAGGAAGGGTAAGGAAGAAGAAATTGAGCCGAGAAAAGAAAGAAGGAGCGTAAGCACCATCCGCCAACTGGATTCACGCACTACACTCCTCTTAACGCCTCTAGAGGAGAAATTTCGGTGGTGGCCGAACAACAAGGGTTGATCAACCAATGGCCAAGGAAAATGAAAGACAACCCCAAGAGACTTAAATCGGACAAATATTGTCGTTTTCATCGGGACAGGGGGCACACGACGGAGGACTGCCACCACCTCAAAAACGAGATAGAAAAAATTGATTCAACGAGGATACTTGAGGGAATACGTGAATCAACGTCCGAGAGGACAAGCATTCAATCAGGGGCCGAGTCGCACCCCCTCTAGTCGACTCCTGCCCAAGACCCGAACGGGGACAACCTCCCCACAGCAGGAGTCATAGCAGTGATTTCGGGAGGCCCGGTAGGCGGGGACTCCGGAAATGCAAGGAAAGCGCTAGTTCGGGAAACAAGAGGAGCCCATCGGCAGACCCCAATTCAAGTCCACACCGTTGGCATAGAGAAACAAGAGGAAATCTCCTTTACCTCGCGAGATGTGGATCCCAGGAGAGATCGGAACAACGATGTCTTGGTAATTTCAGCGACGCTATCCAACTTCTGGGTCAAGAAAGTGTTGGTAGACAGCACAAGTTCAGCGGACATTATATTCTACGATGCATATGTCCAACTGGGGATCGACAATGCCCAATTGTGGAAAATTAACACCCACTCACCGGGTTCAGCGGAGAGATGATCGAACCATTGGGGAGGTGACGTTACCACTTTCATTGGGCTCCTACCCTAAAAGATCGACTAAGATGGTGAAATTTCTCGTGGTTAAAGCGTCGTCCGCTTATAATGTCATTTTGGGAAGGACGAGTCTAAACCTCTTTCGGGCCATAGCATCCACATTCCACATGAAACTTAAGTTCCCAACCCCGGAAGGAGTGGGAAAGGCCATGGGGGATGAACGAATGGCGAGGAAATGTTACGCGAACACCCTGAAGAGGTCAAGGGAAAAGTTGGATAGCCGAGGACCAAATGAAAAAGAAAAAAGGATTATGACAAATGCAAATTCCGAAGCATGGGAAACGTCTGAGGATCCCATGGAAGCGAAGTTTAGAGAAAAGAGAGTGGAAGCCATCGAAGAGTTGAGGGTAATTAATCTCGCATGGGAAGGCGAGGGAAAGAAATATGAAAATAGGCACCACAATGAGCCCCCTTGCAGAGGAACACCTGAGTCGTTTCCTTAGAGAAAATCAAGAAGTGTTCACATGGAGTATGGGAGACCTCCAGGGGATTTCACCCGATGTTGTTACGCACCACCTCAGCTTGAACCCCGACACAAAACCCGTGAAGCAAAAGAAGAGGATGTTCGGAGCAGAACGAAACCAAGCCATAAAAGAAGAAGTAGATAAGTTGTTGAAGGCCAAGTACATAGGCCCCGTGCAATACCCGGAGTGGCTAGCTAACATAGTGTTGGTCCCAAAACCAAATGGGAAGTGGCGTCTGTGCATCGATTTCATGGACTTGAACAAGGCGTGCCCGAAAGATCCTTTCCCCTTCCCACGGATCGACCTGCTAGTCGATTCCACCTCCGGGTGAGAAATGTTGAGCTTCTTGGATGCCTACCAAGGATACAACCAGATTCCGTTGGCACCAGAAGACCAAGAGAAGGCAAGCTTTGTAACGGACCAAGGGGTCTTTTGCTACAACGTTATGCCATTCGGACTAAAAAATGCGGGGGCAACATACCAGCGACTCGTCAATCATATGTTTCAGAATCAAATCGGCCAGAACATGGAGGTGTATATAGACGACATGTTGGTAAAAAGCGTGAAGGAGGAAGACCACGTCAATGACTTGCAGGAATATTTTTCAATATTGAAATCATATGGTATGAAACTAAATCCAGCAAAGTGCGCTTTTGGGGTGCACGGGGGAAAATTTTTAGGGTACATGATCTCGGAAAGAGGAATAGAGGCTAACCCGGAAAAGATTAGTGCCATCATGAATATGCCCCCGCCCAAATCGATTAAGGAAGTGCAGAGGCTAGCGGGCAGATTGGCAGCCCTTAATCGATTCATCTCGCGGTCTGCGGATAAAGGCCTTCCTTTCTTTAAGGTCCTCCGCGGAGCCGCAAAGTTCGAGTGGTCAAGCGCCAACCAAGGGGCGTTCGACGAACTGAAAAGATACTTAGTGTCGCCGCCGCTGTTAACGAAGCCCAAAACAAGAGAAGTCCTAAATCTCTACCTAGGGTCTCAGATAGCGCAGTCAGTTCAATCTTGGTGCGACAAGAAGGCAAAGAGCACCACCCAGTGTATTACGTGAGTAAGGTGTTACAGGGGGCAGAGTGCAGGTACTCACAATTCGAAAAGCTAGCCCTCTCCTTAGTTGTGGCAGCAAGAAAACTAAGGCCGTATTTTCAGTCGCACCAGGTGATTGTCTTGACAAATCACCCCCTGAAACAAGTCCTATCTAGCCCGGATCTCTCCGGAAGAATGGTCAAGTGGGCGGTGGAGCTAAGTGAATTCGGACTAGAATTTCGGCCAATGCCAACCATAAAAGCGCAGGTATTGGCTAACTTCATCGTGGAGTTAGTGCATGACGAGGCAAGCAATTCCGCGCCCACCTGGAGCTTATATGTGGACGGATCATCTACATCCGAGGGAAGTGGTGCAGGAATAGTCCTAGAAAGTCCACAAGGAGATAAGCTGGGAGTATGCTATTAAATTGGAATTCCCCACATCAAACAACGAGGCCGAATATGAAGCATTATTAGTAGGGGGAGAGTTAGCATTGGCCGCTGGAGCAAGAAAGATTGTTATCTATAGTGATTCACAACTAGTGGTGAACCAGGTTGAAGGGTCATACGAAGCGCGGGGTGAAAAAATGGCCAAGTACCGCCTGAAGGCCAAAAGATTGCTTGAGAGATTTGAGGAATCATCCATCATACAAAGTGGCAAGAAAGGATAACATCTTGGTCGATCAACTAGCCAAACTAGCAAGTTCGATGGCGGCAATTCGAAGTAGAAGGATTACTTTTCTCTCTTCAGATCGGGCCGCCATGGAGGGGGAGGTGGACGTCTTGTGCACAGATCCGACACCTGCGAGTTGGAAAGATGAGATCATTAAGTTTATAACCGAACGGACAACACCCGAGAACCAAAAAGAAGCTCGAGCTTTGAGAGTGAAAGCATCCCGCTTCATGATGATTGACGGTGAACTATACAAGCGTGGTTTCTCGCAACCCTTCCTGAAATGCTTGATCCCAGAAGAAGGGAACTATGTCCTGAGGGAAACACAAGAAGGAATTTGCGGAAATCACCTCGGAGGAAAGGCACTAGCGGGAAACGTTTTGAGACAGGGTTTTCTTTGGCCCACTATGCTTCTACACTCCCATGAGCTGGTGGTGAAACGATGTCGCGCATGCCAAGAGCATGAAAACATCAACCATCAGCCGACCACACTAATGCAGCCCATCGAAAGCCCCTGCCCATTTGATCAATGGGATTAGACTTGGTCGGACCGTTTCCGCAAGCAACTGGGCAGAGGAAGTTCCTAATTGTGGCCGTTGATTACTTCACGAAGTGAGTAGAAGCCGAACCCTTGGCCAAGAATATCTGAGAAGGACGTAATCAAGTTTCTCTGGAAGAACATCGTATGTCGTTTTTGGCATCCCTCTCGCCCTTATATCCGATAATGGAACTCAATTTTCGGGGAGTAAGCTCAAGGACTAGTGTAAGGGGTTGGCGATCAAACAGTTCTTCACTTCTGTGAGTTCGCCGCAAACAAATGGTCAAACTGAAGTTACCAATCGGACTATCCTACAGCACTTGAAAACTAGGTTGGGAACCGCCAAATGGGCATGGACGGATGAACTTCCTAGTGTTTTATGGGCGTACCGAACGACGCCGAGGACCGCTACCAAAGAATCGCCCTTTACTCTATCTTACGGAACAGAAGCCGTAGCACCGGCGGAAGTAGGGGAACTCAGTTGGCGAGTCAAACATTATGACCCAGATTCCAACGAACAAGGTTTGAGAGCAAACCTGGACTTAGTTGACGAAGCAAGGGAAAGAGCTGCAGTGCGCATCGCGATGTACAAAGCCAGGATGCCAAAAGCACACAACGCGAAAGTAAAACCACGAAGTTTTCAGGTGGGGCATTTGGTGTTGAGAAAAGCTGAAGCCTCGGGTCCCGTGGGAAAGTTGGACCCCAAGTGGGAAGGCCCCTACAAGATCGTGAAAATCGTGAACGCAAGTACATACAAGTTGCAACATCTCGATGGAAAAAGCATCCCATGCACTTGGAATGTCGCAAACTTGAAAAAGTATTATCCTTGACGGACAGCAGGGAAGTGAAATTCCCCTTTTGACTCAGTATGTAATAGAGCTAGTATGGGTGGTCGAGCTTTCACCCCCCCCCCCCCCCCTCTCTTCGACTAGTTCCCTTATCTCTGGTAACACTGTTTGATGAATGAAGTTATTTTTCAGCCGTAGTATGAAACTTATCCATACGGAGATCCCTGAAGTTTCGAGAGGTCCCTTGAGGCATCAACGAGTGCCCCGGACCACGCAAATGAAACCTCACAGAGATCCTTCCTAATAACGTTGCCCCAGAAAATTTGCCCCCCTTGAAGTTGGTAAAAATCAACTCCGGGACTCGAGCAAAAACACCCCTTGAGACAACCTCCGATAAACATGACTTAAAAAACACAAGTTTCATATCATGTGCAACCGTTGAACATGTATCATAAATATCCAACTATAATAGTCGGAAGAAAACATACGCCGTACTACCTACGGCCGATTACATATCAAAACTTCCGAAACACAAGTTTCATATCATATGCAACTGTTGAATATATATCATAAATAGCCGGCCATAGTAGCCGGAAGAAAACATACAAATACTATATATCGCTGATTACATACCAAAATGTCCGACTGTAGTAGTCGAAAGAAAAACAGACAGGTACTACATACTGCCGATAACATATCAAAATATCCGACTAATAGAAGCCGGAAGAAAATCATATGAAAGTCCTAATACATCGATTATAGGAAATACAATCCTAAAAAATATCAGTCTTTAAGTATTGATAGAAGGTTCGCAGTCGACAATAAACATAGCAAACATCCAACGCGGGAAAGACACAACCCCCCTCATCTCACTCACCGTCCTGGGGGGCTCCGCCGCACGCCGGACCGGCATCCTCCTCTTCTTCTTCACTTAAGTCGGGGTCAATGCCGACTATGTCCTCCTCAGTAATTTGGCCCTTGTCGCGAAGAACACCGCAAAGAAAACGGCGACACTTATATATAACAGACTCATTAGACGGGGATGGCCCTCTCCGTTACGATACCCTCAAAGCTGTCGGACGCCTGAAACTCGGAAATGGCCTCCTCCTTGGTCTTGCCGACAAAGGCAACTCCAGATTGAAGACGCCAAAAACTTCCTCCCGGTACTCACCTCCCGCTCGTAGCGGCACTCCATCCCGGTGAAGTCTTCGAAAGCCTTATCTCTCTCCTCCCTCAACTTCGAACACTCCTCCTCTCGCCGCTTCGCAAGCGCATCCAATCGGTCAGTTTCTCCCCTCCTCGCCGAGCGTCGATTTCGGGCTAGTGTGTTCAGGGTGAGGGACTACACAAATAAAATAACGCACCAGTTAAACAAAGTGCATGAAGTTACACGTAGAGCAGAAAACAAACATAGTGAAGTAAAAGGATAAGCCACTCACTCGGGCGGCATCCCCGGCCAACAATTCATCCACCTGCTCGTCGCTTAGGGTGCAAAATCGAGTTAGATCATCGCTGCTTACTACATCCCTTGTGCGGTTCTAAGCCAAGGAAAGGTCGGTAGTGTCCCAATAACTGTATGCCCTCCGCCTGATTCACCCCGACGGTGAAAATGCCACCCCGTGGAACACCCGCGGGAAACGGCCCCGAAGGAACATCCCTCGCTCTCTTTGGTGGGGGAGAAACCCCAGAGTGAACTCCCGTGGCCCGAGAATCGGAGGCGCCGCAAGAGGAAGATGGGAGCCCGCCTCCACCCGAACTCGCGGATGCACCGGGTGGTGGGCGAGCCGAGCCTTGCTCGCCATGCTTCTTTTCCTTTGCGGCAGCCCTCCGCAACGCAACAGTGTCGGCATCTATCTTCTTACCTGCCGAAGAAAACAATAAGGAGAGAGTCAATACATAGAAAAGAAAAACAAACATATGATAAAAGAAAGTACAAATAAACGTCAATACCATACGAAAAATAATGCGATAAGTGTATAATGCGACTAAACAACCCCGCCGCCATAAACCTCTCACGAAGTCTACCAAATTCCGCACAATGCCCATGCAAAATCGGCGAACTACACCAATCCGTAGCAAAACCCCAACCGTCGTCCCGTACATAAAAAAACTTCTCTTTCCAACGGCCTTTGAAAGAAACGAGCCCGTCCAAAAACAGACACCCCATGCTGAAACTCAAGTAAAAATATCGACCATCATCCGTAGAAGGAAGATGGCTCGGGCACGCGACGGATGCTAAACAAAGCATGGAAACTATCTAACGACGGGGGAAGTCCCATTTCGATGAAACGCCGCCGCCAAGCCTCAAAATACATGAAAGAGTTGGGCGTGAGCTGGCTAACACAAACCCCATAACTCTTGATCAACGCTACCAAGAGGGGATGGGGAGGAATCGAGAATCCGCTATCAAAATACGACGAATACACAGTGAAATACCCATCGGGGGGGTGCCTAATCCTCTGCCCGGGAGAAGGAAGAACAAACTTATGTGCGGAAAGCACCCTATACTCCCTCCGTATAAAGGCTAAACGTTCACGTGTAAGGACACTGTCACAAGTCCCCACGTCCACCACTCGGGGTCTTCGGCCACCCCGCGCCCGCGTGCGTGTCGCGCCTTCAGCTCCTAGGGCCATAATTACACTCGGACGCCCAGCCACTTCGAGAACCTCGGACTCCTCGTCCTCCCCCTCACTCTCATGTTCCCCCCTCTCACTACTAGCTTCATCGCTCTCACCCTCATTCTGGTCGTTATCATCGCGCTCATAATCATCGGCCTCCCATCCGCCGCGACAAGTGCCCAACCCACCTGAGTTAGGTTAATCAAAATCAATCAAATTCTCCAAGTCATCTAAAGAGTCGACAGGACACAGGGGAAAGTCCCTCGTCATCGCACCGTGGAAATCATTCCAAATATTTTCCGAGGAACCAAAATCACTCGTCGATAGAAAATTCACCCCCCGCGTGTTAAATATACCCGCCGACAAAAAATCACAGTAAGCAGACCCGAACGCGGGCGGAATAGGCGGAGCGTCGCCCGAAACCGGGAGGGGAGCCCCCGCTCCCCAGTCCGAGGCAACACCCCGGGCCGGAGGGGATGAGGGAACCCCCTCCCAGCCCGAGGCATGGCCACGAGCTAGAGGGGACACCCCCCCTCCCCCCAGCCCGGGGCACCACCTCGGGCTGGAGGGGGCGCGTCCCCCCAGCTCGAGGCAGCGCTGCCTCGAGCTGGAAGGGGGGACACGCCCCCTCTCCCGTCTCGGACCCGCTCCTCGGACCCTCAGACCACGCGTCCGACGACCCACCACCACCCACTCATAGTGTGTCGCCTCACTACCCCCTCCAAATCCCTCGTCACTAGACATGGCGATGCAATATACTTCTACAAAACACAAAATATGGAAGAGATTGCAAGTAAGAGTTTAGTAAAGGAGGAAGAAGTTACCTTTGGAAGCCATGAGTGCTACTTGAGGATTTGCTCTTGAAGATTGGGGAAAGAATGAATGTGGTAAGAGGGGGGGAGACTAATTAATGAACTCCCACCCACCCACCACCAAGTCTTCAATGTACCAGATTTCTTCTGCTGCAGCAACTACTCTCGCTCATATTACAATTTCATCCAACGTATTTTGTCCGAGAGTGGGGGGTTGTATGATGTATATAATAATAATTACAATTTACTCACAAGGGCATAAGAGTAATTTTTGGAGTTTACCACATGGTAAAATATATGCACCCTATCACACCATAAAAATAACCAAATCATTATAAATACAAGATATATTATTTTTTAATCCTAAGTTACTATTCATTGATTTGACTACTCATATAATATTTCTCTCTCTAAGAACTTGGGGTGTAATTGTGTCGAGACAATCATTCCCGATTAATCCTTCACTAAAAACCACTACCACATCAATATACTTTCTTATATAGAAATTAATTGAGGCAATTAATGAATAAGTACTGGTATATAAATTATATGATTTTTAAAAAATGATCTCCCAAGTTGGTTTAGCATGAAATTTTCTAGTATTATTAGGTTTATTACCAATGGTTTGAAGCGAATAACCTTTTCGAATTAGTTGTCATATCACACTCTTATTTCTTTTTTGTCCAAATGTTGCTTTCATAAGAGCTTTTTTTTTCTTTACATATATTTTAAAATTTAATAAAAAACTTAATTCTTCGGGCAAAAGAAGAAGTTCAACCCTAATTCACATTCCCTAAATCCTTGTTTGAATTTTTGTTTTCATTCTCAATTTTTAATTTTGAAATAATAACGAAAGTGGAAGCAAATTGATCGCGTGTGTTCTCGCTGATAACGTGTTTACATCATTCACATATTAACCATTTCTCATGTACATATATGTACATTTTTTTTTTTTCCAGTTGTTAGCTTAATATATTTTTCCATAATGAGTTTCCGTGACGTCACTAACAATAAAAAGTAAAATTATTTCAAATATATATTGATTTGACAACACGAGAAAAAGGCTAAACTTCCTCTAGAAATGGATAATCAGTGTAACCAACAACGGGATCATGAATGTAAAATGTGCTATAGTCATACTTGTTAAGAGGGGCATCCAGCTCAAATCGCCTCGGCAGATCAGGGTTAGCTAGGAACAGGCGTCCAAAGGCAACCAAGTCTGCGTAATTTTGAGCGATCACTCTGTTTCCATCACTCTTGTTAAAGCCACCAGCAACGATGAAAGTATTCTTGAAGGCTTTTCTCATTGGAAGGAGGCTAAGTGCAACTTCATAATTTCTGCCCAGTCTAATCATCCGTCTGCTCTCAATCATGTGAAGATACACGATGTCGAACTCATTTAGTGCATTAGCCATGTAAACGCCAAGACGTTCGGGGTTTGAGTCGACGCTCTCCATGAAACCGTTAAAGGGCGATAGTCTCATTCCGACTCTATCAGCCCCTATTTCGTTAACAACGGATTCCACTATTTCCAGTGCAAAACGGCACCTGTTTTCTAAGCTCCCACCATATTGATCAGTTCTATCGTTTACTTGATCCTTCATAAACTGATCGATCAAGTAACCGTTTGCTCCATGGATCTCGACCCCATCAAATCCTGCAACAACAACACTGGAGCATGAGCTAAAAGGAAAATTCTTACCCAAAATCAAGTTTGGTCAAATTAAACCAATTACAAAGCAAGTGTTATTGATCACTTTATCTGAACTGTACATCAATCACACATTAAGTATATTACACTTGCAATATAATTGATTAAGATCCTTCAAAACCTGATCTGGATTAAAATTTCTCAAGCTAAAATGAAACAACGTAGACTATTTGTCTATTAAACAGCTAAAGGTGGAGAAACAGTTAACGAAAAGTGTGAACTACGGTTGGTTCACTTTCTATAGCCTTCTTAACTTTTGCTGTTAATTTGCTGTATGTATTTAGCAGTTTAATTTTATCTTTGTTTAGTTCATCTAATTTCAACAGATTTCAAAGTCCACCTCAATTTCTCATCAAGCAAAGAATTAGGATAGATTATAAGAATGAGGTAATTAAAAAGCTCATAAAATAAAAGTATTTGCTTAAATTATTGGTGTATATTATATTTTGGGGCAAAATGTTTTTTTGGTCCCATTTAATAGGACCAGACTCGTTTTTGGTACCATAATTTATCCAAGTGTAGGTTTTGGTCCATTAAACCCAAATTCAGACTTATTTGGTCCCAATAAGTCATTTGTCATGCTCTGCACTTGGCTTATTGAGACCAAATAAGCCTGAATTTGGATTTAATGGGACCAAAACCTACACTTGGATAAATAATGGTACCAAAAACGAGTCTGACCCTGTTTAATAGGACTAAAAAAACATTTTGCCCTATATTTTGCCACCACCACTATTTACAAGCCATTTAAACCTTTTTTTTTTTTTTGGTTAAAGTTACCATTTTAACTTTATAAAATTTGCAAGTTACCCTATATGATAGTTTTCATTGAAATTTTTGCCGGAAAAACATCATGTAGTGCACTGCATCTCATCTAAACATCACATTGCCCTTAAATATCACATGTGCACTGCATGTGATGTTTTTTCGCAAAAAATTTTGACCAAAAAATGGTCTTAAATGGTAACTTACAAATTTCACAAAATTAAGATGGTAAATTGACCCCAAAAAAAAACAAAACAAAACATTTAGATGGTAAAATATAAAAACGAGCGTTTACATCAAGTGGCAAAATGTAATAATACCCTAAATTAGTAGAATTGAGGTAGTAACCTGCTTCAATTGCATTGCGAGCAGCCAACCTAAAATCATTGACAATGCCTGGGATTTCATCTGTCCTAAGCCGCCTTGGAGCGGGCCAATTTACTCCATCAAGACCAGGGGTAATTCCCTTATCTGTGCATGAGACAGGAGCCTGCCCATTTGGTTGCAACTCTGTTTCACATTTGAAGAACAATGTTAGTTTTCCAACCAAGGTTTCAAACTGAGACAACACAAAACATGATTGTTTCACCACAACCACTATGGCTCCTCGACAAAAAATTTTGCATAGCAGACACGTTTGCCTCCTGAAGTTGTAAGAACTCACTAAGTCAAAGCGAATTGGATATACACTAATCCTTCTTTCCTTATTGCATTAGTCACCTTATAAATTAGGGTAAATTACAACTAACTCTTTTGAAGTTAGACATAATTATAAATAACTCTCATAGTATGAGATATTACAAATATCTCCTGATTTAACGGCCGTCTACAACTAGCTCAATCCGTTAGTCTCTGTTAGCTTTTCATCCATTTTTTGTGGTGAACCGACTCTTGTGCACTATGAATTAAAAATTTATTTATTTTTAAAGTTTTTATGGACCAAATAGATAATTTTTTTATAATTTTTCAAATTTCTCCATCTACCTCGTCTGCTTTTTTAAATATTTTTTCATTTTTGTCAAAAAAAATTACAAATTGACAATTTCAAGCCTCCATCTAAAGATTACATAATTTCATTCAAACATCAGGGGGTAGTCGTAATTTTTTAAACAACAAGAAGGTATTCGTAATTATGACAAATTTCGGTGTAATTTATCCTATAAATTATAAGAAAGACAAAGATAGTCCTCGAACAGAATGAGGAATGCACCACAATTTAAGGAGTCACAAGCTTGCTTCAACAAAAATTAAAGTTTAGGCTACCAATGGCAGGAGTTCTGAAACCCTTTTTCGGTTTGTATACAGCAATAATTGAATTTTATCATAAGATGGATAAGTTCCAACTGTTAACAAAAGATAATGTAGTCACATACCATAATTAGAGACTCGGCCAACATGCCAAAGTTGGCAAAAAAAGATGCCGCCCTTCTTGTGAACGGCATCCACAATTGGTTTCCATGCCTCCACTTGCTCCTTTGTCCAAATTCCGGGTGTATGTGGATACCTACAAATTTTCAATGTACTCTTAGTTCTCAAGGTTCAATATATGAACTGTGTATTCACATTACCCCGTTAAGAGAGAAATACAACCTTTAACGAGAAATTAATAACTAACAATTAACAGATAAGTATACTTTATATGACTCAAATCCACAACAAAAGATGCACCAAATTACCAATCTTTGGGTTCTCATACAAAATTTAATCACAATCTTTGAAACTATCATCATAGGAATAACACATCTGATGCATAAACTATAAGCTCAAACATCAATCACATGAATGAATCTCCATCCACAAATGACCAAAAGAAAGATGATACGAGAAACTACAGGTAGAGAAAGTGAGATCTGCATACCCTTGTGCTGTGTCTGATACTCCAGTGGCTTCAGTAATAAGAAGACCGCCATTCGTTGCTCGTTGAGAGTAGTAAACTGCTGCATGTGGCTGTGGAATAGTGTTGTAAGCTCTGTTCCGTGTAAGCGGTGCTAATACAACTCTGTACCATCAGAAGACCATCCACATTCATAAAGAAAGGAAAAGAAGGTTTGAGTTAGTACTAAACCATAGTAAACTAATTTGGTAGTCATCATCTAAGATACAAAGTAAAATGAGATAACTCTTCCAAAAGTCTTTCCTTAACACTACATTTAGACATTTGATTAATTTTTTTTAAAAAAAAAAAATAAGGGGGGAAAACTAATTACTTGGAGAAAGGATTAAAGTAAAAGATCGAACATGTAGAACACTTTCCTTCATATTGATCTAAAGCAAAGTGCCAATTAAAAGCTTATACAAATTGAATTTGGAAATACAGAAATATCATACACGTACTTGATTGGTTTTTCAGAGCATCAATTCAATTACATTCAAGTACGCAAGGAACCAAAACAACATAAATTCGACAAAGTATTCATCAGCAATTCAAATGATATATAACAAATAATTCAAAGAAACGCAAAAGGAAAAGAAAAATCAAAGTCAAATTGTAGGGACAAACCTGTGAGAGAGATGAAACCTGCCCATTCTGTAGGGAGTGAGGAGCGGAACGGTGTCGGAGGATGAAGAACTCGCCGCCATTTCCAGACGGTTCTACCGCCTGTTCTGGAAGATCAGCCGCTGAGAACAGGAACCATCATAAAATGTAACAACAAATATAAGAGAGAGAGAGAGAGAGAGAGAGAGAGAGAGAGAGAGAGAGAGATGTGAAGTTTGAAGGTCACAACCACACCACATGCATTGACGATAGTGTTACAGTTTTCTGCAATTTTTTAGAGTGGGGGGCAGCTTTATTTAACTGTGAAGGCAACGTGAAAAACGTTTATTCATCCCCAACTACATTTCTACCCCTCAAAGTAAATGCACACTCAATGTGTACACCAAACGTCTGATCAAATTTAGTTAAATCAAACAAATCATAAAGTAAATATGATATATTGCTATGTAATGGTCATTTTTTTTAAATTGTACACCAATTACACAATAAATATATTGTGTTTGCCATATGATCGATTTAGGTATGATCAAATTGGGTTCGGACTAAAATTTCTCATGGCAAACTACATCCACGTCTACATGAAGTTTAGTATAATTACAAATAAATCTGCATTAGATTGAAAATTACAATTATTCATGATGGTGTTTGATTCGGGAGGCGATTAGTCTAAACACGTTGACTCAACGTGACGTCGCGAGGTAATGCAAAAGTAGAAAGTAAAAAGCTTGATTTCTATAAATGAATTTCACCTATCTTACAAATGGATTTCTCATCCTATTTATAGTAAACTAGACACCGTGGCACGCAGTACCTGCGCGCATATTTTTTAATAATATTTTTATTTTATTAAAGCTCATAATTTGTTCTTGTATATTAAAACTTTTTATTGTCTTACAATTTCACATATGAAAGCTATCTGATAATTTTTTTAATACGTTAATTATCAATAAATATTTTACTCAAATTAAATTAGAAATTGAAAATTTTCTCAATCTCTGTTATTTCTATTTCAATCAACAATAAATTTAAATAAAATGAGAGTAAATTTAATTTTTTTTTAGTACATTAATTGCATGGAATTAATTTTTTTTAAAACTTGATTGAGTAGTTAATTCAATATGAGTGGGGAAGTTGAAGGGCATTTTTTGTATTATAATAATTTGGTGTAGTGGTATCAAAACTACCACTTTGAGTCTATAAACCCTCTTCCATTTATAATAGTATAGATTACATGGGGTAAAAGTACAATATCGTCCCTCAACTACCCTTAATCCAATGGCCTGGATTTAATTGCCGAGGACGCCTTGGTAATTTGTCGTTCCCCACTACTTTGTAACTTCCTTCAAATAACCGCCGTCAACTTTCATCGATGACGTTGCTGTAAATTCTTTGACATCTTAAGAGCATTTTAGTAATTTAGGATCCTTTCAATTCCCTTTAAAGATTGGGAAATGTTACAATGCTGGTAGAAAAAGTGTGAAATACCAATACCCTCACTTTGTCCGGCGAAGAAAAAAATAAAATAACAAAAAAGATTTTTTTTTTTTTTTGAAATAAAACAAAATGTCCTCGTACAAAATATTATTTTGGCTCCAAAACCCGTCATCTCCTCTTTCTCTCTACAAACTCAAATGACCTTTCCCTCTCTACGAGACGGGGATGGCCGGCGGGAGATGGGTGAAATTTGATTTTGTAATGTAAATTTATTTTTTAATATTTACTTATTCAATACATAAATTTTAGTGTTATATTATTCGTGGATATATATTTATTTATTTACAAATTGAATCAGAAAATAAATAGGTTAAAAATTATTATTTTATACGTATAAAATTTTGTCCACTGATTTTAATCAATTAAAATCCAACAGTTATATTGATGATAAATATTGGTGCAGATGAATAGATTATTTTTGGTGTACAACTTACATTAAAAGGTTATTATCGACACTCAATAAATTATTGTTACATTGTTCATAATAAATATATATTGAATGAGTAAGTATCATAAAGTAGAAAAAACGGTTAGTTTAGCAAATATATATATATATATATATATATTTGACAATTAAGTACAAGTATAATAAATCATAACATTTAGCCCCTCAAGTTTTTAAAAAATAGAATTTTATCCAAAGCGCATTCTGAATTGAGGATTGGTCGAATTCTAGCCAAACTTTTTATAAGAGGTATTTTTGAAATAACACATATTAAATTTACTAGAGTTCTATAGGTGGAGTTATGTTAGACGGAACAAACTTCATGGAGGGTGAATATAATTTTCAATATAACATGAATATATTTTTAATTATGATAAACCTCAAGGGTGTGGATGTAATTTACCTTATAAAATAATAATGGTCGGGCACCCCTTGATATAATAAATAATTTTTTATATTTTAAATATATTATAAATAAGGATAAAGTATATAAATAAAAAATCAAATTTCAAAAAAAAGAGAAAAAAAAAATTCAACTCAAGGTACTCTCGACATAAAAAAATGGTGTATAGTGTTAAAATGAAATGGAATCAAATTTGTAAAAAAAAAATAATTACAATTATTTTTAAGATTATTTAATATGGGGTATAATTGTTGTACTTAAAAATTAACGTGGCGTGTCACTAACCTCCATTTATGAGTGTAGATGGCCTTTCTTTTTTATATTAGTACAGATAATTATAATTATAATTATAATTATATAAATAAAAACTATAAAAAGAAATTATGTCATTTATTGACGAGATTGGTGGTATATATTAATTTAAGTAAAATATAATTTGAAAATTAGGTATAACTAAAGATAATTTTCTAAAATATAATACGGTCGACGAATGCATATACTAAGATGATTAAAAGTATGGATTTGAGTTTGAGGAGCAAGTTTGTTTATATTTATTTAACTAGTAAAAAATCATGCCAAGGCACGGGGAGTATTTTCAATTTAAATTGTGATTATAATAATAAATATTTGAAAATATATACTTATAAAGTTGAACAAAAATTATCTATCTTTGTATATTAGTTCTAATAAAAATTAGGGATATTTACATTCCCCTCCCCTGAGGTTTGGTGTAATTACACGTAGACCCCCCGTGGTTTGAGAAATTACATCTACTACCCTGAGGTTTGCTTCTGTTTAACAAATGGGTCCTTCCGTTAGTCAAAATTCACCAAATTTGTTGATATTCGCAAAAAAAAAAAATTGAATTAAAGGTGAGATTTGCTATCGATTGACTTATTACTGACTTATTGTAGGTCAAACCAATCTTTTTATGACCAAACTACCATTATACATCGTCACACGTTAATGCATGAGAGGAGGTATGTTTTCACCGTTTAAAGGGTAATTTAGTCATAAAAGATTTGTTTGGTCCGCATTAAGTCATTAATAAGTCAATCGAGAGTAAATATCGATTTTCATTCAATTTTTTTGTCAATATCAACAAATTCGGTGAATTTTAACTAACGGATGGACCTATTTATTAGACAGAAACAAATATCAGGAGTACTAAATGTAATTTTTCAAACCACATGGGGTCTACGTGTAATTACACCAAACCTCGGGGGAGGGGAGTGTAATTATCCCTAAAAATCATATAAAATATAAGTTTTATTGAATTGAATGGGTTATCATTAATTATTTAGAAAAATATCTATCCAATCATAGATTCTTATATTCTTTTAATAGCTTTGATTATAAATTGCAAAAATATTTTATTTTATTTAAATTAGATAAATGATAGATTATTTGATTTTATAAAGATTTACAAATTTGTTCAGGTAAATTGGTTAGGGATACAATCTAAAATTCAAACTTATTTTTACATCTTTCAATATTTTTTTATTTGTGATTACTATCATATTAAATTTTAATTTTTTTACATATAAAAATTTACTTTATTTTTAATTTTTTTATTAGCTTTTATAACTCATAGTTCTCCGGTGTCTATTTGAATTTTATTTTGCCATGTAAGAAAATATTTTATATTTATTTAGTGTTGATAAATGATTTAAATGTGTCCAAAAGATAAATTAGTCAAGGATACAATTAATCTAAAATTCATCTTAACATTAAATAATATTCTTATATTTTTAATTTTCACTAATTATTTTATTTCTAAATTTTGAATTATTTGTCTATTACTCATTTTATTTTAAATTTTGAATTATTAGTAATATTTACTTACTTTGGAACTTAAAAAATTGTCATTTATCTTATATTTAAATTTAGATAAGTGCACCAATACTTGTTTATCCAAAAGATTTACTTATTTTTTCAGGTAAATAGTTAGTAAAATAATCCAAATTCATTTATGTGTTTAATATACTTTTGTATTTTTATAGTTATTAACTTAATTTTTTAATGTACTAATTATTTACTTATTTTTATATTTAAAAGAATATTATATAGTTATATTTAATTAGTTTTTAGAAAATACAATTCTTTTTTGAATAAACTATTGGATGTTATTTATAAAATAAGTAAATATATCTTGGATAAATATATTTTAATTTACTTATTAAAATTACATAAATATATAATATCGATTAGATTCTTTTGGATAAATACTAATATTTTTTTTTTCTCTTTTATCTAAAAAATTGTTAAATTTTATTTGGGAGAATAGAGCTCATTGAAACTATCCATATCTGCGCATACATGACGCTTGGGTGAATAGTCTCAATGATTCTATTTTATTATATATAGGTTGTTAAAAATAAAAGGTCATTTAAGTCGGCACATTTTATTGGGAGAATTACACTTTTGGCTCTAAACAATACCACTTATTCGATTTTATCCCTACACAATCAACACTTTTATTTTTTATACCATAAACATGCACTTTTT
Source organism: Sesamum alatum (assembly GCA_034509735.1). Classification (NCBI taxonomy): domain Eukaryota; kingdom Viridiplantae; phylum Streptophyta; class Magnoliopsida; order Lamiales; family Pedaliaceae; genus Sesamum; species Sesamum alatum. The sequence goes on along the minus strand of JACGWO010000001.1, from coordinate 18,124,133 downwards.
CTACTATTTTGGTATTTTCGTGAATTAACCGTTAATTTGAAAAGAAAAAATCACGTGCTACACACGTGAGGCTAGGAATAAAGCACTACAACAATTAATTTTGTCAAATTAATAGTCGTATTTTAGATCACTATGGCACATGACTGTTAAATTATACCAAAATCCAAATAAAATAGATGAAACATCTTACTAATGTGGGGTATTTTTTTTAAAGTAATAATCATACACTCCAAATAATCCACCACTAATATAAAAGATTTAAAAAAAAACATGTACTTCAATAATACTAATTTCTTAAAGCTACATAAAATGACTATCAATTGTTGAAAAGGAATATAAATAATTAATACGGTTTGAATATATTAATTTGACTAAAGGGCAATTAATTACATAGCCCTTTAATAATGTTTGATGTAATTACACATAAACTTTTTATGGTTTAAAAGTATAGTTATTATTATTGACGTTTGTTTCCATCCAACAAGTAGATATCTTAATTAGTTAAAATTAATCAAATTTGCTTATATCAGCAAAAATGTTGAATGAAAATCTATATTTACACACGATTGACTTATTACTGACTTATTGCATGTCAAACTAATCTTTTCTGATCAAACTGTTCTTATACATCTCCACATGCACTCACACATGTGAGGAAATGCATACTCACCCCTGTAAGGGTAGTTTGGTTAGAAAAAATTCATTTGACCTGCAATAAATTAATAGTAAGTCAATCGATGACAAATATGATTATTTTCATTTAGTTTTTGTGCTAATATCAATCCGTGATTTTTTTACTAATAAATGAATTTATTTATTAGACGAAAACAAACATCATAAATATTATATATAATTATTCAAATAACATGAAATTTACGTATAATTAAACAAAACCTTACGGGAGGGTGGGGTAATTCCCTTCCAAATAATCTAAAACATTCGACAAAGTCGTGCTTCTCTGAACAAAGTTGTTATTTATCTTTCTCCTTTTTGTTTTGTTTTTCTGTAGTATTTTCGCTCCCCAACTTTTCTTCTCCCCGTAATAGGAGACCGCGAAATCAGACTGACAAACTTCAACAGAATCGACTCCAATTCAAATTTAATCCACTCTGCAGCGCCGAAGGTACCTTTCCTTTTGATGTTTTCTTGTAAAATCAGTTGTTTTGAGCTGTCTGGGAAACTAAAGCGTGGTTAGAGTCCGGTACTCCGATTTTGTTTCTTTTGGAAAAGATAGGCCAAGCTGCCAATCGTAATTTTATTGACAAATTTGTGGGTAGTTGAGTTTTTGTTCGCTGGACGGCGATTTTCTGATGGGGCGAAAGTGTGCGGAAGATATTCCATTGTTTAATGTGTATATCAATCAGTTTGATTGTCTTGAATCTGTCCAAATTTCTATTTAGGAAGATTGCTCGTTCTGTTTACATGTTCATTATAAGCATTTCACTCGATTACTATGAAGAAGCATCTGATATAAGCTTCCATAGCTGGAATGAAGGAGTTATTGTTTGATGTTTGGCTGTCATTTTGTTTATTGAATTTCGGATGGGGTTGTGGCGATGTATTTTGGTTGAACATTAATTCAATGACTCAAATAATTGGGGTGAACTTTTGAACACGATTGCACTCTAGAATTCTAATGTTTTGGCAAATGTAAGTCGTAAGCGGCTGTACGGTCACATCTACTTTTTCCAACATTTATTTTGGGGGTTGAGGGTTCAATTTGGACAGGGTGGTTTGATTTTCTTAGGTGAGAGGCAGGGGATGTGGGGGCAGGAAGCAGCACGGGCTGAGGGGCTGTGAAGTGGTGGTGGATGGGTGTGGCTTTAAAGGCTGAAATATGGGTGCGGTTCTTGTTGGGATCCAAGGCAGTTGGGAAGTTGGACCTGTGGGTGTAACGGTTTAGGATGGGACTGGAGGGCTATGGACCTGTGGGTGTAACGGTTCATGTGGAGAAATTTTTAGACTGCCTTTATCTTTCCTGATTCAAATCACCTGCTTTACTTATTGGGTTATGCAAACTTTTTTTATTTTTTATTTAGGGCCTCATTTAACATATAATATATATGAAAAAAGAACTGATGGCCTGATCTGTGTTTTCAATCTTATATCTATTAGTAATATTAACTGTTTGTATTTTGAATTATTAACTAAGAATTTCTATGAATTTTGTCGTGCATGTGGAATAATTCCTCATTAATGATAGATTGGCCGATAGTACATTGTGAATTATAATCTAGTGGAAGAGTATATTATAACTGAGATCCTAAAAGTCTGATGCTAGTTACTTTTAATAAAGACTCTGATGCTTTTCATAGGCGTGATTTCAAGTCAAAATTCAGACTCAGGGGACGGTCTTAGGTGCCTGTAGCGTATTGCACTTAATAATCATCAAGAGAAATTAAGAGAGGCAGGGAGGAGAAGTGGAGGCATGAAGTCACACTCACCATGGGGCACAGCAAAGAACCCTGTCAAGTTCCGGATGTAAATCAATGGCTGTCCTTTCTCTCTCCCTCTCAACATAAATATTTAGCAACAGGAGTCCGCTGTATATGTGCAAAACCTTTGACTTTGGATATTCATATTTCTAATGTACAGGCCGACTGCAGACAACCTAGTGCCAATACGTCTGGATATTGAAATTGATGGGCAGAGATTTAGGGATGCTTTCATCTGGAATCCCTCTGGTAATTTTAAGATTTCTATATTCATATGCCCTCAAATAATATTCACCTACGTATGGTTCTGCTTATATCGACTTTCTCGTGTCATTCTTAATTATAACCCTTGTGTAAAATTTATTTTTAACTGGTCATTCTTCATGCTTTCTACATCAGAAAGTTTGTGTCCCCAATGAGGTCACTGAGTTAGCGTAATAAGGTTTTGAAATTTCTTCAGTGCGTATTGAAATAGAAACTTCGTTCTTAGTAAGATCAATTAGTGAAGGGGATATACTTCATTTGTCCTTTGTACTTTTTTTCCAGAGGGCAATACGACAAAGCAGTAGCCTCCCCTTTTCTGGTACCTGTCTTGTGACTTACCTTAGTGAGTTGTTCAAACATTAAGAACTTGGCTTTAACTTTTGGTGTGAATGTTAGAGGATAAACTCATTAGTAACTGGCATAAAAGAACCTGATTCTCTGTGTTGGCTGATCATGTCATGAAATCTGGGGGCTAACTTCATGTTTCTGTTGTAGATCCTGACTCTGAAATCGTGGTGTTTGCAAAAAGAACAGTGAAAGACTTGAAGCTTCCTCCCGCTTTTGTCACACAAATCGCTCAATCCATACAAGTATTTTATACTTAACCAGTGCTGAAGTACATTATACTCACTATATTGTCCTTCATGCTCTCTGATAAACTAGGACATTGGTGTTTGCACTTGTTTCATCTGTTACTTCTTCTTCCCTAAAACACTAGCTATTGTTTCATTGTATTATCAACAAAATCCTTGCTTATATGACATCATTTTGTGCAATTTAAGTTTGACATGTCATGTGTCTGTTTCGGATCTCTGACATTTCAAATCCAATTATTGTAGACGCAGCTAACAGAATTTCGATCATATGAAGGGCAAGATATGTATACTGGGGAGAAGGTTGTTCCGATCAAGGTTTGGCAGTGCTGATTTGTGATCTTAGTCAATTCCTTTGAATGCCAATATATACAATTCTAAATTGTCTTTTTGTTTGTTTAAGAAATTGGTCGTGACTTTGCTTTCACTTTCTCTGTTGACAGCTTGATCTCCGTGTTAACCATACTCTAATTAAGGACCACTTTTTATGGGTAAGAACAGCCAAAATCTATCATATGTTCCTGAATCTTTTGGCAGAGAATCATGAGATTCATATAAATCAATGTCTTTTGTTTGCATGTGCTGCTTTAATCATTGTCATAGGAATGTAAATACAAACATTTCAGGATTTGAACAACTTTGAGAGCGATCCGGAAGACTTTGCCAAAACATTTTGCAAGGACATGGGCATTGAAGATCCTGAAGTTGGAGTAAGCACTTGCAATTTTACCTTTATTTGGAAAATTGCAACTTTTGAAGAAAATTATTCTGATTTAATAACATGATCTACGTTTGTATTGGCATGTTGTACCAATGCTTCTAGTTTACTTCTGTAACCCTGTGTAGTTTGTTTCTATTTGTTTTCACTTGCATTGAATTATTAGTACTTCTGCTGCACATATATTAACCCAGCATTGCTTTTGCAGCCTGCCATTGCAATTGCCATCAGAGAACAACTTTATGAGGTAAATTATTTCTCTGCGATAAACATGTTTTATATCTTTGTACCTTATGCTGATGTTGTGCCGATCTTGTGATAAGTAATGTCACTTTACAAACTTTGCCCTCATGCTTTAGATTGCTGTACAAAATGTGACTTCAGTCCGCGAAAGCAGAATAAACAAGAAAGGACGCCGAGGATTTGAACATATTCAAGCCAGGTCTCTGTGTGTCAAATTTATTTATTTTTTTCACTTTTCACCTTCAATATGAAAAGTCTAAGTATTATATAAAATGACGAATTCACATCTATACAACGAAGCATAATTTCTCTCTCAATTTTAGTAACAAAATCTTGTTTCTGTTTCTTACCTGCTCTCCTCTTTCTCAGCAAGGCCTGTGGGAATGCTGTGGACTTATTCAAGTTGTTTGGCAACAGATCAACCGTTGTACGGTAAGTGCTGGCATTTTATCCTTAGCCAAAAAATGTGTATATCCCCCGGCACTAAAATATGCTTAATACTGCAAACTCCATTCTTCATTGTGAATACAGCCCCCATAAATCTTGCAATGGTATCCATTTCAGTGCCATGAAATCAAGTCCTTGTTTGGTTATCTTCCTCATTCTAGAAAAGGATGACCAACAATGAAGGAGTTCTAGTAGAATTTTGAGTCGGATTTTCTTCAATTATACCGCAACCAAATTCCTCAACTCCCATTTTCTTACGAATATGTATTGTTTCCTTTGTTGATTTTATTACAAGACTAGAACTGTCATCATTTGTTTTTCCGGTATCGTTACTTTGGTTGTTCTTTTGATCTTTTTATTTCAGGAAGAGGAAAGAGTGGGATGTATATGAACCCATTGTTGATCTCTTATCAAATGAGGAGGTGGATGCTCTTGAAGCAAGAGAAGAAAGGAACACCCGGTGACAAAATTAGATTGTGCATTTTGCTAAATTTATCAGTACATCATCTATTGAAACAGCAGTTATGTTTGGTCAGATGGCTATAGTCTCAAACCCAACAGGTTCCTACATAGAATGATTGGTCTCTGTGCTTTTTGCACAATTTGTTACTGCCACACTTGTTATATCTCAGTTGCAAATAGGGATTGCTCCAATTTTATGTTAAGAACAATCTTATGATAATTGACATAATTATAAACATTCTCTTAATGTTTAAAAATTATAAATATCTCTTTTAAATGAAAATTATATAGTCCCTAGACGTTGAGGTGAAATTACTATTTTTATTATTGCTCTTTTTCTTTTAATGTTTGAATATATATATATATATATATATAATGTGAGGGGGGAGTAAAGTAAATAATTCACAGGGCATGTTATTTCATAAAAATATTTTAAAAAATTTTGAAAAATAAATTGAATTATAGTTTATTATTGGAAGGGGTGTTTTGGTCTGTTTATCAAAAAGTTGAACGAAAACCTGATAGAAGTTAATAAAATTGGCTCATTGGTACACAGAAGTTAAAATGATAAAAGTATTTGTAATTTTTTAAATAATGAGGTGTTATTTGTATTTATATCAAACATGATGTGAGGTATTTGTAATTTACCCTCCAAAACAAACAAACCGTTGAGCTCCCCCTAATTCCACGTGGGAAAAACTTTTGAGCTCCTAAGTCCAAATAGGAAAAACTTTTATACTGATCAGATTTAATTGCATCAGATCAATTACATTATAAGCATTATTATATTTATATGTAATTGATTTTTCTTCCATATCTACATAAAATGTATTGTAAAATTAATTTAAACTTGATCGAAATTAAACTGAGCAGATAGATGTGGGTGGTAAGAAATGATATGGTAGAATTACTAATACAACAATTAAATTTGTAAAAAAGTAATATATAAATAATTAATTCTATAAAATTATGATCAATAAAGTAATTTTCATTATAAATTTCAATTGATAAAAAAATTTAAAACTTAAACATTTGCAACATACAAAATTTTATATTTTGAACATTTTATATTGATTTTAATACAGGTTGTAAAAACCGAATTACTCCAAAATACAATTTTAAGAGGTCTTAACCAAATAAAATTTGATCGGATTCAATCAATTATAAAATAAATTAGATACATTTATTAGAGAAAATTGTAGTTTTAGTATCATAGTAAGCTCCTTCAATATAGATACCATAATTTAAAGGGTAAATTACAACCACCTCTCATGAGGTTTGACATAATTACAAATACCCCTCGTTATTTAAATAATTACAAGTACCCCCTAAAAGTTTATAATTTTTAACCAAATGCCTTAAATTGACCATTTTGCCTTTGAATTTTTTATTAAAATTGTAGAAAAATCAGCCGAGACAAATTGCATATTGCTCATTTGTGTAAAAAACTTAAAAAACCTTAGGCATTGTAGTCCAAATTTTTTTTAAGAATTAAATAAAAAATAATTCAGCGTATAAGGGTATTTTGGTCAGTTCACCCATAAAATGGATGGAAATAGGTTATTTGTTAGGCAGTTATAAATATCAAGGGGGTATTTATAATTTTTCAAATAACAATAGAGTATTTGTAATTATGTCAAACCTTATGAGAGGTAGCTATAATTTACCATAATTTAAAAGTAGCTTGAAAAGGTACTATAGTAATGAAATATTTACAATTTTGGTACTTTTATTAGAAATATAATGACTAGGAGCATATAACCGTCTAATTAGGTGCTTTCACCTGAGTGGTACGGGGGCTGGGGGTTAATTTTTTTTTTATTTTTTTACTTTTTACGCCACTCATGAAGATCTGATTTAACGAACATGTGAAGCTCACGTGTCCTTGCCGTTAGATTTTCAACAAAATAAGTAGTAAAATCGCAAATATTGGTTATTATAGTACATTTTTAATATATTTTTTAAATTATGACACCAATATTGAAAATAGATCTTAAATTATGATACCAAAAATAAATTTTTTTAGGTTTATTATAGTAAGCATGTTTTAAAATGTGGGGCTTGTTTCTATGTTAAAAGGACAATACAAAAAGGTTTATGGTTTATAGCAGTAATTGTGAGTTTTTGGGCAGAGAGAAAACATGACAGCGGTATTTTGTCTACATACAGTTTGCATTTTACCATAGTAATGTAACAAAACCGCCGGCAGCTGCATTCCTTTTTCAACAAGGAAAGATATCACAGCGCAGAAAAGGGGAGTCGATAATTCCAGAGCACAAGAGAACGAAATTGATTGAGGGTTTTAGAGAGAGAATTCCGGAGAGAGAGAATGAGTGAGATCTCAAGTGGAAGAGGCTTCCGTCTTCATCTGGTGTTCTTTGCTTCGATTTTTCTGCTTTTCGTTTCAGGTTCTCTCGCCTAAGATCGTCGTTTCATTCGTTAGTTTTTGTGGTAGTTCAATGTTTGTAGTATGCTTGAATTGATTTTCTCTGTTCGTTTCATCGCACTTGTTTTGAAATTTGTTAGGGTATAATTTATTTTAAGTTTTGTTAAATTTGTTTGTTGGTGGGAGTAGTTTAATTGATTAGGTCTCCTCTGTCTTTTTAGTAATTAATTATATTTTGGGTTTGGAATTGTGGGTTTGAGGGATTATAATTTGATATGATCCCCTAATTCAGATTAGAGTATCTCATTTTCTGCCAAAAAGATCAAAAGGAGAAAAAAAGGGGGTTAATGCAAGTATTTGAGGGAGATATGTGAAATTTGCTGATCCCTGAGATTGAGGGAGAGGGAAATAGATTACAGAAGTTGAAATCAAAAGGGCAGGAGCCGTACCCAATTCAATGGACATTTTCATGTAAAATCTGGAAACGAACAGATGAATTATGCAATGGGAGAAAGAAAAATTATAATTTCTTTCGATCTTCACTCAGCAACTATTGAAAATGGAAGATGGGAAATGGAAACCAGTAAGCAAGAAAAGCAAGCAAATGTAAAGTCTTCCTGAATTCTGTGCACTCCAACAAGATGAGCTGCTTGGAGATTTAATTCTTTGCCTGATCTCTCTCCTTGTTTGATTGTTCACAACATTCCGTTGCTTCCCCATCTGCCTTTACTTTCCTCAGCTACCGTCCCCATATTTAGGTATTCCGTAGTTACCGAGAGGCCTTCGCTGCCCCTCCAATTGAAATTAGTTAGTAAGTTTAGGAAATATATTTTTCTAGTGGGTTATAGAACCCGAACTGAAAGTTTATAGTTCTTGCTTTTGAGATGTAGACTTTCAGAAGACATCTGCTTGACAGAGGAAATACAATGATATTTCTATTAGAAAATTCACATTTTATCATGCTTTTATTATCTTCAACACGATAGTGCAATGTGCATTTGTCAAGTTGGCTTCTGGAGCCTTGATGTTTCTTATTATTGCAATGTAGTGGTCTGTTTGTCTGGAAACCCTTCCCTTTGTCGGCTTTTGGTTCCAGTGGGTTTTATTTGGTGGATATATTGCTGAGTAAACCTTTTAACAGTGTCGTTGTCTTCATAAGTTTATGTTAGATTTAGTGGTAACAACGGTCATCATTAAAGCGTGATATATGCATTGCAAAGGAGTCATTCTGTCTCAGATAAAAATTCTCTCCTATGGTTTCCTCAGAAAAAGTAGCATTTTCTTACTAGCAAGTTTAGGAAATTATCGTCTTTTTATCCACTGCCTCCTCTAAGATCATAAATTTTCCATGCAGCCTATTCCGATGATTCACCAACTCCAAAAACGGAAATAAAAATGGTACGTCATGGTGGCAGCAACAGATCCATGATAGCAATTATATGTTTGGTGCTCGCTACAGTTGCTCTGTTATCGTTTTTCCTTTTCAAATATTGGCAAAAGAAGAAGCGCGATGAGCAGTACGCTCGTCTACTGAAGTTGTTTGAGGAGGATGACGAGCTCGAGGTCGAGCTTGGACTACGGGATTGAGCATGTTTGGCTTTTGTTTATCACTGTTGATTAAGGTGAGGACCCTCCTGTATGTAGCTGGTTCTGCTGTTAATTTCAAGATTTTGCTGCTGTTACCTTCCCCTGTGCTGTTTATTGACATTTTCTCTGAATTAATAGTCGCGTTTCAAGGGCTTATTTCCGGCTTCATCTATTGCCTTTAAATGAGAACATTTGTTTGCTCTATCGTTTATCAGGTTGCATGCGTTCGTCGGTTACGATCTTGTTGGCACTGTTTTCCGACTACCGACTACCGCTAAGATTTGAATATCTCTTTAAGCTGGGCAAGTCAGAGAACTAGTTAGTAAAACATTCCCATTTGCAGGTTGTAGCATATATGTTGATTATTTTTGGAGACTGGTTGGTTATACATAGATGGTGATTACTGGCCAAATCAATTGTTGAAGGTTTGGAATTCCTATTTGTGAGTGTATATTTGAATAATTGATGTTCATAGTGACAGCTTGGTTATGTGATTGTGCAGTAGCAATTTGTGTTTTTATTTTTCAATTTTAAGCAAAAAATATGTATTTTCAATTTTGTATAGGTTCTCGTGTGAAATGAGTATATGAATTAGTTAAGGGTAAATTACAGCTACCATCCTGAGGTTTGACATAATTACAAATACCCCTTCGTTATTTGAAATATTATAAATACCCCCATCACTGAGGTTTGTAACCGTCTAACAAATAATTCATTTTTGTCCATTTTTATGGGTGAACTGACCAAATACCCTTATGCAAATTGAATTATTCTTAAAGTTTTTTGAATTTTTTTGGACTACAAAGTACTAGGAGAGGTTTTTTAAGTTTTTTACACAGATAAACAATAATGTAATTTGCCTTGGTTGATTTTGCTATAACTTTAATTAAAAATTCAAGGTCAAAATGGTCAATTTTAGGTTTTTGATTAAACATTACAAACTTTAGGGGTTGACTGTAATTTATCCATTAATTAATGAGATTGTGTTTTATATTTTACTATGTTGTCAAATCAATATATCTCCAACGAAAATATGTATAACAAATATGTTTTCACTTGAATTACTATTAAAAAAAAATTGAAAATCTAAAATGAGAACGTAATCAAATTGATTCCAACTGGGGTTCATCAATTGAAAATGATCAGTATACAGTTTTTTCTTTTTTCATAATAATAATAATCAGTATACAGTTTAAGAATAATAATTAATCATAAAAACATTTGTTATGTTATGACTCCATTAATAGATTGCATCTTATTTCAGTTTGCAATCTTTTCCACAATATGGTTGATTTTATTGGTGGAGTTTATTCTTCTAAATTTTATAAGAATGAATATATTCTAAAGTATAATTTAACTCATAAAAATAAATAGACACAAAATATCAATGCAATCCTCGTGTAGTTGTACGGAGTGACATTCGATATTTAGTTTTTCAGAAAATAACAATAACCCAACATATTCACATAATTACAATTTTTTTTACTGTCTCTATAATTTGATAATTTACTTTCACCTACCACTTAATCTGTCCCTACATACATATAATAAATATTTTTTATGCTTTAAAATATATTATAAAAAATATAAAACATATAGATCAACACATCATATTTTTACAAAAAATAATAAACGAGAGAAAATCAAGGTATTATCAGCATAATAACAAAAATAGATATAGTAGTGTCACCAATCACCATTTGTGAAGAAAGATATACATCTATATATATATATTTATATTAATATAGAAATATGGATTAAATGAAGTAGAATATAGATCTCCTAAAGTATTGCTCTTTCTAGCTATGTTATAATTGTGGTCAACATAAGTACTAAACGTCAACAAATGGTTATTTTTATATGTTATGTGTGTGTGGGTGGGGGGTTGTTGACGAGGGCATCTCATTGTTTCCATCTCTCGATAAAATTTATATAAATTGGTCATTCATTATTACATTGATGAGGAATTTGAGTGGCGTTGCATTGTCTCCTTAAATTTGGACTTTTTTCTGAATTTTGTTCATTAGAGCCATCTTAAAGAAAACTTATATAAATTGGTCATTCATTGTTACATTGAAAAGGAATTTGGGTGGTGTTGCATTGTCTCTTTAAATTTAGATTTCTTTCTGGATTTTGTTCAATAGAACTATCTTAAATTGTTGTAAGGTAGTTTTTGTATGTGTCGTCTATGACAATTAAAGAGATAAAACTTAAAACTTTGAGCCAAGGAGATTACTGATTATGACATCACAAACTGTTCTCATTAAGGCAAAGTAGAAAATTTCAGTTACTTCACTTCAATTTGGTGTTGATACCCAAGATATCAATGCTTCACCCCCACCAACTTCAATTCTCCATCATACCTTAAAAACAAAAAAAAAAAAAAAAAAAAAAAGAATGACAAAGTTTCATCTCAATCATTAATCATGTAATTTCGAAATGGGCAATATCTGCATCATTTCGTTTCCTATTGTGTTTTTTTTAAAAAAGAAAATGATTAATTGCACCTAAATCCTATTTGAAAATATTGAAGTATACTTTTTCTAAAAAAAAAGTTCTAATTTTACACTTACACCACCTTTGAAAATTTATTGTTTACACTTGACTCCCTTTCGTTAGGGTTTGGACGGAAGATGTTGACACAACAAAAACATTACATAAAAGTTTCTAATTTTACTCCTCAATTAACATTATTATGTAATAATTTTGTACTTATAAAGGAAAAACGTATCGATGTTAACCTCACTCCATATATATATATATATTATATTTATCCCATTATAAGTATAAATATATACGCAAGAATTTAAATGAGAATAAAATTAAAAATTTATGTAATTTTTTTTGGTTAACAGCAACAGTTTCCGTTCAAACCCTAACGGAAGGGGGTCAGTTGTAAAATTTTAAAATTTTTTAGAGGAAAGTATAAGGGGGTCTAAGTGTGAACAACCAAAAAAAACAAAATCAAACATACTCTATTTTATGATACCTTCTCCTAAAATATTATTTAAAAGTATGTGATGTGGTACCAAATGATAAGAAGGGAAAAGATAATAATTAACCACAATAGCACCACTTCCTTCTTGGCATTTATAGGCCCTCTTCAAAGTGTAGTAATGCTATTGCATTAAATGTGATTTTATAAGAGTGAACATTCTCGTAAGTGACTTCTACCCCATTAATCCTATTAAATGGTTGACAATTATTGAGGAATTTATTTAGAAAATTCCTTTTTTATTCATATAAATGAACAAATGTCCTACTATGATTGCAGACGAGGAGCTTGAACGACTTATAAGCCATAAGTCTTCATCCATCCAACGACACAACTTTTAAGAACAAAATCATGAGGTTCATATCAGAGCGGATAATACCTCGAACAGTAGGGTAACAATCAGATTGCAAGCGAAATCAGTACGATCACCATTATGTAGAACATATGATATATCCCGACCGTTCCAACCTAATAAGCTATTTTATATTATTTTTGCTAGTATGGAATGCATTGTGTTAGCCCGAGACAAATTGGATATGCGAGTGATTGTAATCCAACCCAAATATATCGGAATAACTATCGACCCAAATCTAGATCCCAGACACAAATGATTTTACCTGCCCAATTTGTCTTGAAATTAGCTCGAGTAATTTCCATGTACCCCTCGTTTTATAAACAATATTCGAATATGTTGAGAGGTTTAATTAATGCCGTTTTGCACGTTTTTGACTAATTTGGCTTCTCCTTTTTTTTTCTCTAAAGGATCTTGTCCAATTCAATTGCTGGGTGCCATCTTAGGTTCTTGATTAGATAAAGCCAGGATCGAAACTAATGTATTTCACGCTTCAATTTGATGCCACAAACTAATTGACAATGCTTCATCGTATACAAATTTAGATAGATTGAAAAGCAAAAGAATCCTAGAGAAGAAAATGGAAAGATGCACAAACCACAAAAGCGATGGGGGTGGGGAGGTGGTGATGTCGTGGTTGCGGATGGTGGCAGAAAGGCTGACTGAGGTGATGGGAGTCGTGCGTATGAGAATGCATAGGGAGGTATTGTTGTGATTGACATGATCATGTTGCTAATTTGTAACAACAATGTTATCTAAAATATGGATGCAATTATATGTTAATTCATAGATTAGATTGAGAGTAGAATTAGAGAAAGTGTACTTGTCCCACATAGAAATATGATGAGAAAGTGTAGATCATTTGATAAGTATACAAGGTGTATGTGGGGGGTGAGTGTTCTTACACTCAAGTTTGTCCCACATTGGAAGTTTATGTACAACATAAACTCCTTATATTAAGTTCAATGTTCAAGTAGTATTTGAAGTGTTATGGAGGCTAGAGTGAACATTGGGTTGTCCCACATGTGCTTTGGCTTTGGCTTTGGGCGCCGGTGTTGACGTGAATGTCTTAGTATCAATATATATATTTTTACAGCAAAAACTATTTAATTTTATTTGGATTTAAAAACAAAAATTATTTTTAAAATAGTCAGTCATAATTTGGCCTTAATATAGTCAAGGTTCAAACCCGAAAAACTCCTGCCCGTTTTTTACTTTTTGCATCAGTTTAATGGCTGTTTTTAATTCTGTTTAATGCCAGAAAAGTTTTCGGGCCAGTGTTTCAAGCGTTGGCAACAACGGATGGAAATTTGGCTAGCGATGAAGGGACTTTTGTCGGTGAACCAACTGAGACCGATCCCAAAAATATTGAGATCGTGCAGTGGACCAAGCGGGATCAAATAGGTCGAGGAGCTATTTTGTCAGCAATGTCAAATACACTCTTTTTGATGTCTATTGTTATGATTCCTACATTACAAAATCATTGCGGGATGAGTTGGACAGAAAATATAATACTCAAGAACAAGGGCTCGAAAAGTATTTTGTTTCCAAGTTCATGAGGTATCAGATGGTCAAGGGAAGGTTTGTAGCTGAACAGACACATGAGATTATCAAGCTTGAGCATGCTCTGTCTGATGTTGAGATGAAGCTTCCCCAAAAGTTTCTGGTCATGCCATAGTGGACAAATTTCCCAAATATTGGGAAAGTTTTGGCATGACACTCAAACATCAGAAAAAGAGATTGTCTCTGGATGATCTCATGGTCACGATTAGCATTAAGGAAGAGCACATAAATCATACCCACAAGATGCCTATTGAGTATCAGCCAAGGGCAAATTTCATAATTGGAAAAAAAAAAGTGAATAATGTTTCTGATTCTATTGTTTTGAATGTCAAATCTTCTTCTTTTGGGGTATAGTAGATTAGGTCATTTAAATTTAGGTTCGATCAAACGTATGATGAACCTTGATTTAATACCTAGTCATGAAAATTGAATGAGATCATAAATGCCAAATTTGTGTAGAAGTTAAACAGGTTAGGAAACTCTATCAATCAGTTGAAAGAGATTCGGAAATACTTGATTTAGTTCACACTGATATTTGTGCATTCAATGGGATTTCGACAAGGGACCATAAGCGATATTTTATTTCATTTATGGATGATTGTAGTAGATATTGTTATGTTTTTCTCATTCGTAATAAGGATGAAGCCTTAGAAAAATTTATATTGTTTAAAAACGAAGCAGAAACCTAAATTGGTAAGAAATTTAAATGATTAAGGTTTGATAGAGGAGGGGAATATGAGTCGAGTGTGTTTCGTGAATATTGCCAAAATTTTGGCATAATTCATGAAGAAAGTCCTCCATATTCACCTTCGTATAATGGAATAGCTGAATGAAAGAATATAACATTTAAAGATATGATTAACAGTCTGTTGTTAACTTTTGGGTTATCTAAGTATTTGTGGGGAAAGGATTTTAATACGGCTTGTCATATTATGAATAGAGTCCATCTGAAACACAATACAAATACTCATTTCGACTTATGGAAATGTAGGAAACCAAGGCTCAAATACTTTCAAGTGTGGGGGTGCCTAGCAAAAATGTTGGTCCAAGACCACAAGCAAAAGAAATTGGGCCCAAGACTATTGATGTTGTGTTCTTGGGCTATGTGGAGACAAGTTATGCCTTGAGGTTTCTGATGATTAAATAAAAAATTCTAGGCATTGAGGTCAACACAATAGTCGAATTTTGTGATTCTACTTTTCTAGAAGATGTATTTCCAATGAAAACGGGAATACCTCAAAGTGTTTCTCTTAATGATTTACTTCCTATACGGAAAAGATGACAAATGTGGGGTTAATCCTAGTAATACTAGTCCGACTCATGAAGAGTCAGATGGACCTAGATGAAGTAAGAGAGCTAGGGTTGTCAAAGATTTTGGAAGTGACTTTGTCACTTACAACATCGAGGACGATCCGGTGACTTTCAAAAATGTTATGGCTTCTTTCGAAGTCAAGCATTAGAAGGAAGCTGTCAGAAGTGAGATGGACTCCGTTATCTCTAACGGGACATGGGTGCTAGTTGATCTCCCGCTAGGGTGTACTACGATTGGGTGTAAGTGGATCTTTAAGAAAAAACTGAAACATGATGGGACCATCGATAAGTTTAAGGTTATATTGGTGGCTAAGGATTTTAAACAAAAGGAGGTAATAGACTATATCGATACCTATTCTCCGGTAGCTCGATTGACTATAATCCGAGTGATTATAGCACTTGCTTCGGTGTATAATCTTTCGATTCACCAGATGGATGTGAAAACAACCTTCTTGTATGGTGAACTCGAGGAAGAATTATACATGGATGAGCCGAAGTGATTTGTAGCTCATGGTAATGAGCACAAAGTTTGCAAACTTGTTAAGTCTCTATATGGACTTAAGTAAACACGCAAACAATGTCATGAAAAGTTTGATAAAACTATTCTTGCGTTTGGCTTCATCGTGCATTTACTGTAAGGTTAAAGGGGATAAGATTGTCATTCTATGTCTGTATGTAGATGATATTCTTTTAATAGGATCATGTTTAGATATAATAACCGAAACCAAGTCATTTTTTAAACATAAGTTTGAAATGAAGGAAATGGGTGGGGCTAATGTAATTCTTGGCATCAAGTTGATCCATTCAACTGATGGATAGCTATTTCTCAATCTCATTATGTTGAGAAGATAATTGCAAAATTTGGCTATCAGAACAGTAGAATTGCAAAGACACCATTTGATCCTTCTTTATGACTTTATTCAAAAATGAAAGTGGTGTTCCGGTAGCACAACTAAGGTATTTCCAAATTATTAGGAGTTTGCAGTATCCGGTAATGGCACGAGCCAGGTATTCTTTGTCTCAAAGCTAGCTAGATACAGTGGTTGTCTGGACAGAACCAATTGGGAGCTTTGGATAGGGTACTAAGGTACCTTAAGAGCACAGTGTCACTGGCCATTCATTATGCTAGATTCCCTAATGTTCTGGAAGGATATAGTAATGCTAGATGGATAGCCAAAAACTCCGGTACTAATGGGTTCAGGATATTTATTTACTTTATATAGGGGCACAGTCTGCTGAAAGTCTGCAAAACAGCTTTTGATAACCCGATCTACTTTTGAAGGCGAGTTATGTGCATTGGATACAACTGGTACAGAGGCAGAATGGTTGTATGAGTTGTTATTACAACTTCCCATTGTAAGTCATTCTCTTCCACCTATTGTTGTACATTGTGATAGTCAAACCACAATTGCAAAGGCTCAGAGTCATAAATACAACCAAAAGATCAAAAGACATATCCAAGTTAGACTTAAGTGTATAAGGGGATTAGTGTCGGATAGAGTTATGGGCATTGACCTTGTGGGAACAAAGAACAATGTGACTGATCCTTTGATGAAAGGATTAGATCTGTCACAAATACAAAATTCCAGATTGGGGATGGGACTGAAAATCCATCACTGATATATCTATGATATCAACCCAACCTTCCAAGTGGAGATCCCACAAAGAAGGTTTAATGTGGTATTAACAAGTTGTAGGGTATGTCAAGAGCACCAATATAGACTATTACTTTGTATCTGGAGTCTATCCCATGTAAGTCTGGAAGGTGCTGATACTGCAAGTATAGTAAAAGTTTAATTCTGAATGGGGTCAAGTCTTTTTAGATGAGATGCTAGCGGTGCATCCCTGGAGATACCCAACTAAGTAAATGCAATTGTTTGGTCGCAACTAAGGAATTGGTTTATTTCTGAAAGCATTCATGAACAAGATCGAGACACATGGCCCGAAGTGTCAACCCTAAAGATCAACACGAAGCTGGTGGCTTGTTGTTACTGACAGACGTTGTCACGGGCTCAAATTCAAGGCTTAGTTCCATTTGACCCGGTGACAACTGACGTTAGATAACTTAGGCAGTTGTTCAAATCGGAAGGTACCATTGCTCAAAGCAAGACACATAAGCTTGAGTTCAAACCTATGGATTTGTGGGAAATTATTGTAATTGGCATGATCATGTTGCTAATTTGTAACAACAATGTTGTCTGAAATATGGTTGCGGTTACATGTTAATCCATAGATTAGATTGAGAGTAGAAATAGAGAAAGTGTACTTGGCATAGAAATATGATGGGAAAGTGTGGAGCTAAGTATATAAGGTGTAGGGGGGGGGGGTGAGTGCTTTTACACTCAAGTTTGTCCCACATTGGAAGTTTATGTACAACATAAACTCTTTATATTAAGTTCAATGTTCAAGTAGTGTTTGAAGTGTTATGGAGACTAGAGTGAACATGAGGTTGCTCCACACGTACGTCGTCGCTGCCAACCCATCCCGACCCGGCCCGACTCCGGACATTAGGGCGAATGTCTCAGTACCAATATATATCTTTTTGTAGCAAAAACCATTTAATTTTATTTGGATATAGAAATGATTTTTTAAATAGTCAGTCATAATTCGACCTTAATGCACCTTTAAATCAGGTTTAAATTCAGGTTTTTAGACCTGAAAAACTCCTACCCATTTTTTTACTGTTTTGCATTAGTTTAATGGTTGTTTTTAGTTCTGTTTACGATATGTTTAATGGTGTTGCTATTGCCTTGCCTATAAGAGGCTGAGGGCTCTCATTCTTCAAACACACAACTCACAAACAACAAGAATTCTCTCCAAAATGTTTATGTTGTTCGGACTTCTGCTCCAAGAATCCGAGCTCCTTTTCTTGCAAAATTTCGAGCTTTGAGCTCAGTTTTTTCAAAGGTTTCTGAGTGTTGTTCGAGGTATTATTCAGTATAGTGCAATACTGGCGAATTGAGCCGTCTTATCCTGGAAGAAGTTGCGTAGTACCCAGTACACTTTGACGGATATAATTTATTTAAGGCAAGCAGATAAAACCTGCGGTTCAATTATTTTTTTGATTTGGACTGAGAATTGTTACGATACAATTCTTGTTGTAAGTTTTCTATGTAACAGTTTAGTAAAAACAACATATCTAATTCTTCATCGTTTTGTTCCAACGTATTTGCCGTCATCGGTTTCAAATTATTTATAAACATCTGACTGAATTTTGAAAATGTTACTACGATTGCGAAACACTTTTTCCAATAGGTGGAAGGCGGTGATGTCGTGGATTGCTTTCGAAAGGAATCGTTGCTATTTTCTATTTTTATTTTTTTGAAATTAACAAAAGAAGAAACAAAAAATGTCTTAAAAGCCTACAAAAATTAGTAATAGAAAAGGAGCAAAATTTGCACTTGTTCTAAATATTATCACACATTTATCTCATCATACAAACATCGCCTAATAATAATCGTTCATCTTGTCGCACGAGCATACACGCACATACACAAGAGGAAAAAGAGAGTAGAAAGTCAAATCACCTAATTCCACGTAAGCGTATGTATACGTTTGTATACGCAAATACGTACAATTCTACACGGAAAGAAGGAAAAAGCCTCGCACACAACACATACATATATATATTCACACTAGCACGAAATCCTCTTTCCCCACTCTCTCTGTCTCTGTCTCTCTCTCTCTCTTACTTCACAATTTCTCAATTGTCTCTAAATTCCCTCTTCGACTTTCTCTCTCTTTCTCTGCATGGCCAGTTGCGAGTCCAAATTTCAAAATTAGGGTTCAGGGGAAATATCACCGATCGATGCCCAAAAACCGCGTTCCGAGATGTAATTTCAGGGCTTTGAAGGGGTTATCTTGACGGGAATTCGACTTAATTGAACTGCAGTTTTTTTTTTTTTTTCTTTTTTATTGTTAGCTATAGAATCGGAGTTAGGGTTTTGTTGCGCATGAAGGGTCCGCTAGATCGAACGAAGGTTGTGCTGCGGCACTTGCCGCCGACGATTTCTCAGTCAAACCTTGTCGAGCATGTTGATTCTCGCTTCGCTGGCCGCTACCGTTGGCTTGCTTTTCGCCCCGGGAAATCCAGGTAAGGTTTTAGGTGCAATTATGCTCCTTTTTTTTTATAGTAGAAAATGCTTTGGTTGATGATAGCTTTTGCGTTTTCTTTTTTAATTAATAGTTTATTTTGGGTTGAGCAGGAACATAAGAATGTCTATAGGTGTGGAGAGGTGTGCTAGGTTTAGTTTGTTTTTCAGTTTAGAAAATTCAGGTGAGCATTTGATTGATTTCGTGATAGCTTGAACTTTCGGAACAGGTTTAGGAACTTAAAGTTTTGTCGTTAGTCTTTATAATATTTTGCTTTTGATATGGAGTCTGGTGGATAGGATGACATGCAAGCTGCACAGGTGTTGGGTGATATTTTAGGAGTTCAGATAAATGTAAAGCTTGTTTGCCAAGCTAAAATGACCAGGAACAGCCCATAGTTCTCGGGGATCATGGAGAAGTAGCAAAATGCATTTATTTTGTCAGGTGCTGGATGGAGATCGGGTTGTTGGTGATATGATCTCTGCCTTTACTTTTTGGCTTGGATTATCGGCCATATTTGTTCTGTCATATTGAGTTGCTTTTTTGCGTCTATTTCTCTTTTATGGTATTCTGAGTTAATGGAAAAAGTTTGTCGTTTTCAGGAATGCTTTGTCATGGTAGTAAGCAATTTTGTCCTGTAAGGTTTACGCTTCTCGTGAAGAATTGAACTGTTGGAAGTATTAGAATGGTTACTGGTACTGGAATCCTAGGAAAGTAGTATGATGTTTGACCAGTTACTCAATGGCATTCTTGGTTTTTGGTGATATGATCGTCTGGCTTTACTTTTCAGTTTGGTGGTTTTTGGTGATATTTAGATTTTAGGACTGTAATAGCCATCGGCTTATGCTTCCGAATTTGTCTCCGGAGAAGCCGTATGACTGTTTATTGTTGGGATTTGTTGCCAGTTTTGCTGGTGCCACGTGGCATTGAGTGGGACCATTGATAATGCAAAAAATTGCAACTTCCACCATCTTCGAGCTTTTAGAATTTAGTTCCCCTTTGTAATATGGTTTGGGTTTTTCTTCGGCAAATTATCCGTTGTTCTTTTTCTTTATTACTGATCCACAGATTTGAGTGTTTGTGTTCCATGGGATATGTGGAAGTGGAGAGAGTGTCTGCTCATATTTGTATTTAGGATAAATGCTTGGAGACCATAAAAAAGTGAATTTTTCAGTTTCCAACCGATTTATGTGGCTGCGTTTTCTTTGGGAGTTATCGGATCAATGGGCAAATGATTAGTAGCAAGAAAATGAATATAAGATTGCCAAGACATGGAAGAATGAGTAGTTCAAGAAGTAACCTTAAGATTGCCTTTTTTTTGGGATGTTACAATCATTTTATCTTGTCTAATTTTTGGACACGTTCCGTCTACAATTGGCTCATATCTATTATGTTTGTTCAGTTAGAATAACCAGACATCATTGAAAATTGTTAACCATGCATTTCTAAGATTTCCTTGGCTTTTGGTCATCTATTATCTGTATGGAATTTATAAGTATGGCAGAAAGGTATAATAAGCCCGGTCATAAATGGTGCTAATCAAAACATAGTGATCACCTTTATTGTCGTCTTATTTTAGACCTGGAACCTTTTTGAATATTGACATGTTAAGCAGCTGTTGCCTAAGTATTTTAGGTTTGCACATCATTCCTACTTTCAGAACATTTGTTTGTTTGTTAATGGTTGGATTTGCATTTGTTATGAAACAATTTTGTGGGGAGACTCATCATTATCATCATTTTCATGTTGAAAGAGGTTTCAACCAAGTTTTGTTTCCAAGACTGTGCTCTTAGGTCATTTCATCAAGGTGTTTCTACTCTGATTCCTTTCTGAATTCATACATTTGCTTTTGCAGCCTGAAGCATCCGAAATATTCTAGAGCTTACATCGACTTTAATATACCAGAAGATGTGATTGAGTTCGCTGAGTTTTTTAATGGTCATGTTTTTGTCAACGAGAAAGGTAATCTTTTAGATGTTTGCATTTTGTCCATGGTTGATTGACAATATGATGGTCTTTTGTTTATTTGAGCTTTACTAGGTTTGCTTCATTGCTATGCTTGGTTGAACCTTTAATGCTGCTTGGTTTAATGAAGATGGATGTTTGCTTAGAATCTTTCTGCTATTCATAAGATATTTTACAAAATTCATTATCTGATTGGAAATTTTGATCTCTTCTATCTTTCTAGGGACTCAATTTAAAACAATTGTTGAGTATGCTCCTTCCCAACGTGTTCCAAAGCAGTGGTCTAAGAAGGATGGCCGTGAAGGCACTATATTGAAAGGTAATTTCAGTCTGTTGTTGCACATGCCGTAGGAGCCATCATCCGCTTGCTTTGAATATGTGTTGATTTGTTGACAAACGTGTAGATCCTGAATATTTGGAGTTCCTTGAATTTCTTGCAAAGCCCATCGAGAATCTTCCCAGTGCAGAAATACAATTGGAGAGGAAGGAAGCAGAACGAGCAGGTCAGTCTTAACTATATATCAGATCTGGTGTTGGAAGTCAAGCAAACATTTGAGTCATGAAGTTATAAAATGAAAACATTTATTATTTTCAGTTTTTTTAATTGATGCAAATACCCACTTTGTTTTAGGTGCTCCAAAGGATGTCCCTATAGTTACTCCTTTAATGGACTATGTTCGTCAGAGAAGAGCTGCAAAGGGTGGAGCTCGGGTAGGAATCTCATTAATTTTATGTGCAACTGACCTTTTCCTGTCCTTTTGGAACATATCAGAGCAGCTAGGTTGGTTTACTTGGGAAATAAATGAATGTTTCACTCTTGAAATATTTCTGGGTAAAGCTTTCCATATTATTTACTTCTTATGGCTGTTGTATTGTGCCCATGTAATTCTTTTATGTTTGCCTTAACCAAGTTTTTCTGAACAACAAAATATTTATGCTTCTGGTTTACGGACTCTCTCCGCCCCTTCTCTCTCACTCTCTCTTGCCCGTGCCCGCAGTCATTTGGTTGAAGATCAAATTTTAGTTTGCTCTGAGTAGGGGAATGTGGGTATTGGGAATTTTTGTAGCTTTGGTTTATCATGCTTTATATTGAGGTCAAAGAAAAAAATTGATCCTTTAGAAAAAGGGGTGAAGCATGAGTGGAAGTCGCGATTTACTGCAGATGAAAGCTACTGAAATTGAATAATAAGGTACTTAGGGAGGAGCGTGCTGCTGCAACAAGAAGGTTCTTGTTGTGATTTCAGGCCTTACGATATGTCAATATGTACTCCTATGAGATTTTTATTTGCCAGTTTTGGTGGTTGAGTTGAGGAGTGAAGTATTAGGAGAAAAAAGGGATAAAACAGAAACATGATGGGAAGCTTTAGACTTTTAGATAGGTAGAATTATTTTCTTTTGGAGTTTTTCTTCACTAATTCTTTTTTATTGTTGAAATGATTTCATTTGAGGCCATTTTTTTTTGGAGAGGCCAAAAGCTACATGGGAGCCTGACCATGGAAAATTATTTGCTAGTCATATTATGTATATCACTGCAAAAATGTAGGATGTGGATTCATTTTGAATTTACTAGACATATCTGAGTTATGTCTTTGCCTTTTAGGTCGGTTAGTCACGAGTATTTGTATTCCTTCTCTGTTCTTTTTCCTGTGCAGTGTGACCTTAGATTGCTGCATGTGCGAGGAGCTTTTGATGGAAACAATATATGTACTGTGTTTCTCCTGTTTTCAGATATCATGGATAATTATATGATCATCTTATATTTTGTTGCCTCTTCCCTTTCTGGAGCTCTTGGTTAACTTCTAGCATGCGCCTGATTCTCTCTTAACCCTTAATAGAGATCCATGTTGAATGGAAAGCAAGCTAGAAGGGCTAGTGGGGTGTCATCAAGGAATCCAGCCTCAGGTTCTTCAAAAAGAGGCTCTGATAGGAGGAGGGCTTCCACTACCATGGTAAATGGATATCTCAGTTGTGATTACTTCAGACTGCGTGTGATTGTAATGTTGAGAATTGGTTCCCATGATCCTAGTTTTTCTAATGGTTTGAAATCTCGATCCAATGAAAGATTTTTCTCTCAAAATGCAATGGAATTAGTTGTTGCGTAAAATCTTTGCATAAATGGCTACATTAGTAATGGTACCAAGACACAGATGTAATACAGTTTAATGAACTTTTATAACACAGATGTAATACAGTTTAATGAACTTTTATATGATGCATTTTTCCTTTCCTATATCTGATTACTGAAAACTAGCACAATAACTCGTATCATTCACTTGCTGATGTCTGGATTACAATCCTGATGTTTGTATTTAATTCCATCTATACACCCTACATGGCAGTCCTTCCTGAACCTGAAACTGTGTATATCAATTTGATCTGGTATTTAAGTTTATTGTCTATACCGTTCGATAGTCAGCATAAACAATCTAAATCTTTATATTGGGCTAATGCACTCTTCTCCTATTTCTGATTATTACTTCTAAATTGTTGATGGTCCCTTGTTGATGGAACTCATTTAGTTTTTCATAATGAACTTATTAATTTTCCAGGATTGTAGGTGCTTATGAATCAGCTCCTTCTGTCTTTTTTCTCAGTTCACAAGTTTACATTTGTGCTCATTCTACTGTGATATAGAATCAGATATGTTTCTTTGGTCTGATGGTTAAATATTAATGTGTCACTTATGTATTTTGAGCAGTACGTATTAAGAGACAGCTCCAAGATTATAAGCCCCATAGACAGCTCAAGCAATTCTCTGGTTCCCAAACAAGACGATCAACGGCTTGTGGACAAGTCTGGTTCAGCAGCCGTGTCACGAAATGTATCCTCGGAAGGGGAAAGTGGTATGTCTTATTGATGGATAACAATTACCCAATGATAATAATGTGTCCATGTTTGTGCTGGATTGTTGTTGTACTGTGCATAAAATTTGAATATTCTACAAGAATAGCGTAAATGATGTTGTCCTATGTGTCATTTTGATTTTGAATTGTCATAAGTAAGGTGAAAAGTTGGCTGATATCTTTGTCTTCCTCGGTCATTATTTCTTTCTTTTTTATCATTATTTTTCTTTATCATTATGCTCTGTTTTTCCCCTGCTCCTTTATTTTTAAGGAGAAGCTGCGGGAAAAAGGTTAGCTTACCCACTTTTTAAGAGCTCTTGGTACCAGGCATGTCTCTTGTCTACTTTTTGTAAAGTTTTATCATATAATATCACCATGGGAAGAGAGTTTTGTGGCACTAATATTTTTGGAACTCGAGTAGATATTACTCCTTTTGTGGAAAGAGATAAGTATAATGATTAGGAGGTGAACTAGATGGGTGCCTTGTTCAGGCATAGATCGGAAGCAATCGGTACTTCTTCATTATGTACTTCTGGAGGTTGGGAATCTAAAAAATGAAACGACCAAAATAAAATAAAGTAAAATGAACCATCACACTTATGCAATAGGTTGATGAGAATCTGTTGAACTTGGAAAGGATAATCAAGCTTCTCTTTGATTTATATCTTGTTGATGGCCAGAATGATGAGTTGTTTCACTTATGCTTTTGCCTGTTTCATATCTGCGTTGAATGCCATAAATTGTACTCATGCGGATTTATATTTTCGGCATTTCAGGGATTTTGAATCTTTTTCAGATCTTTCTAGCTGCTATTACTCGTCTTTCTTATCCTTTTTTCTGGTGGTGAAATGTCTTTCCAAAATTTTCTTGGTTGTTACTCATGCCGACCTGTTATGGTATGCTATTTGATTTCTTTTAGGAGTCTCAGGATCCACTGAAATCGGGAAGAAGAAAATCCTGCTCCTGAAGGGAAAAGAAAAGGAAATTTCTAATGTAAGTCTTTACTGTATTGTAATTATAGTATGTGTGTCGTTAGAACAAGTGAGAAAAAGGCAAAGCATTTCTGAGGTGGCTATAAGAATGCAAATTCAGCTCATTAGCCCTTTCTTTTTATAATACTACATGGTGGGTAAGTCTGAGTTAGCTTTCAGAAGTTTTGAATGAAGAACTGTTCTTTTGTGTCATTATGGGACCGTGATGAGTGGGTAAAGAATTCAACATTGAAAATGCCACAACAAAAATATGTGGAGTTATATGAATGATTTCGTGAAGTCTAATAGAAATGAGTTCCTTAATATTTAAAATGACAGGAAACATGAACTTACTGTTTTAATTGTAACTCCGGTGCCGATAATATATTGCTAATTCACTTCTTCGCTGAAAATGTAACAATGTTTGATGAGAATCCTGGATTGTGTAAATTATGTGATTGGAAATTGATGACTGCTAGCTTGTTGGATACTTTTTGTACGATACTATGCGAAATAACAATCATCTTTGAGATAGGAGATAAAGCTCTGCTATCTTTGGGCTTGAATGTTGCTGAAAAGGAGTTCCTTATGTGTTTTCTCTATTTTGTGCTTCTGTGCTGGAGGCTAACTGACAAGCTGACATTCTGCTAACAATATGGTGGGTTTTAGAAGGAAATAGTTCTGAAAGCTTAACTTCCATTGGCCAAAGTAGCAGAATTACATGTTTTTCTCAGACTCTGCGTACCTTATAGGTAAGACGGGGGGAAACAAGAAAACCCTCCACTGGCAGAAAATTGCTCATCCGGTCATTCTCCTGGCTGTCACTAAATTTTAAGCATTTAACACTTTATTATGAGTATGAACACTGACATTTCGTTAGGCTTCTACCCAATGAACGTCTCATGCATGAAGCAATGGATTCATTATGCAGTTTTTATTGATGAGATTGCAGTTTTCTAGGTTGAGTTGAGAAAACAGAATAGACAACTGATGTTCTCCTTCTTCTGTAGGTTTCTGGCGGTTCATTTCTGCAGCAGAATGCAGCAA
Organism: Sesamum alatum; assembly: GCA_034509735.1. Classification (NCBI taxonomy): domain Eukaryota; kingdom Viridiplantae; phylum Streptophyta; class Magnoliopsida; order Lamiales; family Pedaliaceae; genus Sesamum; species Sesamum alatum. The sequence continues at coordinate 18,097,859 of JACGWO010000001.1, read as the reverse complement.
CTCCTGCTAAAACTTCACTGACTTCTGCTCTTCCAAAACAGAATCACCAACGTGAAGGTAGTGGAAGGATCATCAGGAGCATTCTTCTTAACAGGGACACTCGTCAAAATCAACCATCATCACGATCTCAATTAGAACTTCGTAACCAGGGTTCTAACCAGGACAGGGACAAAAAACCTCCTCGACCCCCTAATGTGCAGTCGTCTCAAAAAGATACAAATGGGGCGCCTGAGGATAAGGTAGTCCCAAATGACTTACCAGCTGTCCATATGGAGAAGCAGGAAAGACGGACAAGGAACAAGGATAGGCCTGATCGTGGTGTTTGGACCCCTCTTCGGCGGTCAGATGGATCACATGCAAGTGACGAGTCATTATCATCCGCATCCCAAGTGTTGGATTCTGCAGAAGGTGTAGACATAGGACAATAATTTTTTTGGATTAGGATAAGTTTCATATTTTACTGAATGATTATTTTCTTTTCCCAAACTCGTTTTGGCAATTAGAATATATCATGCCAAAGTTGCCTTTTTTCGAATTTCTCTGTTCTTAAGTCTTAGGCTTTATATACTAATTATTTGACTTTTCAGGAACTCATGTAGAGAAGAAACATGAAATGCTGGTAACCCGTGGTAGTGAATACAGACCCAGTGGAAGCGGTCGTGGCAATCATTACTCTGTTGACAATGGTCGTATCACCTTCATAGTTTGAAAAAGGAATCAATTCTATGATCCTTTACCGTCATAATTTGCATTCTGATAGTTTATGAACTTCTATAGGTTCTTATAGGCATGGGGGTCGCCGTGGCTCAGCCTATAATGTCAAGGATGCCGATGTCTCTTCAAATGTGGAGGGAAAACCTTTGAAAAGAGGAGGTTCTTCTGGCTATGGTTCGCATGAGGTATGCTACATAGTCAGAATGCTGATGCCTCATACTAACAATTTTCACTCACTTTATTCACACGTATTGTACGTTTGCTAATTTCTGTATCTTTACACACTTTCAGAAACAAGTGTGGGTCCAAAAGTCAAGTTCTGGCACGTAGTTTTGCCGCATATGGTAAGCTTTGTTCTTCAGAACTTTGTTTTTATCTGATTTTGGTTATTTAGGTCTTTTAGTTTAATATATAGCTTAGAAAGATGATAAACCTAAATATTTTACTGTATGTTGTGCATGCATGGAGATGGGGTTGGCTCCTCAGTAGATGATGAGGACCCAAAAATCTAGGCAATCGGGTTGGATCTACTCCATAGATAGAACCATTATCCAGTTCATATCACAATTTGGTTCATGAATTATAATGCTGTGGGGTAGGTCTGGAGCCAGCCCATTGGGGGGTTCAGGTAAACCGTAAATGTGCATGAGTAAACATTCTGATCCAGTTGAGACCTACTATGCTCAAGGAAAATACAGTGACTGGAGTAATATGCTACTTAATATAGAATTGAACAATCCAGTACAGATGTGATTGGAGCTTTTATTACTGCTAAATTTTTAAAGAAAATACTGAAAATGTGTTTTTCATGTTAAAGAACCACGATTGTTTTTTCGATTTCTCCTTTGTGATACTCATGTGGTTAGTTCCTCTGGTTGGCCCTAGCCCTGTAAAATGAATTTTAGCTGAGTGGGATGGGCTGCCTTGAAGAATGAAATTTTGCAATGTTCTGATCGAATTGGGTGCTTCTGCAGTGAAATGCATTGGACAATTACCATATTGAAGCATACATCTGGAGTTCTCTTGCCTGAAAGATAACCTGCGTGAGCAGGTTTGTGGAGACGGACAATGTGTGCTTGGAAGACTGTAGAGGCACTTAAGTTTTGCCTGAATGCTACAGGTATTGGTGTATTTACTGCTTGGTGGATGAAGAAACCATAATCCTAAGTTGAAGATGGACAGAGAGATATGAGCAAGAAGTTGAAAAAGTGAATATAGTCGGCTGATAACACCACCGGATCTCATGGGTGTCCCTATGATTAGGGTTAATACTAATCGGCAGGCTATTCATCTCCAACTCTTGCCATTGATTGACTGGCCATCAAGATATTATTAGCTTCTTAGATGGATGACTTCCTTTTGCTGAACTGTAAATACAAATCTGGAATGGTGTGTACTGCTACCTATATATATATATATATATTTTGTCGAGCGGTCTGCATCTTGCTCGCTGAGATATACAAATCGTGTAGGGCCCGGATAGCACCAGGGTCAACAACTGTAATTGGGTTTGTTGAAGAAAGTGGCTCTAGTTGCAAGTGTTTTAGCTGTATGATAATACTAATTTGCGTGTACCTCCTCGGAGCTCTGAATGGAAATGGAATGAGGTTTCAATGGACGCAGTGTTGGTTTTAATTCTCTCTCCCTCTGCAGAGTTGTCGTCCTTCCGTTGAATCTCTTTTGCGCTTTTGGTTAATTTGGGTTGTAGATTATGTCTGTAATGTGATGCATTCAGAAACAATAATACATGAGACCAAGCTTTTTATGAATGTGTGTTGTGAGAAATGTTTAAAGTTGTATGGCTCATAACAAGATTCGGGTTTTAGTTGCTCAAACTTGTGATACATCATCGCACAAACCGTTATATTTTTTATTTTTCCAAAATTAAGAGAAGTGATAAAGAGAAATAAAGAATTTACACAAAAAAAAAGACGTAAACATCAACAATATATATTCCAGTTTTTTTCTTGACAAAATTATGAGTGTTAAAAACCTGTGAGGAGGCTGTGTGTGTGATCTCTCGGTTTCTGACCACATGTTGTTCCCGCGTTCAACTGAGAACCACGTCGTCATCTTCCCTCCACCAACACCAAGAAAGAGTGAAAGACCAACATCTCTCTCTCTCTCTCTCTCGCTGAAGGTGTTTCATCGTCATCCATGGCGTGGGGATTGAGTGGTGCTGGTATTGGGCCTAGCTTTCCTCACTTGTTCCAACCCGTTTCATCTTTCAAGTCCAAACGCCGAACCCCAACTGTTTTGGCGCGAGTACAGACCTCTTCCAACGGTTATCCTTCTCCAACGCTCACTAACAACTTCCCAGGTCCCTTCTCTCTCTCTCTCTCTCTCTCTCTCTTCATGCAGACCACATTTTCGAGAAGTAAGTATGGAAAAGGATGATTAGTCAATGATGTTTCAAGATAATGAATAACTTAGTAAAAACATTCATGGTTAATTGTTCTCGGCTCAAAGCTTAACTGAGAGTACAATCCTGAGGTGCTCTGTCTGAGAATCGGATCCTACTGCTTGCTTTCTACTATATATATGCATTCTGTTAAATGTACTAAAGGTGGCTTTGACACCCGTGCCGTTCCTACCATCATATGGTCCATCATTGAAGGATTTCTTACCATATTGTTGTTTCATACCTAAGTTTAGGAACAACATCCCACGGTTTTCTAGTATTTGAATTTCTGTGTCGGTCCAAAAACAAAAAGTGGGCCCTTATGTAATGTCCTATTGGTGATGCATTTGTTCAAACTCAATCTTTTTATAGAGTTTCAAACATTTAGGCATGAGCTGTCCAAACTAGATGTGGCCTAGATCTAGAATCTTTATGTAATAAGATTCACACATCTGTGAATTGGTTCTAACTGCACAGAAACGTTATAATGTGACTGCAGAATGATGTGCAGGCAAACCCGAGGCCGATGTTATCGTCGTAGGGAGTGGAATTGGCGGGCTGTGTTGCGGTGCACTTCTGGCTAGATATAATCAAGACGTTCTGGTATTGGAAAGCCATGATCGACCCGGGGGTGCAGCTCATTCCTTTGAGATCAAAGACTACAAGTTCGACTCTGGTCCGTCTTTGTTCTCTGGTTTCCAATCAAGGGGTCCTCAGGCAAACCCTCTAGCACAAGTATGTTACTTTATCTTGCTTCAGTCTTTTCAATTTGCTTCTATGCCTGAAAAGTTCTTAACTAGTAGGATTCAGAAATTTTACGGTTTCTGTTAACCGTAAGTCGGAGGGTATTTCTCTGCTTTGTTGATATGCAGCTAAAAAATTGAACTCCTTTCAAATTATAAGATGTTTCTTGTTGAACACTTGAAGGTCCTTGATGCATTGGGCGAATCAATTCCTTGTGCAACCTATGACTCATGGATGGTATACATACCGGAAGGTGAATTTTTGTCTCGCATCGGCCCCACAGACTTTTTCAAGGTATAGTTTCATTTCCTTACAACTTCATGTTTCTATCTTCCCTTTTCTTCAAATTTGTTTCCTGCTTCTTGACTAGTGACTTTTTTGCTCGAAGCATAGATACGTTACTGCATGTAGAAAGTAAAACGACCGAGCATGCTTTAGACCTTGGAAGAGACCGGTATCTATGAACTACTAATATAAGAGCATTAAGAAAGCGTCTAATGACGATATATTATCCTGTGGTTATAGCATCTCAGATTGAAAAGTAATACAAATTGTAGTGATGATAATTAAAATATGTGATATTAGACAAAACGAGACTTTTGGCGTTGCAGTTTTATCGTTGTAAGTGTGAGCACAATACTCAAATGATCATCATAATTATTCGGATAAGTGAACTTGGAGTTGGATTATTGGAAAGTAAGGGTACTATTTTCTTATCATTTTCCAGGATCTCCAGACGTATGCTGGTCCAGAAGCTGAGAAAGAATGGAGAAAACTTCTTGTGAGTATCTGTTATTTTCCTTTTGATCTTCTTTCAAATACTTTCGGAAGTTCCAAGAGACCGTTGATTCTGAAAGCATATATGTTTCAATAAGTTCCTTTTGGTGCATGCATATGAACTTTTTGATGTTCGTTATAGGATGCAATACTTCCACTATCTACAGCCGCAATGGCCCTTCCTCCTCTATCCATCCGAGGTGACTGGGGCGTTCTCTCGACTGCTGGTGCTAGATACGCCCCCTCTCTGTTAAAATCATTTGCTCAAATGGGACCTCAAGGAGCTCTAGGCGCTACGAAGCTTCTCAGACCCTTCTCAGAGATAATCAACTCCTTGGGGCTGAAAGATCCTTTTATACGAAACTGGGTCGATCTTCTGTCCTTTTTGCTTGCAGGGGTGAAGTCCGATGGCGTACTATCGGCAGAGATGGTAACCATTTTTACCAAGCTTTCTTGACATGACATATGAACAATGCTATCTAGATTATCCTTTATGATGTATTTATGCTAAATTCTTTTCCAGATATACATGTTCTCAGAATGGTATAAACCGGGGTGTTGTTTAGAGTATCCTCTTCACGGAAGTGGCGCAGTTGTCGATGCTCTTGTGCGAGGTCTGGAGAAGTTTAATGGCCGACTCTCTCTAAGAAGCCATGTGGAGAACATTGTTGTTGAAGATGGTCGGGCTATAGGAGTGAAGCTAAGAGGCGGACAAGTGAGTAAAAAGTAAAAACAAGAAGTAGATCAATTGCGGAAATCTTGTGAACTTTAGACATAATTCGACTATTTGATGACATAATCATGTTCCCTTTCAGTTTGTCCGTGCTAGAAAGGCTGTCGTCAGTAATGCATCTATGTGGGACACGTTGAATCTGTTGCCTAAGGAAGTCGTTCCGAAACATTATCAGGAGAGGATCAAAACGACGCCACAATGTGAATCATTTATGCATCTACACTTGGGGTTTGATGCCAAGGTGAGTTTTGTGGTATCTTAGGAAGAAATTGTCTGAAATGATTTGTTTGCCAGAAGGGGATGCCATCTCACTAATATTAGCTATCAACTCATGTTATATAAATCATCAAACTTCTAGGACAGTAAACTGGTTGGTTGGATTTTCTTTTATAACATTGTCTCTGCATCTCTACCTTATTGTGGTCAAAATAACCGCAATGCTGCCATGATTAGGGTATACGTGAAGACCTGGGAATCCATCACATCGTTGTTAACGATTGGGAGAGAGGAGTTGATGCCGACCAGAACGTTGTTCTAATATCCGTACCTAGTGTGCTAAGCCCGGATCTTGCCCCACCCGGTAAACATGTGTTGCACGCCTATACACCTGGAACCGAGCCGTTTGAGCTTTGGGAAGGTCTGGACCGCAGAAGTAATGAGTACAAGGAACTCAAGGCTCAAAGGAGTGAGGTATTCATTCTTATTGATATATCACACTTTTCCTACCTTCTGAGCTCAATATTTAGTTAAAATGTTACAATTTTTCCCAGTAAGCACCTCCGTCGGTTGATATTGCCATATCGTCGTGGTCATTATAACGTTAAACATACTTACGACACCTCTTACCATTTCCTTACCGGTGCTATTAGAAGTAGGAAACGTAATTGGTCGAGTCTTGCTTTTCCATGTGCTTAGATACATTTGCTCAAGTTCCCTTTTACATACAACAGGTAATGTGGAAGGCTGTCGAACGTGCTCTTGGTCCAGGTTTTGATCGTGAGAAATGTGAGGTTAAGTTGGTCGGAACTCCATTGACGCACCAACGGTTTCTTAGGCGGAACAGAGGAACTTACGGGCCGGCCATACAAGCCGGCAAGGGTTCGTTCCCCGGGCACACAACCCCAATCCCGCAGCTGTTTTGCTGTGGGGACTCGACGTTTCCGGGTATCGGTGTGCCTGCAGTTGCAGCCAGTGGTGCCATAGTTGCTAACTCACTTGTTTCAGTGTCTCAACACTCTGAGCTTCTTGATGCTGTAGGAATATAGACATCTTGGTCCCTCTATAGGATCAAAACACACATTCATTGTGAGCAGAGCACTGTGCAGGTGAATAGCATAACATGAGTTCTATTTCATGGGAAATGTAAATCTTTACTTATATAAGAACCAACAAATTGAGTTGATCAATGATTAAATATTTCTTAATTTTCAATTAAATCATTTAATTTACATTTTTTTCCTCTCTTTGGTATGCATGTACATTGATGAGGACGAAAAATAGGATTAAAGGTGAAATTATCATTGAGAAAGATGAAAAAGAGTCGCACGATGTTAGAAGAGTGTGAAATCATCGATTTTAGTCCTAATAGACAAATTGTAGCCACATAAGATGAGTTGAAGGATGGATCATTTGGTAATTTCATAAGGTCTCGTTTACTTTGAAAAATGGGATTAAGTTGGGGTAGTATAATGGTAGATAAAATGTGGAATGAGATTAAATTGCCACACTAATTGATGCGTACCAAAATTCAGCAACACCACAAAAGTCGAGGGACCTTCACGAAAATCCCAAGATTGATGGGGGACTAACCTGCAATGAGTGGTTAGCACTCTGATATTTAAGTCAATAATGTTCTTACTGATAAAATAAACGAGAAAACTTGAAAAAAGTGAGAATAATGGTAGAATAATGTTGTGTAGTGATAAATCGTGCGTGGATGAGGTGAAAATAGTTGAAAAGTAGAGAGAATTTGTGTGATAATGAAGTGGTGAAGTAGAGAATGCGTTACTTGAAAAATGACTGCACAGTTAGTCATTTTATAGGGGCCTGTGTATCCGATATTGGGGGAGATTTATTGAGAGTCATATAAGAATTGAAAGAGATATGACCATTTGAATGATCCTTGCCAGGTCCGCCACCTTGTTGGGGAAGTGGTTACATATTGAGAAAAATTCGAATCCCAGCCAGCCCTTTAGGAATTTGGATGAGATCTTTTAATATGACGTGTCCATACGTGTTAGTCACCTATACGTCATGGAATCCTTGTTGTATGATGACTAGGCTTGCTTTACGAGGCTTTTCCGTGGGCCTGCCAAGTTAGTTACTACAAAAGAGGTCTTATATATGAACTAGCAGCTAGCGCACGCGGTCCTCGCGTGCAATTTTTTAAATGTAAATCAAGACTAATATAAAAATACTTTTAATTGTAAGTAAAATAAGGTTGTATATCTTTAATTTTTAAATATTTTGATGGAATTCAAATAAAAGTATCGACTTCCTATACATTATTTTTTATTGTTGGTGAACAATCAATGATTTTTCTAATTTGATTCTTTCTCTGTAACTCTATTTTTGTTTCTTGAAAAGAAAACAAAGATAAATTATTTTGTTTACTTTCTTTCTCCTAATCATTTTCTCAACTTCTTCGGTCAACGAAGGAGACAGAGGAAGGAGATTCAAAATAAAAGTCAAGGAATTTGGATTTAAGCGGCAGCAACAGAAATTAAGGTAAAAACTTTCATTTTGCAAAATATTTAGTAGAAATAATAAATAGTTGTAGAGAGAGTACTAATAGCAATTTATGGATATGAAAATATGTCTCGTTGGTTCATAATTAAAGATTAGTAGTTTGAGAAATGTTGTTCCCAAGTCCAACGTTGGACATTATGGAGATACTTTTTGAGTCATTACAGGGCCAAATGTATTTGTTATAAAAGAGAAATTCAAAATATGTAATTAATTTGGAGTTATTATTATATGATTGTAATATGAATTGTAGCAATCTAAGTAGTTGGAACTCATTATTTGTTGATTAGTTCTTCTTCTTTTTTTTGATTTTAATATTTTTGAGAAAATATCTAATATATAAGTATTTTGAATTTGTGTATATGTGACTAACTTCTTATAGGTTATGTGCAGAAAAACTTAAATTTTGAGGGATTTAAATTATTATGCCTATTTGGTTACAACTTTTGGTTTATCACTGCAATAACTTTAGTATACCATCTAATTTGTTGCCTAAATTAGTCGAAATTGAAGGATGTTTTCCTATAAGTGCTTTAAAACTGGTTCATAAATAGAAAATCAAAAAACATAAATCAAGTACATGCAATCATCATCTCAATTGTCTAAGCTCTTGACCATATTTATCATTATTCAAGGTTAATTATATATTTTTTGCGAGTAGTTTTTGAAAGAACCATAAAAGTGCTTATTAGAAAGGAAAAAATATACGGGGTTAAAGAATTTTATTCAACTTTATTTTGTTTACAATTAGAATAATTTTTATACTTGCCCTGATTTACACTTAAAAATTTGTGCATGCGAGGATCGTGCGCCTTAGCTGCTAATATCTATAAAATTGATGAATTCCAGCACAATATTTTAGGCACAAAATGTTAAAATAGTGAAAAACCTCTACAAATGAACTACTATTACCAACAACAAAAATAATCTACAAAATTAATAGCAAAAAGAAAAAAGTAAAGGATAAAGAAAAATTTGCACATTTTAATTGCAACTCCTTGAAATTTAAAGGTAGAATAAACCAAATTTGAGAACTCACTACCATTCAAATCTCATAACTTCAATAATTGAAATACATTTATAAAGAAATAATTTATCATATGAAAGTGGTAATGAACAGATTCTTGTTAAAAAAAATAGGTAAATTAAAAATAATTATTTTAATTAATAATTGTATTAACAATTACATCTATTAATTTTGTCTATAACAATTATAACAAAAAATCATATAAAATTTTATCAAAATTAATTTAAAAGTAACTTTAATAGATATAATTATTAAATCTATTAATAGATATAAATTATTAAAATTTGTTATAATTAATAATTTTTAATGAATATTAATTAAAAAAATTATAACATAATAATTACATTGTTAAAAGTCCCAATAGTATTTTGTTAATTAATAGAGGAGATAAGTGGTTCATCTAACATGGTTAATGAGGACATGGAAGTTATTAAGGGCATATTAGGTAGTTTGAATTTGGTACGAGAACTACCATTATTATGTTGAATTTCTAATTTTTCTCTCTACAAATTATAGATTTCATTTTGTAGAAAGAAATATAAAAATGAATTATGTAAAAGAAAAGGATAAAATTTGTAAAATTCCTCTTTCATTCTAGACACAAAAGATCCTTTCTTTTTATAATTAGTATAGATGATAGTATAGACAAATTATCTACCAAATTACACAAAATATATTCTACCTTTTGGAAACTAAAAGCATGAAATTACAAATGGTTACTTACACATATGAGATTGCAAAGGCATAGTGTGTGCTATGTGGTGGGTGGAAAAAAGGAACATGGGAAGAGAGGGTTTGTAAGAAGTGGGGTGAGGTGAGGTGAGAGAGAAAATATAAATTTTAATAGTGGGTTTATTGAACTTTTTAAATTACTATTATGATCAATTTTTTTAAAAAGATAGAGTGAATTGAAGGGTAAATTTGGTAATTCTAAAATTGGTACGACAATAGAGTTCTCTTTTATAATAGTATAGATGTCTTACTATTTTGGGCTAAATGAGCTTGGCCTGCTGGGCTATTCTACTCGAGAGTCCACTCCTTGCTCTTGGGCTTATAAGGTGGATATTTAGGGGCCATCACTAATATATCTTATTTACTTGTATTGATAAAATTTTGGATAAATTGAATTTCGAAAACAAGGGAGAGAAAGAAATCAAGTAATTTTGTAAATATATGAAAAATCAGGTTATTTTAGACCAAAAATTTTCATATTTAGAGACAAATATGTAAAATCACGTGCAATCCCCCTCAAGTTGATGGGATGAATCCCATCAGGCCTGATAGAATTTAAATCATCCTTTTATCATAATCCATCATAGGCCCAGGTGATATCCTTCGAACCATCTTAAATGCAATTAAATTGCCGATTGGGCTAAATATATCAAGATATCCATCCCCATCCCCATAAGTAAATATGCCTAAACAGAGCTTGCAACACAAATATGCATATCCCCTCCAGGAGTTTAGAAGAAACAAAAAAGATTAAAACGCTTCTTCCCTTTGAAACTGGACGTGGAAATTCGATCATGTTACGAACTGACAGAGATTAAATAGAATTTACATATTACTTCTAAATCAAATTTATAATTATTTATATATATATATATATTCTTACATAATAATAAAAAAGGTATGTATTTATACAATCGTATTGAAATTACGTCATATCTTAAATTTTTTCATTAAATAGTATCTCAGAGCCCATAAGTGCGTTGTGTAACAGGATCTACATTCAATCTGGCCCGGCCCAAAACTCCACGTGATCGGACGGCTTGCAGTCTCCCTCACTGGCCAATCAGGAACCAAAGCGCAGACAAGAGACGGTTCTAGAACCGTCCACGTGTCCTCACCTAACCCTCACTCTCCCCTCGCGCAGTACGCCATAAACCCCCCTTCACCTTCCCCCCATTCTCTTATCTTCTTCACCAAAATCTCACCTCCTCAATCGCCCCCCAATTTCTAGGGTTTGAATTGTTTGCCCTTTCCATTTCGTTGCTTATTCCACCGAATAGTGATTGCAGATACGAATTGGATTGTAGTTAGGGTTTATTTCATTTGATTGTTCGGAGAAATGGCCTCCTCAACGGCTCAAATTCATGCCCTGGGCGCCACCGCTCACTTCACATCTGGGAATTCTGCCAGGAGCTGCCCCTCTAGAACTGTGTTTTTTGGGACGAAGCTTAATAATACGGTGTCTTTCGGGCTGAAGCTGAAGAGTAAGGCTAGAAGTGGTGGTAGCTCCCGCCGCAACTCTGGGTTCCGCGTGGTTGCGGAGAAGGTTGTCGGGATTGACCTGGGGACGACTAACTCTGCGGTGGCGGCAATGGAGGGAGGTAAGCCTACCATTGTGACCAACGCTGAGGGCCAGCGAACAACACCCTCTGTAGTTGCTTATACTAAGAATGGTGATAGGTTGGTGGGGCAGATCGCGAAGAGGCAGGCGGTGGTGAACCCGGAAAATACCTTCTTCTCAGTTAAGAGGTTTATTGGGAGGAAGATGTCAGAGGTTGATGATGAATCGAAGCAGGTTTCGTATAATGTCGTGAGGGATGAGAATGGGAATGTCAAGCTTGAATGCCCCGCCATTGGGAAGCAGTTCGCGGCTGAGGAAATATCCGCACAGGTTTTGTGTTCACTGTTCACTTCAAATTATTGTTTCAGCTTGAATTTTGTTTTGCATTTGTTTCTATGTTTTATTTAGTTCTTGTGACTGATGTGAATTGGACTGGCGTGCAGCAGTGCCCAGATGTCTTTTGCTTCTGAGTTTGTATGTTCATGCAATAAATGTATTTTATGAAATTTCGGGTGTGAGTTGTTAGTGTATGTATCTGTGTTCTTGTATGCATGGACGGCCATTATTAGTCAGTGAAAGCCCTCTGAATCCTATGTTTCTCTCTTTTACACTACAAAGTGGGTAAAAGTTTCATTTGAATCACCTCCAAAACTTTTTTGCTTAAGTGATCCATGTCTGTGTAAGAGTTTTGTGCGTTGACTTAATATGATGATGTTTGGGCCTCTTGGAGGTTACAGAATGTGGAATGGATAAGGTTTAAGTGCAATGTGTGATGGCATTATCATCTATAATGTGTTAACTATCTAAATACAAAACATGCCTGCTTACTCATCATATACAACAAGTTTACTGGCTGCTGGTGATTTGAGATTCCCTTGACAGGTCTCTCCATTTAATTTTTGTTTGCAATGAATTTTTCCCAATTCATTTGTGACAAATGTATATGCGTGTAGTCAAGTATAATGTGTTAAAAGAGAAGGAAATAACAGTGGAAAAGGCATAGTAAACTTGGCCTTTTCAGGCGGTTCTTCTCTGAGAGCAATTTTGAACAGCACCTTCCAGGCTTGCTGCTTTTCTTTCTAAACAGTTTGCGTCTCTTGGTGCGCACAAATAACAACGCAGAATCAGTAGATGTTAAACTTGTGGAAAAAGTTCTCTTCCTTCAATGCTTCATTGCTTCATTGCTTGAGGTTCAATTGCAAACTAAAACTACGTTGTTCTAGGGGTGACCATGCTCCAAGTGCCCGAGTGTGGTTTCATGGCACTTCTGTGATTCATCTCATGGTTATTTTCTCTTTCTGGTTTTAGGTTTTGAGGAAGCTTGTGGATGATGCATCAAAGTTTTTGAATGACAAGGTTACTAAAGCAGTTGTTACAGTTCCTGCGTACTTCAATGATTCCCAGAGGACTGCAACCAAGGATGCTGGCCGTATTGCTGGTTTAGAGGTTCTTCGAATTATAAATGAACCCACTGCTGCATCATTGGCCTATGGTTTTGAAAAGAAAAGCAATGAAACTATTCTGGTTTTTGACCTTGGAGGTGGCACTTTTGATGTTTCAGGTATGACAAGTGTTTTATTTCTTTCTCAAACTCATACTTCCCTGCTTTGTTTCTGATTTTGTGGTGTATGTTCCCCATAGTATGGCTTTGCATGCTTGTTATTCTTCTCACCAGCCTTCTATAATTGCTGTTGAGTGAACATACCTTTTATTTAACATGCCATGTTTATGGTTTGGTGCTAAGTTGACTTCCTTACCCGTTTGACACTATCTGTTGGCAAGCATAGAAAAGGTTTAGTGGAGCCTGTTGAACTTGGTTTACCTGTTACAAATGTAACTAATTGCATCATGTTAGCAATTGTTGTATTTATTGATGTGCTACTATTTGAGGTTTATAACTGCTTCATGTCTTCATGAACTTCCCTTTGTTTGCACCCATCTTAGTTCTTGAGGTTGGTGATGGCGTGTTCGAGGTCCTGTCTACTTCTGGAGATACTCATCTTGGTGGTGATGACTTTGACAAGGTTCATATTCCTAGTTGCTGATTCATTGACTTTTACTTGTTCACTGTCTATCAATCAATCTATCTACACACTCAAACACACATGCATACTCACAAATGCGCACGCGCACAAACACACGCACACACACACACACACACACATATATATATATATGTGCATGTATTATGTTATGCATGTGCTGCTCCATTTACATTGGGTATGCCATTTCTCTGCTTCCATGACAAGTGATTATTGGTTCAATCATTTACCTATTATTGCATTTTCCCAGAGAATTGTTGATTGGCTCGCTGCAAATTTCAAGAAGGACGAAGGGATAGATCTATTGAAGGACAAACAAGCTCTTCAACGTTTGACTGAGACTGCGGAGAAAGCAAAAATGGAACTTTCATCTTTGACTCAAACTAATATTAGGCATGTCAAAAGTTCTCACTTTCTTTGCAACCTTTTGCATGGACATGTGCTTACCCATTTCTCATTTTCTTGGTCAGTTTGCCTTTCATTACTGCCACTGCAGATGGCCCCAAACATATTGAAACCACTCTTACACGGGCTAAGTTTGAGGAATTGTGTTCAGATTTGCTTGACAGGTAAGCTTTGCGCATCTTTCCAACAGATCAGAAAAATAGATGCTTTATATATCAAGAGTTTGCAGCTCACTTGGAGTAATAATGTTTTGCAGACTGAAAACTCCTGTTCAAAATTCCTTGAAAGATGCAAAGCTCGCCTTCAGTGATATAGATGAGGTCATCCTTGTAGGAGGCTCAACTCGTATTCCAGCTGTCCAGGAACTTGTGAAAAAATTGACTGGAAAGGACCCAAATGTTACCGTGAATCCTGATGAAGTTGTTGCCCTGGGAGCTGCTGTTCAGGTGGTTTTTAATTCCAATTAGATATGTTTCTTGTAGAGGACTTGTGTTGTCTGACCAGTTCTCTTATTTTATTTGCTTAGGCTGGTGTTTTGGCGGGAGATGTTAGTGATATTGTCCTTCTGGATGTTACACCCCTGTCTTTGGGGTTGGAAACTCTTGGTGGAGTTATGACAAAAATTATTCCCAGAAATACCACATTACCGACTTCAAAATCAGAAGTATTCTCAACAGCTGCTGATGGTCAGACTAGTGTCGAGATCAATGTGCTTCAAGGGGAAAGAGAGTTTGTCAGGGACAACAAATCTTTAGGAAGCTTCCGTCTTGATGGAATCCCACCTGCTCCTCGTGGAGTTCCACAAATTGAGGTCAAATTTGACATTGATGCAAATGGTATCCTCTCAGTCGCTGCTATTGACAAGGGAACTGGGAAGAAGCAAGATATCACCATTACTGGTGCTAGCACATTGCCTGGTGATGAGGTAAGTGCTCTTGAAATCTTAACTGAATTAATTATACATGCTTGAGACTGCATTCCTGTAGGATTAAAACCATGAAACATTCTTAAAGGGATCGTCTTTTAGTTCCTATGAAAGGGCTCCTGGTTTAGCATTTACATATTCGGACTGTTTTGGGGGAGCCAATTAGTCGGCATGGGATAATCTTCTGTAGTTAACTTGAAGACTCGTGTCAGGAGATTGCATCAATTTTTGGTTTAATCCTTGTCTTGTACAATACAAACATTACATTCTTGTCAATGAAACTACAGGTGGAGAGAATGGTTAGTGAAGCTGAAAAGTTTGCAAAGGAAGACAAGGAGAAGAGAGACGCGATAGATACTAAGAATCAGGCTGATTCAGTAGTCTACCAGACAGAGAAGCAGTTGAAGGAACTTGGTGACAAGGTTCCTGGCCCCGTGAAAGAGAAGGTTGAGGCAAAACTCGGAGAACTTAAAGATGCCATCTCCGGAGGCTCAACCCAAGCGATGAAGGACGCAATGACTGCCCTGAATCAGGAAGTCATGCAGCTTGGCCAGTCATTGTACAACCAACCGGGTGCAGCACCTGGTGCTGGCCCAACACCCGGTGCTGGGGCTAGCTCTTCGGAATCATCAGACAAGGGACCTGAAGGAGATGTCATTGATGCTGATTTCACAGACAGCAAGTGAGGGCATACGATTGTACCAGACTTTGGTCACCATTTTTGACCTCCGCTTCTTCCTTTGTTTATAAGGAATAATTTTGTCGGGTGAGGGGTTCTCAAGAAAATTAGCTGTAACAGAGATTAAAGTGTCGAAACAATAGGCGTCTTCTATAAGCCAAGACCAGATGCTATCAGCCCCAAGATTGTATTACATGTCAACATCTAGATAGAAGATTTGCATGCCCAATCTTACAGATTACAGTGATTCTTATGAACAGTGTCTCAGAAATTTATGGAAATTCTTGCTGTTTTCTTGATATAATTTCTGAACCCCAAGTAAAGAATTCTGCTTGAATTTATTATATAGTTATTCGTAAGTTGATGCATTTATCAAATTGGTTTAATCTTTTGGTATCTCAATAGCTTCATCCGTGTATGAGTACTAGAGATCCTGGTGGAAGATGATTTTGTCTGATTTTTCAATTTAAAAGGAAAAATTTCAAGCAACCCTCCTTCTTATGATATTGAAAATAAGTAAATTATCTTTACATGAAAAAAAAATAACAATTTATCTCCTTGTAATTTTTACAATGAAGCAATTTACATCATTGTGTTTGTTAAATTGAAGCAATTTATCTCCAAAACATGGAGATAAATTGCTTCATTGTAAAAATTACAAGGAGATAAATTGTTATTTATTTTTTAATTCATTTGCTCATTTGCAATATCAGGAGAGTGGGGTGAGTTGCATTAAACTCGCATCTAAAATGCATTTGTCTGACTCCTTATTCAGTCGAACTTTGGGGTAATAAGATATTTAAAAATCACTTTTTTTTTTATAGAAAAAATCGAAAGATATGTATATATATATATATATATATATATATATGAGCAACTTCCAAAACGAGTTGTTCTAGAACGGTTTAGAACAGCTCATATTAAAAGCGGTTTATGTGTGTATAGAGTTCAATATTAAAAGCACAATGCACAATGCACAATGCATCAAATTAAATATGAATATAGGTATTGCAAATGATCATTCCCCTTCAAGGCGATCCCCTTGGTTAGCACTATTGTATAATTCATTGCTTTATGCTGTCAATACAATCTGTATTTCTTACAATCATGTAAATTTATTATTTTGTGTTGCACCTTACTTTCTATTATCGAATATCTGTTGTTGTTCTTATTAGCGGTATGTGCGAGGCGTTGGTGAAAATTCAATTATTGTTGTCGTGGATTGGCGGAAAGTCGTCTACTGCGAATTACTAGCCACACGATGCCCTTTCCTCGCATGGCAAAAGACGCCCCATTGAGAGATCAAACCATTAAAATTAATCTTCATTATCCATTGAAAAAATTGCGCTTTTGATTCCACACAATAGAGGGTATTGTACTTTTGGTCTGACAGTTTATAGACTTAGTACATTTAGTCCCATAAGCTAAAATTTTTTAGTATTTGGATTCAAAAATGCTACAATCTTTTATTTTATGGGACCAAATATACGACAATTTTTAATTCCGTGGGATAAAAAATGTTATAACTTTCTATTCTATGCGACTAAATATACTACGCATAAACTGTGGGATTACAAGTGTGATCTATCGTGACAAAAAATGCAATTTTTTCTTATACATTTGAGGAGGTCACATGCATAAATATGGCTTAGAAGGTCTTTTACATACCGCAGCTATGGATCACAAACCCCTCGACTCATTCGATGTCTTTCCGTATGGAGTCAAACAAAACATTTGAGAAATAGACTTAAATAGGCCCATCGAAGAATTAATATCATGACTTCATGGGTTGATTTCTAGAAAATAAGTTAAAATTCAACTGCAAGACTCTTACAACCAAGGGAAAAATGCATCCTACCCCCTATGATATGTGGAATGTGCGATTTACCCCCCTGTGAAAAAATAAAGGGCAATTTACCCCCCTGTGTTTTGTGAAATGGGGCAACAAGCCCCCCTCCGCCTCCCAAGTGTGCCACACGCGCGAGAGCTGCGACTGGGCACTCGTTTTACATAGTTTTTGGACTATTTTGCCCTCCTTTGGTATGTTAAAATGCAACCATTTCCCCCTCTTTTTGCACCCTTTTTTTCATCTTTTTGCAGCCATTTTATCCTCTATTTCCACTCAATTTTTCAACATTTTACACTCAATTTTTTCTCTAAAAAGAGAAGAAAAATGTCTACTTCATTTCGTAAGAGTGCAGCTCGACCGTGCAAGCAATGGCTCGACCTGAGGTTTGCAAATACACCATTTTGTGGGTGTAATTGCAAGGCTGAAATTAAAGTGGTGGATTCACAGAAAAAACCCTCCAAAGGTAAATTATATTATTGTTGCAGATTTCAAAATTGTAATTTTTTTTCGTTGGGTTGAAGTTGAAAGAGCAACATGGGCACCAAGTGGGATTCCCGTAAATTTCATTTTGGAGAGAACATGGGTGATGAATGTTCCCATGGCCTGGAGGAGCATTATGGTCCAAAAGATGAATTTGATGAAGTTGTTTCAAGGGTGTCCAAAGAGGGTTCTTTTGTTGCTGCTGTAAAAGAAGAAAAAATAGCAAAAAATATTAGCTTTTGGATAGGAGTTAGGAGTGGACTGTTGTTGTTAGTGGTGGTTTTGTTAATGAAATGATGCATGTATCATCTTGATGTTTAAGTATTGTAATTGATGTTTCTTTAAGAAAATACTTGCAAAAACTTGATAAATTGAAACATGCAAAAAACTAATTTTCATATCAACACTGCAACAACAAATTTGTACCAAATCCACAAATTTGTACAAAAAACTGACATTGATTTTTTTCAAGCCATTGAGCCTATGGTTCACATGAACCATCCAAAATAACCCACAAATCCAAAATAACCCATAAATCCAAAATAACCCACAAATCTAGAACTAATTTTGTCCCCTTCTCTTGGACCTCTCTTTAATTCTGCCCAAAACTTCTGATATTGTAGGCTTCTTTTGATATGTCCTACTTGATGCATTTCTTCCCAACAATGTTGCATTCCTAGGGCCTTGATAACCGACTTGTTCCTGCAAATTAATTTCTAGAAATTAACCAACTTGGCACTGATTTTGAACCCAAAATAAAACAAGAACATAGTGAAATGAAAATGTTAATTTACCCTTGCTGATGCAGTGCCTTCTGCAGACTGTGTACATCTTTGTTTTTGTTGTACAGTTGCTTGCTCCTGAAAAGTAGCCACTTGATTAGATGAATAGATAACACAAAACAGAATATAAAAGAAAGGAAAATGTGCAATTTACCCTTGCATGTGGTCTTGTCACTGGTTCTTGACTCACAGGTGGTGCTTGAGACCCTTGAGGTATTTCTTCTGGAATACCTCCCTGCCACATATATATGATTAATAAGATAAGTAAAAGCAGTTTAATAAGATAAATAAAAATAGTTGAACAAATTAAAATACCTTGTAACTCATGAGGACCCTTCCTCCTTAGCTTCTTAGGCCTACCTCTTTTCTTCTTCATGTGGGGTGGTTTGAAGGGTTCAAAACTAGTTCTAATATAGTCTTTTGCACCAGGTACAGCATGAATTATCTCACTATAGACTCTTAAATATGTTGATTTTGTGTAACAATCATCAACATAATCTTCAATTTTTTCCCTTTTTAAATGATTCACACAAATTGTTAACAAGAATATCACATTTGCTTTGCACAGGAAAAAAGGACCTTGCCCAATGTTCAGGATTGACCTTTTTTAACCAATCAGATGCAGTTTCAACATCATCACTGATTTTAGGATCAATTTCTTCAATTTTCTTCATATGCTTCTCAAAATCTCTCTTGTTAGCAGTTGAAGCTGCTTTCCAGAAATATTCTTTTAATTCTTCAGACTTGAATTTAAGCTTAAAATTCTGATACATGTGCCTTATGCAAAATCTGTGTTCACTGTCAGGCACCAAGTCTTTTAAAGCTTCAATTAGGCCTTTTTGTCTGGCAGAGATGAAACTCCATTTACTAGTCCCTAACCCACCAATATCATCAAGTAATTCAGACACAAACCATGACCATGTATCCCTATTTTCAGATTGCACAACAGCCAATGCAATTGGAAACATATTAGCATTTCCATCCCTCCCTACAGCAACAAGTAATTGTCCCCCATAACTTGTTTTTAGAAAACAACCATCTAACCCAATGATTGGTCTACAACCATCCAAAAATCCTTTTTTCATGGCCCACAGACTGAAATACATTTTGTCAAAAATAGGAGGATCAGAATTTTCAAGTTTTTTCAGAATTAACTTGCTGCCAGGGTTAAATTTTCTAACAGTTTCACAATAATCCCATAGCATTTCATATTGTTTTGCATCCTCTCCCCTAATCTGTTTCATGGCTGCTTTTTTGGCTCTCATCACTTTGAATCTACTGACATCCACATTACATTTTTTGAGAATTTTGCTTTTCAATTGTTGGATTGGGATTGTAGGATGGTCTCTAATTGACTTTTCAATTCTTTTTGCCAAGTATGATGCATCAGATGAGTCATCAAACTCTGATGAGGACTCATTTACAAATTGCTCATATAGCTTTCTTTTACCTTTATCCCTACCCATATTTTCATGCTGATTTTCAGCCAAATTTTCATTCATTTCAGACTCCATTTCAGGATTTCAGTCAAATTTTCATTCATTTCAAACTCCATTTCAGGATTTTCAGACAAATTTTCATTCATTTCAGACTCCATTTCAGGATTTTCAGACAAATTTTCATTCAATTCAGGATTTTCAGTCAAATTTTCATTCATTTTAAGATTTTCAATCAAATTTTCAATTACAGTTTCACCCACAGCACCATGTCCCTTTTCCCCTACCCCCAGCCCCTCACAATCTTCACCCTGTCCCCCATGCCCCTCACTGACCTGTCCAACACAATCTCCCTCATGCTCAAACCCCTCAAACCCTTCTGGAACCTGCCCCTCACCATTGCCCTCAAACTCAAACCCCTCCATCTCACTCTCATTCCCAAACACCTCAAAATTTATTCCCTCTAATAAACCCATTATCTCATCATTTTGAGTTTTTTCAATTGGATTACCATCATTATCAAAGGCCTTAAGTGGTTCACCATCTTCTTCCTCAACATATATCACAATTGGACAATCTAATCCCCTATGGACATTTTGCATATCAACTATACATAAATCAGGACATTCATTCTTAATTAATCTTAGACCCATGTCCAAAGATTGTGTGGGAACTTTGCAATAAAAGTTCAACACAAATGCTTTCCCTCCACATTGTTTATACATTTCATCTAAGTCAAGTAGGCCTATGTAGTCCACGTCAAGTTTTTCAAATACCTTTTTACTACCCCCTACATATCTACGGTTTGGGTTGGAGATAAATTTGCCACCCCACCAAAACTCTATATCATGATAAACATCTATTTGCTGCAATAAATAAAAACACCATTCAATGAAATGCTCACAATAAACATAAAGGGGTATATTGCACAGAATATACCCCATCAACAACAAACATGCGCAAACAGTCCATAATGAATAAACACATGGGGGTATATTGCACAGAATATACCCCATCAATATTAAATAAGAACAGAAAAGAACAAGCACATCCTACCCACATGTCTGTCACCCAAAGCAACAACAAAATCGAATAAAATATCATAAAATATCATAGCATGCACATTATACAATTTGAAATTTCATAATAAAACAAACCCTACCCCACTACACCCCAACCAGTCAATATCATATACAAATAAAAGAATTTCCCCCAAATAAACGCATAAAGAAAAGCTTAAATATCACACTAACCTTCATTTGTAGATCCAACACTTTCGGTGTCTGTTGGAGAGAAAACAAACCAAAAAAAAACAAAAAAAAAAAAAACATTCAGTCTACGGTCAATAAAGGACCAACAACAAAAATGGGTTTAAAAACACAAGAGACCGTACATCTTACCTTCGAAACACTAGTATGGCAAGAGGAATCCTTATCTTCTTCGATTAATCGGCAAAAATTGGGTGTTTCGTTCCTAGATCTAGGGTTTTTCGCAGTGGACGGGTTTTTCTCCAAAAAGCCCTAATTTTCTCTGAAAAAATCTGTTGGTCAACGAGCATGTCAATCATATAAAAGGGAGGGCAATTTGGTCTTTATACAAATAAATCAACCTTGACTTACCCCAGGGAGGCAGTGTGCACCTTTGTTCAAATCACAGGGGGGTAAATTGCTCTTTTTTATAACACAGGAGGGTAAATTGCTCATTTTCGATAACACAGGGGGTATATTGCTTTTAACCCTTACAACCAATAGGAGAATAGTAGAGTTTCTAGTAATAATAAATTTTGAAAAACAATTTCAATCAAAATCTAATATTTCTTAGGTTATGTAACTAGAATTTCCAACTCAAAATAATATTGTTGACCCTTCTAATAAGATTGACGGCACAATTTAAGATCCAAATCGATTAATTACCATAACTTATCTCTTAAAACATATATAGTAAAGAATAGGAAAGAATGAACTTAATGCTCAATAAGTATAGCCAAGCCAAGTAGCTTATATATACACATACGCTTGTATAAAAACAAAAGAAAAGAAAAACAACTATACAAACACTTACGTTTGGGCAAGAAACCAAACCCCTAATTATGACTAAACGCTATACTTTAGCATTTAGAAACTCAAATATTAACACAATCATGACTGCCAAACACACGCAAGAACAACAATTTACATCTAAATGTTATTCTTAACGTCTCAACAATGTCTTAATTTGCTCGCATCTCCCCATTTATCATGCTATCCCATGGCTTTATCCCACCATGGCCGTAGCGGGGACTCGATGGAACTGGGCTCACGGTGGAGCACCCTGTTCTGTCAGCAATTCTTCTATCTGAAAAATGAATGCAGTCATCATTATGCATACATTTGGTACATCCTCGATTTTGCCTGCAGCCATAGATATGCTGAGGGCCAGGGTCCACTTGGTATCTTATTCCGTCAGCTCGTCCTACGGACCGAACAGAAATAAGTCTTTCCGGTGCACTATTTTTGTAGGGATCCGTACGTGGCTTGGGAGACAGGTGGCCTGGGAGGTGAGCTTGCCTTGGGTGATATTGGAGAGGAAGTTGATGGAGATGATGGTTGCTTTGAGGTGGCATGTTTAGACCGCATATGTTAGGTGAGCTATGGACCTTATGCATACTCATTCCGCGACTATGGAGCATGAATTCACTGTTTATGGCTTCTGTGGTGCAGCTATCTGGAGACCTAGGAGACGAGCAGGCGGATGAAACCAAAGAGCCATGTTGCATGGTGCTGATGGTCGGGTGTTGTTTTACAAATGGGCTGGTACGAATTATGCCATTGATGGAATCAATGTACCATTGCTCGATTGCATGGGGTTCTGGCGACCCCATCTGGTTTTCCATCATGATGGGGTTCACTGGGAAGAGAAAGGTCCGCATTCTTGTGCTTCCAGCACTTTCATAGCGATCAATCTCATCGAACATATGGTGAAGATCTTCATCAGATTTCACTGAAATTAAGGCATCAAGGTCCTCAGACAACACCTGGTACTTAAGGATCATTTCTCCGTCAACCAGGTAAGTGAGCTTCGTCATAAGTTCTGTAAATAATTGAGTATTAAACCCGAAGTTTATCATATATCATTTAGTCAAAGAAAGATTTCAACCAATATCCAAGAAAAGTTTCTTCTTTTCCTCTCTTTCCCAGTTACATTCAAAATCTTTATTTGCATAAATGATCGAATGCGTAGTACATCTACAACAAGCCTCTATTTTTTGCATCCATGATCCATAAAGCACAGTCTACCACCAACACCAGGGCATGCATCCCCAAGGTGGAAGCAAAGAGAGATAATCATACAAGAGAACCATGCATTTGACCTATATATGACGTGCTTAAGATTAATCTATTGTATATAGAAACGCACAGACAAGTTTTACTAAGAAAGCACAGAATAACTAGCTAAACCAATATGGATGGAGAATTGATTTGCGAATAAGTTAGGCTCGGGAGACGAAAATGATGCTATTTCGAAAATATAATTTTATCTATGATCTAGATGGTTTTGACAAAATCCACCTTTAGGATAAAATGCCTACAAACGTTCTAATCTCTACGGTTACACTCCATTAGTAAGTCAGAATAAGAACTCAACCAAAGTTATAAAGAACAACACAATCAAAAAACTCCAGAGAAAGAAAAAGAAACACACTTTTAACAAGAAAGTAGAATCAATATGCACAATTTTCTTGTATAAACTTGTACGTTGTGTATATGCAAGTAAGAAGAGTATTTATGCACTTCGAAGCAGTGCTTAGCGCTCATTTTCACTAAAAAATGTCTTCTATGAAGGACAGTTCATCAAGAAAATGAACTGATGGTGTTCATCCAGACCTCCGGAGGATTACTTGGTCTCCAGTTTTTCTGTTTCTTCCTTCTCATTTCTCGTTTTCAATATACAAAGTGTAAGGAAAACATAACAGAAAAGTTCTCTTTATAGTATGGGAATTATTATTATATTTTTCCTGATTAGAAGCATTAACTTCAAGGGGCTAGTCTTTCTTTTCTTCTAGACTACTTCATCACTTGCAAACACATGATAATTGAATTATCAATACAGATAACATTGACAACTAATTTAAAGTATTTTAAGTAGGACGAAATTAGTTTTTATTTAAATTCAATTCAATTTCAACAGCACTACAAAACAACATCATTGACTTGTTTAGATACAAATAATCACATTATCAGGCTCAAAATTTTACAATATATAAGTAAAAATAAAAAGATATAAAAAAAGGTTGTTTGGAAGAATATTTGATGAGGCTATCCGCTATCAACATGCGGGCACAAGTAGTCTCATGATATACGTCGTATTAATTCATTACATGATTGTGATCGAACTTCTTTTAGTTGACGAATAAGATACCTTTAATTGCCACTAATTTGCTTTATTCTTTATTCTTTTTTTTTTTTTTTTTTTTGGTGACGCCTTCAACATCAAAGTATCAAGATCAAAGGATTATTCTAAAAGGAAGCATGAAGTCTATATGTATATTTGGTCATAATGTAGTCTCCATTAATAACATGAGCTAAACTAAATTGCAATAAAATACAATTAATAAAGATTGAGTTCGCTTTTCAGAAACGTATTATCACTTAACAAAAAGACCTTTTACTTCTATGAACAATTCAATTCAGTCACCAGCAATTCTGCCCTAAAATTTCATCAGAGACACAAAATCTACGACTTAAAATCATCATGGATGAATTTGGAGAATGAGGATTATTATTATTATTATTATTTCTTTTTTTTTTTTTGGGGGGGGAGGGGGGGAGAATTTTGAGAATGAGTTGAAACCCTTGCGGATGAAAAATGAAATTATGAAAAAGCCTCTGTCAAACCACATCAATCACAATTCACCTACAATCCTACAAACAACTCTATGAATTATATTCCTCGTCCTTACAAACAACTGGAAACGAAATTGCACAAACAAAACGCAGGGCATGTTACAGAAAACAAGACGATCATTTTCAATCCCATCATCAATTTTTTTCCACAATATAATGATAGAATGCAGAAGAAGAATGCATGCCTTTGAAAGGGATGTCCCGAGGCACAGAAATTACGCGGGTTTCGCCGCCAACGTACTTAAGCTGGCCGTCGGCGGGGCGGGGGAGGATCTTACCGCCGTGACTGCACAGGAACTTGAGCCGGCTCCTCGGAGAACCCGGGGCGGAGCACGGCGCCGAACCCGAGGAGACGATGCGTCTAGAAATCACGGCAGCATCCGGGGACATTGTAGAAAGCAACGGGAGAGAGCAGTTTTAGAGAGAGGACGAGAATGTGGGAATTTTGGGGGGAGGATTTTCATGCTATTTATACACACACTATTTCAATGTTGGTATATTTACACCTTACCCCCTGAAATTTTCAAATATTGTAAATCTCCCCCAACTTGGATATTAAGTTATTAACAACACTTTACTAAGACATTTTGACCACTACAAATCTTGTTTACCTTCTCTTTTTACCCTTCATTTCATTAAATATTGCATATTCTTTTATTATTACGTGTGAAATATTTTATGTGACATGTATATAATGTGTATGTTACATAAATTCGTACAAATAACAATAAATATACGGGTTAAATACAGTTATCACTCATGAAGTATTTATCCCAAATCAATTACATCCTAAAGTATTAAAACCTTCAAATTTATTTAATTTTTTAAGTTTAAATGTATATTTTACCCTTAGTAAAATTTTCTTTCTAAAAAGAAAATTAAATAGTTTTAAAATATCAAAACCACTTTTTATTGAAACTTTGTCTAATTATAGTTTCACTTGTTCATCGAGCTCTTTTTATTTTTATAATTATAAAGTATTGGGATGTCATTTTATTTTAGTTTCACTTATTCGTCAAACCATGTAAGTGAAAAATAAATTTATAGGTGAATATAAATATCATATATATTTATATATTTATATATTTTTATTAATTCATCAACCCTTTCGATTTTATTAATTATATATTTATTAATATATATATATGCATGAAGAAAATTATTTTTAATTTGGTTTAACAAACAAGTGAAACTAAAAAAAAAAAAAAGAACTCGGTGAAAGAGTGAAACTAAAATTAAACAGAGCTTCGACAAATGTGATTTTGATATTTTAAAAATTCCTTTAAATTATTAAAGCAATTTTTAGTAATGGTAAAATGAATTTTTTAAACTTAAAAAGTAAAAGGAATTAGAAGGTCAAGATTTTTTTTATAAGATTTTAATACTTTAATGGGTAATGGATGTGGGACGGATACTTTAGGAGTGGTAATTATATTTAACTCTAAATATAATACATCGTATTAATAATATAAATTTAATAAATAATTTATGATTCAATGTGTATAAAGTGCAAAAAATATTTGAATTTTGTAAATTTAAAATTATAATACACATTAATTTATGAATAATTAGAAGCTTATGATACTAATTAAAATGATCTTTTGATATTTTTTTAACTATACATCTAATGAGAATAATTTTAGATAACCGAATATCTAGATATCATAAAACGATACTCAGATATTATCGCGATAATTTTTTTGATACCCTCAAAAGACCGGGATCTACGGAAGAAAATTTTCAACAAATAATCAACATAAAGATGGCATTAAGGGGCAAAGTGCTAAGTTGAGGGAGTGAAGTGCTTTAAAACTACTTTTTAGGGTTGTTAGTGGAAAAAGGTAAATTTTTAGGGGTGAAACTGCAATTTACCCCTTTTGTATTTGGAATATAAGTGCATTTATTTGATTGATATTCTATTCACTTTTTCATTCTTATCTGAAATTTGCGTTCTCAGTCCTCGCGGCAGCACCCATTTCGCTCCGGCGGCCCGGCCGCCATTTTCCGCCTGGTCTGCTGTTAATCTTACTGGTAATTTCGCCATTAAAGTCTTTAAGCTAGGTCTTTCTTCCTTCCTTTATCGCTTTATTTTGGAGAAAATGATAAGATGTAAAATAAATGCAAAACTGATTGTCTCTCTATTCCAATGTAATTTTCTGGCAGAAAAACGAGAAAGTAAATGTGGAGAGGTGGCGTGGATTGATGTTTTATCGAGTGTTTAATTTCGTTTTGTTGTGTGATTAAAAGACAGAAAGCAATTCAATGCCTTACATGGAGGTTGTCGGAGAAGCTATTATGCAGAATATAGCGACAGTTCAATTCTAAAAATTTTAGAAATCCAACCAACATATTACTACTTCAGAACATCAGAGAAGCTATAGTCTGATTCTCGAAGGAGTTGGGAGCTTTACTGGATTGTGTGACGAGTCCAAACACTTGATTGTGCGTGTGTTGTAGAATGTGATTTGCACTGTTCAAATGATAATCCAATTCATTGCTCAAACTTGTGGTAGAGCTGAGAGAAAGCTCAGTTTGAAGCGAGTCAAATAAGCCAAGCTGGATCATGAGATGAAAAGTTCTCACTTGAGTTCAGGTTTTCAGTGCAAAGTTCGGCCTAAAGCCCGTGAAAATTCAAAAAATTTGACTCAACTTGTTTACAACTTAAGTGTTCACTCAAAAAGTTATTTATCCTACGTTTGCTCCAACTTTGCATTTTAGTGTTGTCTTGCTCCAATTCAGGCGAACGTCTATTCCTATGTCTTAAGTTAGAAACTTCAGTAAGTTACAAAATCGCTATTACTAGACAAGATACTTAAACATTAGAATTGCCAATATGACCTTTGTCCTCCTGTTATCTACTCTGACTATTATCAATCATGTTTGTGCAGAAACATTGTTAAAAGTGTCATGGAGGCACTGAGCAGCTGCAACCTCACCCCTAAACCTCAACATGGACCTCCTTCAAATTTGCTACATCCTTTCCATCAAAACCCACTAAAAACCCTGCACAAAAGCAACAAAAATAACAATGATACTTTCAAAATGAAAGCATCACCAGCACCACTTTTTCCAATCACGCCTCCTAAAAGAAAACCAAAAAGATTTCACGAGAAGAATGCATTCCCAAACTCTATACCCATCCACAACAGAAACCCACATGCCATTTACAGAGACATCCAAAACTTTGCCAACCAAAACAAGCTGAAGGAAGCTCTTGCTATATTAGATTACCTAGACCACCGTGGCATTCCCACCAATGTCACAACATTCTCCTCACTTATTTCCGCCTGCGTGAGAGTCAGGTCTATTGATGCAGCAAAACAAGTGCATGCACATATAAGAATAAATGGTCTTGAGAAAAATGAATTCCTGCAAACAAAGCTTGTCCACATGTACGCAGGTTGCGGATCCATTGAGGATGCAAAGAGGGTGTTTGAAACAATGAATATTACAAGTGTGTATCCTTGGAATGCACTGCTTAGGGGAAATGTAGTGTTGGGCAGGCGCAATTACCATGAAGTTTTGGATTCATTCTTGGAAATGCAGGCTTCTGGTATAGAGCTGAATGTTTATAGCTTTTCTTGTTTGATCAAGAGCTTGGCAGGGGCACGGGCTTTCCGTCAGGGCTTGAAAACTCATGGGATCTTGATAAAGAATGGTTTATTGCAGAGTTATATAATTAGGACTAGTTTGATTGATATGTATTTCAAGTGTGGCAAGATAAAGCTGGCACATAATTTATTTGAGGAAGTTGAGGAGAGGGATGTGGTGGTATGGGGAGCAATGATAGCAGGTTTGGCTCATAATAGGTTGCAAAAGGAGGCATTGGAATGTACAAGATGGATGATAAGGGAGGGCATAGGAGTCAATTCTGTTATATTAACTAGCATTCTTCCCGTCATTGGGGAAGTTTTTGCACGAAAAATTGGACAGGAGGTTCATGCTTATGTAATTAAGACAAGAGAGTATTCAAAGCAGTTGTTTATTCAGTCTGCATTGGTTGATATGTATTGCAAGTGTGGAGATATGGTTTCAGGAAGAAAGGTATTTTACGGGTCAGAGGAGAGAAACACTATTTCTTGGACGGCTCTTTTATCTGGTTATGTTGCAAATGGGAGACTTGACCAGGCATTAAGATCGATTATTTGGATGCAACAGGAAGGTTTCAAACCTGATGTTGTGACAGTTGCCACAGTGCTTCCAGTTTGTGGGAAGCTGAGGGCATTGAAGCAAGGAAAGGAAATTCATGCTTATGCAGTAAAGAATGAATTCCTACCAAGCGTATCTGTTGCTACTTCCCTAATGATGATGTACTCGAAGTGTGGTACATTGCATTATTGCTTAAGAGTGTTTGATAGCATGGAGAAGAAGAATGTGATATCATGGACAGCTATGATTGAGTGCTATATAGAATGTCAAAGCTTACATGAAGCACTTGGTATTTTCAGATTAATGCAATTGTCTAAGCACAGGCCAGACTCTGTTACAATAGCAAGGATATTGAGTGTTTGTGGCCAACTTAAAGTTCAAAAACTTGGGAAGGAAGTCCATGCACAGGCTTTGAAAAAGAAATTGGAACCTATCCCTTTCGTCTCTGCAGAAATTGTGAAAATGTATGGGAACTGTGGAGCAGTTAACAAGGCAATGTTGGCTTTTGATGCTGTTCCTTTTAAAGGGTCAGTGACGTGGACTGCCATCATTGAGGCTTACGGATGCAATGGTCAATATGAAGAAGCTATACATCTCTTCAAGCAGATGATGTCAGATGGTTTTTCTCCAAACCAGTTCACCTTTAAAGTGGTTCTAAGTATTTGTGAACAGGGTGGATTTGCAGATGAGGCGAAAAGGTTTTTTACTTTGATGACTCGAAAATATAAAATCAAGTCATCTGAAGAACATTATTCTAGCATCATTAACCTTCTCATTCGTTTGGGTCTAACAGAGGAGGCTGAGAAATTTATACAACTGAGTTCATTCTCGGCTTTACCATAAGATTGACTTTTGTCTGTTTTGTGAATAAAAGGACTAATCTGAGTTTTCAAATGTTTGATAAATGGTCCGAACTTGCGTGCTATATTTTACTACTCATATATACCATGAACAACTGGTATAAACTTTGATAGCAAAGTGGAACAGAGGCCAGCACCTCGTTATGTAAAAGCAGGAGTTGCTGGTTTCTTGAAGCAGATCCTTCTTGACATCTAAAATTGGGAAGAGACCGTTGCTGCCGACCCACTTCAGAAAAGAGAAGAGACCAGATTGGAAAGAAGAGTGACGAATACAGACCGCCATGACGAGTCTTGACCACATGGTATGTCCAATTTTCACCTTAAAATAAGTGAATAGGATTTCGGTTTTCATCTATGGCCAGAATTCTCTGGGGGCACTTCATACCATTGTGCCAAAATCGTTTCGCCTGTAAATGCGTGATGAGTGGTTCCTCAAGTGAGAATGCTTATATAAGAATCAGTAAATAGCTTAAAATTTTACATATTGGCTGGGAACAGCTTGAACAGTTCTTGAAACCACAGTTTGTGAATAGATCAAAGAAGACAATTATGCTATGCAAACCCGTAGAAAGATATCAATTTTAGTTTTCACCGTATCATGTCTGGAAGTTTCTGTTTTCCTTTAACTCCGTGTTATAATTATGTAACTGGCTGCATGTGAAGACATTGCTATTTGTTTGTGTATGTTTGTGAGGTTTATATATTCTAAGAGTTGCTCTTTTCTAAAGTTTTGGAAGCTCCTTTCCATGTCTAACTCGTACTATTTTTAATTGCAGAATCGCAGAACTGTGGAACATCCAGAGTTAGAAATGGAAGTGAATTAAATTGTAAATGTTACAGAGACTATGAAAGAAGAACTTCCTGGTAAGTTTGTTTATTTATTCATTTCTATATATTACTCTATGTCCTTGTTTGGTTCGTGTGAAAGGATTAGCCATGATACGATTGGGTGGGATGGAAAATGAAATGATAGTTAATCTCATCATACATTATACAGTGTTTGGTTTGACGTATTATATTGTGATATTCCATGTGGTAATATGATATGGTGTTTGGTTGAATGAATTACAAAGCATGATTAAAAGTAAAAGGATCATTAAGGTAATCGCTTTTTAAGTTATTTGTATTTGAACATAATAGCTTGTGAATGTTTACAAAATATAAAAACTTCCTAATATTTATTGAAATATAATTTTTAAAATAATAATTCTTGTGGAATATTTCATTTTTGTTTCTGCATATATATGAAGCAGAAGTCTAAAACAGTCATTCAATAAAAAAAAGGACGGATATTTAATCTTTTAACAAAAAAATATGAAAGTATGGCAAAACTTTACTTTTGAAAGTTAATAACTAATCAAAACTCAAATATTTTTCAAGCGTCTCAAAAAAATAAAAATACAAAAGAAATAATATTTTTTATTAAATTATTTTAATTTGAAGTACATTCTCTTAAGTATGCATGTATTTGACAAGTAAGTGCATATAAGAAAGAAACTTTTTAATCCTACTTTAAGAAGGAGGAGTGCAAAATAGACATTCAATAAAAATAAAAATAAAAACTAAAAGAGAGAGAGAGAGAGAGAGAGAGAGAGAGAGAGAATGAAGGTTTAATTTTTTAATAAATGTTATAAAAAATGGCCAAAAAACTACTTTTTGAATTTTTGATAACTAATCAAAATTTAAATACTTTTTGAAATTCCCAAAAAAAATGAAGTGGTATTTTTATTTATTTTATTATTAAATTATTATAATTTAAAATATGTTCCTTTAATCATGCACATATTTTACAAGGACATATAAGGAAGAAATTTTTTAATCCTACCTTATACTAATCGATGGGATAGTGTATCCCATCTCTTAGGTGGGATATACTATCCTATCAATTAAGATTGCTAGGATCGGGTATGGTATTAATACCGAACTTTAATATTCTGAACCAAAACGCGTGATTATGCATGATAAATAATTTTTATCATGCCTAATCGCGCGAACCAAACTGGGTTATGAGATGATGTAAATGCTAAACACTGTTTTCATTATTCTTTGGGTAAATTTCAGCCACCTTCCCAGGGTTTGGCGTAATTATAAATACTCCCTCGTTGTTTGAAAAGTTACAAATACCCCTCTCAAATGGAAAATAATTATGTAGCCCTTATATGGAGATTTGAAAAGTAATACTTTACCCTTGCTGATTTTTTTATTTTTCTAAAAAAATATGTTTGAAAAAATGTAAAAAAATCTGAGAGTGTGTAAAATAAATCCATAGAGAATATTAGTCCATAAAAGTATTTTAGAAAATTCTAAAGAATATATATAAATAAAACTTGTAATCCCAATGGACATTTTAGACAATTTACCACAAAAATTGGATGGAAATCTAACAGAATTGGCTCATTGTTAGATGAACATTAAAGTCATAATTATGTAGCCCCTAGATAGAGATGTGAAAAGTACTACTTTACCCTTGTTGAACATTTTATTTTTTTTAAAAAAAAATATGCTTGAGAAAACATAACAAAATCTGAGAGTGGGTAAAATAAATCCATGAGAATATTAGTCCATAAAAATATTTTAAAAAAGGGTAAATTACAGTCACCTCTCCTGAGGTTTGACATAATTACACTACTCTATCGTTGTTTGAAAAATTATAAATACCCCTTAAGATTTTTAATTTTTAACTAAAGGCTTGAAATTGATCATTTTGCCCTTGATTTTTTTTTTTAAATTGTAGAAAAATTAGTCGAGTCAAATTGCATTATTGTTCATCTGTGTAAAAAACTTAATAAACATCTTCCTGCGCATTATAGTCTGAAAAAATTCAAAAAAAAATAAGAATTAAATAAAAAAATTCAATTTGCATAATGATATTTTGGTCAGTTCACCCAGAAAATTGGATGAAAATGGGTTATTTGTTAGACGATTACAAACCTCATGGGGGTATTTGTAATTTTTTAAACAACGAGAAAATATGTATAATTGTGTGAAACCTTAGAAGAGGTAGTTGTAATTTACCCTTTAAAAGATTCTAAAGAGTATATAAAATTATGACTTATAATCCAAAAGGACATTATAAATAATTCATCACAAAAAATAGATGAAAATCTAACGAATTGAGTTCATTATTAGACAAACGTTAAAATTATGATATATTTGTAATTTTTGAACCACAAAAAAGTATTTATAATTACGTTAAACTTTAGCAGAAATGGTTGTAATTTATTCTTATTCTTCTTTTGTGGGCTGGGGCCCGGGGGTGTGATATCAGTTTTTTTAGTAAGCACTTATTCTATTTCTAGGTACTAGTGTGTGGCACACACGTTCACAATTAATTAAAGATTTTAAAAATTAATGTTATTTTCAAACATATAGATTTTATTGAATAAATATAAAATATCCACACCAAAAAAAGAAAATAGTTATTAATTATTTGAAATTTATTGAGAGAGGAGAAAAAGGGTAAAATTCAATTTACCTCCATGTGTTCTTCGAAATGTTTAAAAAAGTCTCTGTGAATTTTTTTTTTATCGTTTTACCTCCCCGTGATATTAAAAATAGGGCAAAAAAGCCCCCTTCGTCTGACTGTGTAATACACTTGCCCAAAATGCGACTGGTATAACCGTTTTTGCTTGTAGAATGACAAAAATGCCCATTTCTTTCTAAATAATTCTAGAAGGTTGTTTTTTATCCTAATTATAATATTTTTTATATATTAATATATAACTTATATATTTTAAATTTATACATATTTTTAAAAATATAATAAAAAAAATATTAGTTCAATTTATACATATAAAATAAAACCAATTTTTTTTAAAAAAAATCAAAAAAACCCTACCATCTTCCCCCCCCCAACCCAATCGAGCGGGGGCTGCGAGCTGGGGGAGGGTTGGCGCGCCGGGGGTAGGGAAAGGGGCAAGGAGTGTTGGCGATGGCATTGGGGGGGGGGGGGGGGGGGGAGAGAGGTGGCAGTGAAGCCGCAGGCTTGGAGGGGGGAGGGGTTGTGAAGGTGTGGGTTTAGGGAGAGTGGCGGCGAGGGCGACGACGTGGGCTTGAGAGGGAGGGGTTGCGAGGGCTTTGGTTTGGGGTGGGGGAGGGGGTGGGAAGGGTTGCGAAGGTGCGGGCTGGGAGGGGGGTGGCGGCAACGGCCTGGGCTTGGGGGAGGGGGAGGGGTTGCGGCGGCCTGGGTTTGGGGGAGGGATCCGACGCGACTAGCGTGGGCTTGGGGAAGGGATTGCGGCGGCGGGGGCTGGGGCTATGAGAGGGTTCCGACAGACGGGGTGGAGCTGTTGGGCGGCGGCGGCTTCTTCCCTGTATGATATACATATTTATATATATATATATATATCTATATATTAAAATAATTTTTGTAAAATAAATATATTTGTATAAAAAATAATTAATTTTGGGCTACACTTTTAGATTAGATTAATATAGATTGTTCATTTGTTAATTTAAATATGAATGGTGTTTAACATAGTCAAGGAGCATTTTGTCATTGCACCTTCAAAATTACATTCAAAGTTACTAGGGAACAGTGTGCTATATTTTTAATATCATAGGGAAGTAAAATAATAATGTTTTTTTCTAAGGACTTTTTTAAATATTTTGAAAAATACATGGAGATAAATTGAATTTCACCCAGAAGAAAATTACTGGAAGTCGAGAAAGGAGAGAAGAGAAAAAAATTTAATAAGATATGTGGGGGTGGAAGACATACTATTTAGGACATCAAAAGGCGCCCCTTCATAGTAATAGAGGATTGATATATGTGCGGTCAACATGAACTAATGAAGTATTTTATTTTTTTGTCCCTTGACACAATGATTTTCTTATAAGATTTTCCTATAAGATTCAAAATAGGATTGTATGATTGAATAGTTCCTATTCCTTAAATCGTGTATAAGTTCATGAATCATACGGGACTAAAATCTGCAGCATTTATAACATGAAAACTATGATGCATGAACACGGACACGACGATACGGACACGATACGATACGGACATGGTGACATGGAAAATTTCAAAAAATTAGGACGCGACACGACACTGACACGGCTATATATAATATAATATATATATTCTAATTTTTTTGTAAAATTTATGCAATATAAAAAAATATCAAGATAATACATGAAATAAGCATGTCTTATATCTAAATTTTTAATCAAATACATGATTTCAAAAATATACATAATTAGTTTATATTAAAAGTACGCAATAAAAACATTTCTAATCATCCCAATTTTGGTTATATTAAAATATACATAATTAATTAAATTATTGTGACCATCTTTTTAGTAATTTCATCCCAAAATTTTTAGTTTGAGAGAAGTAAATTATTTTTTTTTTCTTATTTAGCCCAAAACTCTTCCTTTTAAAAAAAATATATAATTCAAAACTTTTTAAAATTATAAGAAAAATTCAAAACGTGTCCAAAACGTGTCGGACACTCCTCCAAAACGTATCGGACATACCAACAGGCGTGTTCGACACCGTATCCTTTTTTCTTTTATATTTTATATTTTGGACATGCATTTGCCTTGTCCGACACGTATCCGAGCCGTGTCTGTGTCCGACACTGTATCGAATAATTTTTCAGAGTGTCCGTGCATTATAGCATGAAAACCACTTGTACCTAGAGGCTAGATGGGGGCTTGGGTTGACCCCTACAGGCCAATTACGTAATATTTGGAAAGTACAAGTAGTGTAAGGAAGCAATTGATTTCTAAATACGGAATACTACTTTGTTACATTCTAATCAAATGGTTGATATAGTTAAAAAGCGAGATTGACTAAATTTGTATTATAAGGACATGATTGAACATGCTTACACTAGAGCTTAATACAAATATTTCACTTATTCCCAAATGAGATAATGGGGAAGGGTATTTATACTAATATAATTTTATGCTATTTAGAATAGGTAAGGATAAAGTACTACATTATCCCTATCCCTCACGTACTCTCATTACATGGTTGTAATTCATTGATTAGGGTTATTTTAGTAATGTGCATTTGGTAAGTTGACCTTTTATCTTCATTTTTGGAAAGTTTCTGCTTGCTTTATTAGACGTGATTTATTTCCTCATTTCAAATTCTTCAATTTTAATTATGTTCCCTACAACTCCTCCAAAGAAGTCTGTTGCTTTACATAATTGGAAATTAGGGTAAATACACTTTCGGTCCCTATAATTTGGGTCAAAATCGATTCTGGTCTTTTAACTTTTTGAGATACAATTTTGATCCATAGTTTTTATAAAGTGTTACGATTTTGGTTCAATCTTAAAAATTGAGTTTAAATATGTTAAGAAGGAGGAAACCGACGAGACTAAAATTATAACAATTTGTAATGATTATGGATCAAAATCATGCCTCAAAAAGTTTATGAACCAAATTTGTAATAATTTAAGGACCAAAATCACGTAAAAATTTAAGAACCAAAATCGATTTTAACGAAAAATATATGAACCAAAAATGTAGTTTTCCCTTGAAAATTACAAGGCTCGATTTGCTAGCCAATTAGCCACCTGGTAATTGCCTTCTTCAGACCTCCATAGTCTTCATCATCATCTGCTGTAACTTCCAGTGCCATTGTGTTGTTTTCTCAGTAGCTTTTATCTTAATTACCCATTATGCTAATTAATTATTTTTTTCATTAATCTTAAGAAATAAAGTTAGTTCTACAATATAACTATAATATACACCTTCATAATCAATTTCAACTTACAAATTACGGATCCAAACATTATAATCAACATTTGCTAAATCAGTTATTTCAATTATTTCATACAATTTCTGAGAGCGTTAGGCCAACTAGGCCTAAGTATATCAATCATTCTTAATCAATACACGCATTCAATTAAAATTTAAAAAAAAAAAAAGAAAACTACCCTAAAAATAAATAAAACATTTATATTTGTAGGGTTCGAGTTCGAACCACAATCTCTTGATCATAAGGTCTCAACCTTACCGCTTGGGCAAAACTCCTAAAATCTTCTTGCTTTCCCAAATAACAATTTTCCATTAACATATTTTGTCGATAACTGTTTGAAACAACAACAACAACAACAACAAAAACGCGTTTTGTGGTCAGAGTCCGAAAAGGCGCTTACACGATTTCATGATCTTTGTACGACCAAAACTCCCGCTTTTCTTCTCCGTGCTGAAACTACGGCCATCTCCCCCGCCTTGTTCAAATTCTTCATCATCGGGGTGTGGCGCTAAAGCTACATGCTGGTCATGGATCCTGCAATACCTCTCGGAGACAGACGAAGATCTCCGCAAGGAGAGAGCTCTCTTCACATTAGACAATTTCATCGATGTAGAAGCAGCGATCGAACGGTTCCTGCGGAACGCGAAAGGTGATGATTTCTTCTCCGTCGTTTGATCTCCATTTTCTGAAAGGGGTTGGTGGGGGGTTTTGGATCCGTGGGTTGGGGTGGATTTGCGTTTGGATGAGTGAGGGGATGAAACAGAACATGAATCTGATGATTCAATTTCAATGGCGCGAGAGCTTTTGATCCTGTTGTAGCCATTCATTCTTCTTTTTTGGGTTGATTTTCTTGATTAAAACACACAGAAGAGGAGAAGTTGGAGGTTGGGTGTGGGGTGTGTGTGTGTGTGTGTTTTTCTCACAGATTGCATATATAGACATATAGGAAAATGGAGGGTTGATTGGAAAGTTTGGTTTGACTGCCAGATTCTACTATTCTTTACACTAGATTTATTTAGACCATGAAAAGTTAGGGAAACTAAAATTAGCAAGGATTGCAATGTAATTAAAGTAATTTGTCATTTTTATCCTTTATCTTTTTAGAGTTG
This sequence comes from Sesamum alatum, assembly GCA_034509735.1. Classification (NCBI taxonomy): domain Eukaryota; kingdom Viridiplantae; phylum Streptophyta; class Magnoliopsida; order Lamiales; family Pedaliaceae; genus Sesamum; species Sesamum alatum. The sequence goes on along the minus strand of JACGWO010000001.1, from coordinate 18,060,110 downwards.
TAAAATAGTCCTGTAATTTTTTGACATTTCGTGATTTTGGTCTTTTCGGTGCCGGAATTTGCAAAAGTTGCCGAAACAAATCATGTGTCCATCATGATTTTGGCATTTTTATCCTTTATCTTTCTAAGGGTTGCAAAAGAATCTTGTAACTTTTTGATAATTTACAATTTTGGTCATTCCGGTGACAGATTTTGTAAAAGCTGTCGGAATAAATCATGTGTCACCTCATTTTGTTTTTTAATTTTTCATCCATGTTGGCAAAAGTGAACTAATCCGAACAAAAGCCCCAATTTAAATAAACCACGTGAGGCGTACATGATATCTTCCGGCCTTTTGTAAAATTCTGCATCGAAAGGACCAAAATCACGAAATGTCAAAAAGTTATAGGATTCTTTGCAATCCTAAAAAGATAAAAGATAAAAATGTCAATGTGTTAAAATTACAGGACCAAAAATTTGTTTAAGCCTAATTATACATATTCTTCATTGTTTAAAAAATTACAAATACTCTTCTGGAAATAATGATTGTCTAGCAAATAACCTCTATAATGGGGTTGTCACGAGGGATATTTATAATTTTTCAATATTATGATAAATTTTAGGGAAGCTCGTTGTAATTTATTCTATAAATTTTGATCTTGATGTGATTTTGTTATTATATATTGGTTTTTTAAGGCTTTTTATATATTTATGTGTTAACTTTTGACTGATCGATCCACGTTACGTATGAATAAGAATTTTTTAATGTAGATAAGATCTAGTAAAAGGTAATATTACATTTATGAAGAATTTCATATGCATGCACATATATTTGTGATGTTGCAAGAAATTAGAGATAATTCAACAATAACGAAATAATCGGTTTATTAATGATGAATTGGGCACAATCACCAATACGTACAATTCGATTCAAGATGATCAATAGTTGTCCTAGTGTGCTTGTAGAGCTTTCTCAAGTTCAAGATCCTCCAAAATGAGGGGGTTGAACTCTTATTTATACTACTATTCTATTTACAGTAAGTATTGTATATTGTCTTCACTGCCCTCCGTCTTTGTATCCTAGGGTATAAATGGTAACATTTTATGGGGACGATATGGTCTTCTCCTTGCTCTAGCATTAATGTTGGAGTTTCCATGAATTAAGCTCCAAAGGCATGATTTCCTCCATGATCCTCATAAATATTTCTTGATATACTCTCATTTAATGGAGAGAAATAAATAAAGGTTGACTTCTTTTTTCTCCATGTGAACGGCCCCCCCAAGTTCCAAGCATTCGAGAAAGGAATAATTGGAACTTGGTAAATAGAATCCATTTATTTTGGTTAGTCCACCTTCTTCGTCATCTATATATACGAAAAGGTACTTTTTAATCAAGAACGCTTTTTGGATTGCATTCTTTTTGCGTCACTTTAATCGTATTTTATTTTTTGCATGGTTGCTTGCTTCTCCTCTTCTCGGTCCTAGTTAATAATTTTCACGAGGGAGTTATGGAGTCTTCTCGTAGGTCTAGTGGGGTTCGGCTCGGCCACGAGAGGGGCCGAGGGAGATGATGGTGCTGGCCGCAACCCTGAAAGGCTCGGCCAGCCTAGTCGAGGCGGCCGAGGCGCCGGCCTCGACCAACCTGGTCGAGGCTCTAGCCTTGGCCTGGCAGCTGGTCGAGACCACCCGACCGCGGGGGCCAAGAGGATCTTCCTCAGCTCAGCGGTCGGGGGTCCTCCTTTCGTTCTTCTATTCTTCCTTCGGGCAAGGGGTCGTCGCGTTATCCTACTCTCAACCCTTCTCATTTTTCCAACGTGATAGTTCTAGATGAAGATGATGATAATTTTTTATTGAGGTCACGCGTAATCTTCCCGGTTGTCCGGCCGATTCTTTAGACGTCTCTTTTGAATCTACTTCGTCTTCTTCCTAGGGCGTTGTTTCAAAGGTTTCCTTTCGTGATGATATCGGGGGGAATGCTCCTCTGCCCCTAGGTTTGATGTCGAGTTATAGCGTTTCGAGCTTTGATGAACTTCGTTTCTTGGAGGAGTACTATAATACTCGGTGGGATTCCTCCTTCTTCCTTCTGGTGATGGAGTTAAGAACGTAGATATTTTTACTATGAAGTCCGAGTGTTATGAAGTATTTGCTTATAAGCCATTTTGATTCTCTTAAATTTATTTCAGTCCTCTGAGGGGGTTTTTTCAATCTCTCAATGAGTAACGATTCTTTATATTCATTTATAAAAGCGATCATGAAGTTTATTGAGTTGTGATGCTTTTTAGCTTCGGGGTGTTGTATTATGCACCTCGAGGAAGCTCGTAATCTTATAACTTTGGGGTGTTGTATTATGCACCTCGAAAAAGCTTGTAATCTTATAGCTTTGGGGTGTTGTATCATGCACCTCAAGAAAGCTTGCAATCTTAAACTCATTTGAGGGAACTTCTTATGAGTTCTCGAGTTTGTAAAGATTTTTGGCTTTTGGTGTAGTATTATGCACCTCGGGAAAGCTTGTGATCACAAGTTATTTGGGGAACTTTGTATGAATTCTCAAATTGAAATAATTCTTAGCTTCGGGGTGTTGTATTATGCGCCTCTAGGAAGCTATTTTCAATTTTCTTAAAGGTTGAGCCTTTTACTTTGCCTATTAAGGGCGTGTTATAAGGATAATTATACTCATATGATGTGAAGACAAAACTCAACCACTTTATTCCATTAACTAAAGGCGATGAAAAGGTAGAAATGTTACACGTAACATGTTTTAGCACTAATTAAGTGCTGAATATATAGTGATATCCTTTTCTCTGTTCTACATTTTTTCTTACCTCATGATGGGAAAATGGAGAGACTTCCTTAGCTTAATCTGAAATTTCGGTAATTGGTTTAATAGATTCCTCAATCCGGATATATTTTCCGCCCTCCTCAAGAGTTCGTCAACGGTTGTCGGTGGTTTGCCTGCGATCGAGTCACGAAATCTTCCCTTTTTGTGCAAATTTTGTTGGAGAATGCTGGCTAGCGACTCATGATTTAAATGAGGAACTTCTAGTATGGCCCCCGAAAACCATTGAACATATTCTCTCAAGCTTTTCTGCTCTTGTTGCACTACGTGAATAGGTACGAAGCTGTCTTTGGGCATTCTCTGTTGAAGGAGAAATGGTGTATAAATTGTTGGGATAATTGTTCAACTTTCAATTGTATATGTGGGGAGCTGGTTGAACCACGCCATGGCATTCTCCGCCAAGGTAGTACGGAAGACTGTGCAATATCAAGCATCACTTAGGTCTTGTAAGTCTGCCTTTGCTAAAAATTCATCCAAGTGGTCTTTGGGGTCACCTGTGTCAGTGTATTCCTTTAGGCTTGGGATACGGATTCCTTGGGGAAGAGCTTCTGCTAATATCTTCATCGAGAAAGGGCTTCTTCTGGCAGGGGCGACGGTCAACGCGGGGGGTTGGGCGAAGCCTTTTCTCTTTGATTGTTTGTGGTAAGCTCCTCGCGAGTTTCATTTCTCTCACTTCTTCGCTCTTCTCTGGCTCTCATCCTCTTGCTGGGATGTGTTGTGGGGGGAGGAGCTTGGCTACTATCCCATCGTTTTTTCTTCACCATGTTTTGGGGATTGTCGTCCCTTGACTTGTTATCTTGGGGGGGCGAGGGGATAGCTCGACCTCAGCGAGAAGAACGAGGTGGAAAAGGTTCTAGTGGGTGATTATCCAAAAATTGGATTATAGCTCTCTCAGCAGCGCGGGTGGAGACATCCTCTATTATCCTCTGAAGTGCCTCTTGAGTCATTCTGACCATGGGAGGTTTGAAGGTTAGAGGTGGTAAACTTCTCGCTCTTGACTTCTGTCTTTGCTCCTGGGGAGGATTCGTCTCCAACTCCTCCTCAGGTGGATTTGCCTCCAACTCCTTCTCAGGCGGACTTGCCTCCAACTCTCCCTCAGGTGGAATCGCCTCCAACTCCTCTTGGGGTGGATTTGCCTCCAGTTGCTCTTCGGATGGATTTGCCTCCCACTCTTCATCGGATGGATTAGCCTCCAATTCCTCTTGGGGTGGATTTGCTTCCAACTCTTCCTCAGCTGGACTTGCCTCAACTTTTTCCTCAGGTGGAATCGCCTCCAACTCCTCTTGAGGTAGATTTGCTTCCAACTTCTCCTCAGGCGGACTTGCCTCCAACTCTTCCTCAGGTGGAATTGCCTCCAACTTCTCTTGGGGTGGATTTGCTTTCAACTCCTCCTCATGTGGATTCGCCTCCAACTCTTCTATAGATATGTCTTGGGGGTCATCCTCCCTCGATTCGTTATCCCCGGGGGCGGAGGGCGTGCCTCGGCCTCGGCGGGGGGAACGAGGGGGAGAAGGCTCTCTGGGATAATTTTCCATGAAGTGCATGATTGAACTTTCAGCTGCTCGTGCTGACGCATCTTCGATCATTCGCTGGAGTGCCTCTGGCATCATTTTGAGCATAGGCGGTTGTAGAACAGGAGGTGGCAACTCGTCCGCTTCTTCCCTTCGTTCTTCACGCCCTCTTCTTTGGTCCTGTTGGGGACCCAAGTTCATGTTTTGCAGGGGAGGAAGCTCTCCAATGTTACTCCGTGGCTCTTCTTGCCTCTTCTCCTCATTCATTCCTAGATCTCTTGCCTTGGACCGGGTTTGCATTCTCAGTATCGTGATTGCAGCGTTCCCACAGGCGGCGCCACATGATACGGCTTGCGACTTGATCGGTGCCCCATTGCGCAAGGTATTGTCCGCTTTGGCTCTGTATGAATCTCACGATTTTGTCCTGATAAGACGCCTTGCTAGGGAGAGGAGGCATTGGGGCTTATAAGCCACCCAAGCTCCTCATCTGCAACCGATGTGGGACGCTTGCTACATCATCAGCCCCCCAGACGAGGGGCTTGGGACGAGCACATGGTCTCGTTCCCATAGACGACGCCAAGTTGATGTTGCAAGAAATTAGAGATAATTCAACAATAACGAAATAAAGAGAATTCAACAATAAACGAAATAATCGGTTTATTAATGATGAATTGGGCACAATCACCAATACGTACAATTCGATCCAAGATGATCAATAGTTGCCCTAGTGTGCTTGTAGAGCTTTCTCAAGTTCAAGATCCTCCAAAATGAGGGGATTGAACTCTTATTTATACTATTATTCTATTTACAGTAAGTATTGTATATTGTCTTCATTGCCCTCTGTCTTTGTATCCTAGGATATAAATGATAACATTTTACGGGGATGATATGGTCTTCTCCTTGCTCTAGCATTAATGTTGGAGTTTCCATGAATTAAGCTCCAAAGGCATGATTTCCTCTATGATCCTCATAAATATTCCTTGATATACTCTCATTTAATGGAGAGAATAAATAAAGGTTAACTACTTTTTTCTCCATGTCAATTTGAAGATTATATATTTTACTTTTTTGAATCACATACATCTAAAACTTTTTAGTGGGAATTCAAATTGTGTTTGGGTTAAAATTTCTCGAATTAGATAAAATGTGGGTCGATAAGAAATTTCACATCCATCAATGCATATATTTAACTAATATATATACAATTTAGAGTAATTTTTAGAATTCTCAAGCTAATTACAACATTTCATGTTCATCTTTTAGGATTGAAACAAGAGATAATTCCAACTTTATGTCCTAAGATTTTGTGTAATTATACGTAAACTACATAGTCTACATTTGATTTTGAAAATTACATTTAGTACTTTTGATGTATACTTCTGTTTAACAAACAGGTCTCTTCGTTAGTCAAAATTTATCAATTCTTTTTTGTATTAACAAAAAAATTGAATGAAAATCGATATGTACCATCGATTGATTTATTATAGGTTAAATAAATATTTTTGTATTCAATTTTTTTTTTATTAATATCAACAAATTCAATTAATTTTAACTAATGGGGGAACTTATCTTTTAGGCAGAAACAAACTTAAAAAATAGTAAATGTTATTTTTTAAACCACATGGGGGCGGGCATGTGTGATTGCACAAAACTTCGTGTTTTGGGGTGTAATTATCCCTTGAAACAATTGGGTACAAGAAATTACTGATTGCCCCTTTGACTCTACTTTCCAAATCTTGAGAGGTAAAAAGGTTTTGATTAATAGATTTGAGTGCACATTTGTGCTGGAGAATAGAATATGCATGTGAACGTGTGGTGGGATATGGAAAGAGTGAGCAGTGCCTCAATCATAATCATTAAAATAATGATGGGAGATGGATTGGTCTGAACACTATTCAGCTCCATCACTGTTGGATACCTTTTCTGGCAGACAGCTTTTCAGACAAAATTTGTCATATTCTTGGAAAATATGTGTATGGAATATGACATCTCAATTACCAAATTACTAGAAAAAAAAATAAGTATAATTGTCTTGTGCCGATTCAGATCAATTATCATTCAAAGGATTCTTAATTCACAGTCTTGGAAAATAATAGTAGAATATGAAATATTATTTGCCCAATCACAAAATGATAAAGTAAAAAATTTACTTCTCCTCGTGTGAATTCACATCATTGAACTTTTTCAAGTTCTTCTGGGGGTTCAAGTTCATTTTTTATATTGTCATAAATGAGTAACCGAACACGTGTTTTATTTCCCTATTTTTCTATCAACTCAATAAATCAAAGTTACCAACCCACTAATCTCCTCCCCCGCCCCGCCCAATAAAAATGATATATATATATATATTATATATATATTCTTGCAATATTTTGAGAAAAACTTTGACAGAGAAAATTAAGAATGCGCCAAACACAGCTTGATAGGTTGATTATATCGAGTAATAGTACTATATTGAATTATAAGGGGAAAATGGCAGTTTTACTAATGAATATAAGGGCCATCAACACTTAAATACACATACAAAAATTGTCCTCTTAATTCCTTCATATGTAAACAGTCATGGCAAGAAATGTCACTCAAGCTCCACTATGAAACCAACTGCAGACCAGCAAGACTAAACCTAAGATTTGTAATGTAAGAGATACAGTGAAAAAGGAACCAAAATGAATTCTCAATTTGAATTCCAACAACAAAAATAGAGGTACAACATTGTAATGGGATCTTAGTCACAACAAAAGATCAAACAACTTGGTAATTCTCGGTGGACAGCGACGTTCTCTGCGAAAACTTGGGTGGAATGCCTCCTCTAATTGGCAAAATATTAGCCACCTGCAGACATTGAAATACATTATCAAATATACCACAAGTCGTACGTGAAAGCATGCTTCAAGAAAGCAAAGTACAGTATTTTCTTCATTTGAATATGATTTGTGTAGTGAGGAGAGTGCATTAGCTTTCTTTCAAGAAAAAGAAGACAAAAAGGAAAGAAAAGATGCTCCTGGAACAAATTTAGCTTGTTGGTTTCCGTTACAAGTATTCAGCAATAGTAGTTCTAAAAACGTCGTGGATGAGAACAATAAGAAGACAAATCTGTGCTCCTAATAGTCACTTGCTCACAAGTACAAGGAGGTGGTCAGATACAAATCGTATGCCTAAGTGCAAATGGAATGGTAGGAAGTCGCTACAGCAAACCATGTAGACCTATGCCCAGATATTTTTAATCTCACCTAGATGTACAGTCAAAGACTAGATCCATTTGCCGATTTTGAAATATGTTAAACTTTAGTGTAAAAATTGTAAGACTTTCCAAGGGAGGACAGAAGAGAACCTTTAGATTACTGAAAGTGCTTGTGGAGGTAAAGCGCACAGAAACTGGGAAAAGTTCTGATGTATCTACTGCAGGAATAACGAATTCCATTGATCCACTGCAAAGAATTTCAGTATATCAAATAAAATACCGAATAAGAACCAATAAGAGATGAGGTTAAAGGCAGAACGAAATAATTTCAGTGCGACTAACCTGCGGTTTGAGTTGTCAATGAGTACCATAGACCACTCCAAGATTGACTTTCTGGAATCGTATCTGCATTTTAAATCAATAAAAAGATACCTCAGCATATGCTTTGATAACTTGAATAGAAAATGAGACAAGTACAATGCAATATGATTTACAGTAGCATCATCAGAAGATAACCCTTCAAGTCCAACTCAATTTTCATACCAAAAATCCAAACTGGCCCCATGCATGAAGCAAATTCTCTAAAACAATTCCCATTTGTTCAATGTATCCCGTTCATATCAGTACAAGCAACCACAACTTCCTCTTTTAGCTTAATTCGTATTAATTATTTATCCACTTATTCATATCTAACCACATAGTGCAGCATCCTCATAAGCTAACTTTTTTACCTACTCATATTATTACAGCCATCCAGCGGACCAAGCAATCCAGACATTCGAAAGCACAAGAACTCATTAAAAACATCCATGAAATAGTGTTCAATCTGGGTTCATTAAATAACTGACAACGGAATGAGTGTGTCTGTGTTCCACAAGCAGAACATACCAGCTGCTCATTAAAATGGTAATAACTGGGTTTAAATTTCCTCAATTACCATGATTACATATTTGACAAACATTTATCTCCTCAAGTGCAATGTCTTCTTGAAGTTTACAGCTCAAATTTATGGATTAAAGAATAAAGTTTCAGGTTAATAATCAAATTTTACTCAATTGACTACTTTTCACTACCTAATAGTACCGGGCCACTTTCATTATTCCTTTCAAACAAAGACTTGACAGGATTATACACTTGCTACACTACGAGAAGTTTTTTAAGTAAAAAACTAAAAATCACTTTATCCCTTAAACTTTCACCAACATCCCCTCATGTTTGACCTTAATAACATTTCAATCGAATATGGTTAAACTTTTTTTCCATCATAAAATTCAAAAACCCTCTAAACACAAAGACGCCCTAGCGTCCACATTTCAACTATTTTAAGTATCAAAGCAACAAAGCGGTGTTGAGAAAGTCCAGTGCAAGACTTCAGGTCATCACAACCGTTCTCACATCAAGATTATAGAAGTTTGAACATATTCAAAATCATAAACCGTGACAAAATGTGAAAATGAAATGTTAAGAATTAAGATGAAACCACACCTCCATTCCCCATCAATCTGTTGTACTCTTGGTGCCTCTCTAAGAGCCGGAAGAGGAATTGAAATCACAACATTTTGTAGATCAAACGCTGATGAAGCTTCATACTCCAAATTCACATAGGTTTCATTCCCAGAAACAGAAGGCCAGCAGTTAACTGCAGCAAAGAAAGATATTTATGAATTAGATCTGTTGCAAAACCACATATATTTGCCTATTTTGATAGAGCTGAGGTAGGATAAAACAAAGCTCACTTGACAATGGCACAAGCGACTCATCGGCACTTTGCATTCTCCACTTCAACAAACTAATGCCATCACCAGCCTGGCCAGTGGGAAAGGGGCGATTTGGATCCTTGAGACCCAAGATATTTTCACCGGAAAACAGTTCCTTGTTAATATTGGGATGTGTTTTAAATAGAATTCCTGGATTCCCACTAGTTTCAATCTGAAAATACATTTCAAATTAATTCCCTCAGATGTATTCCTAGAAAATGAATAGAAACTGAGATGCTCTGAAAATGGATGCAGAACTAGCGTAAACAACGAGTGGGAGTGGAAGGAGAAACTGAAGACCTGAACTTGGATGAATCCATCATCTTGGTTAAGTATTTGAAGCGACAAAGTACCCTGCAAATCAAAGTTACCAATACCACCGTCCTGTTTTAATGTTACATTCAGCTTCTCTTCAACAGTCAATGTAACAGGATCACTTGGTGGTAGAGCGGCTGCTTTGGAATGACCAATACTGGATCTCACATCTTCAACAATCACTTCACCTTCAGCTTTGAGGGATTCCAAAAACTGGTTGGTCTTTTGTGTTTTCCCTAGCTGCATACCAAGACCTTTTGGTGGAGCTGAAGCAGGTGCTGTTGGGCGACCTAATCATAGAGATTCAGAAGGCAAGAATTATTGTCAGCCAATCCAATCACTTATCTTAAAACCTATCACCAAAAAGTAAGAAACACGATTGAATTTGACCAGTAACTAAAATACAAAACATTTTTTGTTAATAGTAATAAAGTGCCAAGGATAATTCTGGATTTTTGAACTCATCGATTTCAACATGAAAATAATTTAGATTGGTTATAATTGTGAACACATGTGATGCATAAGCATGTACCAATACAAAATTAGTCCACAAGTGGAGCAGATGATTCCATGAATTGAAGTAATATTTGAAGGAACTGCAGCTAAATAGCATCATTTAGTGCTGCAATAACAGCACCAAACCAACAAGATCCACACAGACAATACATCAAGGATGCAAGATTATGCACCTACATTGATGTTAAAACATGTTCACTGATAGTTTATTTCATCTTCTTGTAATGAAAAAAAAGACAGATAATACATTACTGACCGGAAAAAAAAATATTGCCCACAAATCCAGGAATCTCAATTCACCTCATAAACAATAAATATGCTTGGAACCAAAGCAACCTCTTGCTTCATGTCCTTCTTCCCAATACTTTCCAAACCAACTTCCCCATCCCAAACCACCACCCCACAGAGGCAAACGGAAAAGTACAAAAAACGGAAAGACAAAGAATACCTAAATATAAGAATAAAAGCCTTTTTTACAAGCTGGTAATCCAGTTTTGGCTTTTTGCAGTTTAATAGGCTTACAGCCCATTGTCTCATGGTTTTATTTTCAGAGAAAATGCACCAACAAGCTACAGAAGAATTGTCCAAGGAGAACCTAGAAAACCAAAATGAAAATGGAAACTTTTTAGGATTGACATTTTTGCAAGTGCTTTAACCATGCCAAGGCACAGTAAGATTGTATTTTTACAAAAATTAAATAATAAGAATATATAAATAATTCAAACTTTAAAATACATAAAAAAAAGAGTAACTGATAAATAATCTAAAATTGAATACTATAATAATAAATAATACAAAAATATGATTGATATAGATTTAAATTGATGTTATAAGCTAATTTATCTCAAAAAATCTGTAAATTTTTGCATAAAATAAATAATTATACACTCAATTTAAATAAAAAAATAAAAGATAATTTATCAAAAAAGATCCTGATGAATCTTTTGGATAAAGAGAAAAAGCCATACACTTCTATACAACTAGTTCTAAAAAATATATATATAATTTCTTATGTGGCAAAGTATGTGCATACACGACACTTACTTACATGGCTTCAAATGTGTCTGTTTTTTATTATATATAGATTGGAAGGAGAGACTCAAAGGAAATTTCTGGTTGACATTATCATTATCAATAGAACGTTACCAATAAAACGTTATGCATCTTAATTTCTTGATCAGCAGTTCAGCACTTAATAGAGACTGTTAAGGAGCGATGCAATTTTATAAAAACCAACCTTTGGACTTAGAGGAGAAGGACTCCGCTTCAAAGACTGGGCCAGAACCACTTCCAAAACCACCACCACCACTACTAGATATGCTGGTTTCACTGCCAAAGCCAGTATCAATTCTTCCGGAACCCATTGACTGCAAAGACATAAATCCTCCCTTCTCACCCCTACTCTTCTCAATCTAGACAAATTTCACAAATACGTTAGTTTATCCACCAGCTGGAAGATGGAGAGAAGTTAAGCATCAAACTTGAGCCCCAACATAATACCTTGCTTTTGTCAATCTCACTAGCCTTTTGCTGCATGACATTCTTGGTTTCATTGATCTTGCTTTGTAGGACCAGCTTGTGCAATTTCTCTTCATGACTTTCCATCTCACAGTACTGTTTGACTTGTGCAACTGTGATATTTTCTTTGTGCCCAAGTGAGATGACTTCATCAAATGCAAAAAGAATCTCAAAAGCTGACTTGCCAATGCCCTCTTCATCTAGGGAATAAGAGTATTCAGGCACCTAAGAGGGTTAAAGAAACCAATCCACAGTTTAAAACACCAAAAAGAATGCAAAATTTTCAAAGACTTCCATGTAGACAAAAACAACGGAAAACAAAGGCCTAAAAGTTACTGTTGTTTGACTTTCAATGTTTTAGCAGAAAGAATAAGCAAGATATAATCTGAAGAGAAAATGATATAGCAAAAGTAAAAAACATCCAAATAAGTTTACACTAGCAATAATTCATTGCCAAAGAAGAAAAGGATACCAGTCTCGAGAGTAGCCTCAATGTATCCAAGTCGTCAAGAATGTTGCTCTGTTTATTCGTAACAAGGAGCAAGTACAGGGACTCTATTGGCTGATAAACATAGCGGACATTTTCGGTCTCAACATAAGTATGTTGTTTCCCAATTCCAACCAATTTGGGGAAAGCTGCAAGGTATCCCTCAATTCGTATGCGAGACATGTCAACAAACTGCCTCGAAACAAGTGCTGCGGAAGACAAGAGATCATGCAGTTAAACATGCATACTATGCTGATCAAATGAATGAACACAAAAGAATGGTGATCAGAGATCATGGAAAAAGAGGACTGATACAACTAAAGTCAACTAGAACACATAAACATAAGAAAAAGAAATGTAATGAACATGAAAGATTGATTCAACAGGGGCAAAAAGACCAGAAACAATACCATACAAAAGCAGAATGTCCAAAGTGGACCAAAAAGAAAAGTTTACTAGAACTAAGCACAGTCTTCAAAGTGAGATACACTAATAAATGAGGAGAAAATTAATAACACTATCATAATAAATAGAGAATAATTCAAAGATAATGACTAACTTGCTCAAACCAAATTTCGTCAAGGGATAGAAAATATCATCATGAATCATGATCAAGGAAACATAATAAGAAGAAAATCACTAAAAACTATAAAAGAGCGAGGTGTTGTCTTAAATTCTTAAGAAAAAGGAGTCTTCAAATGATCATTATAAAACCTTGGACACCATCTATCTCAATCATTTGAATAGTAACCTAACAAAAACTTCCCAAATCCAAATTCCCCCTAGGGTAGAAAATACCCATGCCAAAGAAAACATAAAAAGAGCAATTGGTATCACAACTGTGAGAAGCAGTGCTTGAATTCTTAAGAAAAGGGAATTACAAACTCTTCGACACAGTCTAACTCAATAGCTGAAAAGGTAATGAGACTCTTAATTTAAATCCTATATTCTGATGGCATCAAGCTGTCAACTTATGAAGAAATAGGTACAAGACAAGATAAGCTTATACTCACGCCTTCACTTGGTGCAATAACCTTAACATAAATTGGCCTTGACATTGAAAATAGATATGAAATTAAATTAACAAACAAAAAATACACCATTTAACCAACATTCAGAGAACAATTCATCATTTCACAAACTGGTTACCAGTCTAATTTCAAATAGTTAACAATGAAGTCAACCTTTTTCTATGGGTCTTCGTTCTTCGTCTTTGTTTGGACTTTGGAGGATTAAAAGCCACATAATATGAACGTTATTCAGAAGAAACACAGATAGATAACATTTTCCATTCCTCGTCATGAAATTCTGGAAGCAAAGGGGCAGTTTTTTGGGTTCACATGCATGACCATGTTAGGTTAGAGCTAAAGGTTGTATGTGGTATATATCAACAAATTTTCAAACTCCATGCTTTCAGATACACGAAGACTGCAAATATTTACACATATCTTAGCACAATCACCGACCCCATTTTGCTTAATAGTGAAGTCTTGTATTCTGGAGTTCAGATGATTTCTCATATAATAGCACAACCCTCCAGGCTTTTAACATCCTCGTATTTTCAACATGGCAATCCAATTCCAACTTTGAAAATAACTTATCTTACATTCTGCACTTACTGAAAAAACCAAACATATGAATAAATGTTCTGATCACAACTTAGCACCTTTTTTGCATCCAAACTGGTTGAATGAAATCAAAAGTAAAACACCAAAACCAAAAAATCTCAGGACCTCACCTTTGCCGGATTTACTTATAATGGATGCCGCAAGTACAACCTGCATTGTAGATAACAAAGATAATCATCAGAAACACAATAATTGTTAAAAATTAATAGTGTAAAAAGAAAATCAAAGACAAAAAAAGTCAAAGAAAAATTACCATCTTGTTCCTCTCAAATTCCACCAACAGATACTGATCAAGAAAAAAACAAATTGGGAAAACAAAAGATTCCCAACAACACCTGGAACGCGAATCTTCAAGCTCTCAAAACTGACAAGAAACAGTGCACTGAGAAAACAAAAAAAAAAACACAGCCGACGGTAAACAGAAATGCGCGTTCCATAAGACGATCCAGATCTGAAGCAACAATGTAGCATTCGATTTGACAAAATTACAGATACACTTTCAGCATTCACCACAACGATTATACAGATTAAGGATTTCCAGACTACAACTTGGCGTCAGTACAAAACCTCAAACCGAATGAAAGCACCAAAAGAAGTAACGGAAATCAAAGTGAACTGTGAACAGATCGGATCACCCAAAACCCAAAATCTCAATTATCATTACCTGCGAATTCGCCAGAATCCAGATCAAGCGAACAGTACGGGTGAGAGAGAAGCGAACCGAACGCGAGGCGTTGGAGATTCTTTTATATGGAAGTGCATCTCCCGAAATTAATGAGCGCTATATCCAAATTTTTCCTTAATTTTTTAACTTGTACAAGAAGAAAATTTTATTGGCCCAACCTTTTTTTTTTCTTTACATCAAGAATTTATATCAAGAAACATAGCAAAATTAATTAATTATATTAAATGATAATAATTTATAATCAACTATATAATTAAATAAAACATGCATCATTTGTTAAATTTTAAATTTCAAGCTTTTGAAATATCAATTAAAGAATAATTAATTATTATAAATTTTTAAGTATTTTATACATATACATTAAGTGTGTCGCGACTTCTAATTTATTTTTATTTTTTTGGGAATAAACTCTAGCTTATTTTATGCAATTATATTTTTGTAGCATGGCTACTCGAACTTTGATTAGTTAAATGGCTTTAATAGTCCACGAAATTTTAAGTTTTTCATTTTAGAGGTCGTTTACTTTGTTGAATTGGGATAGATATCTACCTTTATACCTAAGATGTTGTCCAACGCAAATTATCATAATTTACATTAGAATTAGGTCAAGCGAATAGGTTATACTTACATCAAATTTGTGATTTGGGCCGGATAACTTATCATATAGTAGATATAAGTTATCAGGTTGAATCTATAATTGAGAACGAATCCACTCATTAATCTTGTATTTGTAATTTTAGTAGTGAATAATCAAAATTTAATAAATAAATAAAAAGGCCTTATGTAGATAAAATTAGGATATGATTGCATATATATGACTATATCTACTACGACAAGACTCAATACTAGAGGAGCAAGCGTATAAATAAAATAAAATAAAATAAATTTAATTGTTTCGATATTTCTACACGTGTAATTCCACTTAAGTTATATTTTGATTGAAATACTCAAATTTGATGGAAGAATTTAAGAAAAACATTTCTAATGAATCTATATTGAGGCATGTACAAGGATTAGGTCGGTTATTCATTGCAAATTGGCTCTATAAGTAGTTGACTCCAAAATTGTATCCCGTAGTACGAGTTATGACCCGTGATAAATTCAAATATTGTCGAATAGTAGTCCCACCCAAAGAAGTGGAATAAGCGATATGGCCTGATCAACTTGAATTGGATTGATTTTCATATAACTATTATCTCCTAAATATTGTTGGGGGAGATGTTTAATTTATCTCTAAATATTATCATAATATCCAAAAAACTATACGCAATAATAAATATTTACACAACGTTTCTCTCTTTTATCTTCATCTCCCTTGTCCAGTACAGCTGTTGGTGCTTCATTGTGTTGCTAAGTTCAATGAAACTCATGCCAACTATTATCCAAGGCATATCAAAATGTAAGGTGAAACAATGGGGTGAGAGTTACGGCGGCACAACGGTGGCGTGCGGTTGAACGAGTTGGTGGTTAGTTACGAAATTGGCAATGGTGGTGTTGGTGGGAAGGCAGTGTGATTGGATTGGTACAACGATTTGGGAAACCTCAAATTTGGAGCGGAGGTTGCGCACGCACCATGGATTGGCTAGACAATGTGGATGTGGAGTGGCGCTGGGGAGGGGGATCGGTTGAGTGGAGGTGGTGGCCAACGGGAAGTCAATAGAGAACTACCTTCAAGTGTCTCCCTCAAAAGAGTTGTTGTCATCTATTGTTCGAGCTAATAAGTTTTTACGCCTGTAGCTCAAGTGTTCCCCCATACGGCATCAATAAATGCATACCAGAATCAAAAAACACCACATTGTTGAAGTATTTTTACAAAAATTCTAATATCAAGGAAGGACTTGCCTACTACATAGGATCAGC
Organism: Sesamum alatum; assembly: GCA_034509735.1. Lineage (NCBI taxonomy): Eukaryota > Viridiplantae > Streptophyta > Magnoliopsida > Lamiales > Pedaliaceae > Sesamum > Sesamum alatum. Next base: position 18,043,838 of record JACGWO010000001.1, on the reverse strand, counting down.
ACTTTGATGATTAATTCAATAATTGAATTACTGAATAAATAATTGGAAAAACTTGAAATAATGTAAGAATATAGTGTAATAATTGAAGCAAAGTGATAAAATATCAAAATGTGTGTGAAAATGAGTATATGGAATGCAGATAATGAGCAAGGAACTCGTAACCTTGTTGTTAATCGAGAGTGAAGATACACCGTTTGAAAGCTATGTGTGTTAGCTAACTAAAAGAAAAGGATTGGATTTGGATTTATCTTAACGAAGATATGGTCTTCTGAATGAGTCATGCCGTAGTTAACCCAAAATCCAGGGAGTTTGTTACCTGTCGTTGATAGGTTGGCTATCGTTGATTTAGAGGGACTTTGTTGAAGAGATTTTTCAATATGATGTGTGTCCCGACATGTTGAGAATATGTATGATGTGGAAATCTTGATGTTTGCTGAGTCATCTTGCTGCATCAGACTCGTTTTTTGCCCAACCTGCCATATTAGTATAAATATAGAGATTATGAGCTTGATACCTTACTCATGGGCCAACATGACTCGCTTTGCTAGGCTTATCAGCGGGGATCCACTTCCTTTGTTTTGTGCTTTAGAGTATGTTTGGTTCGGGGGAAAAGTGGAAGTATAAGAGAAGTGAAAGTAAAAGGAGATGTATAAGAAAAAGTTTAGTATTTGGTTTGGGGGAAGAGATAGAGGGGAAGTAAAATTGGATGTATACGAAACTCCTTCGGATTCCAATTTCGTTTCCCTCCAAAATTCGGTGGAAAAGTGGAAGTATAAGGCCAAAAAGACAAAAAATATATATTTTATTTGTATGTACTCTATTGCCGTATATATAAATATATGTATATTTTTTCCTCCAATTTTTTTCTCCTTCCCGCTGACAATACCATACATAATCGTCAGAGAAAACATAACAAATCGTTGAAAAAACTACTATGTAGAAGTCTAAAATCTGGTAAACATACTTTGCATTTGCGATTTTTTTAGAATTTTTATTGCTAATTTGCTATTAATTTTGATTGAATAATCCTTTCCCCTAATCGTGTTCCCTATTCTCGCCGCCGACATGAGACTTAATAGTTTAGAATAAATGCACAATATTCGTTCTGAATAATATTTTTATTAATAAAAAATAATATTGTTCTTGTTTGATATATTTTTTTATTGCTGATGTTTTTAGATTTTTGATATTAGTATAATATTAACTTGTTTATTTTCTAATACAAAATAAAAGAAAAGGGTTAAACTGTAAAATTATAAAAATTAGTCTTTCCTTCTCAATCTAATTTTCTCGTACCAAACAAGGAAAAGTATTTGAGATTTACTCACCTCCCAATCATACCAAACAACTCGAATGAAACTATTATTCTTCCCCCCCCCGCCCCCTTCCCCTTCCCCTCCCCCTCTCTCTTTCACTTCACCTTTCCTCTCATTTAAACCAAACGAACCCTTAGAAAAAAATGGTTAAAGAGTATCACTTATAAATAAACAACAAAAAAAATCATATCATCATCCATCCCTAATTTAATCGTGCATTTATCTATGACGGGTTTCATCCAACAAAATAAACATGGCCTAAAAGAATTTGAAACACATTAATATCCACAAAATATAACTAAAAATGATAATAAAAAATTTTGACATTATTAAAATAAATTCAAATAATTTATTATTAAAATTTTAAAACTCATAATCACAAAGCAATCAATCCAAACAAAACAAATTATGTAATAAAAAATTACTTGAGAGCTAGGGTGAAGAATTTATTATTAATGGATACTCCTATTAAACAATTAAATGAAGTTTTACATAAAGAAAAAAAAAAGGAAAAGGAAAAAGAAAAAATATTGCACTTCAATTAATTGGCTTCACGAGTTATATCAATCAAATTGATAGTTGTATAATACAATTATAATAGGGATAATTACACCCGCTCCGTTGATATTTGGTGTAATTACACGTAAACTCTATGTTGTCTGAAAAATTATATATAATACCTTTGAGGTTTGCTTCTGTATAACAAATAGGTTCCACGTTAGTCAAAATTTTACTGAATTTGTTGGTATTAGCAAAAAAAAAAAAAAAAAAAAAAAAAAGAATACAAATCAATATGTTACCATCAATTAACTTATTACTGAATTATTATATGTTAAAAATATCTTTGGGTGAATTACAATAACCTCTCATAAAGTTTAGCATAATTACGAATATTCCCTCGTTATTTCAAAAATTATAACACCCCCCTAAGGTTTGTAAGTTTTAACCAAGGGCTTGAAATGATCCATTTTGCCCTTATTTTTTTTAAATTGTAGAAAAATAAGTCAAGGCAAATTACATTATTGCTCATCTTTGTAAAAAACGTAAGAAACATCTCTCTACGCATTTTTGTCCAAACAAAATTTAGAAATTTTTAAAAAATAAAATTCAATTTGTATAAGGGAATTTTGGTTAGTTCAGTCAGAAAAGTGGATGGAAATGAGTGATTTGTTATATGATACAAATCTTAGGGGGGTATTTGTAATTTTTGAAACAACGAGGGGTATCTGTAATTATGCCAAACTTCAGGGGAGATCATTGCAATTCATCCAATATCTTTTTATGATCAAATTATCCTTATACATCTTCACACGATAATGCATGTGAGGAGGTATATCTTCATTGTTATAAGGATAGTTTAGTTTGAAAAAATTTGTTTGACCTGTAATAAGTCAGTATTAAGTCAATCGAGAGTAAATATTGATTTTTATTTAATTTTTTTGTTAATATCAATAAATTCAGTGAATTTTAACTAATGAATGAATCTATTTATTAAATGCAAGCAAACTTCAAAAGTATTAAACGTAATTTGTCAAATTATAGAAAATATACGTGTAATTATACTAAATTTGAGCTGAAGGGGTGTAATTATCCCGACAATTAACTATTAAGAGCGCTTATTCAAGAGAACTAGAAAGGTGGGACCGCGCAAGGCATGGTAAATTATGCCCGTAAAAATATAATAAAAATTTATTATCTCTTAATTAATAGTTATAATAATGAATAAAATAAAATGATAATTCAGATAACTTGTTTTATTAGAATATCAGTTTATAAGAATAAAATAAATTTTATTTTAGCAAATGAAATTACAAAAAACAAATATATATATATATATATGAACATGTATGAAATTGTTTGTCTTTTGTTTACTTTGTAACCAAAAGTTATGCTAGAAAATATGTTTCTTCCACTTGGAGTTCTATTTTTAAGTCTACATAAACACATGCCGTGACTTGGTCCAGTTTTAATTAAATATGAATTTCATACGCATATTTCATAATAGAAGCATATATTTACAGAAAATTATTTTCACCACAATATAAATTTTAGATTCATACAGTACAACCAAAATAATTGATTGATTTTAAAGTAAAAAAATTAATATTCCTAACAAGGATTTCCTTTGAGCAGAACTTATCCTGATCACATAAAATCAACCTGAATATATTTCATTTTATAATAGATGACAATGTCATTCACTGCATCGATGTATGCCATCTAAAGAATGAAAGACAAAAACTCATAACCAAAAATATATAATTCATACAAAGCTGATTAATAACAAAAGGCGTGATAACCTTATATAACATAACGGGTTCTTAGACCTCATAACCAACATCATGCAACAATGAGGAAAGATTCCAAATTTGAAAACCACTAAGTAGCAGGTGCATGGACAAAATAGATCATTGAAGACTACTGGCAAAAGAGGTTACCACACATGAAGCCTAAATAGAAACATAAATAGTTATCTGGTAGTTGTTTATCTACATATAAACAAAGGAGTTATTCCTGCAAGCGCCTTCACTTGTCAGTTTTGAGTGAAACTGACGAACTTGCAACATCCTGTGAGTCATTGCTTGATGGGAGAAGGTGTGTATTCATAAATGTAGTAGCAACATTATGATCAGTACCAGCAGTTGACAAATCTGATAATTGACAAATCAATACATAAGTACAAAGTATCAAATTATTTTAGTTCTGAAAGTTAATGAGATATCAAACAAGGTACATACCAGCAACATGAGAGTGTGAAGATGAAAATTCTTCAACATGAACTTTTGGGGGTTCGTCAACATCTTCTTCAATCAATGAAGATACATTGTAGTGATATCCAATGCGATAATGAGTGTCCACGGTCTTCTTTTTTATTTGAACAATGAATCGTCTACCATTCAAGCGCTTATTTATGTCATCACAGTCCAACTTTTTGTTTTGTTTAAGAGAAAATATAGCAACTTTATTCAAGTAAAACGAATAACATTATTATGAGTACTTTTATTCAGAGAGTAAAAGAACAAATAACCAACCTCATCCTCATTTTTCATGAGTTCAAGTGCAGTTATACCAAGAAGATTCTCTGCCAAGTCACCAAATATAACAACATCCAACTGTGTTGTGCCGTCGGAGAGTGTGATAGCAAACTTGGTTCTAAATAATTGCAAAAAACTAATTAGAAAGGTACACATAACTGATTTGTACCAGCACTTTTGTTAAAGAAGCGAATGTAAAGAATGGAAAAGAGATTAATTAAATGACTGAAAAATCATAACCTTGGTTTGGCAATTGTTTCTGCACGACAAAAGTTGCAAGTAATTTCCCGACCATACTCGCCAGTTGTACCTTTCAAGCAATTATCACAAGCCATATACCAATATTTTTTTATCAGCGTCCATGATTGTAGATGTCACTTTGACCCAAAATTTGTCTTCCTGCACATACAAATACAGTATGGAATTGATAAACTTTTAGAAATTTATTAAGATCTTTCAATTAGCTTCAAAAACCTAAGAATGTTCAGATGGTAGAACTTAAACTATGCAGCAAAAAAGGACCAAAAATTTTAGACAATGAAAATATAAAAAAAATAAAATAAAACTTACAACATTGTTAGTTATGACATTTGCAATCGAAGGGAAGCTATCCCGTGGGATATTTTGATGAGGGGATGATCGCTTGAGGTACTTCGTCTCACGAACAAGTTCAGATAGAAACACGTGATTTTTTGCTCGCCTAGTTGTATTTTGAAGATCAATGTAAGAGAGATGGAGTGTACAAAGAAGAAAAAACACTGTATTAAAATATAATTGTTCTAAATAAGAATGGAGATTTGCACATACCAAGTCCTAAGAGATTGAGTTTCAGAGTATGATGAGTTCACAATGATATTTGCAAAACCTCTTGCAGAAAGTGATATACCTGACAAAACAAAGTAATTTATATTGCTTTAGTACCTAATATTGTATTAAAAGCTTAAAGGAATCATGCTGAATCTAGAAATGAGTGCATACCATTATAGTTTGTCACATGCAATCTAGTTGCAGCAATGATAGGCATTTTGTCAGTAGCATCGAGAATTGCTGCCCCTTCTGTGGAGATGAGTTCATTCCATAGTGTGAGTATCATTGGCTTTCTCCTATATAGTATATTTTTGCAGAAATATAAAAAGGTTATTAATAAATAAATATGAGATCAACAATAACAAAATTACACCATACTTACGCATCATTCACAAGAACAAACTCCTGAATAGTCGACATCCCATATTTCGTGTTTATACTCCTTTGCTCAAGCTTATCAACAACAATAGCTAGAACATCTGTTTAAAAGCAAATAAACTTATAATAAAGAATACTGAAAACTTTATTACCCATAGGAAATAATTTGATAAATATACCGATCATAGAATTGCTATTGAGGAACAATGGAATGTCAACAAACTTTTTGAACTCTGGAGCTCCAAGTTCTCTAGGGAGAGAATCATCTATTACACGACGAATGACAGTGGTTCTGCTTATGATCCATTGGTACATATTTGGTACCATTCTATACTTAGGTTCAACGAATGTGACTTTTGCATTTGATATATAATATGTCTCTTGAAGTTGAAGCACATCTTGCATCAAGCTCATGTCTGGACTATATATAACAGCCTGCACCTTAGTCCCTGTATAAAATTTTGAATAAGATACATAACTATTATATAAGAACAAATAATTAAAAAAGAATTAAAAAATTGTTGTAAAAATGTTGATGTTGTGCATACATATATCTTTGTCGATAAAGAGAAACCTTTGATACTTTTTCGGACTGGACTGTGATTGTCGAGGGCTTAACTTTTGAATAACAAGAACTTTTGTTGTCCAGTTCTTGGTAGTTGGTGTAACATCGGCAACGGGAACAAGGGGGCGATGCATCTTAAACAACCACTATCCAAATTTTAATGTTTCTTAGTAGCATAATAAGGTGGTAGTCCATAATTGGATTGATGTTTCTTAGTAGCATAATAAGGCATCCTACTTTTAATGTCAATACATGAGGTGGTAGTCCAGTTACTGTGATAGAATTCAAGAAATCTTCATATTGACTTTGTTGTGAAGGGTCCCGGGTTTTATCAAGACTAACAAAATATTTCAGTTCACCTGAAAATTTATCTATCAAAATTTCATTTATCTCATCAACACAATCATTCTTAGGTGCTAAAATAGACCTATTTATTACAAGGGAAGGATTAGTCAAAAAGAGATTCAAACATGGGAATACTAATTCAACCAAATCACCAAGTGACTTGTGACACTCAACAAAAGGTAAAATCATGTTGTTTGGAATTTCGATTCTATCATCAAGGACATGAGTTTCAGTCCCATTACCCACTCTCATCAAAAATTCGGAGAACATTGGATCATCTTTAGCACGCATATTTTCCCTTAAAAATAGTCTATGAATATTGCGAGACAACAAAGAACTTGCAAAGCTTGCATCTATGGTATCTTCTTTTTTCCCTCCAACCACAACTGGTGCAATTTGCCTGTAATCACCACAAAAACAACTTTTCCACCAAAAGGATTGTCACAATCAGTTAAATCTTGTAAAATATCATCCAGTGCCTCAATGATCTGCCGCCTAGCCATTGAAATCTCATCCCAAATTATCAACTTCGCACTTAATAATAACTTTGCAAGTGTAGTTTGTTTGCTTATCTTACATTTTGTTTTTCCATCAATATCTATAGGTATCTTAAATCGTGAATGTGTTGTTCGACCTCCAGGTAACAATGCAGCTGCTACGCCAGAAGTTGCCACAACAAGTGCAATATAACCTCTTGATCTCACATCAGCAAGAAGAGCACGATATAAAAAGGTTTTTCCACCCCCTCTCGGCCCATTTATAAAGTAGGTACCACTTGAACCGGAGTAAATCTTTTCAGTGATAATATTAAATGCACGCCTCTGATCATCATTTAATCTCTCAATTGAAAGCAGATCAGCTTCTGAAACTTCTATGTTTCTCTCATGATTGTACTCTTTTGTAAATTTATCTGAATCAAACAAGTTCATAGGCATAGAAGGAAGATGCAATTCTTTCAAAGATCTGCCTAAAGTTTCCAAAAATTCATTAATTCCTTCTAATGTTTTTATCTCTATCTCATGTTAAGATAAATAACCTTGTCGACGAAAATCCTCAAACATATGAGTTTTAAATTTTTCCCATAATTTTGTTGGATCTGCTGGAGAACAGTATATTAAGATTGTGGAGAAAAGTCTTCTTAAACTAAAGGCATTTGATATTGAGATGTTTCTTCAAGACATTCTTCTAAAGAACTATCTGAATCCAATAATCCTAAACTTGCGGAAGCATCTCGGAATGTATCATGATATTTACCCTGTATAGTTTTCAAATAATCAAAAGATGTTGGCCCTCTAATATTTTTCAAAAGAAGTCTCAAATAGTAGCGTCGCCCTCAACGGGACTGGCATTAGCTATTCATCCAACTATAGTGCCACGTTTTCTTATTCCCCAGATCTTATCTATTGTATCCCAAACAAAAATATTGAGGAAAATCTCTATACAGAAGATTCAAGCGCTTTGCTTTTTCATCATGGGCATTCATGTAAAATAATTCAGTTAACATTATTTTTGACGCCATTGGATTAGAAACAACCTGTTCTAATCTTTGTGTACACTTGAATGATACATATTGATAGTTGGGAATATGTAATTGTAAAGTAATAACTGAAGGGTGTATTTCACTCATGGCAAAACCAAAAAGCCTCCAAATTGATTCTGGAGCAGCTATCCATCTTCCCGATTGGAATTGTCTAATTTCATCCATGGGATATGGATGAATCAGTTCCCATAATGTTGTATGCTACTCGATCATGTCCCTTATATATATACTTATATAGGTACTTAACTAATTTTATGTCAGAACAAATCTCAACATTAATATGACAATCAAACTTTGCTAATAAATATGGACAATATGGCACAACCCAATGATTATCAAGCAATTTTGTTCTAACTAAAGCAGTCCTTCCATCATTCCTTCTCCTATAATTAGGATATGAATTTTTTCCATAGGATGTTACGTCACAAAATTCTTTTGGATAATGATTTTTGCATGTACCATCTCTCATGCAGACATTATTCTTATTTAGTTTACCACAAGGACCATGCATCATATGCTTGACAACCAAAGCATAAAGATAAGGGTGTCTTGCTTTATCAGGTAATTTAGCACATATGAATCGATCATATGCATCCGGAGATTTAATTTTATACCTATCTTTCATTATTAATAGCTAATGTGCATGAGGAAGGCCTCTTTTTTTAAATTCAATAACGTACGTGTAAGCTGCAACATCTCCAAAAATTCTTTTATTTATCAATTCATCTTTTAGTTCTTCAATTTTTGGCCTAAAAGCTCGAGCTAATAAATCAGGTCTGTTTTGAGGTAATTCATGGTCGAGCTTTTTGCTAGTGATTTCAGTCCAATTAGGATTACATGTCATTGTCAAGAAAATATCTGGCTTCCCGTACTTTTGGACCAATGTCATTGCATCTATATATCTCTTACGCATATCTCTAGGACCTCCTATAAATGATGCTGGAAGTATGATTCGTTGTCCAATTTTGTTAGGGTCATTTTCACCATGTATTCCAAAACTATCTACTATACCCTGAAGAGACTCAATTCTAGCGTTTTTTTGTCTTTGTTCGTGCCAAAAATAATCAAGCCTTTGTGTCTCAACCTTAATATACATATCATTCACATATTGTTGCAAAAGTCGATTAGAGTGCAATAATATTGATTTATCACCAGCACGCGTTTGGAGTATATAGCAATAATATTCTCGAGCAGATATAGTCTCCCGCTTGTGCGAGATTTTTTCAGCGACTGCAAGCAATAAAAAGATAAAAAAAATGAAAAACATAATGAATTGAAAATAAAGAAAATGAAAAAAAAAAGAAGAGACAATGTCAGTCACATGCCTTCTGCCTCGACTTGCAACAATTGAACACCTGAAGAAACACATGAAGGATGGACAAGGTGTTCACCTTCACAAAATCTCATCCTTTTTTTAGAACCAATTCTCTCAGAAAGATTTTTTTCGTTTAATGCCCACATGCCAACCAGGTTCACCTCGGGGAAATAATAAAGGGTATTGTAATGGATCATAACATCCATAATAGTACTCTATCTTTTGACTTCTACCTGATTTTGGATAAACTCTAATATCCCGACACTGAGACTCCTCACACTCATCACAGTCTTTCCATATTGCAGCCACTTGATCAACAATAGGAACATTATATATGCGTTGATCTAATCCAAGGTTAGCTCTTAGAATAATCCTATAGTCATGTAATTCAGAATTTCTCGTAGGCTACGGAAGAAAGAAGAATAAGGATTAGCCTCTAAAAGTTTCATAATCATTAATATCAACTCCTTTTTCAATTTATCAGACACGACTAAACGAATATCAACCTCATTCCCAATATCATGAAAATATAGTTGCAAATTGGTTCCCTTGCCTTCCTTAGGAATGAGGTCATTAAGAAAGTGATAAACCAATCCCTGGACTCTAAATGTGTAGACATTTTTTTCATTACGACAAAGCTCCTTATCATAAGTGACCCCAAATGAGGTGAAGGCAAAAGCATTGTTATATGTACGAGAGTTGACCTTAAAATGCAAACACATCTGAGAACTACCAAAGAACAAATCCTGTAGTTCATCACGAACATCGAGTGCTAAAAGTGACACTTGACCATTGGAGCAACAGAAACCAGGTGGTTCTCGTTGAAATCTGATTGCACCACAATGAATACAAGTTGGTGCCTCTAGCAGACACCAAGGACTTTTCCAGTCCTTGCTAGGCGTCCAAACCCAAGCAATTTTGGAGTTGAATTGTTGATATATTCGATACCGAAAGCAACACTAGGTTGTTTTTCTTTAAATCCGAGAGAGCAAAAGTAAGATAAATAAAGGGGGAAAGCTTTTGTAATTAAATAGGAAAACAAAAGAAGGAAATAGTGAATTAGAAAAAAAAAAGTAATTTAGGCACAAAGTGTTAATTCTTTACCATATTTATCATGGGGATTCTCAAGAGCATGTAAATCTAGAGGCATGTCAAATGATATATGGCAGTTGTCAGATAATGGAATGTGAAGTGACTCCTTTTCCATTTGGCCATCAACTTGTCTGATAGTTTGAGACCGATGGGTATTATGTGCAGAAGACAAGCTACAAGAGCTACCATCTGTATCAGGATGGCTAAAGCCTTCACTCGTCCTAAGAGGAAATGAGGCAGCCCAAGTAGAAAGCTTTTTGATTGAAGATTTCTGCGCATACATTGCTCTACGACGGGCATTCAACTCATTTTTTTCTTCAGCAGACATGTTATTGTAAGCTTCACGCCTCCTTTCATTAGATTGGATTCTTTTATATTCCTTGTTGGGCAATGTATTGGAATTTGACTGTGCCATAGATTTTATATTGTACAGTAGTTGATTTTTAAAAACAAAAGGAGTTGCATCACAATTCAAAATAAAATTAAACCTGACAAAAGAACAACTATAATCATTAATGCGAAAAGACAATAACCGAAAAGATGAAAGACCAAAAGAAAAGGTATAACAATGTTGAACGCATATAGTTCGACATAAATAACATCATTTGAGAAGAATAATGGTCTACAGAGAGCAAGAAACAAAAGGTTTATCTCAAAAAGGAAAGATTGTTGAAGGAGATTTCTAAGTGAATGAATAAAGACTTATGCTATGAAGATAATTGCTCTGTTGAATTGTATACACACCATGCTAAATTCTTAGAATTTAGATTTTTTTTAATTGTAAAAATATATTAATTGGTAAATAAACATTACTGGCAATGTTGTCTAAAAGAGTTATTAATAACAGTTTTACATTTCCAATTTATTTGGCTTCTTTAAATTACACTCCCTAATATTATTAACCATATATCTAAGCTATCAATTCACCACCCTAATGCTAATTTTCAGTTTTTTAATTATTTCTTCTACTAATTTTGTTAATTAATATATTTGACCATATACAAATTTGCTATAATTATATTAACTTTCAAATTTTGTATTAATTAAAATTTTCTATTGACAAATCTCTATTTAGGCATTAATTATTTCTTCTAATAATTTTGTTAATTAACATACTTGACCATATACAAATTTGTTACCATTATACTACCTTTTAAACTTTTTAGTAATTAATTACTGAAAATATTTTAAATTATCAAAGTTTTTCTTATTTGATATAATTTTGTAATTTTAAAGTTTTATTATTTTTTTATGCTTTTGTAGTTAATGTTAAAAAATAACAAATAAAGAGGGAGAAAATTACATGTCCTAATATATTCAATTTTTGCTTATATTAATAGCTCTTTTGATTTTTCCTATCGTTAATTAGTTTTTTTAGTTGATCAATTATGTGATATTACATTAATAATTGAGGTGATTTTATATTCGATATCATTTTGTCATTTCTAAATTATTTTTAATATGATTTTGTAGTTATTGTTAAAAAATTAGTCCAAATTCCAAACTCTATCCCAAATAAAAAAGTGAGTAAATCACAAATCTTGGTATATATGTCCAACTTTTGGTTGCATTGCTTTTTTAATTATTTAGTCACTTTATGTTTTAGTTTATCATTTATGTAATGTTTACATCTATACTAAAGTTTTATTTGAGTGTCAGGCATGAAAAAAGGATCAGGAAAATGACAAATTAATAAAGATATAGCATATTTGAGTAGTATTTTTCTTTTTTGAAAGTATATGATTTTGATATAATTTTAAAATTAATTCAGGGATGTCGTCAAAAACATCAAATATAAGAATATGGGGTGTTTTAAGTAAATAAATTCTTATAAGTTAATTGATAAAAATATATAAAAAAAAAGTGTGATAAATTTCAGCATATTGAATTCCTTTTCTTGTAAAATTCCCCTATATATTTGCAATTGATTAAGGGCAGATATTATTAGTAATCTTGTTACTTTATATGTATATTTTTTTTCTTAATAAAATAATTACATTACAAAAAAATAAAGTCAAAGTTTCTATTAGTAGAATATAATTACTGTAATTACGGTGAATTTCAATTTTATTTTCTGCTAACAAATTCCAAAAATAGTAATTTTAGGAATGCCCATCTATACCGAATATATAAACATACATACTGAGATACATGTTAGTGAAAAAAAAATTATAAAAAAATAAAGTCATGTTGCTTATATTCATGCATATTAGAGGAAATCAACTTTGGCAAGAAAAGAAATTTACAATGGCACGATAGCGTTAAAGCAAAAAACCATTATCAATAATATATAACATCTTACTCAATCACATGATAATCACCAAGACAAATATCAAAATTAAAAATATAACAATAAATCAATTTATATAAGCGCACACAAAGAATTAAGCAAGATTCATGTTTATTGTAAAAGATCATAATTAAAAACATATACATATAGTGATCCTTGAATAATAAATATAATTTAAATGCACACTTTATATCTTCAAAATAAGCATATATACAGAAAGAACAAATTTTAATTAATGAAATTCTAATAACTAAAGTTAACTAAAAAGTTCAACTACATGTGGACATGAACTAAGAGAAAAGCGAATGAAGAACACAACGACAAACCTTGATGACGAGAAGATAATTAGAGATAGTCCCAACAATCCTAAGCTCTAGCAGATACTGCACGTTAAACAAGCAATACATTAATAAAATGAATGTAAATATCAATTGGAATGAACATTAAAAATGTGAGAATTGAAGCAAGAACCAAAAAAATGCAAGGTGGGGAAGCTCATTGTATTTCTTGAGAATTTAAACTCCTAATCTGTAGAGAGAATAATTTGTTTTGTTTACATGAGCATAGAGCTTTCAAAATCAATTGGAATCAACATTTAAACAGAACATGAGTTTAGAACTTTGTGAACTTTCAAGTCCTAATAAGATTAAAGCACAAACGATTGACACCATCTAAACTAAACAACAGAAACACAATCAACAATCCTAAGCTAAATTACTAAACATAATTAGCAAATTATACTACACCAGGACACCAAACCAACCTACTAAAACAATTAATAAACAAGGCCACAGACCCACAAATACTAAATAGAAAATAACAAACATATAAATTCGAAACAAACAACAATATAGAGCCTGACAACTTATATTTGGAGGAGTGCTTTATTAGACAAATCAATTGGTTTTAAAGAAGTAATGTGCTCATATATGTCAATTTGACAATGCATATTTAATGATTTTCGTTGATGTATTAAGTTCCAAAAACCAAAATGGGTACATGGCCAATGATGTCTAGGTTTCTCTGATGTGAAAACTGATGTCACTTTAAGATGTCGTTTGCTATTATAGTAAACACTAAACTTCATCTCTATGTTAAGATCTGCCAGGATTGTCTGTGGTGACAAGTTGAATAATTTCCTGGCTTCTTTAGTCGTAAATCCTAAGCAGATGGATCAGTGGCTATGATATTACTTAAACATTTATTCAGTGATTGGTCAAACTTTTATAATACAAGGCTTCTCATTAGTAGCCTTTTGTTTGTACCAATAAACAATTTGTAATGATATACAAAAATAGTAAGAGGAGGTTCACATTAGCTCTCAGAACCCAAATAAATGACACTCATGCAACTACAGATATCTTTATTTTCCTGAGAAGCCTGATGATAAACTGAGTTCTAGCATATTTTCTTCCAAAATTCTAAAAAAATATGTATCTCACTCTGAAGCATACAAAATAGAAAAAGAAGGCTAAGGTGAATACTTCTGTCCATGCATACTATGATATATAAATGCACCAAGTCCAAAACCTATAGAGAACCATACATATGAAAGTCCAAACCTAACTACACAAACAATGAAGATCAATAAAGAGCAACTGATAGATTGTAAAGACATGAAAATTAACCATCTTTAATGACACAATTCATAGATTTGTTTATTACACATCACCACGCACAAGTTTGGTAACATAAAATTCCGACTTTGACAACCTTTCAACAAAACATAAAATTACCATATTCTTTGAAGAGGCAAGAAAGATGGAATTTAGAGAGAACAACCCATATATATATGCCACAAAAATGAAGAAACGTTGAAGAAGGATGTAGATATATGCACAAGCAACAGTGCAAGGTATGGTAAGGAATGGTTTCTGCAGACTTTGCACAGTGGTAACAATCAAATCAAAAATCCTAATCTCACAATAATAAGAGGCGATAATAAACAAAGAAATTAGAGAATTGAGCAGAAAAAATGGAAAAGACCCAGCTTTGGAAGGAACCAGTACATACCTTGTACGATGAACAGAGACAGGCATGGTCAAAGAAATGATTGACATATGTAGTTGGTGATGAGAAATCAAATCCACAACAAATACAACAAGAAACCGATATGTGAAAAAAAAGTTCAAGAAACATATTTGCAGTGATGTTGATGTGGTCAGACCAAAGAAACGTCGCTGAGAAACAGGAACATCACATCGGACGATCGGCATCAAAGATCCGCTGGTTCTCTTCTTCACAGCTTTGAGCGTGGATTTCCCTTCATTTTTCTTCATAGATCTGCGCGTGGCTTGGACGATGAAGAAACGCTGTTCGCTATGTGAAGAAACAAAGATTTCACTGTTTGCCATTTTCTCCCATGAAATTCACATATCTAAGCAAATTTGGACGACGGAAAACTGCTATTCAAGAACAGAGATTTCACAGGCTAAACGATGTCGTTCCCATGGAGAAGGAACAAAACGGCGTCATTTAAGGCAAGAGAAATAAAAAAAATTAAACAAAATTTGTGAATTTCCATGTAGGACTTCAAGGCTCTTATATATATGTGTAATGTAATAATAATGTAATGTAATGTAATTAAAAAAAAAAAAAAAAGAAATCATTAAAGTGTCCTTCGTAATCTCTGAGTTTGACTTGTTTAATTATAGTCGTCACCACTCATCACTCCGGTCTCTGTCCATCTTCCCAATATTAGTATTATTATATACCCCAACTCAAAATCTCCACTCTTCAATTCAATGGAAATCCCACCCCAATTTGGAGTTTCCACTGAAGAAGAAAAAGCTCCATTTTCTTCTCTAGATCTGAGCTACACTTGAATCTCGCTACGAAAATCTAGGGTTTGGAGGTTTTCAGTTCCAATTCCCGAGCAACGCAAAGCTTCGAGTGCAGCTAGGTAGGGTTTCAAGTTCCCAGTGATTAGAGGAATACTTGCTAGGACCACAATTTTGGGTTGTTTCCATTCACTGCGTTGGCGAATTCCTAGGGTTTTGGGGTTGAGATCGTAGGTTTTTATTTTTGACTTGTATGTAGTTGGAGTTATCGAAGACTTGGATGCTGGATAACAGTAAAGCAAGTTTCCGATTCTGCAGGAGCTTGTGAGAGCTGAATACGGTGGGGAAACGTGCTTATATGTGAATAATTTAAATATATTTATGATTTGGTAGTCAAATTTGTGGGGAGTTTCGAGGTGAATCGTGCGTGGTTGAGAAGTTCCAGGTTGATACTTTGAAGCTTCGCTCTTTGGGGTTCGGAGCTCAAAGAATTGGAATTGTTTACTCTTTAGAGGGAGGAGGCTGTATATTGGTCTAGGTTCGTGGGGGGTTTCGGTATATAACTCTGAAGTTTACTTACAGTTCGTGGAGAAACAATAGTGACATTTCAGGTTTGTGTAATTTGCTCAATACGGTTGAGAATTGGATTGGGTTGAGAAGAAATGTGGGGTTTGGTATAGGCGAGTGAGTGTCTGAAAGATGGCTCTTAAGCTTCCCGCTGCAGAAGCAGCTAAAGTGGCCATTAATTCGATTGGTCGTGGATATGATATTTCCTTAGATCTTAGACTAAAGTATTGCAAGGGTGATTCACGTTTGATTGAGATTGATGAGGACCAGGGTAGAGAGATTGTTCTTCCCGGTGGAATCTCAGTTCCTAATGTGTCGAAGTCAATCAAATGTGATAAAGGAGAGCGGACGCGGTTTCGTTCTGACGTGCTGACTTTCCAGCAGGTTTAGTTGTTTCTGATTTGCTTGCACTAATTCAAGATTTGTATACTTGGTTATAGAGGTGTCCTTAACTTATCTCCAAATTCTTATGTGTTAATTGCCTTTTCTCATTTATATCCTTTTGTGCTTACATAGTATATGTGGTTTATCATATCAGAAATTCATACCTACATCTTTACCTTCCAGATGTCAGAGCAATTAAATCAAGAGCTATCACTGACTGGAAAAATTCCTTCAGGGCTCTTCAATGCTATGTTTGAGTTTTCTGGTTGTTGGCAGAAAGATGCAGCATACACCCAAACCCTTGCTTTTGATGGAATGTTTATAACATTGTATACAGTTGCACTTGAAAAGTCTCAGATGGTGCTTAAAGATCACGTGAAGAAAGAAGTTCCCTCATCCTGGGAGCCTGCGGCATTGGCAAGGTATGCCTTTGCCTGCCTCTCTAACATTGCCACTGCTGTATTGCAAGCCAAGGAATTGCCTTTGAGCCTTTTGCAGTGGCTTTTAGTCACTGCTCAGTGCTCTCACAAGGATGCATGCATGCCTATGCTTGCGGTTTCATCTCTGCACGCACACTGAGACTCTTGGTCTAATATACTATGGTCCTCCTTTTGTGCTTATGGTCTTCCCTTTGTGTGTGGGACTGGATTCTATTTATGGGGAGGAACACATTTTTTCTTTTCTTTTTCCTTTTGGGGTTGGGGTGTGGTGTGGTGTGGGGTTGGCAATGTGGTCGCGATGAAAATTCTCCGTTGAAATTATCACAAAGTACTGAAGAGAGTTCTCAGGCATCCCAAGTCCCAGAATACCTGATATAACTTGGAATATAAGGTTTCTTCTTATCATGCGATCTTCTGAACTGCCCTGAGATTTTCTTAAATTTAGCAATCAAGTTGCATATAGAACATTTTGTGCAAATAAAAGAAGAATAATTTCCTTTGTCTCATTGTTCCTTTCCATGTTCATAGTCTGTGTGGAACTGGAAATTCTTCAAAAAGGAAAACCTGTGTTCAAGCAAAAGGAGATTAAACAGAGCAGGATCAAACCTAACCATTTGCTAATTTAATAGCATCTTTTAGCACATGTTGTTTGCCTTTAGTTATCCATTATGTCCAGCAATCACGACTAATTCATTAAGGTTAGGAACATGCATATCACTTGCACCATTTCTACATGTTGATTGCGTTAGGTCTCTGTGGTGGAGCCTGATTACTTCTCCCTTTTTCAGGTTTATTAATAAGTATGGAACTCATGTCATTGTTGGTGTAAAGATGGGGGGAAAGGATGTGATTTATATGAAACAGCAGCATTCTTCATCACTTCAACCATCTGATGTGCAGAAAAGATTGAAAGTGATAGCAGACAAGAGGTTTTTGGATGCAAATGCGCAAAATGAACTTGGTTCCGAGCAAGTATACCAGAGTGAAAAGGTTTGGAATTAGTTGTTTTGCTTTAAATAAATGCAAATGTGCACTCGGAAGGATAAAGCTGTCTGTTTATTATTATGTAATTGGTACTGGATGTAATTCATGCGGAGCGTGATGAAGCATTTTAAGGAATAAAATACGTTTCTCTGATTTTGTGTTACTTGCCCAAAACAATGTGAAAAATGAAGGTATAGAGTGCCACTATGAAATGGATATTGACTATACTCTTTTGATTGGAAGTCTTATGGATATGTGTTCTCACTGTTGGCTCACCAAAGTAACCATCTATACGGTTCTTGTCAGTTACCAAAGAGCATTGATTTCAACCAGTCTATTTTTGCTGCCTTGATCCTGCTCTATGTGCAACTTTGACTGCTCGTCCTCTCATTTCTCTTTGCTTTTCTTTTTCTTCTTCTTTATGTTCCTTCAATATTTTGTGTGTTTGGACATTCACTGATCAAACATGATGGAAGTGCGCGTAAGTTCTTTAGGCCAATGACTGAAACAAAAAGAGGGGTATCCCAAAATCTCTAGTTTTCTCCCTGCAAGAAGCTTATAAAATCATTGGAGTCTCCGTCTTCCGTTTGGAAATATTTTCTACTGGTTCATTTTTACTCTGTCAAACTCTCATGATCTTATGGATCCATCTAAGTAGTTTATTGAAGTGATTAGTTGCTGAATGTGGGATACATCTTTGACTGCTGTTGTTAGTGGAGATCTTTATGCACATTCCACAAACTTATGGTCTTGTTCAATATTGTATGTGTCCTTTTGTTCATTTTAGGTTGCTTATTGGAAGCCAGATGGTAAGAATGGAAGTTTCATATTCACTCGGTTGACTTATTTTGTTGTATTGGCATTATTCTAGTGGTACTCATAGATGGTTTATTGCCATCCATTACATTAATTTGTCATCGTCTTCCTTTGACTCGGATGAATGCAGTAAGGGCTCAACCGATCCTAGAGCTAGGAGTTAGGAAAGGGATGATTTGCTCACCTTTTTCTATGGTGTTTTCCAATTGATATACATCCTCTGTATAATGTTTGTTGATTCTTTATCATTTTCTTATTCTTCAGTTTGAAATGAAGGAGACACGGCTAAGGTTTGCAGATACTGGCACATCAAGTTCTTATTCACATAAAGATGTATGTCTTTCATCTCGACAGCTGCAATCTCTTTAACATTCGTGCTTAACAGTTTAATAAATCTATTTTCATTTACTTAATTGTTTAGTTGAATAACAGGACATTGTTAGCATATGCAAAAGGAGAGGTGGAAGTGATGGCAGAAATTTGACCCATAATGAGTGGCTACAAACAGTTCTTTTGGAGCCTGATGTTATTACGATGACCTTTATCCCTATTACATCCCTGCTAAATGGTGTTTCTGGAAGTGGCTATTTGAGTCATGCCATTAATTTGTATTTGCGTTGTGAGCAATCTCTGTGCTCTATGTTTCTCTCAATTTGATTTTCTGTTTATGTATATTTTCCTCTGGAAATGGATATGGGGATTGGACTGGTTGTTCTTAATTTTTTTTTTCTTGATGGGTTGCCTTCCAGCTGGGGGGTGGGGCCGGGGGATGACATCGTTAGTTATGTGGACCAGTATCATGAAGCTTTTAGGACAACCCTTCATTCATGATTCCTCTTTGACCTTGTTCCTTTTGATGCAGACAAGCCACCAATTGAAGAGCTTCATCAGTTTCTTGAATTCCAGCTGCCTAGGCAGTGGGCACCTGTATTCAGCGATCTTCCCCTAGGTCCTCAGCGGAGACAGCAAAGCTCAGCTTCATTGCAATTCAGTCTTATGGGTCCCAAACTTTATGTGAATACAACACCGGTAAAGCTTCTTTGTTCTCAATCTTTGTCCTTTTCCCTTTGACTTTTGTGCTTAAAATTGTAATTCAGAAGTAGAATACTGTATTATAGAGTGGTATCATTCTATAATACTGCATTTTTAAGTTAGCAGTCCATGGAGAGACTTCAGGTTATGCTGAGAATATGTGGTTGATCCTCTTTCTATCAAAGCTGCTGTTATTCTTCTGCGCTGAGGGTTAGCTCAGAATGAGCACTATCCAGATGAATTGGATTTTTCATAGTTTGCAGGATATATGAGCACAATCCCGCATTTCACATATAGAATATTAATATTCATTTTGTCAGTAGTTCTTTTCCTGGAGCAACAGTTTCTTCTGCACTGTTTCCATTTCCTGAAGTACTGGGGAAGGTTTCTGGTTGCCTTTCATTTACTACTAGTGATAATGAGGATGGCAAACTAATCTCTTGGGCCAAAGTGCTCGAAAGTCTCAAATCTAGCAATTATCAATCTGTTTTAAGTATGATCTATTAGCAGTTATGATCTTGAGAAACAAAATAACATACAATTATGTTCTGAACATTCCAGGTTGACGTAGGTAAGAGACCTGTGACTGGTCTGAGATTGTATCTTGAAGGTAAAAGAAGCAACCGCTTGGCTATCCACCTGCAACACCTCTCATCTCTTCCAAATATATTTCAACTCGCGGATGATCCAAATGGCAATTTTCGCCAGGAATCATATGACCGCAGATATTATGAGAAGGTACAGTGGAAGAACTTTTCCCATATATGTACCGCCCCTGTTGAATCCGACGAAGACCTTTCCATTGTCACTGGAGCACAATTACAGGTTGGGGATTATGGGTTTAAGAAGGTTCTTTTCCTTCGTCTCCGTTTCTCAACTGTTATAGGAGCAGTTGCAGTTAAGTACCCAGAATGGGATGGATCCCCTGGGTTGGCCCGCAAATCCGGACTCATCTCAACTCTAATTAGCCACCACTTCACAGCGGTTCAAAAACCACCTCCCCAGCCAGCTGATGTGAATATAAACTCTGCTGTGTACCCTGGAGGCCCTCCTGTTCCTACCCAAACCCCCAAACTCTTGAAGTTTGTCGATACAACAGAGATGACAAGAGGGCCACAAGAACCACCTGGTTATTGGGTTGTTTCAGGTGCAAGACTTGTAGTTGAGAAGGGGAGGATCTCTCTTAGGGTCAGGTACTCATTACTTACTGTTGTTCAACCTGACGACGACGATGGGTCGGAATAAGATCACAATAGTTTTTTCATTTACATGAGAAGGAGCAATTTTGGATTAATGTGATATCGCTGTTGGATTAAGATTCGAATGGCAGTGTCTTTGCGGAGACCTTACAGATACGCCACAAAGTTCCACTATTACAGAGCGATTGGCTGCGTCTCCATTTCCACATGAAGAATACTTGTACAGAATTGGTGCAGCAGCAAGTTTCATATCAGTAAAGACAGAACTGTACTTCAAGATGTTACTTATCTCGGTGTTCTCCATTTTGTGAGATGAGATTTTGTTTTTCGTCCTAGCTTTTACCCCCTTTTGTGCCATGTTCATTTCATCATTGTCGGCTTTTTCACAAGTCCTTCCATGAGATCGTCTGTAATATAGTTATGACAAATTTCAAATCATTAAATTTCAGGTTCTCTAGATATTGTTGGAATATCTTCGCTCAGTGACTCGTAACAAGTTATCGAAGTCATTCAGCTGCCTCGTCTTCCTCCATATTCAGTCTGTGATATGTTCTATAAAATTGTTGCAGCAATGTACTAAATAGCTTGTCTGTAACAAGTTCTCCTATTCAAGTTATGCTCGTAATATCATATTTGCAGGCTTCAATTTTTCAGTTGTTAGTGCATTCAGATTCCGACATAATTTACTATGTGGAGACTGAACTGAACTATTACATTTTCTGCAAGATTTGAACATTTTGGTAGTACTGAACTGAACTATGCCGTGATTGCCTTGTAGGTGAGAGGAAGACTTTGAACTTAGCAATCTCAGCAGCAAGATCAATTTCTATTCAGATATAACTGCTAAGCCAAAATTCAGTCAACTGTATACACTTCTGATGTGTATAAGCACTAGAAAAGAGACTCATCTACAGAACATGGATATGAAGACGTCCAACTAATCGTCTAGGGGCAAGCAGGCTATACTATACTGTGTTCATGAGGGGGCCAATACACGCCTTCCCTTGGACAAGGCAGCGGAGCCGGCTGAGCGATGAAGGTCGGATACTGCTGTCCCGGCATCACAACTGAGAAATCGGATGCATATGCTGTTTGTACCTGCCACACGAAAACGAGCTCATCAGAATCAGTTGGAACTACACCAATGAAGTAGACAGACAAACACATACACACAGGGCTGATCATGATCATGATCATGATCATTTCCCTCGTTGATTTCTGAGCTCTACCACACATCCCGTGTAAATAACGTGTTTGTTAGTCGTAAGATGTGTAGTTAAACGCGTTTTAAATTAGAAGAAAATTCAAATACAGGAATACACAGATGTTATATGGTTTGAAGATAAATTTCTCCTACGTTACGAGTAGCTCAATTTTAGTACTTACGTTCAGAGTCGCTTAAACTTTTTACCAGGATACAATATTCGTACAATTATAATAAAAAGTCACTCATCGACTATATAAGTAGAATATTTCTCAGATTTTACAAAATTATAATGTTGCCCTCGACACAATATATATCAGGGTGCCCTCGTTAGGGGGGTTTTTGGGGTTTCCACTCATTTTTCTTACTACTTGAGCACTTGGTTGTGGGAAGAACATACACAGAAACAAAGACGAGGATGCAAGAGAAAGCCACAAATGTGAAACAAGAAGATTAAGAAAACCTCAAACAGAACACACAGATGCATAAAAGACAACAATACAACCTGGATTGAGAACCAATCCTATGCAAAAATTCATAGTAAAAGAAGAACAAGGCAGAAACTTACAACATCTGAGCTCCTAAGCTTCTGCATATGTCTTGATTCCATCCCATGACTAGATTCATCGTGGGACGCATTTGGTCTGAATAAATGCTCGAATATAGCCATGATGAGGAACATCGATATCAAGATAGCCGTAGCAACAAATCCGAAAGAAATGGCATTCATCGACGAGCCAAAGCTCTTCCATGGACCTTCCTTGTTTACATCTGTCTGAGAAGGACTAGGATTTGAACTTCCATAGATGTTCCATGGTTTTGCTCTTCCAGTGTTGAACTCACTCATACTCATTGTGTCGGTTTCGTTTCTGATCTTCAGGGAGATTCTCAGCTTCCTGTTAAAGGGTCAAGAAATAGACGATCATCAACACATTTACTCCAACCATAATTAGTTCATTCGTGTCTGAACACAAAGCCCAGGTACAAGAAAAGGATGTTAGAAGCCTGAAAATTTCAACTGTGTTTTAAGACCTCCCCTTGAAAAGAACACTTTCTGTTCATTCTTCAACTTTTGATCTAATCCAGTCCATTGAAAATCAATGCAAGCATTTCTAGCAAGAAAGTTAATGATCCTGATCTCTAAATCCTAAAGCTGTCCTAATTTTCAAAAACAGATAACAAAAGCAGAAACAAACATTGGAGAAGAAACATAAGCAATGATGAAAACAAGAATAGATGATGCCCTTCTTTTCTACCCCTTCCAGACATCACAGTCTGAAAAATGCACAAAAAATCTGAGATTTAAATATGTTGCTAATCTTACCAAAAATCTGAAAGAAAAGGGCTTTGTGATTCTTGCAACATTCCTCAATCTACCTAAATGACACATTTATTATATATGAGCAAAAAGTTAAATTTGATGCAAAATAGTAGCATGAGTCATTTATTACTACCTGAAAATGAACACTCATGATGATTAAACTTTTCTTAAAAGGGTGCAAGAAACTGTACCAAATTGGAAAAACAAGTATAGCATCATAGGATAAATTACCAGAAAGAAAGAAAAACTTGCTAGGCATTCAATCAAGAACCTTCACTACAATCATCATCATCTTCAATTTGGACCAAGAAAAGTTGCATTATCCTTAACAAGCACAAAATCATCAGATTCTTACACAACAAGCTTTCCCTGTCATGAAAGAACAAGACACACATTCCCTCCACCCTTATAGAGGATGCAGCTGAGCTTATCTTTGTCAGTGTAAAGCAAGAAAAAAGTGGGAGTGTTTGGGATAATCTCAGTTACTACAAATATTTTAATGTTTCCAATGTAAATAAAAATTGATGCTTAACTTAATGAGTACTATACCTTGTCCGGAGAAGCAGTGTTAAAGAAATCAAAGGTATGGGCCTTGTTGTCGGGGTGAGGAGAAAGAGAGTGTTGGTTCTTGCTGTTTCTAAAGTGTTATCAGTTTTGAGATTCACCACTATTCTGGGCTACCTAGTTTTTGGTGTTCAAGAAATGGCATGTTTAGGATGTCCAAGTTAGGAACATCACGACTGTTGAGTCTGACTCAATATTACATTTTAAAGTTACGATATGGTGTTCAGAGTTTTTTTTTTTTTTGCATATACTCCTACGTTGGGGATAAATGTGTAATTTTATAATATTTTATTGGTGTGGACGTCATAGTATAAATAGTTGATAAGAAACTGACTGCTGGAATTTTATGAAAATATTCCTAATAAAAAAAACTGGAGAGAACGTAATAACGACTCTCTCTGAACACGTTTGATTTTCCTTCTTACTTTTTGCATACATTTCACAATCTGTTCTGTTATATACTACCAGCAAACGAATAAATCCCATTTAGTGTGTCTTGGAAAATCGGGACAATAAGACACTAACGACTGGAATTTTATGTTTATATATAAGGCACTTATTGCTGGAATTTTACGAAAATATTCCCAATAAGAAAAAGTTGAGAGATCGTAAAAGTAACAATATTCTTTGAACATATTTTATTTTCCTTCTTGTTTCGCACACATTTCATAATTCGTCTTGTAATATCCTACCAGTAGACGAATTAATCTCATTTATTACAGCTCAAAACTAAGTAACTTATGGAATTCGGACAACTTGATCACTTATAGTCCATACAAAGCCAACACGGACGACTTACAAGCTATTTCACACTACCCTTCTAAAAATCTCATCGTATATATGTGCCAAACATAAGAATACGCGCAAGTTCAAGCTAAAATATTTGAAAATACTAAAAATTATTACATTAGGATTAATTATTACAACCAAATGAGGTTGGTATAGAGCTGAGGCAACATATGAATCATAACCAACAGATTAACATAGTCATTGCCAGCCCTAAAATGGGACACACAACACCAAATGGATTCATCATTAGAAAAGTTGGCAGTTCATCACACATCTCCCTAATTTTTTAACATCAAAGGCTGCAAACAAGTAATTAACAAATTTAAATTCTTACAAGCTTAGAATTATAAGTAATTTTGCTTTGTTGCAGAATGATTGACAAGTAGTGGTTCTGATATCAAATCAAATTGTAGAGAATAAATGTTGGATTTCTTACAGCTATGCAGCACCTGGACACAAATAATTTCAATTCTAGAAAGGAAAAAGAATGTAATGAAAAGGACCATACCCACATTTTATTCCTTCAATTTTTTCCCTACAAACATGTCACAAGAACCCCACAATATTAATCTCTCCTCACTACCACTAATAAATCTTAATTTTTATATTTAATTGTCCTATATAATGTTGAGGTTTCATGACTCTATTATGAGTATAAAAATGTTGTTCTAAAGATTAAGAGGGTGTTTAGCTAATTTTATTTGTATGATTTTATACATTTATATATTTAATAATAAGATGTTAGATCTTAGTTTAACCCGAGGAGTTATTGAGGTGCTTGGATAGAAAAAGGTTGTGGAGTTAATTATAATATGGTACTAACAAGAAATTTGTGATTAATTCGAAGAAAATTGAACTAACTTATTAAGGGTTTTGTAATAAGTCGGAAGCTCCTTATCTTTTTTTAATAGAATTATAATTTTCTAAAATCTTATTTTTTAGATCTTATTACTATATTTTTTTGAAAAAATTACCAAAATACGTTGTTACATCTTATAAGATGTTTTAAAAAGCTTATAAGTTCATCCGAACACCCTCTAAGAATGATCTTCTATGGCTGTAGAAATATGAGGTTATGGGTTCAGATCTTATTTCATGTGTGGATATTTGTATCATTTTATGTGATCTTGTAATTATGGGAGTTATTGATGGATATATGTAAAATATTATTTAGCTGCCCTTATGATGTTTCGTTATTTTTATTTTAAAAAAAAAAGAGTTAAGGTTAGATTTGAAATTTTGTTGAATTAGAGACAATGATCCTAGAAACATTGAAGAAAATTTAGGAAAAAAATGCAGATGTGATTATTACAACATAAAAGAAGGAGAAGAAAGAGGAAGGAAGCTTTTCTTTTTCTTTATGTTGAATGGGGCTAACCTTCTTTTTCAACAAGACAATCAAAATGTCTTTGAAAGATATGAATGCTTTTCAAACCCCTATGCCTTATCAATCATTCTATTCCTATGCATCCCATGTGCATAATATGTCTGCACTTGTAACTAATTTATATTCGGAGTGTGTGGCATATTTTCACTGCGTGTATATATATATATATATATTAAAAAATAATAAATAAATAATAAAATATATTAAATAATTAGTAGAGAGAAATAATAAATATTTGTAGATGAATGAATAAAACATAATATTTGAAGCGAGAGAAAAATGAGAAAGAAATTTATAAAGCAGAACAGTTATTGACAGACCATGATACCAAAAGAGTGTTGATCTATTATATAACTATGGGTGTGCAAATTCCGTATTATTATTATTTAAAATAATATATATAATATTTATTATATAATAAAGTATATATAAAATAATAAGTTAATATTAAATTTTTTATAAAAAAAGTATTTGACCAAATAAGATGCACGAAAATTAAAAAAAAAAGTAAATATCAAAAGATAGTGGGTAATGGGAATAAATAAAAAATTAAATAATATTAAAAATAACATACCAAAAAAGGGGAGACGAAAAAAATGCTCTCCCTATATACATATATATTTTTTTAAAAAAAAGAGAGAAATCAAGAAAAGGAAAATAAAACCAAACCAAGATTATAGACACTAATAGAATTTTATTTTTTTTCAAAAAAATTGAACCCTATAATTAATAAGCTAAAATTATTACACCCCACAAGAAGACATACACAAAAAAGACAATTTCACTTGAATTTTTGACAAAAACATAAACCATATCTATGGGATTAAAGTATTGGAGTCATTTCAAGAAAAGAATATAGTTTTTCTTTTTGTGTATGAGACAATTTCTTAAAGATAAGGGGGCCCTTGACATGAAAGCAAAATTAAGTGATTTTTTAAAATTAATAATACTAGAATCATAATCTTTTTTCTCTCTTTCTTGGCCTTTTTTTTTTTTTTTTTTTTTACCTTTTTTTGCTTGTAAGTTCTTTCTTTTTTTCAAGTCAGGTCACTCTGACTGACTGAGGCAGACTTTAATTTCACTTTTGCAGCATGTTATTGTTAACTAAAAGAGTTCTACACAAGTCCAACACTTGCCTTAAGCAACTTTTCTAAGAGCATTTATTATATTATTAAACTTTGGATCTTCTATTCTAAAATAGTGGTACATTTTATATTTCTATTTAATATGTATGTATTATGTGTATCAAGAAATTATGTTATATACATAAATCAATATGATTAAAGCGAAAACGACAGGGACTGACATACGAATTTTAAGTAGCTGATAGAAGTAAAGATTCTTGTCGGAAGACATTTTCCCTGATCTAGTGACGTGTGGATCATATTCAGATTAGTCATACTCAAATCTGAACTTCAAATGTCTAGTGATCTAAACAAAAGAAGTATCTATATACTTAAATAAATAGAATATAAGATGCAACATCAATTAACAACAGAAAATTCGGTTTCATTTCTTCTTGCTTTACTTTAAATGAGAAGGGAAAGGGGGCAAAAAAAAAAGAGGAAGAAGTAGAACATTTTGCCCTAATTATAATATATATGCTAATTAAACAATAAATCAAACATAAAATTGTTAGTAATATTGGTGTTGATTGTGAGAAGTGAATTACTAAAAAGATAGACAAACACATTTTTCAAGAATTATTAATAGTAAAAATAAGAAGAGGGATGTGTCATGTTGGCTAACTCTCTATAATTTGCTTCTTTTTCAAGATGGAAGCTTTAACTTTTGTCTTTTTAATTTATTTATGTAAGTGAAGTTAGGACCATTATCTAACCTCAATCCACTTCCTTTTTTTTTTTCTTGTGTCATTTCTCTTTATGAAAAATCACCCATGTGGAGCTCTTTACTTTTGTCCATATGTTACAAAATTTTCTCCATTTCATCAATCATCCTTTCATGCCTACAATACCCTATTGCCCCATCTTTCTTTCTTGTCAATCAAAGAGCACATGACACAAAATTTCTAAGGTGAAACCCTAGAATGGATTGAATATTATATATATATATTGTTATTATATTATCGTCGGATTAAAGAGGGATGGATGGATCGTTTGATGATTGGATTTAATTACTGTAATTCATTGATGACTATTGGATCAATGAGAGTGTTTCGATAAAATATACCTGATTCATCTGTTGCCACACTATAGAAATATGAATTATTCTTTATATTATAAATGGTTACGTTCTAAAAACCATGACAAAATCAATACTATTTACCATAACCAAACAAAATCAATGGAAAAATTTAAGTTTTGACCGCGATTAATCAACATTTGTTATAGATTTTAGCTAGCTATTTCTAACGTATTGACCTCGCATCCAAAAGCAACGACTAATAGATGTAGGAGTCTTTGTTCAAGCTACCGAAAAATAATCCTTAGACAATCAGAAACCACACAGTTAAGCAAGCTCATCACCGGTTAGAAATTTACACAACTTAAAGTTAACAAATATTCATTAATGTCTTTCCTAAGATTCAAGTAAGTCATCTCTCCTGAAATTTCACTATATATAGTCAAATTAAATCAGGACGATTCTCTTCTTGTTGCTGACTTCCCAAGGTGTCGATGTAGCATCGACCCTTTCGTTATCAACTAGTTAATGTACAAACATTCTTGGCATCGATCGAAATTAACTAATGAATTTGGACAAGTGTGACTATTTTAAGGTACAATTAATGTTGGTAGCATCGAACAAACAGTTGAACTAATTAGTAAGAGTGGATTAGTGGTCCTCACAGTCACGTGTGTGGAACTAATTTCAGCCCCATGCTTAGCTATTACAGCACCAATGGGCTCACACTCCCTCAACTACTTTACTCATATTTAGCATTGAGATTGATGCTTAAGACAACATTTCTAATCTAATCTAATGTTATATATATGTCCTGAGATTACATTACCATTGTTTGCACAGGAAAATCTTTGCTTAACTGCAAAAGTTACCTCACTCGTACTTGTGGAAATTTGTGCAGTCGTTTCACACTTTTTCTTTTGTTTTTTTTTACTGAGGAAAGTTACGTATCTACGCTTGTTGATTTGGTTGATAATTTGGACGTGTTACTTTCAGTTACATGGTTGTGAATTTGATTTTCTAGTGAGAATGGAACTTGTGGGTAGTTTGTAGGTTTAATTGCACTAATGTGACCCTTGAACTTTAAAAAAGAAACTCACTGCCTTCCTCGTCAAGGAGTCGCATTGCCTTTTTTTTTTTTTTTTTCTTATTCAGGGGATTTTTGGCCTGTTGGGATTTACATATGGGGGTCTATTCCATTGAACCCCTAATCTGTGGGAACCCCTGTAAGGGATTTATGGTTTCAAGGCATGTCCTGACACATTATGATAATTGGAGTCGAAATCACCCAAATTTTTTTATACCAAAAGAAAAAAAGAGAAGAAGTATGTACACGTTGTTTGGCAACCTTTCTACCTTAATTTAGATGAATTTGGAGGGATCGATGTGGAAGTGATGTAATTTGGAGTTTGTGGTCAAAGTGGTTAATATTTTGAACTAGTCGATGATAAGTCGTTCTTGCCAGATTTTCAGACTATGAACCCAATCACATCCCGACCGTAAAATTTGTAACTAAATGATTAACTTGTCAACAAGGAAAATGTATATTGGATTAAATTACAGGTCCAAAAATTTAGGTTATTTCGGAATTTTTGAATTTGTTGAATGTTAAAATTACTATCTAGTATGTGATTACTCGATAGATTCTATAGCTGGTACACAACATTAACAATTAAGAAAGCAATAATTTTAAAGTATGATTTGAATAGAATTTTGATGAAAAAAAAGATGCAAGTAACTAAAATAAAGTGGGGAAAGATTAACTCTTGTGATGAGTTAAAGGGGTTTTTTTTTTATCTCTGGGCCTCCGAAAGCTCAAAATAGGGTGACGAAACCCGGCCTAGCCGCCCAACTCAGTGGAGGCCCGTTCGAGTAATTGATGTGGCCCGTAAAAGCCTTTGAAGCCCATCTAAGTAAGCCCAATTATGAAGACACCCCTTTTTTCAGTTGGTCGATTTTGGTTGGATTTTGTTTTTGTTTTTTTTTTTGGATGGGAGATTCTAGTTGGATTTCACTCACACAATTCAAATCATTCTTGCTTCAATTTAATATTTTTTTTCTTAATTTTACAACAAATTATATCCACTTTTCTTTTTTCAAGTTTACATAAATATAAAATACCCATTAGTGAGATTGATAGCTAACGAATAATTGATGGAATTTTTAAAATTTACATACATAAAAAAAGAAAAAGTATATATTTAATCATCTATACTAATAAAAAAATTTATTTTTACTCGCAAATAGTGGTTAATGACACCGCCGCACCAATTTTTTGTAATGCCGAAAAATGCCCTTAATTTAACAGACAAGATATACCTTATTCAACTTTTCAAAATTTTCATTAACTGAAAAATTAGTTTTCTTTTCCTTTTTTTTTAATATGATATGTAGATTTATATATTTTACTCTTATTTATAATATATTTTAAAATATAAAAAATTATTTATGCACGTAGGAACGGCATGTCACGACGACTAGTAATAACAAAATTACCCTTAGGACTCAAAAGAGCATCGTTTCTTTCTTAAGGGATATTTTAATTTTCTCCGACACCAAGATCGTTTTACAAATTGTATATATGTACATTTCTAAGTTTTAACTAAGATATTATTTGATGTAGGAACTAATCTTTTGATGGGGACAAATTGGGGTAAAAGTATAAAATGACACATATACCTTTAGGGCATGTTAACTATGGCTGATTAACAAGAATATCCTTATTAATCAGCCATAGTCGTCTGTTTACTGGCTTCACGTCCGGCCTGTAAGTTTATGGGCCGGCCCTTGATTTTTCACTGTTTTTTAATTATTAGAGTCTAGGCTCATTTTGCCTTGATTAGAACACGGCCTTTTACTGTTGATCTAGGAGTGCTCTTTGTTACCTTTCTTGCCCCCCGTTTGATATGATGTTTGATTGTTTTGTCCTTCCATTTTGGATAAATTACCACCTACTTCGTCAGACCATTTAATGCATTGCAGACTTCTTTTTTTTCCCTTCTTCCCGTTCATCTATATCGCAGCATTAAAATTTATGTTTGAGTGGACACTGTGAATGTGTGTATTAAGTTTTCGAAGTAATTTATAAAATGTAGGGGTAATTTGACCTAACACAAAAAAAAAAAAACAAAAAAAACAAATTGCAATAACATATGATATACTGAATAATTACAAAGAATTAATTTGGCCCAGCCACAATAACAAGACACATTAAAACTTCAAAATTTATGTAATTTGCATAAACTTAGTATGTTAGATTTACACATTCGGTGGATGAAAATTATGAAGAACCCGATAAAAATTGTGTAATGATCGACATTATTTTAAACTGCATTTGCCCTATGATAATTGCATTGAATAATTGTATTTGTAGCTTAAATTACCTTCGCCCATTGTTGGAGCTCTGCTTAACCGAAGAGGAAATTACAGTCAAGTTGACCTGTGTGAAGAAGAAAGAAAAGGAAATCAATGGCCAGCACAAAGGTTTGGGGGAGAGAGATGATTAGACGTGTTTCGTTTTATTTGTGGGCAAATTGTGATTGACTTATCAATACATATTTTTATACATACAAGTAAATATAGGATTGTAATAAAACATACTTTTGTCCTTAATATTGTGGTGAAAAGTAAACAAAAGACACATTCCTCCTCAACAGGCTAGTCCCAAATATAATCACAAATTAATATTTGTCATGTTAATCGCATCCTGCAAAGTAAACATGCCCTTAAAAGACAAAATACCAAAACAGAATAGGATTCACGTGTCTTGATGTCAGATTAAGTCTAACCCAATTTGACCAAATCCATACACCCATCTTTGGGCCCATTGATTGCTAAATAGATAAGCAACCAAGATTTTACCACGTGAATTCGTATAAGTATGAACATTTAGATTATATATATAGGGTAAATTATAATTATCTCCCTTGGGGTTTGACATAATTATAAATATTTCCTCATTGTTTGAAAATTTATAAATACCCCCCTGAGGTTTGTAATCATCTAACAAACAACCCATTTCCATCAATTTTTATGGGTAAACTGACCAAAATGCCCGTATGCACTGAATTATTTTTATTTAATTCTTAAAAAAAAATGGACTACAATATGCAGGGAGAGGTTTTTTAAGTTTTTTTATACAAAGGAGCAATAATACAATTTGCCTTGGCCGATTTTTCTATAATTTTAATAAAAAGTTCAAGGGCAAAATGGTCAATTTTAGGCCTTTGGTTAAAAATTACAAACTTCAGGGGGGCATTTATAATTTTTCAAACAATAAGAGAATATTTGTAATTATGTCAAACCTCAAGGGAGGTAGATATAATTTACCCATATATATATATATATAGATATGTTTGTGAACAACCATACAGACATGTATATTATTTGGGGCTTATTTGTGTTCTAACTCTTCGAACTCATTCCCCTAATCCAAACCAACTTAGTTATCGAAGGGTCATTATTGGAGGACCTCCAAACAAGCTTGATATGTGTACTCCTTTTTAAGGTAGCCTTATTATTTTGAAAATAATAAAAACCCCTCTTTATTTTGAAAATAGACAAAAAAAAAATCCCTGTGTTTTATAAAATTAAGCTCAATCGCCCATCTCCGTTAAAAGACCCTAACGGCGTTAATTTTATGATAAATTGCCCGCTATGCCCGCTATGCCCTTACTTATTATATATTATTTTTTATTTTAATGACCGTTGATCTTTATTGATTACACGATAGCCGTTAGATCTAACCAATTAATTTTGACCGTCAGATCTTAAATTTATAAAAGAATCAACAATTTCGATTTAATTATTTTTTAAATATATTATAAAAAATAAAATTATTATTTTACACAAATTAAATAAAATTACTTCCTCCAACCCCCTCCACCTCCAACTCCACCCGCCGCGGGCGTCGCCAATGATGTTGCCCCTGAAACTAGGTGACGGCAACAGCAACGCCATCACCCCTAAAATTGGGCGATGTCGTGTTGCCCAATTTTTGGGCAACGTGGCGACCGCCGCCCCCCCATTTTTTATTTTTAATTATTTTTGTAGTTTTTAATTTTAAATAAATAAAAATTAAAAATAATTAAATTTAAACAGACAATAAATCTAAAAAGAATTGATTGCAGAGACACTGGGAGTTGGGATGCAGATCGATTCCAAATGAAGTCCTGAAATTTGAGTTCATATTGCAATCTAATCACTCCTGCAATGGCAATGTAATAAATAAATTTAGGAAGTGATTCAGATGAAGATATGTGCTTCTCCGACCTAAAAAAGGAATAGCTTTATTACAAGCTAAGCAAACTCTCTATGGTGGCTTTCCCACCGACACTTCTCTTCTGGCTTGATTTCAGGCTTCAAGCCGGGCCCATGACCAACTTACTCTATTCTTCCTTGCAGTCAGAATAGCGCTGGTCGTTTAGCTCATAGATCAGTAGAGCCTTATCCCATTCCTTCATAAACTCAGGAATGGTCGGCTCGGTTAGCTCCTTGTCTCCTTAAGATGTCAGCTTCGAGCTTCTTCTTCGAATAAGCTCTCGCCTCCTCTTGCGGAGTCGTTTAGTTCCCGGTTGTCTAATTAAACTGTATTTAAGGTAGAAATAAATTAAAAATAAAATAATTCTTCTAAACGTTTATAAATTTAAAATAATTAAAGAAAAGTATTAAATTTCAATTCAATGAATATACAATTAATTTAAATTTAAATATTATTTATTGTAAATAAAGAGAATATATGTAAATATTTAACTAAATAATAATTTAAATTAGTTATTAATATATAATTTTTATAAATATTAACATTTATATTCATTAAGATACTTAAATTTGAAAAATAAATTTTCTATATTAATTTTTGTATTGTAATTTTAATTCAATATTTCTATTTAAATTATAAAATAAAAAAGTTATATACTTTTTTTAAAAAAATAATTTTTATATGAATGAAAATGCAATAAAACCACCCAAAACAAATCAAAGATGCCTAAATTAAATATATACACATCATGAGGGTATTTTAGTAAACATCGCTCAAAATTTAGGTAAAAAACAATCAAAAAACACCCCCAATCGCATGACCAATGCGTGTAGTGCACCCTCCGTTAATTACTAACGGAAGGAGTGTTTTTTTATGAGTTTAACAAAAAACAAAAAAGTATATGTAATTATGCGAAACCTCGAAAGTCGTTATAATTCTTCATTTTATTTTTAAAAAAGGTAGGGGAAAAAAAGAAAGGTGCAATTTTCTTTCCCACCAAAAGGGAAGAAAGAAAGAGAGATGATAGAAACATTCTTGCTTTTTTCGCTAATGAAATCAAACAGGTTAGAGAGTAAGTGAATGTGTAGGGCACTAGGACTAGACCTCAAACTCCTCTTTTCCTCAGCCGCCCTACTCTATACCAAAAACAATACTCTTATTTCTTTTGTGATTGATTATTCATTGAATGTGAATCATTCTCACTATCATCATGAATTTTCTAAACTTTTCATACGAATTCCAGAACTCCTATGTATGACTAAAAGCAACCCTTCATTTGGATCATTGTTTGCTTCTTTGTTTTCTTGCATTTATGTCAGATCCATTCGTCTGTTCTGATTTCTTCTCATCAATTTGCCATACAATCTGCTACAAATATAAGTTTCAATCCTCTCTTTTTTTCTTTCTTTCTAAAGTTGAAGGGTGGGATTGAGTTCACATGATGTTTTTTAGTACTTTGAATCACATGTTTTTTGAATCCTCTTTATGGATTTAGACAGCAGAAGGCTCTCTTCCTCTTGAGTTAAAGTAGTAGGCTGTGACTGAGTACATAAGAAACTTGACATAATTATGTGAGGCCACATGGAAAATAGGCCTTCAGACTCCCACAGCCAGTTGGTTTAGAGTCTTTAGACAGACAAGACTTCTCAAAAGGGCATCATCTCTTTCACTTGATACTATCACAATTTCGAACATGACTGGACCCCCCCACCTTCACATCTATCACAAAATCAAGTTTCATGTCTATTACACACACACACACGTGTCTGTGTGTTTGTTGTTGCAACTTCTTGTCTTGATACTAATATGAATATCCCATCTCTCTTAATTTTCTTTTTTGGGTTTTAAAAAGAAAAACTTTATTTTCTTTTTGAATATTTAAAAGGGAATATCAACCTTACGCAAATCACCCATGTATTTTGGATAATTATGCATACACCTCAAAATATATCAATATCATTACACAAACTATCCATGTTTTTTGGGGTGTAATTGTAATTATCTGTATTTAAAAATACTGATTTAAGGCAGTGACTTGAAATCACTCACTCTGGATCATTAACTTTTAAGGGTAA
The DNA here is from genome assembly GCA_034509735.1 of Sesamum alatum. Lineage (NCBI taxonomy): Eukaryota > Viridiplantae > Streptophyta > Magnoliopsida > Lamiales > Pedaliaceae > Sesamum > Sesamum alatum. The sequence goes on along the minus strand of JACGWO010000001.1, from coordinate 18,008,211 downwards.
TAACATAATATGCAACAATTTTTTACTTTTTCAACTCTGATGTAAGACTCAATGGGCAACCAAATTGAATAGTGAAAGGAGGAAAGATAATAGTAGAGCATTGTTTTCCATGTTTAAAAATAGAGGAGGGGGAGGATGGACTCTCTTTTTCTTTGTTTTGGAGTGGAAGATCTAAAGCAAAGATCTGTCACCTCTGCTTTTACTTTTCAGCCCTCTCTTTAGGACTATCCCATCTTCTAATAAAGCTCAAATTGGTCCCATTCATGCAGGACAAAGGCAAGGAGAAGGACTAAAGCACAAAAAAAAAAAAAGAAGAAAATAAAAGCTTCCTGGGTGCTTCTTCCTTGCAACCTATTCATACTACATAATCATTGTAATCATATATTAATAATTCTCATCCTTCTACTTGTGGGGATTGCAGTTGGAAGCAGGAAATATTACTACATATCAAAGTGCACAAATTGAGTCCTAAATGCTAAACTTTTCCTGTAATTTTCACAATACTAGAAACTGATAGCAAATTAACCAATGCACCAAGCTTGCCAAGATTGGCCACCAAGATATTGAAAAACAGTTCTGAGGACCAAATTCTCAACTAGTGGATAGAATACTGCTCTATGTCAAGCAGCACATGCTAATATTGAGCAGTGGTCCTAGAATTCTGATGTATTAATTTTGTTTTCATATATGCTAAAAAAAGCATAAAATGCATAGTTTTTGTTGAAAACTAGGATGCCACAGTGAATCTCTTCTGTTGTCATTATCATCCTTTGGGTTACTACATGAACATATTTTGTAATAGTGGCATGATTTTGTTAGAAATACAGACTTTTTCCCTTTAACTGAGCATATATATCATGGAAAATCAGAATCCATGGTTATCATTTTCAGAAATGTGAAAGCCAACTCGGCCGTTCTTGATTGCTGAAAGTGCAATTTCATCATCTCTCGCTCAAAGAAAAAGCTATTCTTTAAAGATGCAGGGTGATTTGGTCATATGAATAAAGGAGTAAGAAAGAAAGGGAGAGAACCAACTTTACCTTTTTTTTTGGACTCTTGTCTTTAAATTTCTGTTATCCAACGGCTGTTTCCCGACCACTAAAACCTCTTTTCTTAGGCCCCATCTCTCCACCCCCTTGTCTGTCTTCCTTTGTTTTGCTAAAGGTAATGAGAAACCTGTGCACAACAAATTTAACTCAAAAGTTGATCTTATTCATCTCTTCTGAGCTGAAAGAAAATGAGGAAAACAAGGAGGAGAAAAGAGGACACATAGCTTCTACCTCGAAGTTGAAAACTCAGATTCAAGATGATTGATTCTTTGAGCCTGTGCAAACTTGAAGTCCCTCAAATTCCATCTACTTTCTTTTCCGGAAAATCCGTTATCCGTCGGCCTCTTGAGACCCTTCATTTGTTCTAGTCCTTCCACACTCACTTTCCATGAAATATTTCCAAGAAAATATGGTGTTACACATTGTCTTGACACTAGCATTCTTCTCACTTGTGGTAACTTCTGTTTCTTCCTCTGTCATTTCTGATTTTCATGCATTAATCGCATTGAAACGAGGATTGGAGTACTCTAATTCGGCGATAAGCACTTGGAAAGCTCCTAATCCCAACTTGGTTTGTTCATGGAGTGGAATCAAATGCTTCCGTGGCCGAGTAGCCTCTCTCAACATATCGAATATGGCTCTCTATGGCTCTGTTTCCCCTGATATTACAAGGCTTGACAAGCTGATGGAGCTGTCCATTGATGGAAACAATTTCACTGGAGAAATCAAGCTAGAAAATATGAGCAGTCTTCGGTTTCTCAACATATCAAATAACCAGTTTATTGGGAATTTGGATTGGAATTATTCGAGCCTTGCCAACTTACAAGTGCTCGATGCATATAATAACAACTTCTCTGGTTACCTTCCAATAGCGCTATTGAGTTTGAAGAATCTGAAGTACTTGGAATTGGGAGGAAACTATTTCCATGGCAGAATCCCAGCAAGTTACGGGAATTTGGTCGGGCTGGAGTACTTGTCACTGGCAGGTAATGACCTTCGAGGGAAACTTCCCAGGGAATTGGGCAATCTCACTAACTTGAAGGAGATATACTTGGGCTATTACAATGCTTATGACGGTGGAATTCCAGAGGAGTATGGGAAGTTAGTGAATTTAGTGCACATGGATCTTTCAATTTGTGAATTGGAAGGTTCAATCCCTGCAGAGTTGGGGAACTTGAAGTCACTTGACACGCTCTATCTGCATATAAACCGGCTCTCAGGGCCAATCCCGAAGGAATTAGGAAACTTGACGAATCTGGTATATCTTGATCTTTCTGTCAATGAATTAACAGGAGAAATCCCTTATGAACTCACCAACCTCAAGCAAATCAGCCTTCTCAAACTTTTCATGAATAGATTGCATGGCTCAATACCGGACTTTGTTGCTGATTATCCCAAGTTGGAAATTCTTGGTCTTTGGATGAACAATTTCACAGGTTTCATCCCTAGGAATCTTGGCCTGAATCAGACCCTGCAGGACCTGGATTTGTCGTCAAACAAGCTCACTGGTACAATCCCTAAAAACCTATGTGCCTCAAAGCAGCTTAGCATCCTTATTCTCAGAGTGAACTTTCTCTTTGGCCCCATACCAGAAGACTTGGGTACATGTTCAAGTCTTGTCAGGGTGAGATTGGGGCAGAACTACTTGAATGGCAGCATTCCAAATGGCTTAATATACCTGCCTGAGCTATATTTTCTTGAACTGCAGAACAATATGTTGTCTGGGCCTTTGTCTGAAAATAGTAATACTTCCTTGAACCAAACTAAACTAGGCCAAATTAATCTATCCAACAATAAGCTTTTGGGACCCTTGCCATTCTCTCTTTCGAATTTCCCTTCCCTCCAAATCCTTTTGCTTAGTGGAAACAATTTTTCTGGTCCACTCCCTCCTTCCATAGGTGAACTCCACCAAGCAGTAAAGCTCGACCTAAGTGGAAATGCTCTTACAGGTGAAATCCCACATGAAATTGCGAATTGTGTGCATCTTGATTATCTTGACTTGAGCCAGAACAACCTTTCTGGCCCAATCCCAGAAGAGATATCTAGTATTCGGATCTTGAATTACTTAAACCTATCAAGGAATCACTTGAGTGAGACCATACCCGAGTCAATAGGCTCAATGAAAAGCCTGACAACAGCTGATTTCTCATTCAACAATCTCTCCGGAAAGCTACCCGAATCAGGCCAGTTTTCAGTCTTCAATGCTTCTTCATTCGCAGGCAATCCACAACTCTGTGGACCCTTATTGAAAAATCCTTGCAGTAGTATAACAATCACAAGGCCACCTGGAAAACCCCACAATGTGTTCAAACTTATCCTTCCTATTGGCCTGTTAATGTGCTTGCTTGCTACAGCAGCTATCATCAAGGCCAAGTCGTTCAAGGAAAATGGCCCAAATTCTTGGAAAATTACTGCCTTCCAAAAGCTTGATTTTAAAGTTTCCGATATCCTCGAATGCCTGAAAGATGGCAATGTGATTGGCAGGGGAGGCGCTGGGATCGTCTATCATGGCAAAATGCCTAATGGGGTCGAAATTGCTATCAAGAAGCTCCTAGGATTTGACGGCATCAACAGCCACGATCATGGCTTCAAAGCTGAGATTCGAACGCTAGGTAACATCAGGCACAGAAACATAGTAAGACTCCTAGCATTTTGCTCAAACAAAGACACAAACCTCCTCATTTACGAGTACATGAGAAACGGCAGCTTGGGCGATGCACTGCAGGGGAAAAAGGGTGGAACTTTGAGCTGGAACTTGAGATACAACATTGCACTGGATGCTGCTAAAGGTTTGTGCTATCTGCATCATGATTGCTCGCCTCTGGTCGTGCATCGAGACGTGAAATCAAACAACATATTGTTGAACTCGAGCTTTGAAGCTCATATCGCAGACTTTGGGCTGGCCAAGTTCTTGGTAGATGGAGGTGCCTCACAATGCATGTCAGCAATTGCAGGTTCATATGGTTACATTGCTCCAGGTAAATTTTGTTTCCTTGTTGAGGTTCTCTTTATTTTCCCTATGAAAATGAGCTAATGTCCATCTACTGCAGAATACGCATATACCTTGAAGGTAGACGAGAAGAGCGACGTCTACAGCTTCGGGGTAGTCCTCCTCGAACTCGTCACTGGCCACCGCCCCGTTGGAGACTTCGGAGAAGGCGTGGACATCGTGCAGTGGATTAGGTGTTCGACGAATTGCAACAGAGAAGAAGTCACTCGCATCATCGACCCCCGCCTCACCGTCGTGCCCAAGGATGAAGCTATGCACTTGTTTTTCATCGCCATGCTCTGCGTCCAAGAAAACAGCGTCGAGCGGCCCACCATGAGAGAGGTGGTGCAGATGTTATCGGAATTCCCCCGCCGATCGCCGGAACACCAGTCCTCCTCTTCCGCGATCACCTACCAATTACAGCAGCAGCAGCACAAGAGCAACATATCAGACTTTTCTCGACCCTTTTCATGATTTTTCCAACATGTGTTGATTTCTGTAACATTCTTCTTCTTGTTGTTGTCATTGGATCTCGTAAGAATAGAGATCCGGTGACCAAATTTCAATATACGTAGAGGTAGCCGTTAGTGTTTGCAAGCTCCTTGTACAATAGTGTATAAATAGTGTGTAATTTCATTCGGCGGATGTCTTCCTTCGACACTTTCATGTTTTTCATGTCAATGCACTGTTGTCACGTCGAAAAACGATTGATACGTATTTTTTTATAAATTAAATAATTTAAAAATAAGATTATATACAATACTTAAAAGAATGTAACCATCAATAAACACGAACGTGTGATAGCAGATCTTTTACTAATTTTTCTTAGTTTTTTTACGATCCTATGAAGTAGTTGTAAACAAATTTTCGTGTTCCTGAATTTATTGAAACAAGAAAATATTACAAATAAATTCTTGAATTTGATTTGAGTATTTGTGGGTGCGAAATATCTACTTGAAAACCTCTGATTCTTCTCTTCACGAATGTGACCTTTGATTTCGACAATTTCGGAGTTGAAACTCGACGTTTGATCTCTTTTGACGTTGACTTTGACTTTAAATAACGGTAATTCGGGGGTCGTTGACTTGTTCCCGGATTAAATGCTATAATCTTGAAAATATTTGACTTGGTTTGAGATATTTCTTGGTAGATTTGAGACTTTGATATTCCATCAATGTGGACTTCTGTCTTGATAACGTTAATTGATCGGTCTTCGGACTTCTTGTCGAATCAAACGCTGACTTTGGACGATTTTCGTGACGAACGCCTTGAATCTTGCCTAGAATGCCATGGATCTTCCTTGATTTGTGCTTGAAAGGATTTCGGGACTTCTTGAATGTTTCTTGCTTGTGTCTTCAATTGTGTGTGTTTTGAATGAGCTCCGGGGACCCCTTTATATAGCTGTCAAAGAGGTAGAGTCGTGGTGAACTTAAAACACCTTTTGTATTATCTCCTTATAATTTAATTTAAAGAGATAAATACATTAAATATTCGGCAAGATATGATTGGTCAATTTTGAAATTATCTCTTTAATGTTTGTATTTTCTAAAGAGATAAATATCAAATTATTTAACTCAATTTGATTGGAGCGTGAAATTTTATTTGTCATAAATGCCCCATCGAGATTTGTTCACGAGCATCTAATGCAAAGAAGTGAAGGAGTGAACATGTCTCGAAATTGATTCTTCTTCTTCTTCTTTTTAACATGTGATTCCACTTGAAAACCTGTTCAAGCTGCCTATGTATCTCTGTGGGATGATAAAGTTATAACGTAGTTCACTTGAATTATTCTCATATCAAGGAGTCTTCAAACTTGACTTTGTAGATAGTTTATACTCATATCAAGGAGTTCTTGACTTGAACTTATTTGCATTTGTTGATAGTTTATTCTCATATCAAGGAGTGTTCAACTTGAATTTGTTGATAGTTTATACTCATATCAAGGAGTTCTTGACTTTGAAGATAGTTTATACTCATGTCAAGGAGCTTTTTACTTGAATTTATCGATAGTTTATACTCATATCAAGGAGTTTTCAAACTTGACTTTGTAGATAGTTTATACTCATTTCAAGGAGTTCTTGACTTGAACTTATTTGAATCTGTTGATAGTTTATTCTCATATCAAGGAGTTCTTTACTTTGTAAATAGTTTATACTCATGTCAAGGAGTTTTTGACTTGATTTATCGATAGTTTATACTCATATCAAGGATTTCTTCAAGTAAATTTGTAAATAGTTTATACTTGTATCGAGGAGTTCTTTAACTTGAATTTGTAGATAGTTTATACTCATATCAAGGAGTTATTCAAGTAATTTTGTAGATTGTTTATACTCGTATCAAGGAGTCCTTTAACTTGAATTTGTAGATAGTTTATACTCATATCAAGAAGTTCTTCAAGTAATTTTGTAAATAGTTTATACTCGTATCAAGGAATATTAAAAATTTTTTGGACATTAGATAATTTATGCTCATATCCAGGAGGATTGAGATTATATTTCTCTTTGGACATTAGATAGTTTATGCTCATATCCAGGAGCATTGATAGTTTGGACACTAGATAGGTTATGCTCATATCCAGGAGTATTGAGAATTCCTTTTTTTTTTTTCAGACATTAGATAGTTTATGCTCATATCCAGGAGCACTAAGATTTTTTTTTTGGGACTTTAGTTAGCATTGAAAATTTTTATGGTGTTGCATCATCATCAGCATCATCATTGGTATAATTTGAGTATTCGTCTTCTTTGCAATTGAGGCTCATTTCAATGCCATGTGCATGAGTCGCTAGCTCTTCAAAAGTTTTTGGATTTATTGCTTGAAGAATATAGCATAGTTCCCAAATGCATTCCTTGGATACAATTTCAGTTGCTGAAGTCTCGGACAATCGATCTTTGCAATTAAGGCTCAAATTTTTCCAGCGATTGCTATAATCAATGACGGCCTCTTCTTTCCACTGGTGTGAGTTCGTAAGCTCAATCATGATGACTGTTCTTCTGGTACTATAAAAACAATTGAGAAACTCTTGTTCTAATTGCCCCCAACTGTTAATGGAGTTGGGTTCCAAGTCGGTGTACTAATCAAATACATTTCCTTTCAAAGATCGAACAAATTATTTGACGAGGTGATCCCCATATGTTCCAGCGTTGTTGCACGTTTTCACGAAGTGAGCCACGTGTTGCTTAGGATTGCCTTTGTCATCACATTGTTGGAACTTGGGAGGTTGATAGCCGATTGGCATCTTCAGATGATCAATTCTTTGAGTGTATGGCTTTGTGTAAGTAAAGGACGACCTTGAGGTTCCCTCGATCTTGCTTCTGATGGTTCCTTCAATGAATTCTTTGAGTCGGTCCACTGGAATCAGTCCATCATATGAGATCTGAAGATCTTTTGCAGACTTATCCTTCTCGGTATAATGCTGTTTTGCGGATGCCTCTTCTTCATCGTGAGCCTCAATTTGTTTCACCCTGATATGGCTTGTGTCAACGTTGTCTGGCTTGTTGATCAACCTAGCAATTTGGGCATCTTGCTCTTGGACATGCTTGGTGAGTCCCTCGATAGCCCTTGTCAGATTTGCAATCTACTCTTCCAAGGTTGTGGCATTCGTCACCATGACTGGGGCCACATTCGTTGTGAAGGAGCAGCTAGACACGGAGCGAGGAGAGGACGAGGGAGATTTATCTTCGTCGTCTTCACTTGCATGGCTAGGTATGAAGGTGTCCTTCTGAGCAAACTCAACGGGATGAATCATCTGGGAATGTTCTTTAAATTTCTTTGACATACTTCTCATAGTAACATTGAGACTTTTGGTATTTGAACTTGAAGACTTCGATGTGGCGGGGAATTCACCGTCTTCGCAACTTTTCCTTGAGTGTCCATTGAAATACTTCAGACTTTGTTGAAGGGAAGAGATGAGAGGTAGAGTTGTCCCACTGGGCGTGCCAAAATTTATAAACAATTTTTCGTGTTTCTGAATTTATTGAAACAAGAAAATATTACAAATAAATTCTTGAATTTGATTTGAGTATTTGTGGGTGCGAAATCTCTACTTGAAAATCCTGATTTTTCTCTTCATGAATATGACCTTTGACTTCAACAACTTCAAAGCTGAAACTTGACGTTTGATTTCCTTTGACGTTGACTTGACTTTAAATAACATTAATTCGGGGATCGTTGACTTGTTCCCGGATTAAACGCTATAATCTTGAAAAAATTTCACTTGAATTTGAGATATTTCTAGGTGGATTTGAAACTTTGATCTTCCGCCAAGGTGGACTTCTGTCTTGATAATGTTAATTCGTCGGCCTTTGAACTTCTTGTCGAATCAAATGCTGACTTTGGACGATTTCCGCGACGAACGCCTTGAATCTTGCTTAGAACGCCTTGAATCTTCCTTGATTTGTGCTTGAGAGGATTTCGGGGCTTCTTGAATGTCTCTTGCTTGTGTCTTCAATTGTATGTGTGCTCAATTGTGTGTGTTTTGAATGAGCTCCAGGGACCCCTTTATATAGCTGTCAAAAAGGTGGAGTCGTGGTAAACTTAAACACCTTTTGTATTATCTCTTTATAATTTAATTTAAAAATATAAATTCATTAAATATTTGACAAGATATGATTGGTCAATTTTGAAATTATCTCTTTAATATTCGTATTTTCTAAAGAGATAAATATCAAAATTATTTATCTCAATTTGATTTGAGCGCGAAATTTTATTTGTTTACAGTAGCTTAGACAAATCTTGTTCATTGATAATTTCAGATCAATGAATCGAATATTGATAAATACATAATGGATTGAACACTAAAAAATGACTCCTGTTTGTTTTGTGTTTTCATTTCAGTGGAAATTATATATTTTTAATTTTGTATAGGTTTTCGTGTTAAATGATAATGTGTTTAGATTAATTAATGAGATTGTATTTTATATAAATTTGTGATGTTAAATTAATATATTTTCAATATAATATGTATAAAAATACATATTTTAACTTTGATTACTATTTTCAAAATTAAAAATTGAAAATAAAAACATTCATGCACAGGATCTCGATTCATGAATATCTCGATTCGAGAAATCAAAATACAAGGATCGAACCATTTCTTCTTACTCTTTTCAAACTTGATAAATGTTGGTTGATCAAAATTTTCATTATAGTTCCCTCTGCTAAGGAAAGGGATATCACACTTCTATAAAAGTTGAATAAAATACAAATTTAGATTAAGAGTAGGAATTAACAATAGGTGTATATCATGAGTACCAGATAAATGGACCTAATTATTTTAGAAATAGGCTTAAACCACCAATCGAGCCCAAAACTCGCAAGAAAAACCCTCGCAGTCAGGTCTTGTGACCCGGCCCGACGACCCGGATTCAGAGTGTCCTAACAACGCGAGATCTAGACCATGGATCAGTACAGTCATAATATCATGTGGACCAGGTAAGTGAGCATATTTGACCCTATAAATATTCCCATCGCACTGCATTTATGGTAAAACTCATTACATTCTACCGCATTTATTTCTCCAGATCGTATATCTATCATCTCGACTTGGACTGACTTAAGCATCGGAGAATTTTCGCTGGGACCGAGATGACTAGCCTGACGTAATTTCTTTTCTCAAGTACCAAGTACTATCTGTGGAGATTGCTTTGAGACACAACTGGTGACCTTCAGCTTCAGGGGATCGCATATAAACGACCCAGATCAGGAATGACCCGAGATCTACTTCGCTTAGTTTTGATTTCAATATTGTCCTGACTTGCGTTGTCCAGTCTCAGTAGAAGTTGAAACCAACCTCTGTATTCAGGCCTAATGTATCTAACCTACAAAATTGATTATTTTATTTTTCTTAATCTTCAATCAATTAATATTATTATTTAAAAAAATGAAATTATTGTTTATAAATATCCAATAAACTATTTTTATACATATGACAGTTTATTTAACAAAGTGCGCATATTAAATATTGTTTTAAATAAATCAATAATTATATAAAAAAAAACTATTTAGAGTGTGGATTCGTTGTAGCTTTTAAAAAAAAAAAAATGGGACCCATCCCAAATCCAATACAGTCTATAAAATTTAAACTCGTTACCAAACCCAAATCCAAATTGAATCTATTTTGTCCGCCCAATTGCCATATCTAAATTTATATAATACATAAATTTAATATTTTTATAAACTAAAACAATAATATAAATAATTTATAAATATTTAATATTTATATAAGTAACACATAGTTTAAGATTTTTAATATCTCAATGTCTAATTATACATATAGAAATTTACAAAAAAATATCTACTGAGTCTATTAGGTCCAATTCCTACGGGTCACAAGTCAAAGGCCAAATTTTTCTTAGCGGAAAGAGTCTCAGATTTTTGGCAAATCCGCCCAATTGCCATACATATATATAATTGGGGGTAGGCTTTAATGTATTTTATTCTGATTAATTATAAATATAATTATCAAATTATTAAGAAATTTGATATAGTGATGATGATATAACAAGATAGTACTTTTGTGTACTTGTAATCTTGCTTAAAGATTAAGTAAAACATTAAAGTGACTCAATCAACAGTCACATAATAATTCACCCCCATGTCCTTCAATTAACCAAATCAACCTCGAATTTATTTATTTTCCATCTAATCACATGATAAGTCATAATTAATTAAAATTTAAGTATATTAAAATTTTAATTTGCTAAAAAATAAAGAAAAAAGATTTATCTCAATTATAATGCAACGCCCTCCATTTACTACCAAAAACATCGAATATTTATTTATTAATCAAACTTTGCTAAATAATAATTTATATTTTGTTAAAAAATTTGAAATTTAATTTTCTATAAGACACTTATAAAATATTATCGAGTCCTGAAATTTCAAATCTTAAAAAAAAAAATAAAAAATATTATTTATTTATATTTTTGGAAAAATGAAGGTTGGGCAACGTGGAGTCCAACACTATAAAAGCTTCCATAGTATAACAGGAACTTCTTAAACCCTTCTCCTGACCAGTCCTCAGCAGCTGATCCAACGGGCAGCTGCGCTTCTCTCCTAATCAAGAAAACAAAAGCAGCCGTCGGATCTGAACAAGGGTTTAGTCACAGTCCCCTCACTCCACACGCCTCCCACTCCCCAGCCCTTGTGTGTCTAGTTTCTCTCTCTGCTACTCAAGAAACAGGAGAAAGATCGTCTCCAGAGGTGGGTTTTTTGCGTGTGGGTTTGTAGTCGAGCAGTAGTACGTTTTCTTGATTGTTTGTTGTGAAGATTCAAATGGGTCGGGCTCAGATCTCCGTACTCGGGCTTCTGTTTGTTCTTTTGTATAGTTCTTGGGGGTGGGTGTCTTGGATGTGTTAAAGTTCATTAGCACGTAGCACATCTGGGTTTGTGGGTAGTATGGCGTTTGTCTTTTCGTTAGTGGGTGCGTGTTTGTGGAGTGCAATATTCCACATATGGAAGTATATTAATTTTCTTTTTGTCTTTTTAAGTGGTTCAGAATTTTTTGGGAGGAGGGGAAGACAGATATTTCTGGTTGAAAATATCCAAATTTCATGGAGTTTATTTGATTCCAAGTGTTAAAATATCGACCCCTTTTGTTTATATCTTAAGCCAACTAAAATTCCTTACTGTTTTATGGTCTTTTGCTCGTATGTAGAAATTTATAAAGGACAAGAATCTTGATCTTCTTTTTTATGTGGGAAGAATAGAATCCCCTTTTGCAAGGGGTATGGGCCTTTCTCTGTATTATTTTTACTTTTGCATACTTGATTTTGTGGTTATGGAAAGGTTGTTCGTGTTAATAGAGTAAATACGCCATTCTTGTGCGTGTAAAAGTGTCCCTGCTGTGTTGTTACCTGGATTGAATGCTTGATTCCTGTGTTTGTAAAAGTGTTTCTGCTCGGTTCTTACGTTACTTTTACTTGGTTTTGGTTTCGTGTAGGTTGGAAGGTTAATACTGAATTGAAATGTCTGGGGAGAAGAATATTGAAGCAAGTATGATCTTTGGTTCTCTAACCGATGGCTTTGTGATTATGATGCTTGTAGCTGTTAACATGTCAACAGTTCATCAATTGTTTGTTTTCAAACTTTGTTTCCTTCTGTTTTTCGTGAGTATTCAGTTGAACGGTTGTCATGTCGTGCCTGAAATGTCCTTAACGACTCAATTTTTGGCTTAATATATTTACTTGTGTGGCTGTGTTGAGGAAGACCCACCCCCCATCTCCTAAACTGCATGAACTGTATGCTAATGTTTTTATGTTGTTTTGTTGTGGTTATCCACGCCGGTATCGATTTTTTCAATTAAATCAACTGTCAATTTCAGCTTTCTCTAATTTTCTATGGGTTTGTTGGCATTCTAATCCTAAGAGGTTGCATTCTTGATAAGATGTTTACTTCTTGAACTTGATAGAGCTAATAAGAGGGCTTAAATTCGCTGCTAAGTGGGCAATGGGGTTTGTGTCTTGGATTATACATATAAACTATTGAGTTAATCTGTATAATATCTTAAATTTAGACTTACAGTTCTATTTTGGAATGCGTATTTTGTATATGATTTAAAAGGAAGCCTATGTGTGATGTCATTCCGTATCCTCATTTTGCAGCTGAGCTGATAGCACCTGGTCCCATCTCTGATTCCACAGTCAAACTTACGGAAAAGGATATGGTATGCTTGTTTACATTGATTGGCCCTAGTGTCGTAAGTTTTATCTTTTCTAATTTCTTACTTCTTGTGAAGTTGGATTCTCTCACAATAGGATTTCCTGATCGTCTTATGCTATGCAATTTCCTTATATGTATTTGATGCCTTCCATAATTGTATTTACATATTTCTGCTCCCTTTCTTTTATTTGACTTGGTCGATTAGTAGGGTGAATTTAAACATTTTGGATTGATATAACCTTTCTGCGTTCCCTTGGTGATAAATAAATAGCACACATGTAGAAAAAAATGAGGCCTGCTCAGCCCATATGTATACTCCTGTAGATTAGCATGAGTCCCTGTTTTCTGTTTTATCCTTAAAAAAATTGTTTGCATCTCTGCATGTTAGTAGTACATTTTCATAAATTGCATTGAGGGAGAGGCAATACCATGAGTCGCGTATGCTTCCTCACAGATACTTTTCGATGGCTTTGAAGTATTCTCTCTCCATAATCACGTTGGCAAATAGAGACATTGTATCATGTGATATAATTAACTTCGGCATTTGAAATTTATTAATTCTCCAGTGCACAGGTGATTATGTAGTTGTAAAACTTGTGATTATGCTAACATCCGCATCTTTGATTTTATTTGGAGAATTAAATGTTCAATAAGCTCTGGTTTTTTCAGGGGAAAGATGGAATTCCTTCCAATTCAATTTCTGCTGTTTCTGCTGCGAGCGATACTGTATCAGGAAGCAAAGTGGTTGATCAGGCATCGGCTTTAGAACATGGTGTTTATTACCCACCTACGAGCTGTTATGATTACTACTATCCAGGTGAATGTTGAATCTTTCTATCGTTAAGGTGGTCTCTATTCATCTTATTCCATATGAACAATTAGTAGTGTGTTTTATGGCTTTCAGTTACTGTGATTAAAATGTTCTCAGAGTATAGAGCATTAAGACTAGATACTAATGGTGAATTTCCCCCCTGCATTTCATTTGCACCAAGGCCAGTTTGGTCAACTTTTGACAACTCTCTTGTTACTTGAGTATGGGCTGTCTTTTTGCCTTCCTTTTGTTTCTCTTTGTTTATTGCATTTCCCTATTTGTCTCTGGAGATAAGTTTACAGTTTGGTGTACGGAAATTATTACTATAACTAGGAAAAACTATATTGATCGTGAGCAATGAGAGGGGGGGGGGATAGGTCCATTGAGGGCAGTTTGGTGTTAGCAATAATGATGGTCCTGGGTTCACTATGTTTTTGCATCGAACGATCTGTATATGCAGAGGTCAAGGACTTCTGTAGATCAACCAAATATTTCTTCCCTTATTTGCCATTTAATTTTTTTTTTTTCCAATTTTATGTTTCTGCAGGATACAATTGTACCTTTGCACAGTCAGATGACAAAGGCTATTTTAATGCAGCTGGTGGTTCTTACAGAGTATGTTCCTCTACAACAAACTTGCTGTTCGTTGGCTAATTTAAATTACATCTTTGAAATATGGAAATTTATCAGGCACTCATTCACTTGATCTTCTGATCCTTTACTCTTCAAATGATGATTTTATGATTTCTTTCCAGGGCATTCAGTCAGATAATACTTCCCTCCTTTATTACCTTCCTGGCTATCCGTATACAACTGGATATATGGGCGTTGATGGAAAGCCTACTTACGCATCATCCGAGTATCTTCAACAGCCTTGCTCATATGGATCAGAAGCCTTTCCATGCTACTCATATGATTCAACTTATTCTGGAAGTGGTTCAACTGGCAAAGCTGCCGGATCTGGCTCTGTGAAGTCTGTGATGGGCCATAATAACTCTGTGAAGTCAAGTGGACATAACATTGCTAAAACAAATTCCAATCTCTCAAGCAAAACTTCAGCACTGCCGTATAATTCAAAAGTCCAACAGCCGTCTAATGTTTCAAAGTCTGTTTATCAAAATCAGCCTCTTAAGTCACTGAATAGGGTATGTCGTCATCAGATCAATGTTCATTCACTTTCATGTTGGTGCAAATTATCAATTTATGCAATCACTTGCTATTTTGTTGAATATGAGGCGCTGCCTTTTGAGTAACATCTCTCGTAATACTTCTTTTTTCCTCCGGAGGTTGGGAGTGCATGTCCCTTTTCTCTTTTTTCTGGCAATCAACTGCACAACTGGAGCACAGGATTTGGAAATACTTTTGATCTTTGTTTGCCTTAGCTAGGTTCAATTTCCAGACTGATGTCACGTGTGTCATGCGGATGTCTTATATTGATCTTTACTTGTGATATCCTGCAGTTGGGAGGTGGTTTCCAGTCTACTGCCTTCATGAAGGGATTTCACCCTGCTACTAAGTTCTCATCATATGCAAACCGAAACCCTGGTGTTTTCATGCAATATGGCCCAGTAAATTACCAATCAAATGGTAGAGTATGGAACAACAATTACAGATACAGGTCACGAGAAAGTTTTGGGAGAAATGCAGAAGTCGAAGCATTAACGGAGTTAACTCGTGGCCCCAGGTCTGACAGTAGGAACAATACCCCAAAGGTGTCCGCTGAGGCTGAATGGACCGGGCTGACTATCGATACAGATAAATATAACTTAAATGAATTTCAGATCGAATATGATGTTGCAAAGTTTTACGTCATAAAGTCGTACAGTGAGGATGATGTTCACAAATGCATCAAATATGATGTTTGGTCAAGCACTCCAAACGGCAACAGGAAATTAGATGCTGGTTTCCGTGAGGCAAATGCTAAAACAAGTGAAACCGGCACAAAGTGTCCCGTGTTCCTATTTTTTTCGGTAAGTTCCTATTTTTGGCTGGTTTTGTCACATGAAATGAAGTTGATTGTCTCTATCTGCTTTTGGTCGCTTGTTTTTCTCTCTATCTTATTTAATTCAGTTCTGATGGTTGCTCAACCTTCAGGTGAACGGTAGT
The DNA here is from genome assembly GCA_034509735.1 of Sesamum alatum. Lineage (NCBI taxonomy): Eukaryota > Viridiplantae > Streptophyta > Magnoliopsida > Lamiales > Pedaliaceae > Sesamum > Sesamum alatum. Next base: position 17,992,597 of record JACGWO010000001.1, on the reverse strand, counting down.
GGACAGTTTGTGGGCGTTGCCGAGATGATCGGACAGGTTGATTTCAGCAAAAATATGGACTTTTGGCAGCTTGATAAGTGGAATGGTTTCTTTCCAATTAAATGGCACATAATTAAAGATGTCCCCAATGCACTGTTGCGACACATCATCCTTGAGAACAATGAAAATAGGCCTGTGACTTACAGCAGGGATACCCAGGAGGTAAAGTTCCTTTCTAGTTCAACTCCTAATATTTGACAAAGTTACGCCATTCTAAAATCTGCAGCTAAATTTGACAATGAACTGGAAATTTGTGACTTGAATTTCTTCGTTGTAACTTCCACGATATCAACTTTTCTTTGACAGATTGGATTGAAACAAGGGCTAGAAATGCTGAGCATTTTCAAGACTCACTCAGGAAAAACATCTGTTCTAGACGACTTCAATTTTTATGAAGACCGTGAAAAGTCACTCAAAGCGAAGAGGAACTCCAGAGCAGCTTCTCAGACCAATGGTTTTCAAAATGGTGACCGTAAGGTGAGTTTTTCTCCCCCCTCCATGGACTCTCACGTTCTTATTTATATACACGTGGTGTAGAAGATGACATAGTTGTCGTATTATGCCTTTTGAGCGTTGCTGGTCGAACCAGATTTGTAACCTAAACACACATGGAGTTGAGATGTTTTTGCCTTTTTGTGATTGAGATGTTTTCCCCGCGTTATAATGGTACAGAAGCATTCGGAGGGTGGAGAAGGGATAGTCCAAGAACAACCCACAAAGACGAATGAGGCAGACCCGTCATCCCTCATCTCTCTTACCAAGAACCTATCGCTCAATTCTCAGCCGCTGAAGAGCAGTATATAGTCAGCCGTGCCGTGCCTCCAAGATGCACATAGGTTGACGGTACCGGAGAATTCGACAGTTGCATGAATTTTTCTTCCCTGATCTCTCATTGAGGCTTCTTTTGTCTAAGGTTGTTAGCTTTTGCTGGTATTGATTTAGTTGTTAGTTATCATCACTTCACCTTTTCATTTTTGATGATTCATCTGTTCACCTCATGATGAGAGGAAAAGTGTTCCTTTTTGGGTTAATGTAGTAGTATCAAGTATCTTAGTAGCTGTTTGCATTCATCAGCTTTTTTCTTCTTGAATTGATTTCTTGTTCATTTACCTTATGAATTTCTACTAAAAGAATTTAAAATTCATCAATATTTTTTGTGCAGAACGATAGTTGAAACTTGAAAGAATTGAATTTGTTGTAATAGATTCAAGGGACTTGTTACTAGATAGAGATTTCAAATTCTTAATTTTTTCAAATTTTTTAAGTGCGAACCATGTTTATGAGGTAATGACCACATTAAACTTATAAAGTGGCAAGAAGTTCTGGAAACTAGTTCAGGAGCCTAAGAATTTGATTTGAGATTAATACAATTCATAAACAAAACAAGGATAATTAGGAAATAGATTTATCCAACTTTGGGCAAGTATTTCCAAATGGTTCAAGTGTTTGTTAATCTTGTCACCGATCAAAATGACCGGAAATTCTAATTCAATTTGAGTTAATACTGATCAAAACGATCGAAAATTTTAATTCAAATTGAGTTTGTTCGAATTTGAACTAATCATATCATAAGTGTAATATACTTGTCTTGTGATTACTTCGCACAATAAATTTCTGCATACACTGCATGTCTTGAAATCAACATTTCAACTCAATAAAACAGAGGTAACTAACTTACAAATTCCTCAAGTTAGTCAAACATCTCCTAATTCTAACATCACAACTCTTTCCTTCCTAGTCATAGTACCTTGTCCAATTGTTCTTCATCTGATACTGCACAAACTCCTCCTGTCCACCACCATCATTGTTCTCCCTTGCCGACAACTCCAGCTGCGGCGGTGCCGCACACTGCATGTACGAAGTGGGCGGAACCTGAACCGCCGGCAGAACGGGTGGGGCGTAGTACCTTGCCAGCGGCCTCGGGCTGTGGCAAATCATGGGGTCAACCACACCCTGCACGGCCGCCATCGACTCATAGAAAACGGCCTGGTCCTTAAACGAGGCGGCGCACTGGATGTTCCCGCTGGTGGATGCGCCCGCACCAAACTGCACGCAGTGATCATTGTCGTTCATCAGAAGCATCATCATGGAGTTCTGGTTAAGGGAATGCAATTCTTGGTGGTGATCGATCGTGGGATAATGAATAGCCTGCTGATTTATCACTTCCAATTCTATCCCTCTAACACCGGGAGAGTAAAAACTATGTGATTGGCTCAACCTCGAAAGAGCAAAATCCAACATGTTGATGTTATTCATATTCATGTCTGAAAACCCTTCCTTGTTCGACCTCTTCAAGAATTCGATCCTTGATCTCACGTACTCCGCTTTATTGCTCAACGCGGCAGCAAACTGCCGTAACTGGGGTTCTGTCCTGGAGTTCATGAATTCGAGCCAAGTCGGGTACTTGGCCTCCATGTTTTTCTTGCGAAGTTTTGCAAGCTCGTCCTCGATCTTCCTCTTACGGTCATGGAAGAAGTCCGACAAGCCGAAGGTCTTGTTGCCGGAATCCTTGTTCTTGGACTTGTAAATGTCGATGATCCGACGTACCTCGTCGAGGTTTTGAGGCCAGATTTCTGGGTCATTTGATCCACCTTTGTCTTGCTTCGGACCGTAGATGATCATGCATGCACTCACATCGCATAATGTAGTGAACTCATGCATTTTCCTGATCAATCCCTCTTTCCTTTTCTTGAATGTTATGTTTCTTGATTTCTCCTTGCTGATGAGTTCCATGTTCAGCTTCGCTCTCCCCATCTTTGATTGAGACCAATCAAGAAACAAAAACACAGTTCACACAGTAAGAATTGTAAATGCTTAGTAATAAAAACAAGCAATTTGATCAAATCTAACACAGTGTGTATATATATTATACTATATAGGAAACTCATCATTAAGACAAGAAATTACCTTTTCGGAGTTCTTGAGATAAAGGGTTTCTGTAATTTTCTTTTTAGGGTTTTGAGCTAAATTACTCTATGATTGTTATATATAGTAAAAAAAAAAAAAAAAAAGATGGAGGCTTTCTTCAACGCCAAGATGTATGCATAATCAATAATGTGAACACCAAGATTCTTTTAGATTTTTTTGCCATAATTAATCTGCTGTTGTTTGGGAGTTTTCGATTTTCCCGCGTGATTTTTTTGGTAAAAGAATTTTCAATGATTATTTTGTCCATATATAAATTAAGTCTTTTTCCGGGAAAAGGGGAATAATTATAAACCCTTAGTTTTGTTAATTTTTTCGGATAAGAATGTAACTAATTATAAAACCCATGAGAGGGAAATTGCATTTTTCATCTCGTAGTTAAAGTATTATACACTTTTAATTTCATTAATTACGAAAAATTTTACTTTTGATAGTTTATAGTTAAAAAGAGAAAAGAAAGCCTCATTTTTGTACTTTGGCTACTTTGGAAAAATTCTTACACGGATCAGGTTTGGTCGAATTAAACTATGTGATTTGTTATCTTCCCTTAATTGTACACCAATCACACGGCAAATGTATTGCATTTGCTATGTAATTAGTTCGGATTTGACCGAACCAAGTTTAGGCTAGAATTTCCCGCTACTTTGTTAGCTATTTGACAGAAAACGGCCACCTACATAGTATATGATTTTTTTCGTCGAATAACTAATGGAAGATTGTCAGAGGACTAAAAGTAACTTTCTTTAAATTTATGAGATAAAAAGTGGGAATCTGTATTAATGTGATCAAAAGTGTATGGTCTCTAAGTTACAAGAGAAAAAAAATATTATTTACCCCCTCATGTGTAAATTACTTTATTATTTTTTTTGTGATTTTTTTATGCTTTAATTGGATATAATTCGATCTTCTTTCTGTTGATGAAAAAACTAATTGCTGGATTTTGTCAAACTTGACTAATTAATTAATATATATACACTGCGACTAATTAATTGTTGAATAGATCATTAATTAATAGGAAATCTTCAAGATTTGAGTTCTGTTAATGGGAAACTAACCCATTCAACTGTAATTAATGCATGTAGTTGGTAATTAAGTAAATATGTAATACATTTTTCCTAAAAGTACATTTTATTTGTTGTTTGGTGGATGTGAATTATTACTTTTTACAGTTGAAATAAATTTGATTCTTAATTATGTTGCAATTTTTTAATAAATATTCTAATATTGTTGTGGTTAAAATAAATGTATTCTTGTTAATAACTTGCTAATATTGCAAGTATGAATTGTGCATTAATTAGGATTTATTTATTAGTTGTGATTAAATTTCCACATGATTAAATTTTAAATCTCATCGACGATATTATTAGAAGAAAATTCACTATTAGCTACAAATTTATTGGTTATGTACTAAAATTATGGTAAATAATTATTATTAATCATGATTAAAAAAAATCATTGTAAAAACTTAAATTATCCACCACGAAAACTCTTTTTGCCATAGTTATAAGCCATAACAAATGTTTTTGCAATGACTTTTAAACATGTCAAATGTTTTAGCCACACTTGCAAATACCACGATCAGTAACCGTTGTATGACTGTGGTGAATGACTATTCACTACGGCTATTTACTTTTAATTATGGCAATTAGCCATGGTTAAATGTTAATTTTTTTCTAGTGTGTGTCTTAGCCTATTGGCAATGGTCAAGATTTCATGATCTAATTTGAGGTCATGTGTTCGAGTTTCATCGAACGTGTGTGTGCTTTTATCACTTTGTGTGTTTATTGTGATTTATTTCATAATTCTAAGTTATATTGACATATTGATGAAATAAATGTATTGCTCAGTTGCTCAATTTATTGAACTGTTGATATAATCATACATGTAATTATCGCTTCAATTCAACAAAAAAAAAATCTCATTTTTTTTTTTGAATTAATAATTTAGAAGTACTATTTTCTTTCAAAAACTAACATTTCACTTGTAACGCACGTCTAATTTTAGTGATAAATAAAAATGATGTGACTATACGGTTGTGGTTCTAATTACATGTACATTGGTATACAAATATTTTTATTTTTTTTAATAAATTTTGTAAAATAATCATAAATTTTAATAGAGATCATATTCATTGTTGTTAGTAAATAAAATTATTCTATCCATAAATTGGTTTTTTCTTTTGATATAGAAAAATGCATCAAATTATGTCCATCATTAACTATTATAAATTTTAAATTAAAAACAATGTATTGAATAAAAATTTATATAGTTCTATATATTAATATTAATCTATACTATTATATAAAAAAGACTCATTTTTTACTTATAAATATCGATTAATGAAAAAATCGTATAATTTTTTCATAATATAAAAAATACGTTATCCAACTTTTTATATTCTATATTTTTTTTATAATATAAAAAATACGTTATCCAACTTTAATTTTTTGTTAAAAAATATAATAATTTATATATATTTTATTTTTATTTATAATATATTTTAAAATATAAAAAATTATTTATTATATGCAAAACTGTCGTAAAAATGCGGTAGTTGGTCGACCTAAACCCCTCATCTCCGACGTTCAAAGTTGAGAACAAAACCCTAAAAATCCCGGCATTCCTGTGTGGGAAAACCAGATGACAGACGAGCAATCATCTCCGTCTCTTCCGCAGACTTCCCAGTTATCGCGAAATCAAAGTCCTGAATCCGTCGAGCGTCCCTCGAAACTGGCCAGAATCGACGGCGGAGATTTCTCCGACGACGGCGGGGAAGAAGAGGAGGAAGAGAGAGAAGTCTTGGAGAGGGATATGAAGAGCACGAATCCCGGGATTCAGAGATATTTAGTGGCGATTGAGTATATTGGTACTCGATTTTCCGGCGCGCAAAAGCAGTCCACTTGCAGAACCGTTGTTGGCGTGCTAGAGGTGAGTTTGATTTATTTTTTGACCTCATAATTATTTTCTAGTTTGTTTGATTGAGAAATTTAAGTGAAATTAAGATTTGGGTTTTGTTCTATTTGTCTTTTTGTTTGTTTAGGATGCGTTTCAAAAATTTATTGGACAGCCAGTTTCCATTTTTTGCTCCAGTCGGACTGTGAGTTCTTTGATTCATTATGATTTACTTGCGATCTTTTCCCTTTCCTTGTATAGTTTCCTACTCAAAATGGTTTTTGTAGCTTTTTAATTGATGGGACAATCTTTTAGGATGCCGGGGTTCATGCACTATCAAATGTTTGCCATGTAGATGTTGAGAGGATAAGCAAAAGAAAACCTGGTGAAGTGGTGAGTTACTTTTTTATATGGGTTCTTGCTTTATATATTTATTATTTTAATTAGTCCACGGCTTCCTTCATATGCGGCCTCTTGTTTGTATCCTTCACTAAACAATAATGGGCGTCTTGATTCTTGTTTTGCCCCTAATTTGTGATGAAGTTGGATGATAATTAGTTCTGTTTTTGACCCTATACCTTCATTAATCCTACCAACTTCAGAAAATAAAGGGCTAAACAACTAGAGGTTGTTGAGATACTTTGCATTTCTATAACCTTCCTTTCTCTCCTGATCAAGCTGGGGATGTGGTTGCCAGCTTTCATTACTTCCAATCCTCTCCACATACCCTGAGCCAAACCCCTGCTACATTCAGTGCTGTCAAGCTAATATGCATTTCTTTTAAGTTTATTAGATTAGATTTTCTGCATGCAATGGATGTCCTAAAATCAACATTCCACTCAATAAAACAGAGATAACGAACTTACAAATTTCTCAAGTTACCCACACATCTCCTAATTCTAACATCACAGCTGTCTCCTTCCTAGTCATAGTACCTTGTCCAATTGTTCTTCATCTGATACTGCACAAACTCCTCCTGTCCACCACCATCATTGTTCTCCCTTGCTGACAACTCCAGCTGCGGCGGTGGTGCCCCCGGCACGACCACACACTGCATGCACGGCGTGGGTGGAACCCGAACCGCCGGCAGAACAGGCGGCAACACAGGTGGGGCGTCGTACCTTGCCAGCGGCCTCGGGCTGTGGCAAATCATGGGGTCAACCATGCCCCGCCCGGCCGCCGTTGACTCGTAGAAAACGGCCTGGCGCTTAAACGAGGCGGCACACTGGATGTTACCGCTGGTGGATGCGCCTGCACCAAACTGCACGCAGTGATCATTGTCGTTCATCAGAAGCATCATCATGGAGTTCTGGTTAAGGGAATGCAATTCTTGGTGGTGATCGATCGTGGGGTAATGAATGGCCTGCCGATTTATCACTTCCAATTCTATCCCTCTAACACCTGTAGAGTAAAAACTATGTGATTGGCTCAACCTCGAATGAGCAAAATCCAACATGTTGATGTTATTTATGTTGTTCATATTCATGTTCATGTCGGAAAACCCTTCCTTGTTCGACCGCTTCAAGAACTCGATCCTTGATTTCACGTACTCCGCTTTATTGTTCAACGCGGCAGCAAATTGCCGTAACTGGGGTTCTGTCCTGGAGTTCATGAATTCGAGCCAAGTCGGGTACTTGGCCTCCATGTTTTTCTTGCGTAGTTTCGCAAGCTCGTCCTCGATCTTCCTCTTACGGTCGTGGAAGAAGTCTGACAGGCTGAAGGTCTTGTTGCCGGAATCCCTGTTCTTGGACTTGTAAATGTCGATGATCCGACGTACCTCGTCGAGGTTTTGAGGCCAGGTTTCTGGGTCGTTTGATCCACCCTTGTCTTGCTTCGGTCCATAGATGATCATGCATGCACTCACATCGCACAATGTAGTGAACTCATGCATTTTCCTGATCAATCCCTCTTTCCTTTTCTTGAATGTTATGTTTCTTGGTTTCTCCTTGCTGATGAGTTCCATGTTCAGCTTCGCTCTCCCCATCTCTGAGGCCAATCAAGAAAGAAAAACACGGTTCACACAGTAAGAACTATGAATGCTGAACTGTAGTAATAAAAACAAGCGATTTGATCGAAGCTAACAGTGTATATATAGTATATAGGAAACTCATCATTAAGACAAGAAAGTACCTTTTCGGAGTTCTTGAGAGAGAAAGAAAAAGGGTTTCTGTAATTTTGTTTTTAGGGTTTTTAGCCAAATTGCCCTATGATTGTTATATATAGGAAAAAAAAAAAGAAAAAGAAAAGAAATGGAGGGTTTTCTTCAACGCCAAGATGTATGCATAATCAATAATGTGAACCAAGATCTTTTAGATTTTTTTGCCATAATTAATGTGCTGTTGTGGGAATTTTCGATTTTCCCACGTGAATCTTTTGGTAAAGAATTTTCAATGATTATTTTCTCCATATATAAAGTCTTTTTCCAAGAAAAGGGGAATAATTAAAAAAACCTTATCATTCTGTACATAAATTGACTATTTTTTTCTTGATAAAGAAAAAATGCATCGAATTATTTCAGTCATTAACTATGATAACCTTCCTTTCTCTCCTGATCAAGCTGGGGATGTGGTTGCCGGCTTTCTGCTTACATTCCTCTCCACATATCCTGAGCCAAACCCCTGCTACATTCAGTGCTGTCAAGCTGATATGCATTTTTTTAAAGTTTATTAGATTAGATTTTCTCTCTTCTGCTTTGAGACGGATTGACGTCATGAGAAAGTCTTCATAATGTGTATAAGTCAAATTTAAGTTATGTTAAGTTCCTTTTCACTGTTTTGATTTTCAGTTACCTCCTCATGACCCTTCTGTGGTTAAAAGAGCTGTTAATCATTTTTTACAGGTACGCTTTGCTATTCCAATGAAACTGGATACACTAGATACATGATCTGTTTAGTTTCATTGATCTGTAGGACAACACCATTTTCCATTTCTCATTTCCCAACGATGGCTGGAAAGAATCATCATCTTGTCCCCAGTTGCCAAATCTCTCTTTTTTTTATGTATTTCTGTGCTGAATTGTGGTTTAATGAGTTTTTGATACTTATCCGGCATGCATAATTGTGCCAGAATTTCACATAGTAATATATAATTGAGTTATGGTGGTTAGCTTCTTTAAAAGCTCGGCGCAAGTCCTATGGGCTAATTTGTCTTAAATTTTGAATTACATTGCAATTTGTAATTTTAACTTAATAGTGTTCTGAGAAATTGATATATATATTTAGTATGGTTTTACTGCAGAAGAACGATGGTGATATTATGGTGATTGATGTCCGATGTGTTCCATCTGATTTTCATTCTCGGTACAAAGCTCAGGAACGCACGTAGGTATCAACAAGAAACATGACTTTGGCAAATTGCTATTTGTCCATGAGAATTGACTTGTTCATGTGCACTTAGGAAATCTCACAATTTACAAGTCATAAAGTTTCTGATTAGCTTTACTTGTCTCTATTATTTTAACATGTATGATCCAAGTGCTTGATCATGGTGACTTTGGAAGGATTTTGATGGAATGTCAAGCTGCTAATCTTAATTGACTTCTTTGGCGTTGTAAATATAGTATGTTCAAGGGGATTCCAATTTCCGTTGTCATAATGCAACGGGAAAAGAATCTTATGGCATCGAATCAGACAGTTAAGCTACTATCAGTTTATCTGTGACCTGGATATCTGTTTAACCACTCAATTTGCCTGTCATATTTCCTTCTGATAATTGATTTGCTATGGTACTCTGTTGTTAACTATGTTCAGTGAAGCCTAAAACGTAAGAACTGTCGTTTTTGTGATTTTGCTTTAGGTACTTCTACAGATTGTTGTCCGGGAAGGAGCCTTTGACTACCTTTGAGAAAGACAGGGCTTGGCATGTACCTGAAAAACTTGATCTTTTAGCTATGCAGGTTGCTAGCAAGTTTCACAGGAAATCTTTTCCAATTATTATTCATTCAGATTTTGAATTACTGAAGTGTTTTAGTTCTTATCATTACCCAGAAGGCATGCCAAGTACTTGTTGGACGCCATGATTTTAGTTCTTTTAGGGCTGCTGCCTGCCAGGTTTGTTTTGTCTTCGCTTTACCTATTGATATGCTTTTATATCAGACTTTTGTTTCTGAATTTACATCTTGTTTTCTAGCAATGCCTACCTGTTGAAAATTTGAATTTGCGCATTCTTTTAAAATTGTATGCTTCTGCTTATATCTCATCTAGTATCTTAAACTACCTAACTTTTCTTACTTGTGACAGGCTAAGTCACCCATCAGAACTCTAGAGGAATTAACTGTTACTGAGGTTGCATCAAGCCCATATTTTCCTTCAATCTTGGAGAGAGAACAAAGCAATTATGGCAAATCGGAAACTGATTCTCCTTGTATTCCTGGCACTCATAATCAACATAAGATAGAAAATCCCGGTGACGAGACTATTCAAGGATTTGGCATAAGGCAAAGGCATCGTTGCTTTGTGGTTACTGCACGAGCACGCTCTTTCCTTTACCATCAGGTAGCTTTTATGTTTCTTAGCTAATTGTCCAATGTGTTTCCGTCTATTTGCTTCATCCATCATTATAAATTTCTGAAAAAACAGCATACCACTGTTTTTAGTCATAGGAAAATAGGCATCAAAGAAAACTTTGTGCATATCCTATCTTACTTCAAAGAGATTATTCAATTGAACAAGGTTCTTGAATATTTGTTCTACCATATGCAGTCTCATCTTTTATATGCCAATGAGCACCATCTCATTGCTATTCAGTAAATCATAGATTGTTTTTATGATTGTCAGTTTTATGCATTTCATGTCTCTTACCATGGCAAAAAATTATGAGCAGGTTAGATTGCTTGTTGGGGTTCTGAAATCAGCGGGCACTGGTGATCTCACAGTTTCTGATGGTAAGGCCGTGTAAAACACTTTCCGGCAGATGTATAAATTCTTTGTGAACTATATCTTATTACCTGAACCCAATGCTTCTTTCAGTTGAACGAATCCTCAAAGCAAAGACTATAAGTGCTGCAAGTCCTATGGCCCCTGCATGTGGTCTCTACCTCGGACATGTGAAGTATGACCTCCCTTTAGATGTATGACTTGCAGATTGTACTTGTAGGCGGGAGATTGTTCCAATTCCTTGGTTTTAGCTTTGATAATTTTGAGACTAGGTTTTGTAGCAGGTAGATGACCTAAAATTTGTGGTCGAAGAAATGGTGATCAGGCTCTAATTGAGGACACCATTTTCATTCTCTTCCTGATCTTCAAGGCATGCCCTGAGATTTCTTGTTTGTGATTGGAACATAAAATGGTTGATTTTTGTGATCGTGTAATACCAGATGATTGGAATCAGAATTTGACGAGTCGATGAACATTACAAAGTAGTGAAAAACAGTATTTCCTTGCACTTCTAGTGTTATGAACTTTTTACAAGTTTGTTCTAGAAAGATGATCCCAGAAGATAATGCAACTAAAAAGTACATGATTTTAAATGTGTTTGATACATGGAAGGAAGACGTAAAACTGGGAAAAAGCGTCAACCCATTTGAAATGTGTTTGATATATGGTTTTAAATTTCAAAACATAAATACTCATTTAAGAATTTGGAGTCTCGAAATTCAGAGACACGACAACAACCTCCACTCGAGTGATCAAACTCTGTAAAACTACACCGCGCACATCTTACTCTTAAAACATTTGGAGTTCAGTACAAAGGCATCATGCTAGTAATATACTCTAAATCAATCTTACAAGCTCTGGAATGCAGATCTCATGAGATGTAAGCCTACACTCAGAATTTCATCAGCAGAAAAGAAAAGTTCAAGTTAGCGCGCATACGTCTGAGTCTACATTTTCTTAGACCTACAATCGCTCAAGCAACAACCTGAATGCAATGCGTGCGGTATCCTCCGCTATGGCACAACCAAAATCAGCGCAACTACTTCATAAATGAAGAAATAGCTGAATGAAGGGAACTCCTCCGTTTGGAACCCCTGTTGTGATCAACCAAAGAATGAGGTCCATTCCAGAAAGACCTGGAATTGTCTGCAAAGAGGGTCCCATATAATTCCAAAAGCATTGGATTCTCCAGATACCGGAGATTCTCCAACATTTTAGCTCTCTGATTCTTATCCAATAACCCCTGCAGTTTGTCAGGGAGAACAAAGTCAGAAATTGCAAAACAAGCTATTTAGCAAAGAGATTGCCCACGATAAAGTAACATCTTTACACACAAGAACACAGATTACCAAATAAAGACAAAAAAAAAAAAAAAAAAAAGAACATCACAGAGAAACAGAGAGAGAGAGGAGGAGGAGGAGGAGGAGGAGGAGGAGTTGGAAGGGCGAGGGGTGGATGTACAAGGAAAACAAAAAGAATTACAAAAACCAGGGAACAAGCAAAAAAAAAAAAAAAAGGAAAAAAAGATAAATTCTCTTTGACTCCAAAAGAAGGCCTTTTCTACTAGACTTGAAAGGTACAGCATCTCATAAGTATTTCTAGGCGAAGCATACTTCTGAACTTCTTCTAAATAGAGAAAAGCACTTCATATTTTGAAAGTTCCACTGACGACAACATTAAAAGGAGTAAGAAAGGGTTAGTAGTCCATGAGGTTAATAATAGATTAAGTCAAAGAATTTTACCACCTTCGACTTCTGTTGGTCACCAGCAGCACTTCCATCCTCGTTCTGCTTAGACATTTCTTTCTGAGTCTCATTTGATTTGCTGCCTCCAGAACCACTATGTGGTGTCTGATAATGTACACCATTCTCATCTCCAGATCTATGACTCAACTGCAAATCCTGAGAACCCTCTTGTTTTCCTGCAAGTTTAGCGTCATCCCCATTCTGCTGAGCATAGAAATTTCTGATATGTCCCAATTTCATCTCTTGGCCTTTCCGTTCAATATCAGCATCTGCTTCTGGGGAGTTCTCTATATTTGAGGAAGCATACTCACCGAAGGGACTTTCTCCATGCGCAATCCCCTTCAGCAATTTGGAAAAAAGAAAATTATTGGCAAAGATTAAAAAAAAAAAAAAACAGGCAAGACATAAGTGTTCAGATCTCTCCCCCACTATATTCTCCAGAGAACCTTAACCAGCACCTTCAAGTGGAGCTGCCACATGTGTGGTCAGATTTGCAGAAGCAGGATTGAAGGTCGGAATGACCGTGTCTTAACCCAATCCTCAATCCGTAAGGAAAAGAAAAAGAATAATCCGCACATGTGCATTTGAATAGAAGTAAGCATGCATCCCCAAGTATAATAAGGCCGTTATAACATACTTTGAACTAAACAGCCAATAATCTTCATCCTTTTTTTCGTGTCCGGCTCCCTTCTCCCCAAATAATATAAATCACACAAACCATACATTGCCCGTGTTTGAGATGTTTAGTTATCAGTTTCAGCATACTCTCTCTCTCCCTCTCCACTCACTTTTCTCTGCGTGACTATCAATGGGTGAGTGTGTCATGACAAGAAAACTACTTCCAATACATATTAACGATTGAAGCATCAGGTGTTTGAAATAAGAGAATTAAAAACCCATGGCACAAGAGAAACTAATACTTGTCAGTCCCTATGAGAGACACATTTTTAAGTTCTGATGATTAAAGAGCACCTAATAGAACCTAGGAATCAAAATCAAATAGAAATACCTCTGGCTTCATATCTTCACCCTGCGAGTCCTCACTACCTTCAGTTTGTCCTCCCATCATACGAGCAATCTCCTCTCGCTCTTGCCTGCGGCGCATCATTACACATATAGCACATTGGCAACCTTCCTTGTGCTTCTTTAGTCTACAAAGAAAATGTTGAGATATTAATAAAAGCATGACATTTATTAAGAACCTTCAGTTTGTCCTCCCATTTATTATGTAATGCAGAAAACAAACAGGGACAATAAGAAATCTACTGCTTCTTGCAACATCATACCCATGGAACTTTTTGCCCGAAAGGTTCAAAGCACCACCATTCACTGGTGTGTTCCCATCACTCGAAGGGGTAAGGTCTGCTACTGGATTGCCTTCCAGACCTACAGAACAAGAAATGTCTAGTAAATAACAGAAAAAGAGTATTTCATGGAATAAAGGAAAACTCTCGGAAACGGAATTGTCAAAACTTTTCATCTCTATAGAAATTGTCCAAAATTGTGCTATATAACTTACTATTTTGTACAACAAACAGGCGCTACTCCACATGGTATGGAGTTAATTTGATCACACATGGAGTTTTAGATTAGTTGGAAAATTTTAATTTTTCTGGACTTCTACACCATTGCCTTTAAAGTGAGGGTGAGGGTAGTTTCACATTGTTACTTTAATTGAGATGGTTGATTTGGACCAAAAAGATATACTTTTAAGGAGATCGAGTCTTATTCCACGAAATCTCAAAAAGGAAATGCAAGCAATAAATTTGTGACAAGAAAGGATTACATATTCACTTTCAGATTTTATATATGTTTGACGCCATACAATATTTTAGTAGGTACACTAGGTGAAATGTTGTGCAGCTGGCGCAACTGATCGGTTGAATAAAAGTGAATTCAAGGGTAAGAAGGAATATCCATAGTCAGGATTTTGAAGTTAACAACCAAGCTAGAAATTTTAGAGTTTACTAACTTGACTCCAGCTAGACGACGAGCTAAAAAAGACTAAATTCACCATAAAAATATCCACCCACATGATATCCGCTGATTAGGCGTGTAAAGGAATATTTCCAGTGAGTATATTGTCTACAAGTATAGACCTTTCATGTTTCAGTATTTGAAGTTTGAAGTTCTTTATGTTCCAAAGGCCCAAGCCAAGACATACATTTTACATTAATTCAACCTGAATAGGCATCATGGATGAAAGTTTACTTTTAGACATCAAGAGCACAATCCTTCATAATTCTGTTGGAAGAGAATTCTAAATCCAACTTATAACGTAAAAGAGTTTGAGCCAAGTGCATCATCCAAACCCAGAGAACAAAGATGAAAAGCATAACGAGAAATATTACCACTAGTTTCCTGTGGTTGATCGTTGAATAAACCAGCTGCTGTCCAATACTTGGCGAAGTTTTTCTTCACCCGCTTCATAAGCTCCACAATATAATCACCTTTATTATTGTACTTGTAACAGTTATCCCATATATACTGCACATCTTTGAAAACATCCTCCGAGTTCTTGTACTTCACACCTTTTTCAAGGTTACTGCATATTGTACCGAAATCCATGGGCGTATCGATGACATCAAAGTAGTCCTGTTTTCATCCACACAAACTTATCAATCAAACTATTTGATCATAATACAAGAAAGACAAGGCCTCTGATTAATAGCTAATATCACTTCAAAATCGAGGGCCCTACAGTAGTGAGCTATACTTAGGCACTCACAATGGTCATCAGCATACAGTAACAAAGTTAAGCATGGAAAAATCAGAAGTAAGAGCAAAAGAGATTTGTAACTTGAGAGTGTTATGTACCTCCAATCAAGTATTGACGGAAGCAACAACAATAATCATCATATGTTGGGCACAAAGAGCTTGATTTTTTTTTTTTTTCTGGAAAGATATGAATGGTAGGAAGAACCTAAATATTCACACAAGTAAAAGAAGATAGTGGTAAATTTTTCACCACAAGAGCCATGTAAAAACTATGACCTCCTCTCCCCTCCCCTTCCTCCAATTCCCTCTCACTGGTGAAGTCATGCTTGAGAACCATAATACAAAACCTACTGGGCTTCCACCATCAGCAACAGAAAATGCACCAAGAAGCTCTGCTTACCGGTATTCCAAGAGCAACAGGATTGACGGGGACATTGAAGGGCTCCGCTGCATCCATCTTCATAATCTTTCTTATTACCTAGGAGAAGAACAAGTGAAGGAAGTTACTGTAAGGAAAGTTATCACATCTCCCCGTATATATTAATCAACTTCATGTACTAGCAGTGTTACCTCTAATGAAGCTTTCAGTTCTTGTTCATTGTATCTTGACTCCTGATGATGCGATTCAGCATCTTTCTTCTCTGTCCTATCTGCCTTGACCGGCTCAGTGTTGCTACATGGGCTCATACTTGAAGAACCTAAACCCCTAGATGATTTAATCTTTATACCAATAGACTTTTTTGATGTATTCCCAGGAACTCCTCCATTAGTCTCAGATAGAGAGTTGGCACTATCCTCCATTTTCTCATTAGGAGCTCCTTGCTTTTCTGAACCCACTTGCTGGCTGCTCTTATCAGTATCACTTTGAGTAGGAGCATCTGAGGAAGTGTGTTGAGATTCCAAATTTTTTGAGGTCTTGATTTTCACTTTTACCCGTGTATATACTGCTTTACCAAACGTGCTATTAATTGGTCGTCCTACAGAATTTGCATTAGCAAGTACTTCTGGTTGACTAGTTCCAGATGGGGACGGCGTTGCCTCAGTCTCCGCATCCATTCCAGAGTCAACTTCTTCATTGTCAAACTCATCCAAACCAGAGTTTTCTTCCGTATTTAAACTAACAACATTTGATGCCACCTCATTTGTGCTAACCAACTTTGGCTTCTTCGCTCTTCCTTTCTTGTTCCCACGCCTTCGCTTCATTTAATCTCACAATCACTTGTCTTTCCTTGGTAAGCTCCCCAGTGGAGACCCAAGCACAACTAGGAAAATTCTAATTTACTTTGATCTGGAAAGATATTTTCAGCCTATGCAACATCATAGGCAAACCATAAAAAAGGGCATTAACAAATTTCCGCGTAAAACTAAATAAATATTCCATAATGTAAGATAGTATGTGCAGAAACTTAAAGCACTGGATTTAATAATTAGGGGAAAAAAATGCAATAATGACTTTCTCCTAGCTTCATTTGAAAGAAAGGATGCGCTCAGATTTGGATGTCATGATTTGCTAGATGGTTAATGGAATCTCAAAATTTATTCTGCCTTCTGGTTGAGGAGGAACAAAATCTAGATTTCACAAAGGTGTGCATAGTTTACCATCTGAGGCGAGTGCCATAAATATGACTTTCAAACTCAGATCTTACAGTTGATCCAAGAAAATTTCATTTCAGCCTCACAACTACACCTTCATTTAGACCTCAAAAGACTTACAGGAGAATTCCAATAGACATAGATGTTACATTTACATAATCATAGTATCCTTCTCTTCCACCGCCAGAATTCCATGTGATAAAATTGAATGTAACATTAACTACTTATATTGGTTGCCCACAGAATTAACCGGAATGCATGGAAATTCACAAGGACTATTCTTAAAAGTAAAAGGCAGAATTTTTAGTGCAACTTTAACAACTACTGATTCTTATCAGAAGCCTTAATTTGAAAATGAGAACAAATTGTCATGAATTATCATCAGTTCAGAAAGGAAAAAACAAAATACAATTCTTCAAGAATTGACGAAGATTCTTCTTTGTACTAGCATAATGTTCACTCTGCAATCTAACATAATAGAATCAACGTGATAAACTTGTCCTAGCTACACTATTCGAGTTAAAAAAGTATTTCATGTTGTTACAATATTTTCCCAAATATTTCTCATAATTCAGTCATTCCCAATCTACTAATCAGCCTTCAACTCGAAATAAATAATTACAGATCACCATCGACTCATAATGTTGAGGTTCAAACTTTGCTTCTTTTCGGTCCCCAGAAATCACCAAAAACATCCCGAAATTCATCCAATTACCACATACGAGAAGGGATCCTCAAAATCCCCGAAAAACGACCCAAGAAAAACTAAAACTTCACAAATTTCCGAATCAAAAAATAGAAAACCCCCACAACACCCACACGGACAGACCCCAAACCCCACCAATCAGAAACCCTAAAAAAACAACACCCATCATCACATAATTAACAGGCACCCCACCACGAACTCGTCTCACACACAAAAATTCACAGAAACACGCATGGAAATCAGCAAAAACAATTTAAAACAAGAAAAAAAGACGGATTCTCGAAGGCCATCATGCAAGAACGACGGCGGCATCCAAATCAAACGCTTCCACCATTAACAAGAAGATAAAGGAGAGAGGAAACTGAAGAGACGGAGCACAGAAACAACAGTGTCAGTATACGTGCGGCGTATATATGTGTATGTATACATACATACATACATACCTGTTTCGAATATTTATTTATATCCGATTTTTCCAAAGTAAAAACATTAATCTGATTGAATTTGCGCTTAAGCGGTAAGAGCTTCTGCTTTTTATTATCTTCTTTTCTGTAGAGCCGCTATTTTTGCTATTTCCACTCTCTTCACAACTTTTGTGGACGGAAAAGCCCTTGCCGGACATGTATATCATCACTAGGGACAAAAAAGGAAATTCCTTCTTGTTCTCTTCCCTTCCTCAAAAAAGGAAA
The DNA here is from genome assembly GCA_034509735.1 of Sesamum alatum. NCBI lineage: Eukaryota > Viridiplantae > Streptophyta > Magnoliopsida > Lamiales > Pedaliaceae > Sesamum > Sesamum alatum. The sequence goes on along the minus strand of JACGWO010000001.1, from coordinate 17,974,416 downwards.
ATATGAAAATTAAAGGTAATATAACTAAATAAATAACATAAATGATTAAATAAAATATATTCTTATTTATAAGTAAGTAAACACTTTTCATAGTTATGTTCGTGCAAATATATATACTTGAGATAATTACATTTACACTTCTTACATATAATCTATTTATATAAATCACCTATATTTCAATATTTTATTTTTTAAAATTATACATACACTCTCCACATTCGTCAACATTAAATACAAATCACCTAAATGTTTTTGTTGTTAAGGGTAACTTTTAATTGTACAAAAAATATAAATAATTTATATAAATAAACTATAAATCAGAGAATTAAATAAACTTTGCTTTGTTCCTCGGTAGATATGAATAAAATTACTATTTTTTAGTATTCTTTTGGTCAAAATTAAGAAACAAAGCAGATCAAAAATTTAAATACACGATGAAGATGCTGTTAAATTATGAAAGAGTGTGATGAAGGGGTTGATTTGGAGTTGAATGGAGAAGTGTACTGAATTTCTGATATTGATCTTGAAATTAGTCAAAAAGACATAACAAAATTGAAGAAATTATATATACACAAAATATATTATTTAGTTTTGAAATTTGGAGGCAGAAATTGTTTTTATTTGAATGGTCATGAAAGATAAATGTGTGTTTCTATAGATAATAAGTAAATATTAACATATATATATAGGGTTAATTATATCCAGACCCCCTTTGAGAATATAAAATAACTTTTTTCCCCAAAGAAAATTTGAAATTACAGTTACACCCCCTCTAAAAATTCTCTATTTACACTTGACCCCTTTAATATATTTGGACAAAAAATATTGATGTTAGCAAAAAAAAGTTATATTAATTTTCAATTTTATCCCTCATTTAATATTCTCATGTAATAATTATGCACTTATAAAGGAAAAATGAAATAATATTGACCTCACTCCATATATATACATTACATTTATCTTCTCATAAGTAGAAAAATATACATGAGAATATTAACTGATTGGCAAAATTAAAAATTTATGTAATTTTTTTTTTTTTGTAACTTAAACATTTTCCATCCAAACTCTAACGGAAGGAGGTTAGGTGTAAATGAAGAATTTTCAGAGGGAGTGTAAGTATAATTTTAAAACTTATTTGGGAAAAAGTATGATTTTATATTTTCAAAAGGGGTTTAAGTATAATTAACCCTATATATAGGGTGAATTGCAAAAGACTTTTCATGAAATTTAACATAATTATAGATATTCCCTCATTTTTTTTAAAAAAATTACAAATAACCTCATAAAGTTTGTAATTTTTAACCAAAGGTCTAAAATTGTCCATTTTATCTTTGATTTTTTTTTTTTTTTGAATTGTAGAAAAATTAGCCAAAACAAATTACATCATTACTCCTCTATGTAAAAAACGTAAATAACTTATCCCGATGCATTTAGTCCAAAAAATTTAGAAAATTATAAAAATTAATTAAAAAAAATATTCAATCTGTATAAAGGCATTTTGATCAGTTCATCCATAAAAATGAATGAAAATAAATTACTTATTAAACAATTACAAATCTCATGACGATATTAATAATTTTTCAAAAAATAAGATGTAATCATGTCAAACCTCAAGGAATAATTTTTCAAAAAATAAGGTGTAATCATGTCAAATCTCAAGAAAGTCATTGTGATTCTCCACTTCTAACTATATATTACTGCTAACTATAAATGTCGTGAAAGCATATTGAAGAGAGACATTGTATTGGGATCCAAACATATCTCAATTTTTTTGGGATATTCTCCACTTCTTGGAAAAGAGATCCAAACACTATATAGTAATTCTTTTTTTTTTTTTTTTTTTTTTATTCCACTCTGCATTTTGTGTTTCTCAACTATATTATTGTGTAGTGTGTGTTTCTCTTTCTATTTTCATTTTTCAGCAGATATTTTAATTATCACACCACATTTAATAATAGTTGACTCAAAGTCCAAAAATATATATAGTAATACAACCTTGGTTCAAAGCATAAATATAAACTTGATATCCCATAACAAAAGTCAATCCACAAGATCTGGCGTTTAGTTCTGACTGTCGCAGCCTGTGGGACAACAACAAATATTAGGAGTAAATTTTGTATGAAATTCGATGAAGGGATAAAGTATATTATACCCAGAAATGAGGAGCTTGACAAGTTATCCGTCTAGTTTTCTTGTAACCAAATAATCATCATCATCTTGAACTATATAAAACATTTTACCTTGATGGATGTTGTCCGTACTCTAGATGTTTCGTTTGCTTCGACGGGTCTGCATTTCATTAGCCGGGTTCGTAATAAGATAAAATGTCGATGATGATGATGATGAACAAATAAATGGAACTTCAAATGAAGGGAGTGATTCTTGTAAGGTCCCTAACGATCACAACCATCCATCATATATTTAGTGGTTATGATTGTTTGCAACTCATGGTCCTGGGACATCTAAGAGTCCCTCAATCAAAGGGATGATATTACTGACCTGACGCGTTGAAGCTGCATGGGTAGTTGGCCTGGTGTCTACTGCCTGAGTCGCTGGGTGGTCGGAAGCACCTGAAGTATTAGCAACCTGTCATAAAGGAAAACATATACCTCTTCTTTACGTTTTATGCAGTGAATAAAAATAGAAGACCTGGTAAAGGTAAAATCTCTGAGGCCTGCTCTTTGAAGGAACCTACCGTATCAGGGATATTCTTATCAGGTGTATTTTTATGCATGGAAGACACCATAGACACTAACGCCGCCATCTGAGAGACCATCTGTGTACAAGTTTGCTCCATAACTGCCATTTTCTCTTTGAGGTCTCGTATTTCAGCATTAGCTTCTGATTCTGACACCATTCTCGTGGATTCTGAACAAGCTGGTACTGGGCCTCCAAGGTCAGGAGTGTAGTAGGAGGGCCCTAATTCAATACAACGGGTACGGCCTCTTTTATCTGGACCGATGATTTGTGATAAGACATCTGCTTGCTTATTGCTGTCCCGTGGGGTATCCTGGCCATTTACCTGATACTGGAGTTTCTTCTATCAAAATAAAACCAAGTGCCTTCGAGATTAGACAACATCCACATTTAACTATAAAGCTTAGAGGAGAGAATAAACTGAAGGTGAAATCCAAAAATTTCAAATCCAAATCATACAATCACTTCTGAAGATGCCTCATTCACAGGCTTCCCATCCCTGCGTGTACGTGTCAATATGAATAGCTCTGCTCGTGATAGTTCCTTCCCATCAGGCCTATTTCGCTGGGCTCAACAAATTCAGGCATAGTAAGCTCATATAGATAGCTTGTACCTGAAGTCTCAGAAATCATGAAACTTACCTGCTCCTCACGTATGCGTGCAAAGCTCTTGCGGCCTGATGCGTGGATATACTTTGCCTTCATACGATTGGCCCTATTTGTAGCACTGTTTTTCTGCGGTGTGATATACGTTATTATCAGATTGACCAATCTCAGGTAAAGAAACTCATAAATCAACTGTATGATTCAAAATCTTATGGCCATAGAGCCATATATGAAGATGTTTATTTTTGGAGGAAGTGGTTTCGTCTTGGATTTTTGAATGTGAATGAAGCCATACTATACGAATACCTGCGCTGACTCAGTATTCCAAAGTTTAACAAGGGCTGCCCACTGATCTGGAAGGATCCTCTCATCACAATCAGCAAGTCGCTCCTCATCTGTTTCATGAGGGTAGTAATGTGCAGTCTTCAGCTTGGATTTCCAATCCTTCCATCTTCGGCCAAGGGATTGCAGGACCCAATTCTTACATGCAGGGTCAATATCAAACTTCAACTTCATCGGACATAAAAGGATTGAATTTGTGAGTGGATGGGTTGTCCAAAAGAAACCGCAATAAAGTATGTGTCAAAGTTCTCCACATACCTGAACTTTCTCCCACATTTTTTTCTTTTTCTCGGAGGGCACATGCCTCCAGTCAAGATAAGTAAGGGGTAGAAAGTGCCCATTCCGTGCTAGGGTACCCAGGAAGGAAACTAACTTCTGCGCATGCGGGCCAACTGGCTGCCCTTGCGCATTGGTAGGGACTGGTATGCGCTCTCCTCCAAATGCAGCGACATCAGTGGGTTCCTGACCTCCAGATATCTTCCTATTATGATCTGTTCAGGATAAAAGTGGCTCAAGCATACATAATATGCAACTTCTGAGACAAAATACAGATTTCAACAAAGAGTAGCGTTGTCAAAAACCTGCAGTGGGAGGTGATGGCTGTGATTCGGGGGATATAGTTGGGATTTTGCAGGTATTTTCTTGATGCTGATGTTTCTGGCTGTTCATCATGGATGATGATTGCTCTTGGCACTGCATCTGTGTTTGACCTCGAGTTATCCTTTTGAAGAAATTATTATCTGCTAATGACCACAGCCAAAAACAGTATGTCAATGAAACAGGAGAGCTTGAGAAAGAAGTTCTCCCAACATTAAATGGTGTCAGGACATAGTGTACCTGCTGTTGAATGCAAATGTTCTGATGGACTTGATTCTGGTTGGTTTTGGCAGGTCTTTTCCACCGGATGGGATGCTATGATGTTAATCATAGATGATGATTGCTCGGGAATGGGGTTTATCTGATTTAGCTCCCGGCAGCCAGTGTTATCAGTAACAGGGGGCAGTAGACATTCAGTAGTATGCTTAGTGCAGTTACCAGTTGATACTGTTGGAGGTGGTATATGCAGATTTCCTACAAGGGTCAAGTGAAAGGTCAAATTAAATTATTAGAATGTGGTGGAATCGAACCGTTTGAAGCAAACAAGGTGGCCAACTTCTGATCGAACTGAAACTATAAGTATAAATAACATGCACACATCAATTTGAGCAAACTTAATCTATTTATTAGCGCAATTGCCATCTTGCCATGGCTTCAACTCAATGGAAAACTACGACTTCCCAGAATATATGCAGCTAGCAGGATCCAAACTAAGTAGAGACCAAGAATCAAATGGAAAAGGACATCTTCAATATTAAACTAAGTGCGTCAGCACAAGAAATGAAGTGAGTTGTTCGATGGACATGGATTGCTAGGCATGAGGTGTAATAATCAATGACGATGTACCTAGTCCAAGTCAAAAAACATCAGCATATACAAATTACACCTTAATGATATGGCATACCTCCACAATCACTGTTTCTGGGGCCCTTAGCATGAGAACTTAGCAACTGCTGACAAGTACTCTGGTTGACATGATGCACAGGCATGCAGCTAGCTGAAGGGTCATAAGCCTGCATGTGAGCTGAGTCCATCTGACACTGTTGTTGTTGGTACCTATCTTCAACATCTCGGCCCAAATTGAATGCATCGCATTTGGTGAAAGTCGATATAGGCTCTCTATGAGGTAAATGCAAATGCCCTTCAAAAGAATTAGCATTACATCAGACAGACAACAATAATTGTGTGTCATAACAGGTTCTGGCGGTAATAGCACAAAGGCAATGTTGTAGCATGATAATGCTTAGTTAATGACCCAGTTGAAGCTAGAAGCAAAAAACATGGAAAGTGCAGAACCATACATGGTCTCTACATTACTTGATTCAATCAAAATGTGAAAGCAAAACTAGTAAGTGAGCTAGCTTCTCCAGTTTCAGATAGGGGAGGATCAGGGGACTGCACAAGAGACCAAAAGTGCAACAAACTTTAGAACAACAATTTTTCGGCCGATCAAAGTAACAATGGACTTTTTCGGTTATAACTTACTTAGCAATCTCAGAATCACCAAGTCAGGGAGTTAGATAGGAGCAAAACAAGCAATGATGTCAGAAACCTAATGGAGCTCATATTTTCACAAGAAATTGCAAAACGGAACGGTTCTTGATAATAGTGCAGAGGTGCAACCACAGAGTCAGGATTTAATAATGTTTTATACATCCTTTAAGTGACAGATGAACAAGCATGAAAAGAAAGAGTCACAACCACCATGTCTGTTTGATATATATGTCATTTTATTATATCTTAATTCTTTTAAGTCTGGGACTTCTTTTACTTCCAGGGGCTTGGGACGGGAGGTGGATTCTATATGATGAATCATACCCACCCCAGAATAATATGCTAAGCAACCAACATAGATTTTGTGCCCTCCAAGATAGCAGAAAAATATAGCAGAAGTGATGCTTAACAGAGTTATTAATGTCTCAACCAAATTTACTGATATGAATTAGGGTCAAGGATCATGTGCCCAACCCCCTAAAACAAGATCTTAGTATTCATTAACCAAGAGACATAAAGTATCTATGAAAGAGAAGACTTCACTCTAGTCTCCACATGAAAAAGAAGATCACTGATTACCTCAGGTGCTTCAATGATAAGATGTCAACTAGCTTGACAAAACTTCAATACAAAAGGCCAAACTGAAACATTCAGATCATGTTACAAACTAATTGTCATCAGGCATAACATCATAATTCCTTCCGGGGGGCTGGACTTCAGAATATGCATCCATAAGGAAGCATTACATACCCGAACACCCATTCACAATAAGACAGATGACAGCATTTCTAACTGTGAAGAATACTCTACACAAACACAACAGACCTGCAGTGTGGGAACTTGTGCCAGCTTCTATTCGGTAGGGTGGCAATTGGCTTAAGCTTGACTGATGCATGCATCCTCTCTGATTGTAACGGCCCATAAGGCTGCAACAAGGTGAGGGTTGACAAGAGTGCAATAAACTTGGGCTTGCCTCACTGACCCTCTGGCTGCAGGACTTGCCACTCATGAGGTCCCCTGGGTGCAAATGCACAAAAGTTTTTTGCTGTGGAGTCAAGTCTGAGAAAGTTTGAAAATTAATGTGTTTCCAATAAATAAAAGTATCACATGTAAAAATGATTAGAAGGCCAGCATAGCACAACAAAGTTCTAGACTCGGATAACAAGGTAAAGGAGACACACAACACTTGGGGCACTTGCAGATATCAGAAGAATAGGCAACACTCAAATAATATGATTAACTACAAAACTTCCAATTTTGAGATAATTAAACCTCCCCACAAGTTTGCTTCTTCACCAAACCAATCCTTCCATTATGGATGGGGTGGAATATTGTGATGTCAGCAAAAATTAACTGGCTCCTCATTTTAACCCTCACCCATCTGTCTTAATATGCGCGCAACAGATTACTCTTAGGGTCCATTGAAGCTAAGAGAGGGCTAAATGTAATGAAGTACAATTTATGGCTAAATGTTGCCTCCTTTAAAAGTTTCCCCTTTCAACTACAATCTGTTCGTGTTGATATTAAGATGGACATGTATGCTTGTTTTTGCAAATAATTTACATTTATTTTTATTTATTACAACATAATACTGAACAATTTAACTAACAATTATACTTAATGTCATAGAGAAGAATTATTAAAACAATGTCGAAGTTGGTAGGTCAGCATAGGGAGGTGGCGATGAGGAAGGATAGAGGGAGAGAGAGGCAGCATCAAAACATAGAAGGGAGAAGGAGAGGGCTGGACACGCTAGTGGCAAGTGGACACAAAGAGTTTATTATAGGGCTTCACGGTGATTGGCCTTTTTGAATTGGGTCTGAACAAAAAAAATTGAGATGGGGGTCAATTACAAGTCCAAAATCTATAATTGGGGGCAAAATTGAAAGATGCATTTTAGATATGTCTCAAGTTTTTTTAATTAAAAAAACAAGTTAAAAGCTTTAAATAGACGTGAAATTGTCAGTTCCCCACTTCAGTCCCAATTCGTCATGAAGAAAACTTAGAGTGGGATGTTTTGTACTCAGAAGACATAGGAAAACCAGTAATTTAGCTATTTCAGAAGGTACAAAGAATTTAAAAGACATAAGTGTGTACAGGGAACACTAAATGACAGCTCAACAAAATTAGCTGGAAAAGCAGCAAGAATTGATGAATCAATTTTGTACAAGAAAAGGAAAGGAAAAATCAACTATAAGGGTATACAATGGTCACATAGTAACAATCTATTCACATATACGTACCATGCTGGTGCAGACCAGGTTGTAGTTGTCCAGAGTTCAATGAGCACTGGCAGTGGTAGGATATCTCCTGGGGCTCAAAATTATGGCTGCCGCAAGTTGAAAGTTTCTGATATTGCCTTTGTTTCAAGCTTGTCCAATCATGTTGTCGCAAGTGGGCAGAACTGCTGATGGTTGAAGCCACAGGATCCATATGCACAGCATCTTGACATGGTTGTGGATTATGGCACAGATGTCCTTCATGAAAGATAAAAATGCTTAATAGATTCTTGCACTGCATAAGTATATGCTACCCAAAATGATATTTCAAAGCCAGTCGCAGGAACTTAGTCCACTCATTTGTCTCACAACAGTTAAGATGCCACATTTCCAGTTTGTTGACCTTCATCAGATAAAAGAGATACAGTCTATTGAAACAGATTTAATTGATATCTGACTACTAATTAGAGCAATAATATGTCAATATCTCGCAAAGCATAGAAGTGGGGAAGTCATTCATAGGTTCCAGACAACCAACAATATATCGGAAGAGCAGAATATGATCTTCCACGAGATGATAAAGTGAATTTCAATAAACATTTCTAACCAAACAGGCACTTAAATTGCCGAAGAAAAAACGATAACCTTTACTCGTGTTTTGAGGATGAGTGAGTTAATAGTGTATTTGCATTCACTCCAAAGATGAGGCGAGAGGGAGGGAGGAGCGAGGGAGGCTACTTGATGCCAAATGGAGTGATATAACATAAAAACTTAGTAACACAAAATAAGCAAGTTATATAAACTATCATGAAACAAGGGCCTTGGTGACAATAGCTAGTCATCTTCAAGTTGAAATAACACTATTGAAATCAATAGCAGCACCAACAGGAGCATAATCCATTCTTACCGGTAGTGACAGTGGATTGCTCCTTGTACAAACCAGCTGCAATCCACTGCCTCTTGAAGTTGTTCTTGACCCGTTTCATGAGCTCCAGTATCAAAGAACCTTTTCTATTATACTTGCAACAATTATCCCAAATAAGTTCCACATCCTTAAACACTTCCTCTGAATTTCTGTACTTGAGACCACTTTCTAGTTTACTACAGATGGTTCCGAAATCCATAGGCGTATCAATGATATCAAAATAATCCTGATTTCAGGTCCATACCACCGAAAGAGAAGAAGAAAAGAAAGATGTCAGTCCAATATCAGAATAAATTATGGACCTAAAGTGTCTGTAATTAGTAAGAAACATACTGGAATCCCAAGTGCAATAGGATCAACTGGAGCATTGAAGGCCGCAGCTGCTTCCATTTTCATAATCTTCTTAATCACCTAGAAAACAATGGGGGCAGGAAATTGAACAAACATATCTAAAATATCTCGAGCAACGATTAAAATTACATTAAATAGCTTGTAATGCTTGTAATGATGCAATTAACTCATACCGAATGGGCAGCATCTAGTTCCTGTTTGTTGTATACAGGCTCCTGATGAGAAGATTTTGGCTCCTTTTGACCGATTCTCTCACGCTGCTGTGAGACTCTATCGCATGTTGGATTCACATGTGAAGAAGATATAGCCCTAGCCAACTTGGCAAGAGCACCACTAACTGTCTCATTATTTTCTGGATTATCTAAACCCACATGCTGGCCACTCATTTTGGTGTGTACTGCCCTTGTTTCCATATCTGTTCTAGACTCAAATTCATCATTTTCTTCATTCCTGTCAGAATAATATCCAGGTTCTACAACGACTTCGGCAGCCCCTCCAGTAGAAGGTTTCTTTGATTTGCGTTTTCTAGCTCCACGCTTGCGCTTCATTTCCGCTTGAATCTTTGTTACTAAACAAAGTCACATGCCAAAGCTACTTGAAGCCACCTAACGACAGGAAAATGTGGAATAATCCTCATAACCTAATTTCATCTAAGCATGGAGCCTTAAGAAACAAGGTAAAATATATAACAGGCAATGCAGGTAAAGAAATTAATATAACAACGATGAAAGAATTTCAAATCAACATATCACAAAAAGAGAATTCAATATATCAAAGGTGGATGAATTTCAAACCAACCGTCGTGATGGAAAGACTACGCCAAAGATTTCGAGAACACTTGAAATCCAGAAACCCCCATCCAAACATCTGATATCAATCTGCCATCCTAGACTTGAAATCCTCAAGTATAACTTCTTAGATTCTTCAGTTACAACAAACTGGCATTTTCAAGGGACTAACGAGCACCATATAGCACGGTATATTTGATTATATGATGTCCACGAGTTCCTAATTCCTTCATTTTTGTACCTCCATCTTTGAAAAAATAAATACACCCGAAACTTTCTTGATGGAGATATATTTTACTTCAACAAATGGATTCATAAAACTAAATGCTTGCTTTTGTTCCTGAACAAAATAAAATCTGCTTCATCACTTCTACCATCTGCTACTCATTCAACTTATTGTTCATTTTTTATATTCCATAAATTTTACAGCCTATTTTCATTCCGCAACTCTATGTGTCTTTAGTGTGTACAAACATACACGATGAACCAATAATCTTCTTAAACTGTTAACTGTTTCTACTACCACCGGATAGTATTACTGCCAATTACAAATAAATAAATAGGAGAAGAAAAATAAAAAGGACGGTTTCTACATTTGCTCAAATCCTCCCAAAAAGAAAACAAGGATTAAGAAAGAATAAAATAATTCCAATCATATACCCAAATGCAGATACCGCAGCATGCAAACAGACATGAGAAACGCAACCAAAAGGCTAAACAATAATTCAGAAACCCACAAATTACTCTTAACTCCAACCTCATCAAAACATACTGAATTTCATCCCAGCAACAGCAACGATTAAACTAACACCTCAACTAACCCTAAGCCCCAGACAGATTACCAGAAATAATCCCAAGAAAAATACAACCACAGCAAGAATTCAAGAAACCTTAAAACTCTTCAGTGCAACTAATAAAGTCAATAGATGATCCGAAAAAAAAAAAAAAAAAAAACCCTAAAAACACAAAATAATAGTTGGTATAATCGGAAATTTACCTCCATCAGCATGAATTCATTATCATATACTCATCGTAGAAGAAGGGCCCCGAGTGCGGCTTTGTTTTACTCAGAGAGTAGACTGTCGAGGTGAATATAAAATCCGTCGCTTAATATAATGCGGAAGGCCCAACTTGTGATCGTGGCCGTCGGTTTGAGTAACCAAGGGCCAGGATTTCATAGATACTTGCGTCGATTTATTGTTTGGTAGGTATAAGCCACCCGCGACCCTTTGATACGGAATCGGTGGCAGTGTTAATGTTACTTCCTTGGTGTCAAATACAGTCATCACTTCACAAATATACGTATGATTTTTACTTCATTCTTCTTTTCTTTTTAGGTTAAATTACAATCACCTCCTTTGACATAATTATAAATACCTTTTATTATTTAAAAAATTATAAATACCCCCTAAAGTTTGTAATTTTTAATCAAATATTTGACATCGATCATTTTGCCCTTGAACTTTTATTAAAATTATAGAAAAATCAGCCGAGGCAAATTGAATTATTGCTCATCTGTGTAAAAAACTCAAGAAACTTCTCCCCACGCCTTATAGTCCAAAAAAACTTTAAAAATTAAATAAAAAAATATTTAGTGCATAAGGGCATTTTTTGGTCAGTGAACTGAAGCCAAACGCAAGAATAGTTATATTAAACTTTTCATGCCACCGTTTGGGTGCTTGCTTAAGTCCATAAAGAGATTTAACAAGTTTACAAACCTTGTGCTCGTTACCATGAGCTACAAATCCCTCGGCCTGATCCATGTATATCTCTTCCTCTAGTTCACCATACAAGAAGGCTGTTTTCACATCCATCTGGTGAACCGGAAGATTATACACTGAAGCCAATGCTATAAGCATCCGGATTGTAGTCAACCGAGCTACCGGAGAATAGGTATCGAAATAGTCTATTCCTTCCTTTTGTTTAAAACCCTTAACCACCAATCTGGCCTTAAAGGAGATAAAATTATCATTATATGTCTGTATGTAGATGATATTCTGTTAATAGGATCATCTTTAGACTTATTATGGAAACCAAGTCCTTTTTGAAAAAATAAGTTTGAAATGAAGGATATGGGTGAGGCTAATGTAATTCTTAGCATCAAGTTGATTCGGTCAACTGATGGGATAGCTATTTCTCAATCTCACTATGTTGAGAAGATAATTGAGAAATTTGGCTATCAGAACAGTAGAATAGCTAAGACACCATATGATCCTTCTGTGGCTTTATTCAAAAATGAAAGTGATATACCTATTGCACAACTAAGGTATTCCCAAATTATTGGGAGTTTACAGTATCTGACAAATGGCACGAGACCAGACATTTCATTTTCTGTCTCGAAGCTAGCTAGACACACGAGTTGTCCTGACAAAACTCATTGGGGAGCTTTGGATAAGGTACTAAGGTACCTTAAGGGCACAGTGTCACTGTCCATTTATTATGGCAGATTCCCTACTGTTTTGGAAGGTTATAGTGATGCTAGCTAGATAGCCAAAAAATGGGTGTTCAGGATATGTGTTTACCACAGGTGGGGGCGCAGTCTCCTGGAAGTCTGCAAAACAGACTTTGATAACCCGGTCTACTTTTGAAGCCGAGTTATGTGCGTTGATTACGACTGGTACCGAGGCAGAATGGTTGTATGGGTTGTTGCTACAACTTCCCATTGTAAGCCCGCCTCTTTCACCTATTGCTGTATATTGTGATAGTTAGACCACAACAGCAAAGATTCAGAGTCGTAAATACAACCAAAAGATAAAAAGACACATCCAAGTTAGACTAAGTCTATAAGGGAATTAGTGTCGGACAGAGTTATAGGCATTGGCTTTATGGGAACAAAGGACAATGTGGCTGATCCTTTGACAAAAGGATTATCTGTCACAAGTACAAAAATCCAGATTGGGGATGGGACTGAACCCCTCAGTGATATAACTACGATAGCACAACCTTCCAAGTGGAGATCCCACAAAGAAGGTTCAATGTGGTATTAACAAGTCGTAGGGGATATCCGAGCACCTAAAAATAGACTGATACTTTGTATCTGGAGTCTGTCCCCTGTAATTTTGGAAGATGTTGTTACTGCAAGTATAGTAAGAGTTTTAACTTTGAATGGGGTCAAGTCTTTATAGACGAGATGCTAACCAGTGCATCAGTGCATCAGTGCATCCCTGGAGACGCCAAACTAAGCGAATGTAGTTGTTTGGCCGCAACTAAGGAATGGGGTTATTACTTAAAACATTCAACGAACAGGATCAGGACACATGACCTAACATGTCAACCATAAAGATCAACACAAAGCCAGTGGTTTGTTGTTACTAACAAACGTTGTCACAACCACGGGCTCAAATTCAAGGCTAAGTTCCATTTGACCTGGTGACAGCTGACGTTAGATAACTTAGGTAGTGGTTCAAACCGGGAGGTATCATTGCTAAAAGCAAGTCACAAAAGCTTGAGTTCAAATCTATGGATTTGTGGGGGATTTTTGTAATTGACATTTATAATGTTAATTTGTAACAACAAATTGTTCTAAAATATAGGTTCAATTACACATGTGAATTCATAGATTAGATGGTGAGAGAAGTATAGGGATTACACTTGTCCTACATATGAGTGTTTTACATTGAATGTTGTCCCACATTGATAGTTTAAGGATAACTTAAACTCCTTATATCAAGTTCAATGTTCAATATATGTTTGAAGTGTTATGGAGACTAGAGTGAACATGGGGTTGCCCCATACGCGCGCTGCCGCCACCCGACTCCGGCACGGGCGCGGGCGCGGGCGCTAATGTCTCAGTCTCAGTATCTATCTTTTTGCAGCAAAAATATTTGGATTTATCTGATAAAACCCGATGCATTTATGACTATCAAATGGTTTTAAAATATGTTTTAAAACTCGTTTTAATGGTGCTTTAATACCAGATTTTAAACCTAGATTAAATGCTGATTTATTACAAACCTGAAACTCCCATATTTATGTGGCGGTTTCAGCTGGTTTTAATGCCTGGTTTTAATAGCGTTTAATGGTTTTAAACCTGTATTTAAAACCGTTTTAAATTCCATTAATGGCTATTTATGTCAGCCTTAATGGTGGTTTAATGCTGCACTAATGATGGTAATTAATGCGGAAGTTGTAACCGCTGATAGCCTTGCCTATATAAGGCTGCAAAGGCTCACTTCAAAGGATATATAACGAACACTTACGAATACGAAACACAACACGTGTTCTTCTGTCTCTTTGCTCTCTTTCTCTCGGATTTCTCTATCAACTCCGAGAGTGTTTGTCCTGCAATTTTCGAGTTTTGAGCTTCAGTTCCCCAAAGGCTACTGAGTGTTGTTTCGAGGTGTTCTTCAGTAAAGTGCATACCGTTAGAACTGAAACCATCTTATCCTGGAAGAAGTTGCGTAGTACCCATGTGCACATTCGGTACGGGACGTATAATTTCTTCAAGGCAAGCAGATTATATATGTGATTCGGTTTGTTTATATCATTGGACCGAGAATTGTTACGATACAATTCTCATTGTAAGTTTTACTTTATCGCTATAACAGTATTTCTAACTGTTTCGTGTTATCTGGTTCCAACGTGTTTCTTGTGTTTTAGTTTCAAAACTGTTTGTAAAACCTGATTGTTATTTCAAAATGATACTACGATTGTCTGTTTGACAACTTATTTTTCCAACAATTGATACGACTTTACCTTTTCTTACCTTTTCGTTAGTCAAAAAAGGTTCGTTGACTATTTCCCTATTTAGTAAACAACCATAGGAATAGTGGCGAAGCCAGCAATTTGGCTTAGCCCTATCAAAATTTAATTAATTAATTTAGTAAATAAAAAATATTAAATTCATAAAAAAAATAAATTTACTATAATATTCATCGCAAATTAAATAAATACAATAATATAAGTATGATTAATTCTTATAACTATTACTCTGACAATGAGGGTAGTTTGAAATTTACGAATAACAAGTTTCTTGGTTTCTTAATAATAAATTTATTCATTTCTTGAAATTAAAACTTAAATTTAAATAATTAGATGAAATGAATATGACTTTTGGAATATATTAGAGTGAAGAAAAAGAAATAAGAGATACAAACTATAATCTATATTATTATATAAAGAAAACACCCTCCACATTTACAAACGGCGGTTAATTACACAGCTGCATCATTTTTTGTGAGGTCAAAAATGTCCTTTAACCGATAATATAACCAACTTATTTACTTTTCAAAGTTTTACTAATTGATAAATTAGTTTTTTTTTCTTTAATTTTTTTAATGTGATGTAATGATTTATATTTTGCTCTTATTTATAATAATAATATATTTTAAATTATAAAAAAATCTTTATTATATTCATGCAGGGACGGCGTGCTACAGGGGCTAATACTTTAAGATAAAAAGAGAGGAAGCAATAAAAATAAATAAATGTGAATAATTAAAGTTGGAGATAATGAAAATATGGGAGTTGAGGGTGAAAAGAAAAAGAAAAAAACAAAGAAAGAAAAGAACGAAACGAAGAAAGTGGCGGACCAATGACACCAAACTCTTCCCTATCTAATCTACTAGCTGCCGTCTCACCGTTTTGCGTATATACAATAAATAATTTTTTATATTTTAAAATATATTATAAATAAAAATAAAATATATAAATTAATACATTATATTTAAAAAAAAAAGAAAGAAAACCAACTTAGAAGTATTATCGACTCAATAAAAAATATTGGTGTTGCAGTGTCACAAACCACTATTTACGAGTGAGAAAGATTTGTTACACACTAAAAAAAAATCACTATTAGCTACATTTTTAATGACTGGCTAAAAACCGTAGTGGATAACTATTATTAACTATTGTAAATAAAAATCGATACAAAAATTAATTTTTTCACCATGAAAAACTTATTTGCAACGGCTAGAAGCCGTGGTAAAAATATTCGACATGGCTTTTAGCCATGACAAATGTTTTAGACACCCTCGCCAAAACCACGGTCGACAACCATTGCGAGGCCGTGGCCAATGACTATTTGCTACAGCTATTTAGTATTGACCATGACAATTAACCATGATTAAAAGTTATATTTCTTATAGTGACACCACTACATCATTTTTTTTTTTTGTTGCGTTGATCATACCTTTAAGTTGGTTTTTCTTTCTTCTTTTATTTTTTTTGAAATGTGGTATTTATTTAAATATTTTATTTTTATTTATAATATATATATTAAAGCGTAAAATATTATTTATTATATGCATAACAAAATAGCGTACCAAAATGGCTAGTGTGATTAAAAAAGTATAGATATGTATGATTGTATCACTATGACGGTAGTCTAATCACTAAAGTATTAAATTTTTATTTAAAATATCATAATATGAATTTAAGGGTAAATAATATAGTTTTGCATTTATAATTTTGTAACTAATTTGAAGAAGTATCCATCTAATTTACCCTTAATAAAACATGCGGTCTAAAGTTGTTGTATATGATAAACAAATTTGACCATACTCATGTGTGCCAAAATAGAAATTTCTAAGGGTTGTTTGGTTCAATTTTTTATTTGGTTTTGATTATGATATTCTTTATTAAATTACGGATTAAGAGAATCATTAAATAAATATATTTCTGGTTATTTTTAGAATGTTTTCATTTTGATCTGTTTGTTTATTTTTAAAAATATTTTTGGTGGGTCCTCACCACTTATTTAATGGTTGAAAGATGTATATTTAATGGATTGATCTCAAATAAAGAAATATTTTCTTGATGTAAAATATGTATTAAATTAAGTATATAATAATTGAAACGGATGTATCCTAACGAATATAAAAAATTATGATTTTTTTTTACAATATTAAAAGAAACAAAAATAAGGATTTGTGTAATGAATAATGAAAATGTTTTAGATTTTTACATATTATAAAATAAGGATTCTATTACATTATGGGGAGAAAAGAGTTTTAAAAACGGAAAAATAAGTATTTTATATTTTTATTCTTGAAATGCTTTCGGCTTTAATAAAAATAAAGGTAAATACCATAGTTGGTTTATTAAATTTGCATTTAGAATCAATTTAGTCCATTATCTTCATTTTCCTAACACTAAATTTTGTTTCAAATTAGTCATTTTGACAACTTTTAGGGGAAAATATGGCCGGCATTTTTTTAGTGTAAAATAGTCAATTTACTTTTATTTTTCCCATTCTAGTCCCTTTGTTTTTCAAGATAAAAAATGGTTCATTCAAATTTATTTATTTACTTTAGTCCCTTAAAGCCATCAGAAATACTAATGCGAAGCAAAATATAAAGTTTAAGAACGCTAACATCAGAAAATGATAATACTAAAGTGATTTTAAACACAAAATTAAGAGACCAATTATGGTATTTACATTTACAAAAACCTCATTAATACATTCATATATATGATTAAAAAACGAGACAGAAATATATAGATTGTATTAGATAATTAATTACTTTAATTAAAAAAAATGAAGTTTTTAGATGGAATTATAAAAAGAAAAAAAAAACCAATAAGATTACACTGGATCTTAAACTTTAGGGTAAATTATAATGAACTCTCATGAGGTTTAGCACAATTATGAATACTTCCTTGTTGATTGAGAAATTACCAGTACCGTCCTGATATTTGATAAAATTATGCAATCCTTGGATGTAAGGCATGGAATCGTCAATTTTGCTTTTGCTGTTTTTTTATTCTTTTTTAAAAAAAATTGAAAAAAAAAATTGACGAGATTGGATGGAAAATTTTAAAAAAATGTAAAAAAAATCCATTAAGTCCATAAAAATTTCAGATTTTTTTTAAAAATAAGAAATTATAATTTATACACAATGACATTTTAGTCAATTCACCACAAAAATGACGAAAACCTGACAGAGACTAACGGATTCGGCTAATTATTGCGTGGCCATTAAAATCAGAGTGTATTGATAATTTTTCAAACAATGATGGAGTATTTGTAATTGTGCCTAACTTAGGTAAGCTCGTTGTAATTTATTCTAATTTTAATATAAAAAAAATACCACATATTTAAATAATAAGAAAAAAGAAACTATAGACACGAAGACTCCATAAAATATGGTGGACTTGACCATATTAACTTAGTCCTTTGTAGTAGTCAACTGTCAATGTTGTCTTAGCAGCCATAGCACAAATATATATATATATATATATATATATATATATATATTTAAATAAATTCATTGGTTGCATATTAATTAATTATAAAATTAGGACATATAATTAGACCATTAATTTGTCTATCCACAACTGTTATATATTTTCAAATATAAATTAGTAAAATTCGTTTCCAGTCAAAATATTGGAACTTGAATTAATTCAAATAGAGTGTGAATTATGAGGTAAACTGGTAAAGTTCTTCGGCCTTAATTTATAGGCTAAATTGCATTTTCTGTCCCGTATATTAGGAGGGATGGCAAAACAAGGACACTATATAAAGGGGTGGCAAATACTACCCTGCAATTTAATTTTTTTTTGGCAATTACAAGACTCCGGCCACCGGAATTACAAAAAGTGGCCGGAAATTGATGACATGGACTAACCTAGGGTTTTTTTGGGGCTTCTGCTGACATCGCATTTTAATTAAAATTCGGATGCCAACTAAGCAAATGACTTGGGAAAAAATGATATAAAATAAATTTTGAATTTATATTATTTATCAAAATGAATAAAATAAACAATAAAAAAATAAAATACATAAAATTGTAAAAAATAAATTAGTATTTTATACATAATTATATATTATTATAAAAAACAAATCTAGAATAAAAAAAATTCAACCCCCCTCCCCCACCCCCGGCATTCTCCCCCCCAATCCGCCCCCTCGCCACCGCCGCCCAAAAAGGGGCGACAGCGAGGTCGACCAGCAACTGGGCGATGACGGTCGCCCAGCTACACTCTGATGGCTACGCCGTTTGCCCCTCTCTGCGCGGGGCGGGTGTCGCCGCCCTTCTATGGGGGGACGGGAAGGGGATCGGGGTTGCGGAAGGGATGGATTTATGGGTGGGCGGCGGCGGAGGGGATGGGTTTGGGGGTGGGCGGAGGAGGGGAGAGGATGGGTTTTTTTTATTATATAATATTTTTTTATAATTTATAATTATATACATAATATAAATTAAATATTCATTATATATAATTTATTTGTCAAAGTCATTTGTTTAGGTTGCATTTTTTTAAAGAAGAAATCCATGTCATCGTCTTAGGTGTAATTTTTTTTTATTAGTAAATCCATGTCAGCGAAATCCCCAAAATAAAACCCTAATTGTAGTCCACATAGGCAGATTTCGGCCACTTTTAAAAATTTGGTGGCCGGAGTCCTTCAATTGCCAAAAAAACATTTATTCTAGAGTATTATTTGCCACCCCTTTATATAGGGTCCTTGTTTTGCCACCCCCCTAATATACGGGGTAGAAAATACAATTAAACCTAATTTATATATACACATGTTTTTATATGAAATATATATAAAAAATATAAATTATCGACATGTGTGATATATATATTTTAGATGAAAAAAATTCAAAAATTGGAGGATAATATATGGGACTTAATGCATGATGTCTTAACGCATAGAATTTGATTTTGATTCTTGTAAGGTTTTTTAAGAATGTTGAAAATTTTATGTGGTAGTTAATTTACACTTGAAATTACTAATTATAATAAAAAAAAATTTCAAAAAAAGAAAAAAATTGTGTTAGGGCACTCCATGCTTGGCTTGAAACTTATATTAATTTTCAAGCTGAATCTTAATTTCATGTAAAAAAATCGAATAAGTTCAAGTACTGTCTAAAAAGATCCCGTATACAACGATGTCTTAACTTAGTGGTTAAAGTTGAGATTTTATGAACAAATTTGAGATTATGAATTCGAGTATTATTAAACATGTAGTACTTGTTTGGCTTAAATATATTTTTGATCATGTAATTTTGGCACTTTGACATTTTTATCCTTTCTCTTTTTAGGATTATAAAAAGAGTCTTGTAACTTTTTCACATTTCGCAATTTGGTCCTTTCGGTGCCGAATTTCGCAAAAGTCATTGGAATAATCATGTGAACCACACATGGTTCATTTCAATTGGGATTTTGTTCTCATTGGTTCACTTTTGCCAACATGGATGAAAAATAAAAATAAAAAATGGTGCGGCACATGATTTATTCCGACAATTTTTGCAAAATTCAGCACCTGAAGACCAAACTTGCGAAATGTCAAAAAATTATAGAACTTGTTGAGAAATTAATGCTATAGAACATAAGAATAAATGACACAATGATTTAACGAGGTTTGACAATGTGCCTACGTCCTCGGAAGCGGTGACCGTTGTGTATTTTTATTTATGAGAATCTCGCTAGGTTACAAATACAATATATATATAAGTAACCCTACGGTACTTTTTTGCAAAATCGCTCCGCTCCGTTTGCTCGATGCGTTGCGCTCCTCTCGCTCACTCCGCTCTGCTCCAACATCTGTCCTTTTTCCAGTATATGAGCCATACCTAACACAACTCTTTGCATCACCTACAAAGATAAATGATAAAAATATCGAAATCGCAAGGGACACATAATTTATTCCAATAACTTTTGCAAAATCCAGCACCGAAAGTACCAAAATTACAAAATGTCAAAAAGTTACAGGACTATTTTGCAATCTTAAAAAGATAAAAAATAAAAATACCAAAGTGTCAAAATTACAGGTCCAAAAATATATTTAAACCTATTTATTTCACATTATGTGAGTTACTTATAATTTATTTTATTATTACTAATTATATCAATGTATTAATCGAATCGATGTATTGCTCAATTTATTAAAATAACTCGTATAATATCAAATCAAAATATGATCCATAGCAGCCTCAAGAACTAAATGTATATTATAATAAAGATAAACACATGCAAGTTGCAAACCTTTGCAAACATACCTAACACATCTTTTCTTAAGAGATTCTTCTATCCATCCCTCACCACATACTCCACAACTAATTTGCATATATATACCAACACATTCATACCTATTTCAAATATCAACTCAGACAAAAACTTCCCCTCCAAAAACCTCCACCACTTCAAAAACATGTCTGATCTCAGACAAAGATCATCATCCATCTCAAACATACCTCCTCCGACCGACAACAACCTCAACCCACCACCGCCGCCACGGCCGTCACAAAGCATGCTCTCTCAAGCCCTAGAGAGCTCGGCCCACCTCGCCAACCTCCTCCCGACCGGCACCCTGTTGGCGTTCCAACTCCTAACGCCTGTCTTCACCAACAACGGCACCTGCGACATGGTCACACGACACATGACGTTGGGGCTGCTGTTCCTATTGGCTCTTTCGTGCTTCCTGGCGTCGTTCACTGACAGCATCAGGGCCTCGGACGGCCAAGTTTATTACGGTTTCGCTACGTCTGGAGGGATGTGGCTGTTTGATGCGTCGGGGCCGCCGCCGGAGCTGAGCAAGTACCGGTTGCGTTTGGTCGATTTCGTTCATGCAGTGCTGTCCGTGCTTGTGTTTGTTGCGGTGACTTTGAGGGACAAGAATGTCGTGAGCTGCTTGTATCCTAGTCCGGGGCATGAGGCTCAGGAGGTTTTGGATATTGTTCCGATGGGAATTGGGCTGATTTCGAGTTTGTTGTTTGTGATTTTTCCGACGAAACGACATGGTATTGGGTACCCTATTACACGGGACCGATGATGTCTTTTGGTTCTTGATTGATGTGGTGTTTGATTAATTGTGGGTTTTTAATTTGATGTATGTTGAGACATTTCTCTCGGTTATGTTTAATGTATCCCTATTTTGATTAGTAAATGATAATTCTTTTTAATAGTTTGAATTTCTTGGTTATGTGGTCGTTTGATATGGTATTCGAGTGAATCGAGTAAGAGGTTGTGGATTTGAATATTTTTGTCGTGGGGAGAATGACAAGACATTGATATTGAATGATTCGTCCTTTTGATTGTTTAAAAGTTAAGGTAGGGAATGTTTGGCTAAACTTATTTAAAATATATATCTTATAAGATCATATGTCTTATAAGATGTTTTTAAAATTTAAGGTTAAATACAGTTATCACTCCTAAAGTATCCACCCTACATCAATTACCACTTAAAGTATTAAAACCTTCAAAAAATCCCTTGGCCTTCTAAATCCTTTCATTTTTAAGTTCAACATGTCCATTTTAGCTTTACTAAAAATTGCTTTTTTAAAAAAAAATAAAAAGAATTTTTAAAATACCAAAACCATTTTTTTTTAAAACTTTATCTAATTCTAGTTTCACTTGTTCATCGAACTCTTTTTATTTTCGTAATCCTAAAGTACTTGGAGCTCATTTTAGTTTAGTTTCCCTTGTTTGTCAAACCAAATTAAAAATGAATTTATATATACATATACATATATATATATTTACTTAAATAAATATACAATTAATAAAACCAAAAGAGGATGAGCTAATAAGAAAATATACAATTAATATATATATTTATATATATATATATATGATAATTATATAAATATAAAAATTATATAAATGTATAAATTTATTTTTAATTTGGTTTAACAAATAAGTGAAACTAAAATAAAATGAGCTCCAAATACTTTAGAATTATAAAAATAAAAAGAGCTCGATGAACAAGTAAAGATAAAATTAGATAAAACTTAAAAAAAGAGTGGTTTTGGTATTTTAAAAATCCCTTTAATATTTTTTTTTTCATAAATCAATTTTTAGTAAGGGTAAAATGGACTTTTTGAACTTCAAAATTAAAGGTGTAAGGTGGGGGGGGGGGGGGGGGGGTTGAAAGTTTTAATACTTTAGGGGGTAATTGATGTAGGGTGAATACTTCAGGGGTGGTAACTGTATTTAACCGTAAACTTTATAAGATGTTAGATTTTATTTTTAAAATATGTATTACTATATATTATACTAATATCGTAGCAAAAATAAGGACTTTGCATGTAATAAACAATGAATATTTTAACTATAAGATTTGAATATTATAAAATTAGGATAGTTTTACCATGTTAGGAGAAATTAAGAAGTTAGAAAAACGAAAAAGGGTTTCAAAAAGTCGGATATTATTTTGATTTTTATAGTACTTCGAGCTTTAATAAAAATGAAGAATTGACTTCATTAATGCTGTCATTTAATCATAAATGAAAAGGAAATATAAAAAATTAGGTAAATTAATTAAAAAAAAGTATTCGGAAAGAATAAAAGAAAAAAGTGATATCTTGAATTTTAACGGAAAACAAAAACATATATAATTATTTCCTTTTAAAAAAAAAAAAAAAAAAGGATTGTAGATATGAAGAGTGCAAAAAAGATGGTGACTTGAATATATGTAGCCTCCTTTTGTAGCAGGCACGAAACGATATAGAGTTTGAGAATTAAGAGCTTGTTTGGCTAAGCTTATTTGAAACATTTTATAATTTCTTATATTTTAGGGTAAATTATAGCTATATATTTTTATGAGATTTGGCATAATTATAAATATTTCATCATTGTTTGAAAAATTATAAATATCTCTTGAGGTTTGTAATTATCTAACAAGTAATCCATTTTCATCCATTTTATGGGTGAACTAACCAAAATGTCCTTATCAAACTGAATTATTCTTGAATTTTTTTAATTTTTTTGGACTACAATGCGCTGGGAGAAGTTTCTTAAGTTTTTTACATAAAGAAGTAATAATGCAATTTGCCTCAATTGATTTTTTACAATTTAACTCAAAGTTCAAGGGCAAAATGGTCAATTTCAGGCCTTTGGTTAAAAATTACAAACCTCAAGGGGTATTTATAATTTTTCAAACAACGAGGGGGTATTTGTAATTATGCTAAACCTCAGGGGAGGTGGTTGTTATAATAGATAATTTTACTTTGGGAGGTTGGGGGGGAACGTCAATTATATGAAGGGTAAGAGTGAAATGCTAACAAAATTATAAGTGTGTTTTTGTTTATTGAATATCAAAATTAAAGAGCTTATAAAATGTTTTAAAAAAAGCTGGACAAAGTTAACTTTTTTAAAAAAACTTATAAGATTCAAAACATTTTATTTTATAATCTTATAAATTCTTCCAAAAAAGAATTTCCTAACAATTTTTAAAAATTTATAAACTCTAAAACATTTTATAAGATGTTTTGAAAATTTTATAAATAAACACCCGTGAATTCAGATAAGGACAAACATTCAATAATGTCCCAATCATCAAGCAAGTTAAGGGGCCCGAGACGACAGATATACAACGAATTAACTAATTGCAAGAAGTTGACAAATATTTTACATATGTTTGATTATAATATTGTTGCCTTAGCAGAAATATATTATTTATGTATTTGGACAACTCAAGCCAATATATGTCCAAACTAAGTTTGAATTTCGTGTAACACATGAAACAAGCAATCATAGGCAGCCAGACATGAATCGTTTTCAAAATTTTGATCCAGCAAGCAAACATGTTCATACCGTAAGCATCTTTTTTTTGACAAAGTCTTTCACTCGACAATTATATTTGTATATACCAAACATCCATGCCTATTTCAAATGATCATAGACACAAAAAACTTCCCAAAACATGTCTGATCTTAGACAAAGATCATCTGTCGCTCCTCCGGTCGACAACAATGTCGACTCATTACCGCCACCACGGCCGCCACGGCCTTCACAAAGCGCTCTCTCTCAAGCCTTAGAGAGCTCGGCCCACCTAGCCAACCTCCTCCCGACCGGCACCCTACTGGCGTTCCAACTCCTAACGCCCGTCTTCACCAACAACGGTGCGTGCGACATGGCCACGCGCCCCATGACGTTGGTTTTGTTGTTCGTATTAGCTATTTCTTGCTTCCTAGCGTCGTTCACGGACAGCATCAAGGCGGCCGACGGCCAAGTCTATTACGGCTTGGCTACGTTTAAAGGGATGTGGCTGTTTGATTACTTGAATGCAGAGGCCTCAGGGCTGCCGGCAGAGCTGAGCAAGTACCGGCTGGGTTTCATTGACTTCGTCCATGCAGTGCTGTCCGTGCTTGTGTTTGGTGCTGTGGCTTTGAGGGACAAGAATGTCGTGAGCTGCTTGTATCCGAGCCCCGGGCATGAGGTACAGGAAGTGTTGGATATTGTTCCTATCGGAATTGGGCTTATTTCGAGTTTGATGTTTGTGATCTTTCCGACGAAAAGACATGGAATCGGGTACCCTGTTACACGGGATCGATGATCTTTTCATTCTTGATGGGGTGATTTGATGTATGTTGAATTATTTTACTTTCTTGTCCGAATTATGATCGATGTTGTGTGCGTGTTTGATTAGTTGGTTGTATTGAGTGTTGTACACTTGGAAGTTGAAATGCATCATAATTAAGGTATTTGGGTTGTAGCGTGACTGCATCAAATTCTACTGAGTAACTTGAAAGAAGAAGCAACGGTTGATGTCATCGATACAATATTAACTAAATACCTAAGTACAAGATTCCCAGATGATTAGATAAGGCCCTTAATAATATTGGAGTAAAAACGACCAAGACATAAACAGTTAGAATTAGGGTAAATAAACACCTTAAACACACATTATAATCTCTTTTAGATTTACGGTAAATTTCAACCACATTCTCTGAATTTTGACATAATTACAAATACATTCTCGTTGTTTGAGAAATTACAAATACTCTTTAACTTTAACGTCCGTCTAACAACGAGCTCATTTCGTTATGTTTCCATCTATTTTCTGTAGTGAACTGACTAAAATATCATTTTGGATTGTAAGTTATAATTTTATAGAATTTTCTAAAAATATTTTTACGGACTAGTATTCTCTATGGATTATTTATTTTACCGACTGTCAAATTGTTGTATGCTTTTTCAAATATTTTTTTTGAAAAAATAAACAATTCAACACGTGTAAAGTAGTATTTTTCACATCTCCGTCTAGGGACTACATAATTATATTTCATTTGAGATGGGTATTTGTAATTATGCTAAACCTCAGGGGAGGTAGCTGTAACTTACCCTTAGTTTTAAGGTATATTACAACGAGTTTCCCCAATGTTTGGTATCATAATTTCTAATACTCTTCGTTGTTTGAACAATTACAAATATCCTTGATACTTGATGAAGTTATATAACCATTATATGGAGATTTGAAATTGTCAACTTTGCTCTTGTTGTTATTTTTTCTTTTTTCACAAATATATATATATATATATATATATCAGACAAGGTCAATGGCAAAAATTGAAATGTTATAAAAAAATTATTAACGTAGTCCAAAAAAATTAGAAAATTTTAATAAATAAGTAAAATTATAATTCATAATCCACTTTTTAGTTAGCTTACCATAAAAATTGGTTGAAAACCTAACTAAGACTAACAGATTGGGTTTGTTGTAAAATCAAGGGGATATTAAGAGAGTTTGTTGTAATTTATCCTTAGAATTATGTATAAATTTTGATTATATATATACTAGCGTACAACCCGTGCTATGCACGATTATATAATTTTTTATAATATATAATTGCTTAATAAAAGAATCTTTTTCATAAAATATAATTTTTCATTTTTAATAGTTACAATAAAGTAGTTTTGAATTTTTACTCTATTTTATATGTTCCCACACATACAATATATTTTTACTAACCAAAATGTGTATTTTATGATGATTATTTCAAATAGCTATGACATTCTACTGCATATGCACTGTTTTTTTTTTTTTTTTTTTTTCAAATATCCAACTCTAAGAAAAATATAAAAAATAAAGACATCAATTAGAGTTGGATATTTTAGTTTCATCAGTTAGCTATAGTATATGAGTGTAAAGACAAATAAATATTGAAATTTAACATACATAAGCATATGAATAAGGAAAGAATTTATTAACTGCATAGATAACTTCAAAGATTATAGAATAAAATAAAATAAAATAAAATTATGAAAAGTGTAAGACGTCACTTCATACACAGAAAAGCAATGAAAAGATGTATACAGAGTGTTAAGTTTGAGACAGTTTAATGGAGAACAAAAAATTGATAATATTGACCTATCTAATAAATGAAGAGATGCAAAGTATACTTTGTTCTATTTAAATATAAATATGATGGAGACCACTATCTATAGGTAATAAAAAGTTTTGGTTTGGATACACACAAATAATTTATTTTTTAAGATTTTGATTTGGTTTGAATATTTTAAGTATTAATAAATAAAAATTACTCATAAAAATAAACTTAGTTAAGATAAATACATCTTGAATTAATATCAAATAAAACTTAATCTTAACGTACAAAATTATTTAAGATAAATACAAATTAAATTAGTATTTTAACCTTGGAGATGAATTCTCATATAAATACAAATAAGTATCTAATCTATATATATATAGCAAAACGATAGTTGACCAAAATTAACTTAATTGTGACCAAATGCTAAATTCTAGTAATTTTGAATTTTTAATTATCAACAAAAATCTTATTGGATAGAAACACCATGAATTTTAAGTATCTATATATATATATATATATATATATCAAAACGAAGTTTGACCACAATTAAGCCAATTTTGACTCAATTCTCAATTCTTAGAATTTTGAGTTTTTTAATTAGTAAGAAAAATTTTAATTGGTCCTAAATATTATCCAATTATCTACATGAAATATGTACTTTGTATTTATCCAAAATCTTATCTCCAGGATTATAATTGATCATTTTAATTGTAAAAAAAATTATATTGGTTAGAAATATTATTATTCATTTTAAATATCTTAAATATTTATTTTGTATTTATCTGAAATCTTATTTTCAATATTATAATTGAATTTTTAAATTTTCAAGAAAACACTGGTTAGAAACATCACCTATTTTAAATATAGTAGATATTTATTTTGTATTTATCTGAAATTTTATCTCCAAGATTATAATTAAATTTTTTAATTGACAAGAAAATTTTTTATTTGAATTATCATCTATTTTAAATATATTAAATATTTATTTGTAATTATCCGAGAATTTATCTCCAAGATTAAAATACTAATTTCATTTGTATTTATGACAAAATATATTGATAGAAATTTAAGCAAGTGTTTATTTGCTATAATTATTATTTATTTAATATCTATTGGTAAGATGACAATTATATAATAGGATGATGGAAAAAGTTGATGAAAAACATCAAGTGGGTATAAAAGGATATTAATGGTAAAATGCGCTACCAATTGAAAAATTTATAATTTCTTAAGTAATAAAGTGATATTAATAACATAACCAGGGTATCAAAATGAATTTTACCCGTTTAAAAATTGATAGACTATCTTCTAAGCGTTCTTAATTCGATTCCTCCTACCACCAAAATCCAATCTTATGTTATAAAAGACGTTTTGACATATTCACCCGTACGAATATCTTTTTTAATCTAGTGAATAATTTTATTAATATTGATCTATCAAAATAACATAAAATATATTATGAGCTTCATATGTTTGCATGCATTAGAGTAAAAAAGGATGATCATACTTGACAAATATGTGAATTTTTTTATTTTAATTTTTTCTTATAATTATTTTTAGAAAGTAAAAAGGTTTCTTAATGTACGTACACTATAATATTTTTTTGTGTTTAGTTCAAATCAATTATTTTAAAAACTACAGTTATAATTTTCAAATATTTCATTACACTGAGTTATTTCAATTTTTTTAGTTCTTCTTCATAATTATTTTGTCTTTTGTTTTGTCTTTTACATATATTTTGTAGATAGTATTTTTTTCATTAATGTACGTAAAAGACAACTTGATATAGTGGTGCTGGCTTCTTTGCCTGATGCATTACCAAATAATTTTTCTATCTTTTTTCATTTTTGCTGCCCAATTTCAAGTCTCTTATGTATTTTTCTATGTATTTAGGTTAATCTTATTTTGATGTTTTGTTTTTTGAATCTACCATGAAGTGTTCCTCTTTACGTCTTAAAAGTTTTATGATTTTATAATATTTGTATTTGTTATTATTACTGACAAGTATTTAATTGAACTTTTTTTAATTTTATTTTTCAAACATCTTTTAGCTTTTATATTCCATTAATTGCTTTTGTTTGTTATATCGATGAATGATTTTTTATTTAAATACTTACCTGTAGCTACAATAATTCCTTCATATTATTTCAATTAAATAGTCATGGTTTCTCTACTTAATCACTATTGAATATATAATTTTATCTAATAATGATTCATAAACATCTACTTTTTCCTCGCAATTACAATTAGAAAAAATGAATTGAAATCTTGCATTTGTTGCCTTCTTTTCGGGCGTGGAATTTGGACCTAAATTTTGCTTAAATTAGTTTGTATGTTGTTATTTGTATTAAAGTTCTTCAATTTTTAAGTTATCTAGCAATATTTTGTTCATCAAATTTCACGTTTATTTATTTAAAACTCTTATTGAATGATATGTATAGATTAAGAACTTTTGTGATATTTCCACCATCAATTTTCTTCACCCATTTTAGTATTCAACAATGTTTATAATAACTCCTATTAATTGTCCATTTCAATGTATCTCTTATTTTCTTATCATAAACTATATATATCTACATATACATATATAAATTTATATTGTCACTGAATTATTAATTCATAATTTCAAAATTCTATTAATTATGCTTTATACATTTTTATTGATTTTTCTCTCCAACTTGAATTTGATTTCATTAGGAGATATTTTTTATTTGGATATGTCTACCTTTATTTAATGACAAAAGAGAGTTTATTTGTTCGTCTTCATTTCATTGTTTTGTGCTTAGAAGTGTTCAATTTCATTTTGCTTTTATTTTTTGCCATTAGTTTTGCCGTCTTTGTTCCTATATGCTTTATTATTTAAACATATTTACCTGAAAAAAGCTCAGTACTTCTTAATGTATTATTTTAGTAGAAATTTTTTTAATTATATCATATAATAGATATGATAGTATATATCTTTTATATAATGTATTTAAATATTAATGTTTTTATTTTACTAAAACTATATTAATTGAATATGAAAATATATATTGTATTTGAAAATTATATGATTATACTCTATGATTATTTTCAAAATGTTCAATTTATAAACTTAGTGACGAATTCAATATTGAGTTTGTATAAAAAAAAAAAAAGTTGTACTACAACTACTACGTATAGTAAAATAATCATTAAAATATGACACAACTTTATATAACTCAAAATATTTAAATATATAGAGTTTTATAAGTTTTCGTACGTAGCACGGGGTTCATGCTAGTATATTTAAAATAGAATAGATATGATAGTATATATCTTTTATATAATGTATTTAAATAATAATGTTTTTATTTTACTAAAACTATATTAATTGAATATGAAAATATATATTGTATTTGAAAATTATATGATTATACTCTATGATTATTTTCAAAATGTTCAATTTATAAACTTAGTGACGAATTCAATATTGAGTTTGTATAAAAAAAAAAAAGTTGTACTACAACTACTGCGTATAGTAAAATAATCATTAAAATATGACACAACTTTATATAATTCAAAATGTTTAAATATATAGAGTTTTATAAGTTTTCGTACGTAGCACGGGGTTCATGCTAGTATATTTAAAGTAGATGATAATTCAAATAAATAAGATTTTTTCTTGTCAATTAAAAAATTCAATTATTATCTTGGAGATTAAATTTTAGATAAATACAAAATAAATATCTACTTATTTACAATATGTGATGTTTCTAACAGGTGCTTTCTTGAAAATTTAAAAATTCAATTATAATATTAAAAATAAGATTTCAGATAAATATAAAATAAATATTTAATATTTAAAATAAATAATATTTCTAACCAATAAGATTTTTTTTACAGTTAAAAATATCAATTATAATCCTAGAGATAAGATTTTGGATAAATACAGATCGTAAATATTTAATATAGATAATTGGATAATATTTTTGACCAATGAAAATTTTTCTTAGTAATTAAAAAATTAAAAATTCTAAGAATTAAGAATTGAATCACAATTGATATAATTGTGGTCAATTCATTTTAATCATATACTTATTATTCACTAAACTTATATCAATCTCTTGATATATCTCATTCAATAAATTCTTAATTTAATTAATCAGGTAAAATCATAATTTTTACAATTTATATATTTCATCTATATTTCTATAATATTTTTTTATTGGTTCATTATTACTGATAAAGTCAGTTATTAATTTTATTCAAATTATTATGTTTTTATTTTCTTAATTTTGTTTAGATTTTATTTTTAATGTTTAATTGTTATTCAGGTTTGAAAAATTATAGACCACTGTTGTTTAAAATTTATATTATACATTTTTCCATCTTCTCCCATATAACATCATTAGTGAAATAATTTTCTTTTACAATTAAAAATATCAATTATAATCCTAGAGATAAGATTTTGGATGAATACAAAGTAAATATTTAATATAGATAATTGGATAATATTTCTGACCAATGAAAATTTTTCTTAGTAATTAAAAAATTCAAAATTCTAAGAAATAAGAATTGAGTCAAAATTGACTTAATTGTGGTCAAACTTCGTTTTACTATATATATATATATATATACTCGCGTAGACCCCGTGCTATTGTTTAAGTGTATTGTTAATTGAAATAAAAATAATATATTAGTATTTGTGTTGTATATAATTATAATCGTCATTGTCAATATAACAAATATTCTATAAAGTTTCATTTTTTTTATTTAATTTGAGTACAATACTGTATTGATAATCTATACTATCATAAAGAGAAGGGGTTTTATAGACACAAAGTGGAAGTTTTTATACCACTACACCAAATTATTGTAATACCAAAAATGCCCTTCAACTTCCCAACTCTATTCAATTAAGTTCCTTTGAAAAATTAATTCCGTGCAATTAATTACATGTACTCAAAAATTTAATTTACTCCCATTTTGTTTAAGTGTATTGTTAATTAAAAAAAATAACATATTAGTATTTGTGTTGTATATAATTATAATCGTCATTGTCAATATAACAAATATTCTATAAAGTTTCACTTTTTTATTTAATTTGAGTATAATATTGTATTGATAATTAATATAATAGTTCATCTTCCATCAAAAATCGTATTTAAATACATAAATCTAAAATGATCTTCCATATTAAAGAAATAAAATATAAAACAAAATAAAACTTACTTTTAATGGGTTATAAGAAAGATAAATAAAATGGTCAAAGTAAGAAGAAAAGATGGAAGATAAAAAGAAAAAATAATTTAAAATAATTTCAAAATCCCAATATTATTTCATCATTTTGAACGCAAAAGTAAGGAGTAAATTAATTATCATGAATGACAAAATAATATAACAACAAATAAACATAAATGACTAAATTCAATTAAATAAGAAATATAGTAACATTATCACCGGCCCTGATAATAAAAACACTTTCATCGGCTCAAAAAAATTCTAAAAGATGAAAGATTAATCTTAAAACAAAAGAATGAGTTGAACAAAAATAAATCAACAGTTAAAACAATAAATATTTATTATACATTTTTCTAAAAGCCTGAATACATTAATAAAAAAAGTTAGCAAGAGGAAAAAAAACTATAATAATAAAAAACAAAATATGCCAAAATTTAAAATACAAAATAAATTCAAATGTATAAGTAGGTAATTATAACTACTAAGTTTTAATAAAAAAAAATAACCAATGAGCCATGTTAATATGCTATAACATTCAAGCAATTTGCAAACCATACTACTCCTGCTATAACATTCAAGCAATTTGCAAACCATACTACTCCCTATTCAATCTTTTGGACTTTTGAAAGCAATATAGCACTGTAAAGTATAAACGGTGGAAGTATGTCTCATAATGACTTTTGAAGGATAAAATATAAAACTTTATCTCCATAAAAACTCAAGTAATTAAGTATTCTATAGTTCATGTTTTGCATGAAGTGAATTAAAAAGTTCAAATGTAATAACTTACCAATATGTAGATTATTCTTTTTTTTCTTTTTCTTTTTTTAAGTGAATCACAACATAAGATTTTCTCTCATTTATCAAAAGAATGAGCTAAATTCAAGTTAAAACTATGAAATTACTACTTTCCCCTTGCAATATGTTGTTATACTTCGAAAAGATATTAAATTGTTCTTAAATTCAGAAAGTTCATTCATCAAATTTTCATTTTCAATTATTAATTCTTGCATTATTTTAGGACAATAAAAAAAACATTAGTATTTTGTATTTATAAATTCTTTTATATTAACACCAAATTAATCTATTGCTTCTCGTAGAAAAACAAAATCAAGCAATTACCATAGAAATCTGAAAATTTAACAACATAAGAGGAATACATATTAAACTTATTATTTAATAAAGAAAACACAAGAAAAATGGAAGAGAATATTTTTTCAAAATGTACCTATAAACACTAAATAAATTTGTCCCTCCTTGTTAAGAAAATGAAATTTGAAAAAGAACAACACAATTAAACTGAGAATAAAATTTTAAAAGATGATATATATACATATAAAATTGGTGCATAAAATAAACAAAGGATATATATTTCAACAGAAATAAAGACTAAATGGCAGATTAAATAGAATCATAAAAATAAATATTAAACAAAATATAATACCCATTAAGGCTAAATAATATGTTCAGTCTTGTCGAACAACAAAAATTTAAAAAAATGAATTTTGAAAAAGAACAATGAAAGTAAACTATAAAACAAAATGAATGGATGAAATCCTAATATATAGAAACAAAAAACTTGTGTATAAAAATAGCAAAGAGTATATATTTAACAGAAATAAAAACCGAATGATAAATTAAGTAAAATAATACAAATAAATATTTAAAATCAATATTTACCATTAACACCAAATAAAGCAATCACCATATATAGAAATATGAAAATTAACACCATAAGAAGAATAAATATTAAAGTTATTATTTAATAAAGAAAACATAAAAAAATGGTATAGATTATTATTTTAATATTTCAAGTATCATGAAAACTAAGATATAAAAAGTAAAACGACATCGTGATAAAGAGTAAAACATTAGTTTAGCCACATGAGATGAGTGTAAACGATAAATAAATATTAAAATTTAATAGACATAAGTATATGAGTAATTAATGGATGAAGATTAACATAATTGAAAGATCATAGAGGAAAACAAATAAATTAATACCATATAAAAGTGTAAGATGTCACTGTAGCCATAGAAAAAACAATGAGAAGAATTAAGTATACGGAGTGTTAAATTTTAAAATCATTTAACGGAGATAGAAAATTCGTAGAATTGAGTCTATCTAATGAATGAGAGATGCAGAGTATTTAAATACAAATGTGACAGAGTCCATGATCATAAGGTAATGATTTAAGATAAATATGAATTAAAATAGTATCATAATTTTGGAGATATGATTTGAACAAATATAAAATAATATCTAATATATTAAAAGATAATGTTTCCAACCAATTAGATTTTTTCTTGATAATTAGAAATTCAATTATAATCTTGGATATAAAATTTTGGATAAATATAAAATAAATATTTAATATATTAAAGTAGATGATGTTTCTAACCAATAAGATTTTTTCTTGACAATTAATTTTTTTTATAATCTTGTAGATAAGATTCTAGATAAATACAAAATAAATAATAAATATATTAAAACTAAATAATGTTTCTAACCAATGAGATTTTTTTTGGAGAATTAAAAAATTCAAAAACACCAGAAAAAAATATTTGGTCAAAATTGAACTAATTTGGTCAAACTTCATTTTGCTATATATATGTATTAGCCTCTCCAATTATGTGACAATATAAGTTCAAAATAGCAAAGTCCAATATATATATATATATATATATATATATATAAATACAAAAGTTAATTACTAATATCTATCTTGACCCTACTTACTAATATAAAAACATAGACGATGAATATTACCTTCCCTATTTGTGGATTTTGAATATACAAATAAGTCAGTTTTATCCTAACTAAAAAAATTACAAGCAATTTATTTGTAAATTAATTGAGAAATCTCAAAAGGATTATTGCATGCAACTGAATATAAATATCAGTGTAGGCTCTTCGTATATTGGATAAACTTTAAGAGAGA
This sequence comes from Sesamum alatum, assembly GCA_034509735.1. Classification (NCBI taxonomy): domain Eukaryota; kingdom Viridiplantae; phylum Streptophyta; class Magnoliopsida; order Lamiales; family Pedaliaceae; genus Sesamum; species Sesamum alatum. The sequence goes on along the minus strand of JACGWO010000001.1, from coordinate 17,939,254 downwards.
TCTGTGTAATATTTGACAAACAAGTTTTTCAAAATATTTTTTTGACCTATTTCCATACAATCTCTACTTTCCTAATATATTATGGTCATCTTATTATCTTTATAATTGTTGATTTAATTCATAGGATAAAAAAAATTATTGCATTAATTAGCAAATCTGCTTTATGATTACATCCCATATATATAATTAGTAAAGCATATATAATTATTGTATATATATGCAAAAAATAAAACATCCAATTTAAAAAATATTATTGGGAGAAAATTAAACTGCAAATGGCAAACCTCTTCCATCATTTTCTGGCTGCTATCTTTTGCTTTGCTCTCATCTCAGGTATAAATTATTATGCTTTTTTTTATACAATAATTAGATATAAAAATATATTAAATCTTTATTTGTTCTTATGGTTAATATTATCTTTGCTTCCAATTATATACTCAAAATAAATTTAATCAATATATTTGTTCCTTCGAATTCGAATTATATTTAGGCAAATATCAAATATTAAACATCGATTTTTCATATACATATCATAAAGAAAAAATGAGATAATTATATTTACACCTCCTAATCTATGGTTTATTTTCATAATTCACTCTTACTTTTTGCATAATTACAGAAATCATCCTTAGTAGCAAAAATAAAACAGAAGTGGTTTGTCTAATAATGTTGGCGTTATTGGAGGTGTATGTGAAATTTTTCTAAAAGTAGGGTGTTTTGTGTAAATGATGTTGACGTGTAATTATCCAAAAGACAAGGGTGCAGATGTATCTAATTATCACAGAACAAATTTATACTCGCACTTCATAGTTCTTTTACTGTAATTTTTCTGAATCGAAAAAAAAAAAAAAACACGGCCCGTTTTTTTTCCCAACACGTTTGTCATTTATCGCGTCGAAAAATTTTATAATTTTTGAAAATAATATTTAGAAATTTGCAGGTTGTTTGGGGAAAAGTTGCCAATTGGACATAGGAGATACATGCAGTTTGGAGAATCCATCAGTGTGTGATGGGATATGCAGAAACTACATGGGAGATGTGTTTGAGAAGTCAGAGTGTCTGAATGCACCCCCTCACAAAGATTACTACCATTGCAGGTGCTTTTACAAGTGTAATGCTTGAACCCTTTTGCATAATTGCACCTAATGTGAATATATTATCTACAAAACTTTGTATTTCATAATTAAGGCTTCTTTGTGGCCTCTTGTTGCAATAATACATTGCTGCAGTTATTAGCTGTTGTTTTTTTATTTTATTTTAGGTGTACGGTGGAAAAAGACTGAAAATACTCCTAAAAAGGCAAAAGAAACATGTTAACATAAAGGGTAAATTACAACCACCTCTCATGAGGTTTGGCATAATTATAAATACTTCCTTATTGTTTGAAAAATTACAAATACCCCATGAGGTTTGTAATTTTTAACTAAAGAAAATTGATCATTTTGCCCTTAATTTTTTTTTTATTAAAATTGTAGAAAAATCAGCCGAGTCAAATTGCATTATGGCTCATCTGTGTAAAATAACTTAAGAAATCCCTTCTTGTCATTATAGTCCAAAAAAATTTTGAGAAATAAATAAAAAAATATTTAATGCATAGGGGCACTTTGGTCGGTTCATCCATAAAAATGAATAAAAATGTTATTTGTTAGACGGTTACAAATGTCAAGGGGGTATTTGTAATTTTTCAAATAACGAGGAGGTATTTATAATTATGTCAAATCTCAAGAGAGGTAGTTGTAATTTACCCTGACATAAATAACAAGATATCCTCTAAATTAGGAATGGCAATCGAGTGGATTTGTTCTGTCGGGTCTGAAATCTGCTCTACTTATTTATCAAGATTTGAAACTCGTATGGCCCTGAGCAAGACCCGGAAGTCGCCCCACTCCTAGCCCGTCCCGAGTACAAATCGGGTTGGTCTAATTCAAAATTTTCAATTAAATTTTCTTTTTATTCCAATAATCAATGTATTTATTTTTTTAAAAAATATTATATTAAAAATATATAATTATTTTTAAAATACATGTATATTTTGAACAATATTTAGTCATGTTTACCTAAATGGATCCATAAAGTAAAACCTAAACTTGATAATTCGGGCCCAAACTCATCCCACTTAAAAACAATCTCGAAATACTCTATTCGGGCAAGCAATTTGCCATCCATATTCCAAACTGCGAACATAACATGTGAACATATAATAAAATTACGGGCTAAATATACTTACCATCCCTGAAGTATCAATGTCGTATTAATTACCCCTAAATATTAAAATCTTCAAAAATCTTTCTAACTTTTAATTTTTAAGTTTGAAAAATCCATTTTACCCTTATAAAAATTATTTTCTTAAAAGAAAAATTAAGAACTTCTAAAATATCAACTTTGCTCTTTGTTGAAACATTATCTAATTTTAATTTCACTTATTTATCGAGCTCTTTTGATCTATACTATTATAAAGAGAATGGGTTTTATAGACACAAAGTGAAAGTTTTTATACCACTACACCAAATTATTGTAATACCAAAAGTGCCCTTCAACTTCTTAACTTTATTCAATTAAGTTCTTTGGGAAAATTAATTCCGTGCAATTAATTACATGTACTCAAAAATTTAATTTACTCTCATTTTGTTTAAGTGTATTGTTAATTGAAATAAAAATAACATATTAGTATTTGTGTTGTATATAATTATAATCGTCATTGTCAATATAACAAATATTCTATAAAGTTTCTCTTTTTTATTTAATTTGAGTACAATACTGTATTGATAATCTATACTATCATAAAGAGAAGGGGTTTTATAGACACAAAGTAGAAGTTTTTATACCACTACACCAAATTATTGTAATACCAAAAATGCCCTTCAACTTCCCAGCGCTATTCAATTAAGTTCCTTTGAAAAATTAATTTCGTGCAATTAATTACATGTACTCAAAAATTTAATTTACTCCCATTTTGTTTAAGTGTATTGTTAATTGAAATAAAAATAATATATTAGTATTTGTGTTGTATATAATTATAATCGTCATTGTCAATATAACAAATATTCTATAAAGTTTCACTTTTTTATACAATATTGTATTGATAATTAATGCATTAGTAAATTATCAAACAGTTTTTTTACGTGAGTAGTAAAACAATGATAAATTTTAAGATGCTGGAATAAGTTATGAGATATAATAAAATAAAAATTTTATTAGAAATTATGCTCGCAAGTATTGCGTGCCACAATTTCCAATTTTTATAATCCTATAGTACTTGGCGTTCAAATTCTAGTTTTTCTTATTTGTCAAACTATATTAGAAATAAATTTATGCATATATATATATATTTATGTATTTACTTGAAAAATATATAATTAATAAAATCGAAAGGGCTGATGAACTAATAAAACAAGTATATAGTTAATATATATTTATAACATATATATATATGATAATTATATAAATATGGATGAATAAAATCGAAAGGTTGATGAACCAATAAAAAATTATATAATTAATATATATTTATAATGTATATTTATACATATGTAGTGATTACATAAATGTGATAATTATATACATGTATAAATTTATTTTTAATTTGGTTTGACAAATAAATGAAACTAAAATTACACAAAATTTGGACAAAGGGTGATTTTGATATATTAGAATTTCATCAACTTTTTTTCAAGAAAACAATTTTTGTAAGAGTAAAATGGACTTTTTAACTTAAATATCAAATGTCAGTTTTTTTTTTTTTATTTAAGATTTTAATACTTTAGGGGTAATTTATGTGGGATGGATATTTCATGGATGGTAAGTGTATTTAACTCTAAAATTACAGCAACTCCCATCATAATAATTTGAAAATAATAAAAACAATATAACAACATTGCTACATAGGGATGGCAATATGTTTGGGTTGGACCCGAACCCGCCTCCTTCTATATATATATATATATATATATATATATTATATTTATATAAAATATATTTGTACATATATAAAAATTATGTATAATTTATTTATATTTATATATAATACATAAATTTATTTTATTAAAATTAAAATAACAATATAAATAATTTATAATTTTTTTTATATCTATATAAGTAATACATATTCTAAAATTTTTAATATTTCAAAGTCTAAAACAGACACATATACTTATAAAAAAAATATTAATCTTTCAATAATATTATTATTTCATATTTATAAAGTTATGATAGTATGTTTTTTTTTAAAATATATATTTTTTAGGGATAATTAAACTCTCCTCCCTTGAAATTTGGTGTAGTTACACGTAGACCCCATGTGGTTTGGGAAATTACACCTAGTACCCTTATTTTATTGTCATCTAACAAATAGATCATTCAATTAATAAAATTGACAAAATTTGTTGACATCAGCAGAAAAATTGAATGAAAATCCATTTGCCCTTGGTTGACTTATTACAAGTTAAATAAATATATTTTTGATCAAACTACTTTATACATTTCACACACTTATGTATGTGAATTTGTTCTTATAATTAAATTAAATCATAAGAGTAAATAGTATAATATATTTAATATATTTAAAGTATTATTATATTAAATAATTTTTAATTAATAAATAAATTAGATCGGTGAAAATAAATTTAGCTTTTAAAATATATATACACTATTTTTTTTTTTATTTCGAACATATTTATGCACTATAAAACTATATATATATATATGTGCTATACTATGTAATTTAACTAAATATTTAGAAGACATATATTCTGATAATTCAATCGTAAAATCATATCACTATGATAACATAAATATAGTATTTACATCCCTTGTGATATTTTAATAAAAGCAAAAAATATTTCCTGAAATTTTGTCTTCTAGTTTAAAGCATGTATTCAATTCTACACATATAGGGGCACCAATTTTGTCTTTTTAGTCTTTTAAATTTTCATGTTATTTTTTTGTTCTTTTTAGTCACATATTATGGATATAAAGGTAAATTGAATAATTTTTGTTAGGGAGTTTTGACATCTTTATAATTTTTCACAGAAAATTTACGTGTAGTTGCACAAATATCAAGAAAAAAGAGTATAATTGTCCCTATTTTTAATACCAGCTGTTGTGGCACGCCGTTCCTGCGTGCATATAATAAATATTCTTTTGCACTTTAAAATATATTATTATTATTATAAATAAGAGTAAAATATAAATTAGTACATCACATTATAAAAATAAAAGAAAAAAAACTAAATTATCAATTAGTAAAACTTTGGAAATTAAATAAGTTGGTTATATTATTGGTTGAAGGACATTTTTAACCTCACAAAAAATGATACAACGGTGTAAGTAACCGTCGTTTATGAGAATTTTCTTTATATAATAGTATAAATTTGAAAAATATTATCTGAGTTTACCAGGTCTAAGCCGACGATCCCAAATCCAGATCCAGAGTTTTCTTAGAGAATAGGTCGTAAATTTTGACAAACTCACTCCAAACCCGCTCCGTTGGTCATTGTAAGTGTAAAAAGAGAGAGAGAAATAATGAATGGAAATGGAATGCACGTTAATCCCGAGATCCGCCGTCCATGGGAATGAATGAATAGTTTAATGAAAAAGGTATATTCCGTTACCATAAAACACACACACAACCTCCTCTTCTTCTACATTTTTAATAATTAGCTTTTCTTGCCTTTGAATCTTGCTTTTTTCCCCCAAATCTTCATCACTCCCAAGAAAAAGGAAAACAAAAAAACACAGAAAAAAGTCCAAAAAATAAGTTATTTTTTTAACTTTTGATATATGCTATTATCTTCTTTTTATGTGATATGGCATTGAATATCATACTCCTCGTACTATAATCATAGGTGCATTATTAATGTCGGAGCATATTCGATACGTGTGCATAAATTAAGTTTATTATGTTTAATTATATAAAGAATAAAATTATAATAAATGAATGATGAAAATTGATATTTTCTTAAATAAATTTTAAATGTGCACTGAATCTATATTATTGATAACAAAACTTAAAAAAATGGTCATTTTGTGTAAAAATAGGTCTCAGTACGTGTATTTTGATCAATATAGGTCTTGTCAATCAAAAATAGTTACTCTAATTCTTCACACTTAATAAATAGTATAGATTCCTCATGTCATCATCCGTAATTTTGAATGCAAACGTAATTTTTCATGTCGTTTTATTTTTTTTCTTCATTAAACACGTACGAGATAAAAAAAAAAAAAAAGTGATTTTTCCTAGTTGTGATATTTTCTTATTAACCTTAATAATGAGATTAATTTTGAAATTTAACTACAGTTTGCATATAATCAGTTAATTATGACATTATAAATTCGGTCGTCATAATCACATTTCTTAAAATCAATTATCTAATAATTGATTATATAATTGATTATCTTATAATCAAATTAAGTCTCAAAAATTTATTTTCAAAGTATACCTTAAAAATATTATACTCAATTATTAAATAATATTATTTAGATAGTGCTCGGAAAAACTTTTCAACATAATAAAAATTACTTTTGCATTTTCGCTATTAAAAAACAAAAAAAGCTGCATTTAGATTTTCATATATTATCTCTCAAGCTCTAAAAGGAAAAATCATTTTCTTCAAAAGCAGAAGCAGGTATGAGCTGCTTCTAGTTGTTTTTTTTTTTTTTTATTTATTTAATATTTTTATAAAGAATTTAAATTTAATTCACACACAATCTCTATCTTTTCGACCTATTTTTACAAAATTCTTCAATTTCTTTTTTGCTTTAACTATTTCTTGAAAACACACTTCAAATTATAATTTTCTAGATTTTCTTTTTAAATTTTTTCAAAAGCACAGTTAGTTTGTATGATATCTGTGATCACTTCAACATAAATAATTTTGATTGACAATACGTGTTTTGACTAGAATACTTTTAAATGTGTTTATTTTTACATAAAATAACCAGCTTATTTAATCACTTGATTAGATCAGTAATTCTATTAATATACATTTAAAGAAAATATTGTAGTAGTTTTATAAGAGTCATTTAATTTTTTATTTAATACTGTTTTTATTTTATTTTATTAAACAAATAAATAAATAATATAAATTAAATATTCTCAAGGGTATATTACATTTTGCCATTCAAACAATGACCATTTTTATATTATATTTTAACATCTATTTTTTTTTTCAACTTAGCATATGAATTGCGAATTTTTACAGCTTGCCATATCTGCAGTTTTTGGTGGAATTTTATGCCGAAAAAGCGAGATAGATGTTATGTTGCAAATTTCGGATAGTTCATATGATATGTTCAAACCAAGAAAAAGGGTAAATTATAGCCACCTTCCTTGAGGTTTGACATTATTATAATTTATTTGAAAAATTACAAATACTCCCTGAAATTTGTAATTTTTAACTAAAAGCCTGAAATTAACCATTTTGCCCTTGAATTGTTAGTTAAAATCGTAGAAAAATCAACCGAGGCAAAAACTTAAGACAACTCTATCTGCGCATTGTAGTCCCAAAAAATTCAAAAAATTTTAAGAATAGTTCAGTTTGCATAAGGACATTTTGATCAGTTTACCCACAAAAGTGGATAAAAATGAGTTATTTGTTTGACGGTTACAAACCTCAGGGGGTATTTGTAATTTTTCGAATAACGAGGGGTATTTGTAATTAAGCCAAACCTCAAAGCAGGTAGCTGTAATTTATCCAAAAAAAATAAATAACAAAGTGTAAAAATAGTATAATCCGAGTGGCAAAATGTTTTTTTTTACCTTGAATGTTATGAACAAAGCATACTTTTGTATTTAAATATTATATCCTATTTATATATATTTTTGTTAAAGGAAAAATTGCATAATACCTCCTGTATTATAGAAAAATTGCTAAAAACTTACACATATTAATTAAATAATAAAAAAAGACCCTTTATAATTATAAGCCCTACAAAAAAATTCATCTCCGTTCAAAAAACGTAGAGTGGCCTACATTCGCTCGAAATGCAAGTAGAATATAATTTTGACCTATTTCAACCTTTTGATCTTGTTGAATGGACAAACTTACCCTTATTTTAATGCAATAATTCGTTCTTTTTATTTTGTTTATTAATTCTTTATCTTTTTTCATATTTTACAAAAAATAATAAATATTAAATAATTAATATTCATTAATATTTATATGAATATTACATCAAATTAAATTCATAAAAATAAATGTTTTTAGGTATTTTAATATTTATAGATTTTTAAAATTAAAATACATATTTTTATTTTTAAATATTATTAATCAATTTAATTTTGTGTTGAATATTTTTTAAAATTATATTATTATAAATTACAGTAAATAAAGTTTAATATTTCAATATAATAATATTTAAACATAAAAATACATAATTTTGAATTAAAACTAAAATTTATAAAATCAAAACATACGACAATGAAAAAAACAACGAAATAAGAAAACAATCATCTTCTTCCCCAAGTCCACCCCCTCCCCCACCCTTGCGCCCCATCGCCTATGTTCCTCCCTATCTCTCCAAGTCGTGAACTCTCGTTGCCCAGATTTGGACGACAAGGGGTTGTGGCCGCTTAGATCTAGGCACAATGCCGCCGCCCAGATTTGGACGGCGACGGCTGTCGCTAACCCAATTTTGGGTCGCGACAAGCATCATCTCCAGTGTGTGCGACGACGATCTTTAAGGTCGCTGTTACTGTTGCTAATATATATATATATGTTATATATGTATGTATAATATATAATAATTATATATATAAATTTAAAGTATAGTTTTAAATTTTGTTAAAATTTAGATCGTTCATTTCTACTATTGAAGATCAATGCCTGCTAAAACAAGGATAGACAAATCACTATAAATTTTAATACCGTTAAAGGAAATTAACTGTGGGGGAGGGTGCGCGTTATTTTGAAAAACATAAGGAATTTTTTCTTATATTTTTAGTATAAGGAGTTTTTAGTTGAATTTGACAACACGGATTTTAAATAATTATCCCTTTTTCAAATTTCATTTTTTTTTTTCATCTCTTTTATCATAACTGAAAAAAACAATAAACTAACACTCATCCGACAATCTGCAAGTCCTCCTCACTCTTCTGAGTCGCCTTCGTTTCTCTGACACTCGCACACATGCAAGGCACCAACGGTCAGTCGATCGCCGGCCAGAGCCCGGGGAAGCCCGAGAGGCCACCCATGAACAAGAAGTTCAGGACGACGGACTCCGGCGGTGATGAAGCCCAAACCCCACACTTCCCCGCCGTCCGCCGCCTCTCCCCTACCCCTTCTTTCAATTCCACTTCTTCCTTTACATCCACCACCACGAATGCATCTTCTTCTGCTTCTACTACCACAGGTGGTGGACTCAGCAGCAGCAGCACCGATGCTTTCAGCTTTAATTTCTCGGATCGGGACTATGTCTTCCCTTCCAATCTCGGTCCATACTCCACTCGCCGTAACGTCACTGTCAAATCTTCTTCTTCTTTCTCGAAATCACAGCAGCAGAAGCAGCAATCTCCGTCTCAATTGCCCGTTCGTAGCACCTCTATGCCGCCTAGTGTCAGTAGTGCTGGAGGTGGAGGGGGAGGGGGAGGGGAGGGGGTTCCACAGTGGACTCGGCTCGCGGGATTGGTTCCCCAGTCAGTAAGCCGAAATTAAGAGCAGAAAAGGATTTGAAGGCGTTGTCGCTTCAAGCATCGGTCTCAGCGTCGTCGGCCTTGGTTCCTGCAGCGTCGGTGGCATCTGGGCCTCGTGATTCAGCTAATTCTTATTGTGTTCAGAAGACTTCCTCGTTCCGAAATTCTTGGAAGGCATTTTGGGTGAGCACATCACCTTTTCTCATTCTTCTTTGCTTTGCGCTTTCTCACTTTCTTTCTCAATATAATCACTGGCAAATATTTCGAAAGTAATTTCTTCTCAATATAGTCACTCTAAGTCTCTGATATTTGTTTATGATTTTTACACCTTTCTTTTCGGAGGGAAATTTCATCGCACCCTTTAGCATGAGGGACACTTATTTGCTTCCCCACACCTTGGTTTATGAATATGTGCTTGTGTGTAATTGTTGAATGATTGGCATTTGAAATTCTAACACTTTCATTACAATTGATGAGTTCGGGATTGATACTCTTTCCTTTCACTTGCAGCTCAAGTTTTTCTGCTTCATTGCTGTTTCTTATGCAATTTTCTTGAGGAACAAAGTCACAAGGCTTCAGGTACGGGCGAAGTAGAATACCTGCATCTTTCATTCATACTTTGTAGAACTATGACACCACAAGAAAGTGAATAAGTCTCTAGTTCCCTTCATCTCCTTGTGTTTGAACAGTTCGCGATGGCATGTAGTTTGATCTTTGGATTACTCAGATCATGGAAGTACATAAAAATAAATAAAGAAACAAGTCAAAACTATCATGTAAGCACGTCGTTCATCAAAATCTGATTAGAAGCTTGATATTATTGCAGGAAGAGATCACCAACCTTCGTAGATTTTGTAGTCATGAAAACACTGTTGTTAGTAACAGTATTGAAGTATTGGAGCTTGAAAATGGGAGATCATTTTTGTACTTAGGCAAGACTGACCCCCGAGCAATAGCTTTATACACAGTTATCGTTACTCTCATAACACCATTTGTTCTGTACAAATACATTGATTATCTTCCGCGAATCAAACATCTTTCCAAGCGGACGAAGGATAGCAAAGAGGAGGTTCCTTTGAAGAAAAGAATTGCCTACATGGTGGATGTCTGTTTCTCTGTCTACCCCTATGCAAAGCTGCTTGCTCTTCTCTTTGCCACTCTGTTTCTCATTGGATTTGGAGGCTTAGCATTGTATGCTGTAAGTGATGGCAGCTTTACTGAAGCTCTTTGGCTTTCTTGGACCTTTGTGGCAGACTCAGGAAATCATGCTGATAGGGTTGGTACTGGACCAAGGGTTGTTTCAGTTTCTATAAGTTCAGGAGGCATGCTTATATTTGCCATGATGCTGGGGCTTGTTTCAGATGCTATTTCAGAGAAGATGGACTCACTGCGCAAGGGCAAGAGTGAGGTCATTGAAAATAACCATATTCTTATTCTTGGATGGAGCGACAAATTGGTAATCCTCTCATTCTTGGTGGTAGATTTTTAATTTTGGAACTTACTGGCTTTCACTTTGTGCGCCATGAAGCAATCTTAAGCTTGAAAATCTCAAATGTTCTTTTGCAAATTTACTGATTGTTACTTTTCTTTCTTTCTTAGAGATCATCATTTACTGCTCCTCAACCATAGGTTCCTAGTTGATGGATGAAAAACTTGCAAATGTAGACTGGCTTAGCCATCTATTAAACCGAATGTGATAGCTACTTGTTCATTTCCTGAGCTGGACCAAGAAGTAGATTAGATCATTGTATTGTGCCGGATCCAATTAGTGCATTGAGCTTATTTTGTTTGTAATTGGGCTCCTAATTTCTGGCTTTTAAAGCTTAGTATACTTCAATTTGTACCAGCACTGTGCTCTGTGCTATTAAGTCTATGAACTTTCATCTGGAATTGTTTTCATTTTAAAATTAAGAAATGATCCTTTCATACAGGGTTCACTTTTGAAGCAGCTAGCAATAGCAAACAAGAGCATTGGTGGTGGTGTTATTGTTGTCCTTGCAGAAAGAGACAAGGAGGAAATGGAGATGGATATAGCAAAGCTTGAATTTGACTTGATGGGGACATCAGTTATATGCAGAAGTGGTAGCCCTCTTATACTTGCTGACTTAAAAAAGGTACTTTAGCTCAACTTTTTTCATAGTAAAACCTGTATTAAGATGTATCTTGAGGGATTATAATTTTTCTTATAGTCATGTTGATGATCCCTTTTCTCCCTTGCTGAGCTCTCTATTTTCTTTTCACGTAGGTCTCTGTCTCGAAGGCACGTGCAATCATTGTATTAGCATCTGATGAGAATGCTGATCAGGTCTTAACTTTTGATCTAAAATCACTTACCCTGGTTAATGTTTGGTACAACTGTATGCTTACTGTTTTGTAATTTCATATCAGAGTGATGCACGGGCTCTCAGGGTTGTGCTTAGTTTAAGTGGAGTAAAAGAGGGCTTGAGGGGTCATGTTGTTGTAGAAATGAGTGATCTTGACAATGAGCCCTTGGTGAAGCTTGTTGGTGGAGAACTTATAGAAACTGTTGTTGCACATGATGTGATTGGACGACTCATGATACAGTGTGCTCTGCAGCCTGGCCTTGCACAGGTCAGCTAAATGTGATTTTGCAGATCTTCTTTCTGATTTTGGTATATAAGGTCATATGAGCAAACGATCTTGGTAACTTCATTCAGTCATTCAGATTGTTCTACCTCTTATTGTCACCATTATCAGAAGAAACCACTCATTCATAGAGTACTGTGTGCATCTGCATTATATTTTCACAATGATCAAAGAAAAGCAATCTGCAAGTTACATAAATCAGTAAAATCGTTCTATAAATATATGTGCTTCCTTGTGGGAGTAGTAGAATTGTGATGCAGAGAAGGCGGGCTGCTGTCTGCGAGGTCTCTATAGAAGTTATGTGAAATTAAAGGCTTCTTTCTCTTGTTTCCTTTTTTTTTTCCGCTCAATCTTGTCTTGGCCCCCGTTCAAAATAGAGCTGCATGTTAGTTGTAAGATTGCTTTTTCCTTTGGTAACTAAGTATAATATCAATTATAGCAGAAAACCTTGTTTTTAATGTTTCTTTGAGCTGGCTAACATAAGTGGATCAAGGTGCTTGTTTATGATAGTGTTTAAGAAACAAATGATCCTCTAGAGCAAAACAATGTTTATTTTAACATTGCACTGGTGAGACAGTCTGCCTGAGCATTCAAATGGAGTGGACCAAAAGTGAATTATCAGAATTGTGATTAAATCAAGCTGTGGCTCAAATGGGTGGTTCGGATAGCATTTTTTAGTCACTGATGAGTTGATGTACTACAAAAGAGTGGAACTGTTTAAGACTGCTCCTTAACTTGTGAATGTCAAATCTAGAAATCTATGTTCATTAATTAACATCCAGCCATCTAAAATATGATTCTTTTTAAATATTGGTTCAAAGAACTTTATTTCTCTCTCCCTGGTTGTGCAACTAACAAGTAAAATCTTTCAGCTTCTGATAATCAACACTAAACTTATCAAATTGAAAGAAGGAAGTAGATATTCCATGACAATTATGGTAATCCTCTCTAATGTCCTGTTTGCTCGAAAATGTTTCATTACTTTCAATGTCCATTTTCTAATATAGGCTAGTCTTGAAATGCTGAAGTTGCTTCTTTTAGCCTGCGGATATGACATCAGCCGTTGCTCTAGCTCTTTCATTTTTCTTGGGTGTAATTAAATAGTGTCCTGACTTTGCAGATATGGGAAGACATTTTGGGGTTCGAAAATGCAGAGTTTTATATCAAAAGATGGCCGGAACTGGATGGCCTTCGTTTTGAAGATGTACTCATTTGTTTCCCTGATGCAATTCCTTGTGGAGTAAAGGTTTTTGCAGATGGTGGAAAGATTAAAATAAATCCAGATGATAATTATGTTTTACGAGAAGGTGATGAAATTCTTGTCATAGCTGAGGATGATGACACATATGCCCCAGGTCCATTACCGAAGGTCATACTCTCTACTTTGACGCATTAGATGGCTTCTACAGGTTGCTTTAAACCCTATATGCTTGTATGGTTCAATGTGGTTCTCATACATACACCATATCTCATGCAGATTCGGAAGGGCCTATGTCCTAAAATAATTGATCCTCCAAAATTCCCAGAAAAGATTCTATTTTGTGGTTGGCGACGTGACATTGACGATATGATTATGGTGATCTCTCTGTACTTGTTACATTTACTTTTCTTATTTTTGTCATAGTTATCTTTCTTATGTTGCACTTTTGGAGTTCTTTCATCGTAACATCTTAAGTTTGGTTTGGTGGGTTGAAGTTATTTATATGTGTTGGAGCAACCCCTGGCTGCTTAAGACTAATTGCCCTACGCATGGTGTGTTTGTGTTGGTTGAGGAAAGGTTTGGGAAAAAAAAATGCAAAAGTGATAAAGAAAAATGACGTGTTATAGCCAATTAATTCATTTTCTAAGGGAAGATGATAAATTTTGTCATGTCTTAATCTCCAATGGTGGCCTGGGCTGCAGGCTTCAGCTACTACTTAGGCTTGTCAATCACGAGCATGATCTAACTTGTAGGGCCAACTAGTAGTTCATTCCTAGTGTTTAATATTGGCCCTTGCAGTTCAACTAGTTAAAGTCTCCCACTTATAATATTCATCAGCACGTTTAAAGTCCAACGTAAGATGAATCTTGAACTAGTGGATTGATATGTTATTTGACAATTAAATCTATTTTGAACCCATACTAGCCTCTGGGAAAAATGGGTAATCTGTTGCATTATGGTTAATTAACTACAAAAGAATGCACCTCTTCCATGTGAAGGATGATAGACAAGAGACGCTGACACCATATAAGATGAATACAAATCTATCATGCATATGCTTCTTAAGTTTCATCTTTCCCAAAAACTTCTAAGCATGTTTATCTTAGTCTGGCTCTTCTGTCAGCTTGTCCTTTAGTTGCTGATCCACAAAATAGAGCCTTATCTCAAGCACTTTGTTGTAAGAAAGCCAATGCATCTATGACTTCATTTCAACAAATTAGGCTCTGACATAAAGTTATACTTTGTAATGCTAAACTCTTTTTGAACATCTGATAGTGAAATGTTGACATGCAACGTGTGCACCCTGATCTTAATCCAAAACTGTAAAGCATTTCTAATATCAATTTCTGGATATAATTGTTTTGTTCAAATGCTATACTAGTTTAACTTTAGCCTTCTGAGTTTATTCATTCTTATCTGTAGAACTTGTTTGTTGTTCTGCTGTGCCATTTTTTAGGTTTTAGAGGCATTTTTGGCTCCAGGATCGGAATTATGGATGTTCAATGAGGTTCCTGAAAAGGACCGAGAAAAGAAGTTGACAGATGGTGGCCTTGACATTTCAGGATTGGTAAACTTAAAACTAGTCCATCGTGAAGGGAATGCAGTCATCCGGCGTCATTTGGAGAGTCTTCCACTAGAGACATTTGATTCTGTAAGTATTGTCTTGCTCCTCTTGGAATCCATGTCCCGACACCTCATGAATGCACCTTTCTTAGTTGATATCCTCAGTTTTTAATCTTGAATTCCCAAGGAATCGTTTGGATATGAAGTGTTTTAAAGAGTTCTACTGCAGATATAGACGCCTGGGATATTGCAGTGTATTATTCAAAATACTCAGCTAAACCAAAACATTTAACGTAGATGAAATCTCAATATGTCATTTATTTCATCAATTAAGGTTTGTTTCAACAAGGGAAGTCAATATATGCATAGACTCTACCAAATGTGAACCCAAAGAAGGAAATAAATGAATGTAGGAGACAAAGCTGAGAAGGTTATTCTTGATTTTCTCCTAGTATGGAACTAGATACTCTAATATTGTAATATTCCTGCCAGTTCCTTCTTGTTCTCCATCAAGTGCTTTTTTCTGGATCTGATCCCCGTGGAACTGGAATGTTGTTTTTTTCTTAAAAAGTTAATTAAAATAATACTTTTTAGCTTTGTCTTGTGAAAGAGCAATCTGAATGGGTAGATTGGCCATTGGAGATCTGTTCTTCTATTTGTAATGAATGACTAAATCAAATTCATTATATGGGCAAGCTAATGGCAACCGTTTGCAACTTAACAATCAAGTTGGAATGGGTGATTTGACCCACTGATATTTACCATTTATTCTAAAATACCAGAGAAACCTTGGAAAATGAACTACATGGGGGCAAACAGATCTTCACGTTTTGGTATCTTCCTGTTTCTTAAGTGCTCGAGGAGCTCTAGTGTCGAATATATAATTCTCCTCCTTACAAGTTTACATATGTGGTTATTGTCTGAAGTTTCTTAGAACAAGTTCAGTTAGAACTTTTACCATAATTAGCCAAT
The DNA here is from genome assembly GCA_034509735.1 of Sesamum alatum. NCBI lineage: Eukaryota > Viridiplantae > Streptophyta > Magnoliopsida > Lamiales > Pedaliaceae > Sesamum > Sesamum alatum. Next base: position 17,923,283 of record JACGWO010000001.1, on the reverse strand, counting down.
GGATAGTATATAGTGTTATTATAAGAAACTTCTTACTTTCTGTTATATGTGACTTTATTACTAGACACTCTAAGCATGCCTTTAGATTGAACCAGATAGCGGTTGAGAAATCTTGCATTTATTTAAACTTGGTTGATTATATAACAAGATGATATTGTGGTTTTTTCTGCTACATTAACGAAAAAATTACTGAGCTGGAGTTGTTGGTCAGAAAGGATTCTGAGACCAGACATCAGGCAAAATGCAATACATATAATGTGCCAAAGAAAGTTTGGCCTGACTCATTTAATTCAGAAGTCTGTTTTTCCCCTCCTAATGATTCTGGAACTTGACTTGGAAATGAACTTGATTACCCTCAAGCCTGTGTTTTTATGAAACATGCATAGCTTGTTAAATTTCAGTTTCTAGGTTCGATGCTGTGACAATTACTAACTCTAAGAGAACAGATTCTAATTCTTGCAGATGAATCTGTGGAAGACTCTATTGTTCACTCTGATTCACGATCTCTCGCCACTCTCCTCCTTATTAGGGATATACAGGTCATTTCTCATTCTGCTTTCATTTGGAGCGTAGAATCGATACCTAGATCTCATTGCAACTGCTTTCTTGGTTTGCTCTTTTGTTCTGTTAGCAGCATGTCGATATGCTTCCTTTCTACCTGGATATCTGTTTTCTATGCTCTTAGGTAACATGCCTGTGCTCTTTTCTGGGTTTGAACTCTGTGTCTTTTGGTGGTTGGATTTTGATTTTTCCTTTCTTTTCCCTTTCCTCTTTACATTTTTTTTCCCCTGAAAGTTTCATTTGTTTGTAATTTTACGGTGGTAGGATCTAATGATGGATAGACATATGATTGTTGTAATGTATATTTTGTGAGAGATATTAATTGTTTGCTAGAAATGCAGATATTCAACAATTGTTATTCTGACTCATATCGCTTCATGTTCTGCATCTGTTTTCACAATTCATGTACATGAACCTGAGGTTTTGGATTCTTGAGACTAATTAAAACCCCTCGTGTGTGTGGTGCTACAGTCGAAGCGACTTCCTTACAAAGACACTAAGTCCCTTCCTTTAAGGCATTCTGGATTTTCCCAAAGTTCATGGATTCGGGAAATGCAGCAAGCTTCAGACAAGTCAATAATTATAAGCGAGATATTGGATTCTAGAACTAGAAATCTGGTGTCAGTAACAAGGATTAGTGATTATGTACTATCAAATGAACTGGTGAGCATGGCTCTAGCCATGGTGGCAGAAGACAAACAAATCAATCGTGTACTAGAAGAACTTTTCGCGGAAGAGGTATTTTTCATTATCACTCTAGCATCTGGAAGTACATTTTTCTTTTTCATTCTTCATTTTGATTTTGTAAGTTCTAACTATATAAAGCAAGGTTATAATAGAGAATCAGGGTTCTTTCCCTTCCCTTCTAATTCTTTCCCACAGCCAAATGATCATGAATTAGGATATCTAAGTGCTCAAACACATACAGTTCTTCTTATATTTTCTAGGAAAGTCATTTTTGTTTATAACACGTAGATATATTTTAATTCCAACTGTGCTCCAAAGTTCTATCTGCAACTTGTTCATGGTGAAACTGTCTATTGTCTCAAAACGAAAATTTGATGTGATTTAGCTATAAAGTTTGCATGAATTTGGGGTTAGCAACTGCTTTTACAATTGCGATAAAGCTATAGAACTATGTAATATTTTTTCAAGTTTAATTCTAAAGCTGCTGAGCTTTCTGCAAGTTGACGTAGCTATATTTGTTGTAGTCTTGATGCTATAGAAATCGTAGTAATGGCTATATGATATGCAGGGAAATGAGCTGTGCATAAAGCCAGCCGAATTCTATCTTTACGACCAGGAAGAGCTCTGCTTCTATGACATAATGATTAGGGGTCGTCAGCGGAAGGAAATCGTGATTGGATATCGACTTACAACAGCAGAGCGTGCAGTGATCAACCCTGTCAGCAAATCAACACCACGTAAATGGTCTATTGACGATGTTTTTGTAGTCATTTCCTCAGGTGAATGAGAGAAAAGTAAAAAGCGATGCCTCCATGATCTTCCAAATACTTTAGGATAAAAGAAGTCTGCACAACTGCCTACAGCACTATGGAACATACGCTCATGTTGTTCATGGAGAAATGCCAAACACCATGATCCCATGAACAATGTCATTCTTCAGTTCAGATTCCAGAAATGCAAAACACAGAGGCAGGGACAATGCCTTCCTGAGAAAAAGCCGCTAATGTAAGCAAAAATCGAAGTTCAAGACCGGGGTAACAGACACTGAAATGACGAGTATTTTAACTGCATTTTAGGTCAAGGGTGTTAGGAGACATCTGCTGACTTGAAGGTAACTCGGGTGTAAGAAGATTTAGAGGAGAGTGCATCAATAACCCTTTGTAGAAGATAATTATCAGGTGTAGGCTACCTAGGCATTTATCCCCAAACTCATGTTGTATGTTTCTCCAAATTTGAAATATTTATATTGAGGAGTGGATATATGCATATATTCTGCAACGAGCCAGATCTGGATCCGTGGATCGACATCTATACTTCCACTGCCAAAGGTTAATTTGATCTGCAATTATGTGCCTATGTGATAAATCAACTAGAGTGCAGATTGATCTATATTTGCTGCATGCACTTCTTCACTTCCACATTTATTTTCTTCCCACACATAAATGTGAAGATTGTTGGACCAAAGGGTAAAGTTTCAATATTTTTTTTCAAATTACAATAAATAGTCATCAACAAGTAGTTAAATCTCCTATTAAGTGATCATATTAGTAAATTTGTAAGGTGTAATGTTCAGCAGACAACAGATGATAAGGAACACAAATGTATTGTTTTCTCAGAAAGGCTTGAACAGAAGCAAGGTCTGTTAGCATCTCCAACATCATCAACAATTTGATAAGAGAGCAAATTATAGCTTCAACTCATTGTACCCTGGTATTAGATACATAGTATCATTCCGAGCAACTTTTAAGCACGGAAACAACTATCGCACTGAACTGGGGACGACAGAGTTGTAATGCTCGCCAAGCCCGAAAGCATGCCTGTGATATGATAGCATAATACTCGGACTAGACGGTCCAGTCTCGTCACCAGGTTTGTACTCCTTTCCCATCTCTACATCAGGAAAAGATCCTGAAAATATCATGATATGTTTCTTGAGACAGTGGGTCAGAGCACCAAGTTCTAGTTGTCCGCCCCATGCCGCCGTTGACTCAATTTCCCGACAATAATTCTCAAACCTTTCTGTAAGGGAGTCCTCTGGTTCTCCATCTGCCATATTCTCTGAGAGGAAAAACGGGAGAAAATCCGATGCATGCTTCCGCATATAAGCAGCCACCATTTCACGAAGCTCTTGGTAAGTATAAGGAGAAGAGCCTCCAGAGTGGAGGGCCAACTGATCCTCGACAGCTCGGTAGAGGCAGTGTCCATCGGGCTTGATCTCGTTGATGGTAAATCCAAGGGGCTCTAGCTTTTGTTCCAACCTTTCATTTTCAATCAATCGATCACTCACAATCTGGCTCTGCTCTTCTTGTATTCTCTGTTCCCTGGCTGCTTCCTGTTGAGCTCTTTTCTCACGCCTTTTGACGCTTTTACTGGGCTTTGACTGTTCCGCATGATTGGTGACTGAAACCCCGGCTATGGCTTTAACTAGATTATCAAGATTTCCTTTTTGTTTCTCAGTAGTGGTACTATAGCCTAACAATGCTAGTTCCTCAGCTTGTCTTTCTTTAAGCTTGGTTGAAAGTCGCTGTATCTCTTCATCAACTTGCTTCTTCTTAGCCTTCTGCTCAGCCTTGCTGCCTTTGGCTGCCGCCTTTTTCATTGCCGTTTCCTTGTTCTGCAGATCACTAGTCTCTTTCCTGCAATTCAAAATTTCGGACATCAGCTGCTAAACAAATTTCAAAGTTTGATGCTAAGTACATTTTCTTTTTGCTCGTCTTTTCCCTTCTTTCATCTGAACTAACCCATCCAGACACTCAAACCACTTTCTGCCTACCCCCGGCCCCCGCAACTCAATCATCCATAGTATTATGATTGTCGAACTATTTTCGAGATCTGCAATCTATCATTGCACTAGCAACTACAGAGCAAATGTTACTACGAAATCTACCAGATGTGAATTCAGTCTGATTTACTCAATAAAACAAAACCGAAAACCTTTTTCAAAGTTCTCCAAGGTTTAGAATAAAGAAAATCTTACATACCGGTGTCTAGAGAGCATCTCTTCAAGGGTTTCTCTCTTCTGCTCGGATACATATTCTGAGATCACTTCAGACGATTTGTCATCTACTTGAGGGTTGTCTGCCATTTAATTACCCTGAAATCAAACCATTCAGAACGTTGTACTTGAAATTAATTGAAATCTAATCAATTACAAGAAAAAGAGGCATAATAAATGTAGTTTGAGATGCAAATTACAATCCATCCAGTTTGAATAAAACAAGTTCACCTTGGTTGCTAATAATCAAATACAATAAGATCCATGATGGATACAAACAATCTTAACACAGTTAACAAGCCCATTTACTCTCTTCATATTAAGTTCTAACATCTCAATATAATCATAAGACTAATCCATCATGTATCAAGCACAACTTCAGATAGTTCGTCCAGATCTCGGTAGATCTACTAATAATTAGACTCTAGTTCTCCAACAAAGGCATTTCTTTTCAAGCCTAAATTGTTACAGTTTTATGTCCATGTTGCAAAAAGAGATGGTGTGCTTTTCATTCACTTAATTCAGAAGCAAGTATAAAGAGCCAAAAGAAAATGTCATTTTGAGAAACTCCATTAACAATACTAGTTGCTAGATAAGGAATTTAAGATTATTTCTTATATTTGATAGCTACAGTGTGGAAATTTATGTTCTCATAATGGAAAATACGCCAATATATCACATTTGCCAGCCCCAAGATTAGACAAAAATAAGACCAGACAAGTATGCAGAATAGAGTCCACCAGCATTGATGATCCCTACCAATTTTCAGTGGGCAAATTTCTAACCACAAAGCTTTGACACTCTAATTGATGCTTTTTATTAGTCATTCTCTTTTTATTAGCCAGCTTCATACTGTGAAGATCACAAATTAAAATGCACGCACACACATACAAGTTCATTGAGAAAATCTGGATGAATTCGGCATGCATGTTGGTACATGGAGAGAAATTCTTTTGAGAATTTCTGTATCATTTAGGTTTCATATAGAAGATAAGAGAAACAAGTGAGCAAATATAAATTCCAAATGTGTTTTCTTGGTGCCTTTTTGGACATACATGCTAATGCTAAAGATGGCAATGGTCTCAATGACTTGAACAAGATACATGCCATTGCGGGCCATATATATGTTCACTGTAAATACTCGGCTCATTAAAAATTCCAGTCATGTTATGTTATACGCCCATCTTTCTGGTTTTGTGCAATTCGTTATGTTTTAATGCCTTAAACAAAGTCATATCAATCAGGCCTTCATATTCAAGCACCTGCGCTCATATTGCTGACAATAAAATGTAAATATGACAACAAGCTTCTTTCATAGTCATTGTTTATGCAACATAGTGCATCCGTTTCGAGTAATTAAGAAGGAAAGTAGATAAGAAAATAAAAACCAATGACATACCAAGTTCCGTTGACCTTTATAACTTCCATATCAAATTAGATAGTAACAGTATCAAAATCAAAGAGAATAATAACTTGAAACTGATAATGCATTGAAAGAACCACTAAAAGAAATGAACTCAATCAAAAAAGTGGAAGAAAATTACAAATTAAGAAACACAAACACAGTTATACAAGAAAGGCCACACATACAACTAATGCCATTAATGCAGCATCTCCACTGAAATAATTCAAAGCATAGATACCTACACTGATGAGCTAAAGCTATGAACTTTAAAAAGCAAATAATCACCATAACAACAAAGAAAACTAGAAAAACGTGAACAAAGATAATTTCTTTTCTTTTATAAACAGTAGAGTAAAATCAAGCACAGCCCAGATGCAAATTCGAGTCCAAATTCTATTCGCTTGAAAGAAACACGTAATCCCATGTCGGAAGAAGCTCGACGATACACAAAAAGCGCCCCCACATGAAATGCGGCGGCGCCTGTCACTTTAGACGGGTTTCTTGAAAAAAAAAATTAATTCCTCGGAATTTCCCAGAAAATATGACTCGATTGAAGTCAGAATAAGTCTATGGCCATCAAATTGAACATACACAGAGACAAAATGAAGAAGAAAATAGAGCAAACCTGGTATTTGGACAAGCCGTCAGAGAGGCGGGCGTTTGGATTGAGAGGGTATAGGTTTTGGGAGCAGTGATATCACTTCCTCTGCTTTATGCTGTGTCATTAAAAATGAAATATGCTTTTCTTTTTTGCTTAATTGCATAAAACCCACATTTATTTTGAAAACTCAACTAAAAATTCTTCGATATTTTAAAAATAGGCTAAAAATTTAATTCTATATTTTAAATTTTTTTATATGATCGTTATGCCCTTTCTATTATATATTAGTTCTTATTTTAATAATAATTGAATTTTCTTCGATTATATAATACCCATTAAATCTATCAATTAATCTCAACCGTCAAATTTTAAAAAAATAAAAAGTCTAAATTCAATAAATTATTTAATTTATATTTTTATATAAATAATTAGAATTATAAAAAAATAAATTATTATTTTATATATAAAAAATAAAATAAAAACCCTGCTGTCACCCCCACTGCTTACCCCCTCCCCAACCCCGCCCCCGCAAGTGGGGGACGTGCTGCTGCCCCGCAGACGGGGGCGACAACTGTCGCCCTTCTATGGAGGTGTGGCGTCCCCCGCAGATAGGGTTGTCGTCACCCCCAAATTTGGCAAAGTCGTCGTCGCCCAAAATTAGATCTGGCGACGGGGACGGTGCCCAGATAAAAAAAAAGGGCGACGACGACGACGCCATCACCAAACTAGCTATGGACGATGGCGTTGTCACCCTTCTGTGCGGGGATGGTGGCGCCGGTCATCGCTCCCTGTTTAAAAAAAAAATAAAATTTTTAATTAACTTAATTATATTCATTATATATATTTTAGTTAATTAAGAAAAGTTTTAATCATTATAATAACTATTATATATTTAATTAACCATTTTTTGTACAATATATATGAGATATAATTAATAAAAATATTTAAACTAAATAATAATTTGAATTAATATATAAATTATAATTATTATAATTGCTTAATATTTATATTCATGTAGATATCTAAATTTGAAAATTAAAATTTAGTATATTAATATTTGTAATGCAAGCTTTTTAAAGTTTTTTGGTAGTTTGATATTTAATATAAGTATATCTGAGAACAAAATTATTTATATTTTTAGGAAATATGAAAAATGCAAAAACAATCCTTCAAAAAAAGTGAATTTGGACAATGGTAATTTTAAATGTAATATAGGCCAGTTTAGTCAATTAAAAAAAAAGAGGTCAAAACACGCAAAAAATCAAGTTCAAAGGCACTTTAGGCACGTACACCCAGCATTCTGTTAATTTCTAACAGAAGGGGGGGGGGGGGGGTTGTTGTGATGAATTTATTAAAACAGAGGGAGCTTTTAGCCTATTTTAAAAAATAGGAGGGTTTTTAGCTATTTTGCGAAAATACAAGGGAGTAAATTGAAGTTTAACCTTTTTTTTTTCTTTTTTTCTTTCCTTACAATTATTTTCTGTCTTCTTTTCTTTGACCTCTTTTTATTCATTTTCTAGGTTAATACTGCCCTAAGTTAATTTGACATTTTAATTTATTGAAAAAAAAAAAAAAAAACGACTCAACTATCCAACCGTCGACTCTGTACCAAATACTACCAATATTGTTTATGCTATGAGTGAATCAATTACACTAATTGCATCATGAATCTCAATTAGCAGCAACAATCTGACATATCAGTAATCAACATCAAATATTAATGACTAATCAATACTCAGCATTGATGCGAGCAAAAAATGTTGTGCTTGACTCAGTTAGAATGCAAAATAATGAAGTAAAAAGCAAGAAAATAAAATAGTGAAATGAGAGTGTTATTCCTCATTTTGTGTATATAAATGAGAGGTTGATGTTGAAATCAAGCTATAAGTACGAATTACAAGTGTTCCTTCGAGCTAAAGTGGTGGCATGAAGGTGAAAATTAGAGAATATAGGCTCAAGTTGTAGTGTCAAAGTACTAGACGTCATAGGAGGGTAAAAACTTGTCTTCTCCCGCTCGGGGAGGTCTCTATTTATAAGCAACATTCAGTTGGTTGGAGAAGATCACATATTTGGGGGAGCATGACCTCAAAGTTGTTAGATAATGCTGCATCCCCTCCAAATTCGGTGGAGGTCCCCAGTGGTTGGTGGCTCCCCCAGATTTGGAGGAGGGCAGTTGGAGACCCACAATTCTCTGGGGTAGTTGGAGTCTGCTGCTGATGAGAGTATCTTGAATGCTATTTTAGATTTTCAAGAGGTGGTTGAGGATTTCCCTCGGATTCGAATGAGGTAGTTAAGGAGATGCCTTCTCACAGTCAGAGTAAAAACTTTTAAGGTTTATAGTACTTCTCTTTGGAGACGCCATGTGTCCCCGACGGGCTGCTGGTCCTTATCCTATTCTGTGATGGGTGCCTCCAGAGATCCTATGTGGATGCCACCTAGGTCGCTCGTGGACGCCATGTGAGAGGAGCTTTGACTTTGGCTAGGGGATTTCAAGTCCCTAAGCTTCCTTGTAGGCCAATGAGGCCTTCTTGGATCAGGGCCCTATCAGATTTGGGACGATTGGACTTCTTTTGGCCAATTTATTTTCTAGGGGGCCTATTAGATTCCCTTTGGGCTCTACTTGGACTGGGCTTCTTGGGGGCACAAATTGGGTCCCATTGGGGGGCACTATGAACCTTGCATTCTTTTGGGCTCGTGCAATCTCTTTCTTTCTTTTGAGTCGTTTGGGCCTCTTTCGGCTAGCCTATTTTTATGTACACCATTCAGCCCCGCACTCTAATAGGTTGAGACTTCGACACTTATTAGAGTAGGCCTTTCGTTTAGTAGAGCAAGAGATTGGCTCGAAGAGGGAGCCATTTATTTTTTCGCTTTCCTGCAAGGAAATGTTAGTAGCATAAGCATGCTTAGAGAAAGAAGAGCTTACTTTGTGCCTATAGAGAGCAGGGCTTTTTAAAAGGCGCATGCTCAGAGCAAGGTTTATGTGTCTCCATAGAAGAGGGCTTATTTGAGAGTGCCTACTCGTAGTAGGACTTAGGGGCCTCGCTGGAGGGAGAATAAGGCGTCCGCTGGAAGCAGGGCTTAGGTGCCTGCACGAAACAAAGCTTAAACGTCCCCCAAGAAGTGCCTAGGTACTTGCACGAATGAGGGCTTGGATGCCTCCAGGAAGGACGGCTTATGTGCCTGTGTGGAAGATAAGGCTTTTTCTAAGAGGGTACCTGCCAAGGGGTAGGATTTTATTGTAAGAAGGTTCCTGCCAGGGGGCAGAATTTATTCTGAGGGGGCTCCTGCCAGGGTGTCACCTGCCGCCCTTTAGCCAAGACGGTTGGCAGTGACTTGTGGAGGACGTGCGGGCGGCAAGTGGATGCCGACCAGCACGCAGGTGCACAAACGGTGAGTGAGCAGAGACTCTTACCGATTGGGGATCACAATACTGTTCGTATGGGAACTTCCTTGATGTGTGAGGATGCTATCCGCCAAGTATGAAGTAGTTTCATGAACGTTTGGGCACGGAGATATAAGGGCGACTACCGGGCGCCATCCTGTGCGCGAGCAGGAGATTGAAGTGCGAAGCAAAGTGCTTTATCTTTCAAGATTTACAAAACTGTTTCAATGGTGTGTTCCATGGACTGTTGGGAACATCTCCACCAAGTTTCAGAGTTAGAAGGTTCCGATTGAATAGGAAACGACGAAGATGTTTGGATCCTGCCAGTGCAGTGGCGAGAAGCCTGTTTCAGAATATTGCGCGGGCAATTCCTGGACGATGGATGATCGGATGGGGCTGAAACTGTGGATTTGTGATGTAGACGTTGTAGGCTACACAACGGTTCAAGCGGCATGTGATTTGGACGTCGAGCGAGGGAGATAGCAAAAAGGTGCACTCCTCGGCCATTTTAATGTCCACTGCTGGAATAAGGGAAATTCTTTTTAAGCCTATTATAAGGGGGACATGCAGTGGTGAGCTCCAGCCAGCCTCCCCCATACAGCAAGGCACCAAATGTCGCGCTGGTGAGCTGTGAGTGTCGAAGACACACGACGGGAAAACTATTAGGACTCGAATGGATGAAGGCCGGTCGAAGGTTGAGTGCAACTTGAGAGGCATCACGGGCGAAAAAGAGATATTCCGCTGCAACAAAAGAGTCTGCCCGTGACAGTTGGTATCAGAGCCCGGATAATCCGGGGCTCCCAGAGGAAGAAGTGCGCACTTGAAAGGAAAGTGTGGCACGTAAGCTCTACGTCAGGTAGAGGCGAGTTGAGACCGTTTTGAGACAGAATCAGACTGGATTACGACACAGAGGTGTAGGTATGCTGCGTCGGGCTTTAAAATGCTTCAGTGAGCCGATTGTAAGACGGAATGGTTTTGGAGGATGCCCGCCATAGAATGAGGAATCGGTGGCGTCCTTTTGCGCGTTTGGGCTGCTTTAGTGAGCGAGTAGCTACGGTCCGACTTGTGATGGTGTTGTTGGTTGGCAGTTGTGCGAGCATCGAATACGTTTGGGCAAGCTGTTAACCGGTCCGAAATTTTTTTTTCGACGAGTAAGAATCAGAATTTTCAGAATTCATCTTGGCTTCCCTATGCGAGAGGGAGACATGCCGATGTGTCGGGTGGACTGCGAGAGCCACGATTGCGCCGTTAGCAACCATGTGTGCGGAAATGCCGCAAGTCAGGAGACGATCAAGGCATTGAGGCTGTTTGGTGGGCGAAGTACCACCTTGTTGAGAAACCTTCCAGCGGGGAAAGGCGAGCTGAGTGTTGAGGTACTGCGGCACAGTTGCACATAAGGTGCATGAGAGCAAGCCACCTTTGGGGTTGCAAGGAGTGGAAGCCTAGACCCCTACGCGGACAGAGTTGCATGTGGTAAAAATGAGAAGAACCAAATGTGTTTGGGCAGAGCAAAATGTGGGATGAAGTTCTCGTGGGCAGATGGGGGTGCGTCACATTGAAAAGACGACACGCTTCAAGAGCCAGAGGGCAGAGATCCGAAAATGTGTGAAATTGTGGCAACTTGTCCGGAGCTTGAGTGGAACAAAGGCCACTAAGCAGTGTTGTGTGCTCACCGGGTGCACAGTTGAGCTGAATTGAGAACGTTCCTTGAAGAGATTCTGACACCATATGTGGGCTCTTTGGTCTAAGAGTTTCTGAGGAGGACAACCGTGTGAAGTTGAGAGGAGCATCGGGCTCAAATGCACCATGAGCGGCATGGTGCTGTCGGGTGGGGACTTAAAAATCCTCATCCTTCGTGCTGGGTTAACCGAGGACCCTTTGGAGAGAATCCAAACCTGTAAGAGGCGTGGTTCCGAAGTTGGGCGAGGCCCAAGTGCTTCCAAGTTGGTTTAACTGTGATCATCGCAGAGGCGGATTCCGTGCTTGTCGAGGAAGGCAACATCGAGTGTGGGAGAGAGTGCGAACCGTACGCACAAACTTCAAGCTTGACCAGTTCCAGATCAATTCGGGTGTATATGAGGCACTGTTTTGAGAGACGACACAGTTTGCTACCCGGCAGTCACAGAAGAGAGTGCAGTGAGACGGCACAGACTTCGGGCCTGTGGAGGAATTGAGTGTATTGAGACACTTTCCGTGGGGGCAAACAATCAGTTGAGGCAACAGATGAGGAAGAGAGTGTAGAAGCGTACACAGACTTCCAACTTGAGTTTTCATGAGAAATGGGGTGCATTGAGGCACTATTTGTGGGAAGCGACCCAACTACCGAGGAAGAGAGTGCAGAATGAGTGTACAGACTTCCGACCTGAGTTTTCATGTTTGAATTAGGTGCATTGCGACACTATTCGTGGAGAGCTAACCACCAATCGGAGGAAGAGGGTGTAGACAAAGTACACAGACTTCCACTTGCGTTGATTAGGCCACAATGGGGTGCAGACGTGGAGCCATTGGTGTGGAGAAAACGTGTTGTGCTGAAGGGCACTCACGAGAAGGGCTTGAAAGAGCCGGAGGTCGGTCTGGTGTAGCGGGATACTAGAGATGGGTATCGGCACTGCATACACTTCAATTCTTTGTGTATGTGTTAATGAGGACGTCAACCGATCGAGTGGGGGAGAATGTCACCTGCCGCCCCTTAGCCAAGACGGTCGGCAGTGACTTGCGGAGGACGTGCGGGCGGCAAGGGGATGCCGGCCAGCACGCAGGTGCACAAACAGCGAGTGAGCAGAGACTCTTACCGATTGGGGATCGCAATACTGTTTGTATGGGAACTTCCTTGATGTGTGAGGATGCTATCCGCCAAGTATGAAGTCGTTTCATGAACGTTTGGGCACGATGATATAAGGGCGACTACTGGGCGCCATCCTGTGCGCGAGCAGGAGATTGAAGTGCGAAGCAGAGTGCTTTATCTTTCGATATTTACAAAACTGTTTCAATGGTGTGTTCCATGGAGTGTTGGGAACATCTCCACCAAGTTTCAGAGTTAGACGGTTCCGATTGAGTAGGAAACAACGATGATGTTTGGAGCCTGCCAGTGCAGTGACGAGAAGGCTATTTTAGAATATTGCGCGGGCAATTCCCGGACGATGGATGATCTGATGGGGCTGAAACTGTGAATTTGTGATGTAGACGCCGTAGGCTATGCAACAGTTCAAGCGGCATATGATTTGGACGTTGGACGAGGGAGATAGCAAAAAAGTGCGCTCCTCGGCCACTTGAATGTCTACTACTGGAATAAGGGAAATTCTTTTTAAGCCTATTATAAGGGGGACATGCAGTGGTGAGCTCCAGCCAGCCTCCCCCGTGCAGCAAGGCACCAAATGAGCAATCCTTGGGGCATGTTGGGGCCTCCAAGGGCCGTCTTTAGGCACCTCGAATGGAGGGCTAAAGTCCCCGGACGGGATGGGAACTGGACGGGCGGCGTGGGGCCAGGATGGCCCACGTTGGGCAAGAAAAGGGTCGAGAGGTTCTATGCTATGCGCAAGGTTGCCCCGTGGGCTGCGAGAAATCAGGGGCAACACCTCTAGGCCGAATGAGCAATCGAGGCAAACACTTTAAGACCTCGTGAGCTAACTCGTGACATGCGCTATTGGGTTCTAGCCATTCACGGGGGTCTGTTGGCTAAGATACGCGGTCGTGGGCCAACGCCGCGATGTGGGCAAAGTATGAGGCCACGTCGAAAGGTAAGAAGACATGTTGGGCACGCCGTTCGGGATTGATGCGAGATGTTGGCATCCGAATTAGGCCACGGACTTGTGATGTTGTCCTACTTGGGTGAGGCATACGGGACGGGCATGGCGAAGACATGTGCCGGGGATGTACCGAGTGAACGTTGAGCGTGTGATGGGCGTTGTGGGCGTAAGAATGGCCCATAGTGCTGAGATGGAGCGAGGATGCTCCGAGCCATTGCGAGATGTATCAAAAGGACCCGAGATTGTGGGCGAGATACATGATGGCGAGCTAGCTAGTTGGGGCCAGATATGAAGACACGCAAGGCGTGCAGGCCGCGACCCTCGGCTAACATGGGCATTTTGGATAGGCGAGTGCCGGGCACAAGGTGCCGCACAGGGAGGCGTCCGAATATCGCGCGGGTGAGTTGCGAGTGTCGAAGATACATGACGGGAAAACTATTAGGATTCAAATGGATGAAGGCCGGTCGAAGACTGAGTGCAACCTGAGAGGTATCACGGGCGAAAAACAGATATTCCGCTGCGACAAAAGAGTCCGCCCGTGACACAGGGGCACGACTTATAATGATGAGACTCTTGCTTGGTGGCCGAACTTATTCTGAGAGGACTCCTACCAGGGGACAAGACTTATCCTGAGGGGGCTCCTGCCTGGGGGTAGGACTTTTTGTGCCTCCACGGATGAGGACTTTTGACTAGAGGTTTTGGTTTCGTGCAACGCCCTCGTAGCAAGAAGAGGCAGTTGTCATTTGAAAGGAAAGGCTTTCTATGTTATTAGAAAAGCCTAAACATCCTTTATTGAAAACTAAAGCCGCTAATGAGCAAGAAAACGGATGCGCTAACACACCTTTACTAAGAAACTAATCTAAATAGTTGCCCTTCTTTCTCAAAGTCAACCTTCTCACTTCTTGCTTTAGTTTAGTTTGATTGCAACTAGTGTGGTTGACTAATCTAATAGAAAGTAAAGGCTCCTCTCATCTTTTACCAATCTACAACTCTCTTTACTAAGTGAGGCTCCACCTATATCCCTACTAGTGGTTATTCTTTAGTTTCCATTCTATCATTTCTTTGACAGCTTAAACTAGGCTCCACTTTAGATAGGTTTTTGGTTTTTATCAAGATAGGTCAAGGGCGCGTCGAAACGGTCGGTAGTTGATTAGTCCCATCTGACTTAAATAAAAGTTTCCTTATACTGTTTTTTTTCTTTGAAAAAAAAAGGGGATCGATTTAGGCTCCTTCCTTTCTACTGCATAGTTGCGCTAGCAGGTACTACAAGCTCTCTATCCCACGCATCTAACTAGCTCGCGTGGTTCACCGGTTTCACCAAAAACTCTCATTTGTTGAAAAGTGAAAAGTACCCACTATGAAATCCCAACAAAATTTCATATGTTAGCACATCAGAGGTAGTAGAAGGGACTTCCAAGGCCATTTAAGGTAAAATACTAAAGATATTCCCTAAGGGAAGTCCGTTCGTCAGGGCTACTTTGCTGAGGGGGTGCCCTCTACTCTCTCGGAGGGACCCCAAAGACATGCCTCTGCAGGTCAAGGAGTTCCTACTGAAGCCGATCAAAATGTGCCCCTAGGCGCTAGGGGCGCCTTTTTGTGGGGGCGGTGCTCCAACTTTCTTCCTGAGGGGACATCTTGTTGCAAAGTTCTCTATAAATTAAAAGTTGAGTTAGGAGGGACATTAACATTAAGTAAAGATAACAGTGGGGCTGCTAAAGTCGGACCCTAAACAGAGGTAGTAATCCTTCACTGAAGGCCCTCTTGCGTGAGAGGGATCATCCTCCCGGAGGAAGTATCCGAGGAGGTGTTAACTCCGGTCTTGGTAGCTTCCATGTCATTCTCACGTCTCAGCTTTATGTTCCCACAGACAGCGCCAATGGTGCAAGCAAAAAAATGTGGTGCTCGATCCAGTTAGAGTGCGAAATAATGAAGTAAACTGCAAGAAAATAATAGAGTGAAAATGAGTGATATTCCTTGTTTTGCGTGTATAAATGAGAGATTGATGTTAAAATCAAGTTATAAGTACGGATTATACGTGTTCCTTCAAGCTAAAGGGGTGGCATGAAGGTGAAAATTGGAGAATATAGGCTCAAGTTGTAATGTCAAAGTACAAGTTGTCATAGGAGGGTAAAAACCTGTCTTCTCCAGCTGGGGGGGTCTCTATTCATAGGCAACATTCAATTGGTTGGAGATGATCACAGATCTGGGGGAGCATGACCTTTGAGTTGTTAGATAATGCAGCATCCCCCTCAGATTCGATGGAGAGTCCCCAGCGGTTGAAGGATCCCCCAAGATTTGGGGAAGGGCAGTTGGAGAGCCACGATTCTCTAGGGGTAGTTGAAGTCTGCTGCTGATGAGAGTATCTTGGATGTTTTTCAGGATTTTCAGGAGGTGGTTGAGGATTCCCCCTGGATTCGAAGGAGGTGGTTGAGGAGAGGCCTTCTCCCAGCCGGAGTTCAAACTTTTAGGGTTTCTATTACTTCTCTCTAGAGGCGCCACATGTCCCCGAGGGGCTGTTGGTCCTTATCCTATTCTGTGAGGGGTACCTCTAGAGATCCTATGTGGATGCCACCTAGGTCGTTCGTGGACACCATGTGAGAGGAGCTTTGACTTTGGTTGGGGGACTTCAAGTTCCTAAGCTTCCTTATTGGCCTATGAGGCCTTCTTGGATCAGGGCCCTCCCAATTTTGGGATGATTGGACTTCTTTTGGCCAATTTATTTTGTGGGTGCCTATTAGACTCCCTGAGGACTTTACTTGGACTGGACTTTTTGGGGGCACGAATTGGGTCCCCTTGGGGGGCCCTTTGAGCCTTGCATTCTTTTGGGGGCTCATGCGATCTCGTTCTTTCTTTTAGTTCGTTTGGGCCTCTTTGGACTAGCCCATTTTTTTGTACACCAAATATTGAAATAGAACAACACTTGTTATAGCATTTCAACCTCACTAGTTAAGTTAAGATTCATCAGCGCCACCTATATTATTAAAAATATATACATGTGGGTTGTTATCAATATATTCTTTCAAGTTTAAATAAAAAATAAAATCTAGATGACACCAAAAAGTTATAAAAAAATTATTATAATTAATTTTTTATTTCTTACTTTCTTAGTTTTATTAGCCAGAAAATAAGAATATATTAATACGTATGGCCCATACCAAAATCTATTAAATCACAATTCTTATTGGGCCTTCGATTTGTTTCAGAGCGGTGCAAATGGATATATAATTGCAATCTCTTACTTCAGTTATTTGGGCCCAACTCCAAAGATCCAACTGTACAAAGGCCCATCTAATTCAGATGAGCTATTTTCTGTTCCTGACGTTGACATCGGAAAATTATATCATAAATTTCAATTATCGATAATCAATAAATCAATTATCAATGTTAGATATCTATATAGCCAACGGACAACTAACAATTATACATTGGTGCGATTCGAATTCATAACTTCATGATCATAGAGTCTTAACTTCTCCTGTTAGTGTTTATTGGCTCTCTTTGTTTTAAAAAAATTATTTATTAGGTACATCATTGTATTATAATATCCAGTACCAATAACTTATAACTAATAATCTATACTATATTGCTGAAAACTGAAGCTAAATGAAGCCATGGACGAAAATAAAGCTCTCTAGAGTTGCTGTATAACAATGTGTAGAAAAAGTGTGTACATGAAGAGCGTGCAAGAACCCTATAAATAGAGGAGAAAGGGGACGACAGTTGAGTGGACTATTGCTAACAGACCCTAAACCTTCACCACCTAACTAAACTGATAAGTAACAAACTAAAAACTAATTAATACAACTGATAAAGTGCTGAAACAAGAAGAAACACCTTTTGACTAATAAAGGCGTGACTCTTAGCTGAACACGAGAAACATAAGTGCTAAGCACTAAAAAAAGACTGAAACATTTTTCCTTGTAAAAGACACGCGAACAGCTATGATGGTCACCTGCCTGACCATATGACTTATCTCCTTGCTTTAGCTGAACGTACGAGCCACTTTCTGCTGAAGCTAGTAGGCTCTTTCCAATTTTAACATCCCCTCCGCAAGTTGGACTTGGGGGCGTTGTCACTAAGCCCAACTTGGCACAAATGGCTTAAACAGGGATGCTGAAAGGGGTTTGGTGAACATGTCTGCAACCTATTCTTGAAAGCTACATGTATATGGTCAATTTATTCTTTACTATATGGAAATCAATCTCCAAATGCTTGGTCCATTTGTGAAAAACTGGATTCGCAGTGATATGAAATGCTGTCTTGTTGCCATAATAAAAGGGTATAAGCACTTGGACATCAACCTCTAGTTCTCTCGGTAAATAGGCAATCCAAGTAAGTTCACAAGCCGTTGAAGCCAAGCTCCTATATTCTACTTCTGCGGTTGACCTTGAGACTGTCGCCTGCTTTTTTGTCTTCCATGATATGGGCGTGGTCCAAGAAGAATGCAGTAGCCCGTTAAGGACTTTCTTGAATCCATGCACGCTGTCTAATCTGCATCACAAAATGCTGTTAGAGAAAGATTGTTAACGGAGGGAAAGAACAAAACTATTGAGGGGCACCCTTTTAGGTATTTAACTAGATGTAGGGCAGCATCCTAATGCTCCTTGCAAGGATGTTGCAGATATTGACTTAGTTGTTGTGTTGCATGTGCAACATCCGAACGAGTGAAACCTAAGTACAGGATCCTGCCAATAAGTCTCCTGTACCTAGATGGGTCGAGCAAGGGTGTTACTGCTTTTGCAGTTAGCTTAATTCCTGTTGGAAGTGGAGTCCTTGCAGCCTTTGCATGAGCCAGACCTGTGTCTGCAATGATGTCCATGATGTATTTTTTTTGTATGGCCACAAAACCCTTTGAAAACCTAGCCCTTTGTTTGGTTTCATTTCCAATGTGTTTTTGAGACACTAAGAAAACAAAACCAAACATAATATTACTCAAAACACCTTGATTGGGTGTTTTGGCACGTTCTCCTGTATATACATACATTCACCTATAAATAAACAATTATTATTATATATATACATTTATAAAAATATATAAAAGAAACATGATTTGACAATGAATAGTATTTTTTGTCTCCTAATAAACAACACAATACATATAAAAAAACAAATATTACTATATACATATATAAAAATATATAAAAGAGACATGATTTGACAATGAACAGTGTTTTTTGTCTCCCAATATATAACATAATACATACAATATATTTTTACACTATTTAAAATTAACTCCAAAAACAAATCCAAACATACACTGTATCTCTAACACACACTTATTTATCTCTATTTTTCTCTCTCTATCTCCACAAATCAAAACAAAACAAACTAAAAACAAAACCAAACACTATGTAGCAATCTCTACTCCAAGGAAGTACTTTGCAGCTCCTAGGTCTTTTATGGTAAACAGGCTATCCAAGTATCCCTTGACCTCTTAAATCTGGTCCTAGGAAGGTGCTGTCAACAGTATATCATCCACATGAATTAACAGGATGATCATACCTGCATCAGTCTTCTTGACAGACAAACAATGATCATTTTGTGACTGCGAAAAATGGAACAAAACCATCTTCTCAGTGAAGGTTTGATCCACTGTCTAGATGCTTGTTTCAGACCATACAATAATCTTTCAAGTTTACAAACGTGGCCTGGTGGTACCTTGTATCCTCTGAGGGTTTCATATATATATGTATATATATATATCCTTATCCAGACGCCCATGGAGAAGGCCATTGTTTACATATACCTGATGCAACGGCCAACCCCTGGAAGCTACCAAAGCCAGGAGGATTCTTGTTGTCACTACCTTGCCTACAGGTGCAAAGCATTCTGTAAAATCAATACCCTCGACTTGGCTATACCTTTTTGCCACCAACCTTGCCTTGCATCTGTCCACCAAACCATCTGCCTCGAGTTTTACTTTCAACACCAGGCGACATCCAATGGCTCTCTTATCTGATGAGAGGCGGGACACCTTCCAAGTTCCATTCTTTTCCAATGCTTGGGTCTTTGTCTGCATTGCATCTCTCTGTTCATCTTTTTCTTGTGCCTCTTCAAAACTAGCAGGTTCCTGGAAAGATGAAAGACATTCTAAGCAAGCATGTTCTGGAGAAAAAGAAGTGATATCTAATTGTATAAGGATCACTAGAAACTTTGCACACAAAATCCTTGAGCCAGGCTGGTTTAACCAATTGCCTACTGGACCTTCTAAGTGGAATAAGAGAGATATGATTATCCGGTTATTTTATAGTTTCTGGTCCATACGCCCTTCCGGTCGTGTCCAAGGATGAGTCATTACTAATCAGAGGTAAAGGGCAACCTGAACTATTCTGCACATCAGTCTTAAAGTGAAATGAACTGTCTTGAAATTTCACATCCTTAGTAATCAGGATGTTTTGGGTTCATAGATCATATAATTTGTAACCCTTATGTCCATGGGCATACCCAAGAAAACGCACCTGTCGGTGAAATTTAGCCTTGTGTGGAGCTACATTAGTGGCAAAACAAAGGCATCCAAATACCCTTAAATGATCAATTTCAGGCTTCCTCTTATATAAAAGTTCATATGGTGTCTTCCACTTTAGAACATGTGAGGGCAATTGATGACATAAGTGGTAGTTAGTAGGGTCTCGAACCAATTTTTTTAGCATTCCAGCCTGAAACAGCAAGGCCTTGCCAGTTGTAACAAGTGTTGATATTTTCTCTCCACAACACCATTTTATTGTGGAGTGTAAACACAAGTCTTTTGATGGATAATCCCTCATTTTTGGAGAAGAGTTTGATAGTCTTTATTAGTAAATCCAGTTTCATTGTCCGTTCGTATCTTCTTAACTTTGGTTTCAAATTGTGTGCAAACCATATTAAGAAACTGTTCCAGTTTTTGCACCACTGTTGTGTATCAACATATAGACCCACGTAGCGCTGCTACAATGGCAATTCGAAAGGGAGAACTCTCCATATGGACACCAAACATCTGTGTATAAGTTCAAAAGGAGAAGTTAAACATGTATTGCTAGCAGAGAAAGACAACCTATTTTGTTTAGCCAAAGGACAGACATCACATGGATCAATATTATCAATTTTATTGCTAAAAAAGGGGACATGTTTGAGTACATATGTAGAAGCATCGAATCGATCAAGTTACTGGGTCACTAGGTCATTGGTCTGACTGGTTGAACTGGATTAAAAAAATTGATTAACCCAGACCCTAATATATATATGTATATATATACACACATAATATATAAGTCATTATGTATCAATTAAGTAAGCAAAAATATGATAAAAATAAAAGCAAAATATATACAAAAAAACCAACAACATTAACACATGTAAAAAAAAGAGTTGGATACATATACTGAAGAAGAGAAAAGAAAAAAAAATTTGCATACATAATATTGAAGAAGATGGAAGAAAAAAAAAGGAGACGATACATTACCTTTTAAGATTTAGGGAAGAGTTGACTTTGATTTTAATCAAATAGAAGTAGCAACCGGTGCCTCCATATAATTTTTTTAAAAAAAAAGTTCAAAAAAGATTGGAGAAGCTTGGAGAAAATGAGAAAGGAATAGGATGGACAAGAAAGGGAAGAAAATCCCCTAGAAGTGACTTATTGTCCCACATTGAAAAAGTTTAGAAGATTAAGAACTTTAGGTATAAATATGGAAAAGTTTAAGCCAAACGTATTGTCCAACATTGGAAAATTAGAAGACAAGTTTGAACACTTTAACCTATAAATAAAGAATAGCTTAAGCTAAACTTATTGTCCGACATTGGACAACCATAAGCCAAGTTTAAGTACTTGAGGCTATAAATATGAAAAAGTTTAAGCCCAAAAAAATTTACATTTCACTATTTTTTTTTTATTTTTTTTAAAAGTAACATCAAAATCGGTTTTGACCGGTTCAGCCTGACCTTACCAATTTTGGGCTTATGAACCGGCCTGGACACATGGCCGGTTTCTGGTGGAGCCGGTCGGTCCGGTCCGATTTTCAAAACATGGATAACGAGTCTTCCTATCAACATTATTAGCAGCCATACAAGGCAAAGCCTAGAAGAAATACAAGTGGTGTAAGGTTTTCCCTCCTTTGCTGCACAAGTGAAGGAGTTTTTTGTCCAAAAAATAGAGTCTTCCTACTTGCTTGCTACAACTATCACTTTCTCAATCCGAAGGTCCTGCAGAATATATTTATGCTGAGTAAACACAACCTTAAGTGGGGCATCAACACATAATTTGTTAACTGACAACAAATTGTATTTAAAAGATGGAACAAATAGTGCTTGTGAAAGCTTGATTTCCCTCGAGAGACATATATCACCATCATGCATTACACGTTTTCTTGCTCCATCAAGCAGCTGAGTTAAGAGGCTTAATATTTTCAAACACTTTCATAGATGCACACATATGTACTGAGGCTCCACTATCAACAATCCAACAGGTATGACTAGGAAATGATGTAAAACTTGTGTTAAGAGTCATACCTGCAAAGTCCTCGTACTCAACCATGTTGGTGTCACCTTGATCTGCCTGTTTGGGCTCCTGCATCAACCTCAATAGTTCAACTCTAATTGCTTCAGCCGAGTTATGTCCATTGTCTGGTCTTGCTGTAGATTCTGGGAACTACTTTCTCCCCCTATCAATTCTGTATTGAGGGCCCTCCCGGCATTCCTGGCATTTCCATCCCTTATCCTTTGATCCATCAGGGCCATGTAGCATACAAGATACCCATTTATCTTGAAACAGGTTTCTCTGGTATGGCCTGTTCTATCACAGATATCCTAGTATTGTTGTCTCTTATCTACACCTTCTCTCCTTCCTTCATTAGAGGCAGGTTGTATCTCAGTATTTAAATTGCTGACATTCATTGCCCCATCTTGATGACCTCTAGCACTCACCTTTCGCTGTTTCTCACTCTCAAGATCATAGAATACGCTTTCCCCACAGGTGGTAGTGAATCTATTAGAAGGACCTGGTTCTTAGCATGATCGTAGGAGTGTCTCTAAGACCCATCAGGAACTGCATTTGGGTTGTTTCATTCATATCTGCTAAAGCCCTACTGGCTCCACATGAGCACGCAGGCAGGGGGGACAAGCAAGCTAATCCGTCCCATAATTTCTTCAATCGGGTGAAATAAGTAGCAACCCCATGTCTGCTTGACACAGGGAAGTAATCTCTCTTTGAATTTAGTAGAGCAGGGGCCCGTTGCTCACCCCAAATCTGGATTTCAACTCGAGCCATAGACTTCTTGCCGAGGTTGTATATAAGAGGGCCTCAACGATATCCTTGGAAATAGAGTTGAGAAGCCAGGACCACCACCATGCAATTTTCACGATCCCATTGCTCAATATCTTCCTTATTCTCCGTGGGTTTTCCACAAGAATCATCAATAAACCCAATCTTTCGATTTAGCCTAAGCACCCAACGAATAGATCTACTCCATGAGAGGTAATTAGACCAATCTAAAACCGTACATACTAGACTCATTCCAAGATGATCTCCAGTCTGCAATCTTAAGATTTTCGGGAAACTTTGTACCTTTCGCTTCCTAGAATCCATTCCATTATTATAGGTATTCTTTCCTGAACGAGTCTCAGCATCATCATTATTCTTCCCGACTATCGCTTAGATGTCAAGAAGCAAAAGCTCTAAAACTAAAAACGAAAGAAGAATGAAAGGGGGAAATATCATATAAAAGGAAAAACTTCTCAAAAACAATAAGTAGGACCAGAGACCATCAAAAGAAGGCTCTGATACCATGCTAAAAATTGAAGCTAAATGAAGCCATGGACGAAATTAAAGCTCTCTAGAGTTGATGTATAACAATGTGTAGAAAAAGTGTGCCCAGGAACAACTTGCAAGAACCCTATAAATAGCGGAGAAAGGGGATGGCAGTTGAGTGGGTTATTGCTAACAGACCCTAAACTTTCACCACCTAGCTAAACTGCTAAGTAACAAACTAAAAACTAATTAATACAACTGATAAAGTGTTGAAACAAGAAGAAGTGCCTTTTGACTAATAAGGGCATGACTCTTAGCTAAACACAAGAAACGTAAGTGCTAAACACTAAAAAAAGACTAAAATGTTTTTCCTAGTATAAAACACGCAAATTGCCTGACCATAAGACTTTTCTCCTTACCTTAGCTGACCGCACAAGCCACTTTCTGTTGAAGCTAGTAGGCTCTTTCCAGTCTTAACATCTATACCTTTATATTAAGTGAGAGCACCACTTTAGTATTTCACTATTTTTTCGTCTGTAATTTTTAATATTTAATTTAATTAATTAATTTATTTGTTAATTTTTCACCTTCCCACTCTTCTTTACACCACAAACCACTCTTCTAAACCTTTGAATTATTCACAATTTTCAACTTCCTATAAATTCTTTATATTTTTTTAAATATATTTTTAATTTCTTCAATTAACATATATTTTAAAAAATATAAATTATTTTTAAATCTTTATTTAATTATGCACACTCATTGGAGTGTGGCACACACACTAGTATATATTACTGGAGAGGGCTCTTTTCGTGTCTAAATTAATTCCGGTCTACCAGTTTTTTTTTTTTAACATTTTAAATTAAAACTTTTCCACTCATCATAATCTTTCATAACTACCTTTTGGTAGTTTTTTGTCTTATGTATTTTTATCTTTTGTATATATTTTTCAGGTAATCTTTAACTCTAAAAAATAAATAATATAATAAAAATATTTTATTTTATATAATTTTTAAAATTATGCACATACATAGGATGTGCCACATTTAGTAGTATTATATTATTAATGAATGATTCTATATGTAATAATTTTGGAAATTGCTATTCAGGTTAGGCCTCATTAATTAAATAGATGATAATTAAATTTAGTTTTTGCATAAAGTCAATTGCAAGACTGAGAAAAAGTCAAATCATACAAACTATATTAATTTTTGGTTTCTCAAGGTAAATCTATTTAAATATTATTGTCTTAAACTAACAATATAATAAAACATCAATGTAATCATAGTTAATTAATTAACTAAAAAGTAGCAATACTTATGTTGATCCATATTATAGGGTTAAATAGAGGTCCACATATTTGGATTAGTTGACAGAACTATCTTGAATTGTTAGTGTGTTAAATCAACATATATATATTTTTTAATTTCATGAAAATGATTGTTTTATTTAGTGGTGTCAAATAAAATATACTTTTTATTTAAATAAAATGGATAGTATTTTTTGTTAATTTAAAATTATTAGTGGTGTCATATCAAAATATCATTATAATAATATATAGTTAGTTTATAAAATTATCGATTGAAAAGAGTAAAATGCAGACATCCTCACAATGATGTATGGGGTCATTAATTCGCACTTTGCCTCCCAACCTTTTTATTTTTACACTTTTCCATCCAACCTTTTGATTTTGTTGTACTTTGCATTTTCCGGGGAATAATATTTGAATATTCCGTCCGCGTGTGTTCACGTGCCCTGAGGGCGTTTCAGGTTAGGTAATGTAAGGTTATATGCAAGCGCACCCCCCAACATATGAAGTCGTTTGCACTTTGCCCCCCAACCTTCTAATAAAATTAAAATTAATTAAAAAATAGAAAAAAATCAGAAAATTCAATGCCTGATCTGCAGATAAACAACTTCACATTACAAGCCAAAATCAAACCAGAGAGGAAATAATATGCAACATCATGTGTGTGGTACCTAAACAAAGGAACTTTAACTCATCGACCCAAATGAAGAAATTGAACTCCAACTCATACGAAAAAATCACGAAACAGTGTAGCTTCACAACAGTACCAAATACACTCCTCTGTATAAAAAGAGGAAAAATCAAACCCAAAAAGGAAAAGAAAATTTGTGTGTATTTATTTCGGCGCCACCATCAGTGCAAATGTGTGTATTTTTGTCGGCGCTAACATTATATTTTGTCTTGTAACGTGAAGTTGTTTATCTATAGATGAGACATTGAATTTTCTGGGACTTTTTTTTCTTTTTCTGGAATTTTCCTCCATTTCCCCCCTTTTTTAATAATATATTTTAATTTTTTATTAAAAAAAAGGCTGGGGGCAAAGTGCAGCTGACTCCATACGTTGGGGGGGGGGGGTGTTTGCATTTAACTCTTATGATTTTACCCAACCCAAAATCATCCTCAGGCACGAGAATACACGCGAACAGAATATTCTGTTATTATTCCCCGAAAAATGCAAAGTGCAACAAAATCAAAAGATTGGACGGAAAAATATAAAAAAAAAAGGTTGGGGGACAGAGTGCAAATGACCCCATACATTAGGGGGGGTGTCTGCATTTTACTCAAAAAAAATTATATGTAAATATATAAAAATAATAATAATAATAATAATTAAGATGAGAAAGATAATCGAATATTTTTAATAAGAATATGTATAAGTAAACATAATTTCTTTCATTATTATTAAACAATTGAAAATTAAAAATGAAAATGAAACCAAACAAGCTATTTATACTTATAGGATTCTGCGTCCTCAATCTTAACGATTTCAGTATTATCCTATCAATATACAAACTTTATTATAAACGAACATCTAACTGTTAGACTTGAAAGATAAATTAAACCACACGATACTAAATTTGAAATCGACCAATAAAAACATGTTTAAACTCAATTCATTAAACTTAATAAATCACGTCCGAACATAATCTTTTGATCAATAATTTAAATTCCACTCGAACTGAATTGAAATATAAAAAAATAATAATGAAATATACTTGAAAATATCGAACTATTCAAACTCATTTTAACTAAAACTCGTTCGAATTTAATACCATTATTAATCAAACTCAAAAACAAATTTTTAAGTCCAATAT
Organism: Sesamum alatum; assembly: GCA_034509735.1. Lineage (NCBI taxonomy): Eukaryota > Viridiplantae > Streptophyta > Magnoliopsida > Lamiales > Pedaliaceae > Sesamum > Sesamum alatum. Next base: position 17,897,065 of record JACGWO010000001.1, on the reverse strand, counting down.
ATTCAAATCAATTTAAATAATAATATATTCAACTCGACTTGACTTAGGACATCCTACCAGGAGTTATAGAATTTGACAAGGGCACAACTTCCGCATCCTTCTATATGTTTTTTTTTTTTTAATTAAATCACTCAAGGGTGGGGGGAGCTTTTCGGGGTCCCCTTCCCTTCTCCATTAATCATAAAATAAAAAGAATATATACAACGGGGAGTACTAACTCCCTAGGGTAATCTACTAAAACATAAATGAAGAGTACTACTCCCTTATAAAAGTTCCAAAGATAGTGCAGGAAAGCATAAATAAGGAAAACTACTCCCTTACAATGCATAGGTAAAGCATAAATAAAAAGTACTACTCCTTACTATAGTGATCAAGAGCATAACAACTAGTAGGACTTCTGCTGATCAAAATGATTAGTCTGGATGGATATTGTCTGCGTGTCAAAAAGTATTTTCCAAACAGTGTATAGCCCAACACCCAACTAATCTTCTGGTATTTACAAAAGCAAAGGACCTGCTCAAAGTAGCAACTATATACATAGCAATTCTCCAATACAGCAACATGCATAATATGCAAAAAATAACAAAAATAGATGCAACAAGAGTTGTAGAGCACTTTACGATCATTAGAGGGACTCTTCCGACCGAACTTAGTATAATCATAATAATGGAAATAAGTAAGTCCTAGGCTAGCAACATAACCAGGAGGTAAAATCAGCATCCTAAAGGTCCAACATGTGGTATAGCAAAGGTAAACCCAGCAAATCACCCAACCAAAATATAGTATAGACATCATAAGGTAACAGGGGGCAAGAACCAGGCAAAAATTATAGAGCACATGTGAAGTACTAATTAGTTTCAACTCCTGGAAAAGACTAAAACTATTAGTTCTACTTGTGCTTAAACCGAAGGTAGGGTAGACCAGTAGCATCAAAATGAATCATACCTCTTATCTTACCCTTTAGTTGGTCTGTTGTAAGTTCCTAGAAAGTGTCCTCTGTGCATGCTTGATTTGCAAGGTGGCCAGCTGCTTGGTTACCTTCCTTATATATGTGGGAGATTCTATAATCAATGTGCCTCAGGTATTCCTTAATTTGCTGCAGTGTATTCTAGAACACCCAGGCTCCTTTAGTAGGAGGTGTAAGGTTGATGATGTAGGCTGCATTAGTCTCAATCCAGATCTTGTTGACCCTTTTTTCCGCACAGATTTGCAGTCCCCTTAGTATGGCTCAGAGTTTATCTTGAGTACTGGTAGAATACCCTCATTGGCTCTAACAAGGAAAATGAGACTCTACAAGGTGATCTCTAAGAATGTCCTCAGCCCCTAATAGGCCGAGGTTTCCTTTTGAGGCTCCATCTGTATTGAGTTTCATCCATCCCATCTCAGGTTTTTTCCATGATACTTTTGTGACAGTGGGTTGCTTTTCCTTGTGCTTAATATGGATATTGAGACTTCTGGCGGCAAGCTGATTTCCCCATAAGTGTTCCTCCTTCAGCAATTTGTTTTTGTGAAGGGGGTGGATGTGTGTAAGGATTTTGCGTATGATGGTTTTGTGCCTGAAAGCAACTCATTCATGTCTTGCCTCATTGCGAGTTTTCCAAATTTCCTAGCACATGATAGTTGGTGTAATATCTCTGAGTTGGGCCTTAGCTGAATTGGACCTTCTCCAGGCCATTATGTATGTCTGAATAACCTCAGTGTGTGGGAGGGTGACCTGGAATTTGGTTGTAAAGAAAATCCAGATAGGTAGGACTTCAGGGCATTCCATGAAGAGGTGGTTGATGGTTCCCTCGTTGTTACAGCAACAACATTTGGAATCCAGGTAAATTCCTTTGGGTTGAAGAGCAAAACCTGAACCAACATCAGAATCGCTTCAACGCCTTCATTAGAGGACGAGGGGATTTTTTCTATTGATATCCATGATTTAGCAAGTCTCTAATTAAAAATGGATAGGTGTCAATAGGGGAGACCACAACATCTGATAGAAGGGTTGGATCTCTCTGTGATCTCTGAGGTGGTTTCAGGCAGAAACAGTCGAGAAAGCTCCATTGTAGAAAAACCTCCAGTGCATCTGATCTTGAGATTCCTGGCTAATTGGAACAACTGCAATGATAGGGATGAGGTCTGGGGGTACCACTTGCTGCAATCTCTCAAGGTTCCACTGCTTGTCCCTCCAAAACCATTTCACTGGAATATGAGCAATGATGTTGTTCCCTGTGAGCTCATGTAGGGTGCCTTCCTTGATCTACCAATCCTTCCAAAAACTAACTTCTCCATGCCCCAATGTCTGAAAGATGTTGCTTTGTGCTGCCACCTAAACTTTGCACATTCTTTTCCAGATAGGGGAGTCATTAATGTTGGTCTTGACACAAGTTGGGGACTTTCTCTTGCAGTACTTGTTAAGCAGGAATTGTGCCCACAGAGAGTTGTTTGCTCTGAGTCTCCACCAGAGTTTGTGTGAGAATGCTTGAACCACTTCTCTCGGGTCTCTGATGCATAGTCCTCCCTCCTTATAAAGGTAGAAGATGTTTCTCCATTTGGTTCAGTGAATCATTTTTTGTTTATCTTTAATTCCCAAAAAATACTTTGCCAGTAATTGCTCTATTTTTTGAATGACTCCAACGGGGGAGGGGGGGCTTAGGACTTGTAGCAGGTAAATGGGCATGGCTGATAGGATGCTTCTGATAAGTTGAAGTCTTCCTCCGAATGAAAAAAGGCAATGCTCCCATCCTGAAATTTTTTAGAAGATCTTGTTAGTCAGATCATCAAACAACATTTTTTTTTTACCTTTGTGTAGTGGAGCACCTGGGTAGGTGATGAGAAGTGATTTTAGGCAAAATCCTGTGATGTTTTTTATCCTTTGGGCAATGAGGTTAGCCTTTTTTCTAGGCACAAAGGATCTTTTTGAGTGGTTAATTTTCTGGCCAGGGTCAGCTTCATATCTTTGCAAGAAAGTCATAAGATTAGTTAGATTGCTTTCCTCACAATTGATAAAAAGTATGGTATCATCTGCATATGTCAAACAAAGTTTAGTGCTACTCCCTATTTTATAGTACATCCTTGGGTTGTATTGGAAGAGATGTTCCAAACCTCTGGACAGAGCTTCGGTTGCGAGAAGGAAAAGTGTTGGGGATATTGGATCTACTTGTCTCAGGCTATGCTTGGACTTGAAGAAACCACATGTGTCCCCATTTACAAGAACAGTGAACCAACAGTTTTCTAACAGGTGTTTGATGAGATGAGTGAAGTTGGAAGGAAATCCCATAAGACTCATTACTCTGTATAAGAATTTCCAATTGACTCTGTCATAGGCTTTATGCATGTCAAGCTTTATAACCAAGTTCCCTTTGCTATTTTTGTGGTCAATGTCATGGATCATCTCTTGAGCCAGAAGGATGTTGTCACTGATAAGTCTGCCTATAACAAAGTTGCTCTGAGTAGGAGAGATGAGGAGTGGTAAAGCTTGAGCCATCTTCTTGTAGAGGAGTTTTGACGGTATCTTGTTGGTCACATTGCAGAGGGAGATTGGCCTGAAGTCATTTCATGATTGTGGAGAGTCCACCTTGGGAATCAATGTGATAGTGGTGGCTGTGAAGCTTCTTGGTATGGGGATTCCATGAAGAAAGTCTAGGATTGCTTCCTTGACGTCCTTTTTATGAGCTCCCAGCATTCCTGAAATAAGACTGAATTGAATCCACCTGGTCCTGCACACTGTTTCTGTCTATGCTAAACACTATTTTTATGATTTTTTCCTTAGTAGGCATGGTGTTGAGTGCTGCTAGGATGTCTCCTAGAATTTGAGGAAAATTGAATGGGAAATTGTTTGCATTCCCTGAAGCACGATTAGTGGTGAGGAGCTGTTCAAAATAATTTGCTGCAGATAGTTTGATTTGTGCTGGAGTGTTGATCTCTATCCTATTGTCAACAATTCTGTGTACTCTGGCTAGGACTCTCTTCTTTTTGACCAAGGAATGGAAGAATTTGGTGTTTCTCTCCCCTTCCAACAATCATTTGTAGTTTTTTTTTTTTTTTCGTCTCCAGTACTCCTCCTCTAATGCTAGTGCCTGGGTCAATTCAGCATTGCATTTGTTCATGTGTATGAGGGTTTGATCAGCGGATTGGTTGTCAAAGTTTTGCTCTGCTTCAGTAGCTTTCTGTTTGGCTTCTTCGACTCTGTTAAAGATGTTGCCAAAAGTGTTTTTGTTACAGGTCTTCAGGCACTGTTGCAACTTGTGGGGAGTCTTCAGTTTTGTGCCATCATCTCTGAAAAATTGTGGTGTTTAGTCCGTATGTTTTGGAAGCGGAATGATGATGGTCCTTTTTCATCTTGGAAGGTGGAAGTGATAAGTAGGGGGTGATGGTCAGAGGTACGCCTGGCTAAGTGAGTGACTCTTGTACAGTTAAACACTTTTGTCCATTCATTGGAGTAGAGGACTCTGTCAAGCCTTCTCCAAACTCTATTATTTGTCCAGGTGAATGGGGATCCTTCAAACCCTATATCCAGGAGGCCGGTCTCAAATATCATGTCCCTAAAGCCTTCCCTGTGGCCCAACTGATTGGTATTGCCTCCTTGGTTTTCTAAGTTGTTGAGGAAGGTATTGAAGTCCCCTCCCACCAACCAAGGGGTAAGAGATGTTGAAATGTGTTGAAGATCTGCCCAGAGAATCCTTCTTGGAGTCCTGCTACACTTAGCATAAACAAAAGTGCAATATATTTCCTTGGGGAGAGTGTTAGAGCTAATTTTCATATGAAAGACTTGTGGATTATCAATCATGATTTGGATGTTAAAGGCATGTGAAGCAAGACACCAAATTTTGTTACACATGAGAGCATGCAAAGTGAAAGCTTAGTCTTCTAATAAAAGCATTATCATTCATATGACAAATAGTTCAAGTAGAACAAACATGTGTGGTTTGTGTTCAGCAAGTGTATCAAGCAGAATATTTTGTTTAGAAGTTTTACCTATACCCCTGATATTCCAAATAAGGATTTTGATCATTTATAGGATAGATAAGGAAGAGGATCTTGTACTCCTTTTCAGGAGTGTTTTAGGAGGAGATGTAACTTTTCCTTTTTTTACGTTTGCCATTGGATCTTCTAGATGATGAGGGTTCTCCTGAAGACTTGTTCCTTTTGTGTTTCTGAGTGGTGTTAGATTTAGTCAAGATGGCCTCCTGGAGAAGAGACTCCATTTCTTGGCTTGTTGATGTAGCTTCCTCCTGAGCCTCCATTAGATTGCTTTCAAATTGTCTTTCTAGAGTATCTTCTACCTTTTCGTGTAGGGAAGAGTTCTCATCATTCGGGAGGGAGTGGTTGTGGGGTTGTTGTACCTCTTCCTCCATGTTGGCAAGAGCTTGGAATCTGTTGAAGGTTGGTGTATGGTCATCATCCTCTTTTGAGTTTGGCTCCTGTTAAGCAGAGGGGCCCTCTATCTACTGTTGGCTACATCCTTCTTGTTTCCTATTTCTTTCAAATAGCTCATTTATAACTTCAATTTCTTCAATGACATATTGTTCCTCTCTTCTAGCATTCATATTTTCCAGACCCAGGCTTTGTCAAGTAAGTCAATAAGAAGAGGGTCATCAAAGTTGAAGTCCTCTTGCTATCAATATCATAGTCTATGATGCTTGTTTCCTCTGTTGGTCTATTGCTGGTACCACGTTCAAAATGATTGGTAGTGATGTTTGCGTGGCTAGTGGCTTTAGCAGCATTTTGATCATTCTTGGTCAGAGTTTCTTTAGGGCCAATATAGGTTTGTGCAATAGTATTGTGCAGATAAGCATTAGCATCTAAAGAAGTATGTGTGTGTGTGTGTGTGTTAACAACGGTGTGAATGTGTGCATCAGTATTCTCAGCAAAAGCATCATGTGAGTTAATCCCAGAGGGGTCAATAGTTTTACTAGAATTCACATTTTCTGCAATATTGGTATTTTCCACAGAAACAACATTAGGTGTGGATTTAGTATTGTTATTAACCAAAGTGGGGGTGGATTCAATATCATTTCCAGCAACAACATCTATAGCATTAACAGTATTTTCCACAGGAACAACATTTGATACAGACAGAGCAAGCTCAACAGGGATATTGACAGCAGATTGAACATATCCATCAACAACATCATTTTGAACATTCTCAGCAGGGGAGTGGAATAAAACCCTTTTACCTTTGTCTTTCCTAATCTAAATATTCTCAACTGGAACAATGCTTGTCTTAGTAACAATTTTAGATTTTAGGTGGCAGGAGTTTTTTTCATGACCAAGGTGTTTACACGTAACACAGTAAAGAGGGCAATTCTCATAGATCACACCTTGTCTAATAGTGATGTCCTCAAATTCAAGAAAAATAGCTTGTGTACGAGGGCAGTAAGGTCTAACTCAACACATACACGGGCAAGACTAGGCCTAGTGAGGTCTGTTGTTGGTTCATCCATTCTAAGAGACTTACCTACAATTTTGCTATGCTGAATAAGGCCTTTTTTTTCAAAGAGGTGGCATGGGAGTTCTAGGAATTTCACCCACACAGGGGCAATGGGGGATTCGATTTGGGGGTTAAAAGTTGGAGTCCACTTGAACACCCTCATATGAAATTGATCAAAATTCCAATCTCCCCTAAGCCATATTCTAGAGTAATCTTCTTTGTGGGATAGATGAATAAAAACATGCTTAATATTAATCCCCTCAACACTAACACTGCCTCTAAAGCCAAGCTTGATATTTTGATTACGCAGAAAATTAAGATTAGGCAAGCCATGGTCAAATTTACCAACAAGAGCATACTTTAATCTTTCACCAAGGATTGATGTCTCCTCCTTTGAAAAGGAAATACCTGGTTCTCCTTTGAAGGAAGAAGTTTTACCTATAACGATGCAGGCTTCATTATTGAAGGTCTTCTTGGTAGTTCCATTGGGTCAAATTAGAAGTGGGCCTCAGATGCTTGTTGGACCACAATAGAGTATAAGCGTTTCACCAGCAGAGTTACTGGTGTAGGTGGCGGTGGAGGGGGATCAGGAGGATAGGGGTGTTTTGGTTAGGTTCTGTCATAGTCAGAGGTCCATGGCGTTGCTGGAAGGGGTGAGAGAGGGGGGGGGGGATGACAAAAATGGGGTGGAAAGAGTCGTCAGAGGGTGGGGGGACGGGTGGTTGAAGATTTTGCTGGCATCGGGGAAAGATCACTGGCGAACAGAGGTGAGGATCGATGAGAGGATCATTAGGGCTTGGACAGGAAGGATGGCACGTGAAGGAGCGTGGGGAGGCGAGGAAAGAAGGTGTTAGGGGCGAAGGGTCAGAGGGTGGGGGGGGGGGGGGGGGCTTGACGGCCACCGATGCCGGAGAGGTTGGCCGGTGATGGTTGATAGAGGTTGTGCGTGAAATTCGCACGTAGTAACGGTGAAAATCGCAGCAACGATCTAGAGAAAATTTGACCTCGTCTAAAGAGTAATACCCTTTTATATGCTTCTAGATATCTATTATTATTTACATACCTTTTGTTTATGTTTTCATTTCCAGTTTTCAATTTTTCAAATAATAATTAAAGTGAAAATATGTTTGTTTATATGCATTTTCATTGAAAATTTATTGATTTGACACCATAGTTCAATATAAAATACAATCTCATTAACTAATCCAAATATATTATTATTTCACATGAAAATCTCTAAAAAATTGAAAATATATATTTTTCACTTAAAACTGAAAATCAAAACACAAACAAACAGTAACTCGCCAATAATTCATCACGGCTTTAAGTTAGTAATTATATCGAAATCAGTAATGATGATATATACTAAGTAATAATATTTCTACAATAATTTAATAAACATAATAATAAGTATTTATCATCAAAGATGAAAATTTTCATATAGTAATTAAAGTGAAAACATGTTTGTTTATACGTATTCTCACTAAAAATTTATTGATTTGACACCACAATTCAATATAAAATACAATCTCATTAATTAATCCAAATATATTTTTATTTCAACGAAAATCTCTAAAAAATTAAAAATATTTATTTTTTACTGAAAAACTGAAAATAAAAACACAAACAAACAGTAACTCACCAATAATACATCACGGCTTTTAAGTTAGTAATTGTATCGAAATTATTAATGATAATATATACTAAGTAACAATATTTCTATAATAATTTGATAAACGTAATAATGAGTATTTATCATCAAAGATGAAAACTATATATGTTAATAAATGTTACAGATGTACACATATATTTTTAGAATAAATATTGCATTGATCCGCCAGTGTAATGGTATTTTTAATTAATGCCGTTACAAAATTAAAATTTATTGGAATGATCTTTGTACCTAATAATTGTTGTAGTAGAAAAGTCATACCAATGGGACGATTCTTGTACCAGTCTTTGTAACGGTTATGTTGTACTACAAATGTGTATCGATATTTACAAGACTTTGAAAAGGTTTTATTCATAGTTCGAGAGGCCGTTACAAATCAAAGTGAGCCATACCAAAAGGAGTTCCAACGTGTAACAACTAGAATTTTGTAACGCTTTAGGAACATAACAACTTTAGGAACAACACTATTTACAATATTTTCTAGAACAACTTTTGTAACAATTTAGCTGATACAAAATTATGAAATCAATTTCATCAGTTACGTGACATTGACAAAATGTTATCAATTCCAAAATTGTTACAAAGACCGTCTCTATTGGAACAATCATTATAAATTTCGTGTTTTTTTTTTTTTTTTTTTTATAGTGATGTACGTGCAACTAATATAGTAACGACTTATGCATAATTCGTGTATCACTAATTTCAGCACTAACAATTTGGAAACAAATTATTGACTCTATTAAATTTACAATATATATATATATATATTATTGCAATACAATGAGAAAATTATCATCATTATTCTTATCCATCGGATTATTTGATCTTCATATTTTGTTTAGTAATAAATAACAAGAAAAAAAATAAGATCGTAAATAATCGGCATAATTTTGTCGGACGAACACACAATACGTACGTGGAATAGCAGAACTTTTTTGATAATAATAAAATAACACTTCATTCTAAGTTAAATATAGTTTATAAATTAATTAATTTAGATAATGGACATTTCTTATGAAGTTCGCACTGCGACCTCCTATTAGGGCCTCCCATAGTAATAACAATTTTCAAACAGTACTAGATCGTTTTATTAATTCAAGGTCTTTACAACATTCTAAACTCTAATATGTGTGGACTTGGGGCGATCATTAAATTATTTTGATGTTTGTGGTTCACATGCAATCGTACAATTGGGAGAAATATATAAATAGTGACCCTTTATGTGGTAGGTACAACCTTCGCTACCCTAATATTTTTATGATTTACTGACTTAAGTATCGAACGACTATAACCGTGGCCTTTTCAGTGTAGTTCTAACAATGGCGTGTTTCGTAGACTTACAGTCAAGATACTCAAGACGTACATAATCCACTCTACAAGAATTGTAATTACAAAATTTCATTTAGGGGAAATAACACTTTGCGTCCTGTAACTTAGGGTCTTCCCACTTTTGATCCAATTGATTACGGGAATTCTTACTTTTGGTCTCGTAACTTCTAAAAAGTAGCACTTTTTGGTCCCATGCAACCTCTCCGTTAGATTTTTAATGGAAAACACCACGTGCTTGGCACGTGGCCGTTAGGGCCTTTATACTTTTGGTCCCATATGTTATGAGTTTCTCACTTTTGGTCCCATATGTTATGAAATTTTCACTTTTGGTCCCATAACTTTAAAAAATTAATACTTTTGGTCCCATGCACTTGACCGCCACGTGGCACTTTCCGTTAAATATCTAACAGAAAGTGTCATGGGACCAAAAGTACTACTTTTTGAAAGTTACAGGACCAAAAGTGAAAATCTCGTAATTAATGAGATCAAAAATAAAAAAAACTCTAAATTATGAAATAAAAAATGCTATTTCCTCAATCATTTAAATAGTTCTTGTTCCGGAGTTTTTGATACAATAGATGATTATAGGCATTGTCATTCCACTGTATTCCAAACAGTAGAATGACATGATGCATCAACCTTTTCTGTTTTTGGATGGACGTGTATTTATTGAGGTATCATGCATGGTAATTAATGACGCCTAATTATATTTCACTTTATTAATAAATTTTATTTTATTTTTTTGTCTTTCTAGAATTTGGAGGGTCAGAATTCTAGTTCCTTCCAAAGCTTACAAAATATCTGCATGTCTACCCTCCATGGTAGTTGTATTTAATTGTTACCAAACCAATTATTTACGTACACGAACAGAATACATAACATAAATCATATTAAATCACATTTTCGTGTAGAAAGAATGCATTGTACAACCCCCATTACTTCTAACCCTAAACTCAAAAGTAAGAAAATGTTCAAATACTCCAAGGGTCCATGTATTTTTAGCGGGTCAGGTCAGACCTGATCTGCCTGACCCGGCGATCCGCCTCAACAACCATTGATTTGACACTCATTCCACGGCTACACTACCCTAATGACACATGACCCATATGGATTTTGACACAATTCTTTTAAATGCATGAAGGGTCCATTTAACATGTATGCATTTATTGTTACTAGATCGCACTCTGTTGAGAAATCGCATTGTGCGACCCCTATTACCTCTAATCCTAAACCAACTTAAATTTCGGAGGGTTTTAATTGAGGGTCACCTCAACTAACCTAACCCCATGCCTTCGCAGGCCAACCTCACTCGTCCAATTCGAAATACTTGTTGAGGCCATAGCTCCAAGTCATTGTCAGGTCAACTCTAAGTCGTTGAGGACCTCAACTCGAATCAACGAGCAAAAATTAATATTCAAGTAGCATTACATTCTGTATTTTTTATATATATCATATCATTGTATATTCCGAAAATAAATATATTTTATTTTATGTTGTCTCGCTCAATAAAAGATTCTAAAACTTTTAAAATTGAGGTGAATAAATTAGGGCGACAAATGTCCTAAACCTCCTCCGGATTTTTAATTAATGTGACAGCATACATACAACCACCCCCACCCACCCCCCAAAAAAATAAATAAATAAAATATTTTGATAATAATAAGATTATGTATGTATAAGGCTAATGCCATTTGGGCCTATTTCTTTTAATTATTTTTGTTTTATGAACATTTGACTCATCAGCAGTCGAAGGGACCAAAAACAAGAAATGATTAAAATGGTGGGGGCAACCTGCAAATACCCACTCGCACATTGTATGAAAATCAAGTGAGCCATGTCATCATAGAGGTACGACAAAAAAGAATGTAACAAAATACATACATTTATATATATATATATATATATATGGTGATCCAAATTATTATTTATTTTTTATTATTATAATGTTTGATAAGTGCATTCCTTTATACGTGCTTGGAAATTGTGGTCACTTATCAACTTTAATTTTAAGATTAATTCACCATAAAAATTGAACGAGAACTTAATAAAAACTAACAAAATTAATTAATTTATTGTTAGATAAATATTAAAATCGAAGAATATTTATAAATTTATAAATACTGAGAATATATTTAAAATAAAAAATCTCTACCAAACCTATAAACCCTCATTAATTAGAAAAAAAAAAGTTGCAGCACAACTTATCTAACTTTGTCGGACTTTTCTTTCAGTGTCTTATCGGGAGCTGACATAACATAGACCCAATATTGTTAGTTTTAATTAATTTTCATAATTAATACATCAACTATAATCATTATACTTTTATCCCAAGTGGTATCACATACTAAAAATAATTCATCCCAACCAATATTAGAAGAAATATTACTTTATATAATGACAAATTACTATGGTTAAAAGTGAAAAAGTGTGGCAAATACTAAATAATTACGGCTGCACAACGATTGTTAACCGTTATTTCTGCAAGTGAGACCAAAATATTAGACACAACTGAAAATCATAGCAAATGTTTTGGCTAATAGTTAAAACCATGACAAATGTTCATTAACTGTGGTTAAAACTTAATTTCTGTATCGATTTTGTTTTGATTGTGGTGAATAAGATTGATTTACCATGGTTTTAAGTCGTGATCGTTACAATGTAGGAAATTGTCATTCTTTTTGTAGTGCAAATTGATTCCATCCGATTTTATTTTCATTGAGGTGAGATGAAATGAAATTATTGTGATTACTATAACATTTGATTACACTAGAAGATATTTCATATTTAATCATAATTAATTATCATGTTTAAAAATAAATAATCATTGATCACGGTCATGCAACACGGATTATTGGGCATGATTTCATAAAAGATCAACCGATCACATTGTTTATTGCATTAATATATCAAGATTAATTCGATATGATTAATTGTTTTAAACCATATAACAAGTACTAACAAAAAATATCACTTTAAAATAAATAAATAAATATTGACATACATGAAACTTAAATTAAAAAATGTTGTCTTAATTGAAAAATCTTGAGTCCTTATCATTATTCAGCAAATGTGGAGAAAAGTGAGGTATCATATATCATTATATATGACTATTTTTTCCAAGTTAGATATTATTTTTTGGGGAAATAATATTTTTGGTCCCGTAAGTTAGGTATGTTTCACTTTTGGTCCCATTCGTCATGAGATTGACATTTTTGGTCCTGTAACTTACAAAAATTCGCACTTTTTGTCCTCATCCACTTTTTTGTTCGTCTTTTAACTTCGTCAGACACATGCCCAATACATGACCGTTAAGTATTTTTTGTTGGAGGAAAAATTGGTGCATTTTTCAACTTGACAACACCTTGGCGGGGAGGGGGAATATAACTATTTTGTGGGAAAAACCCAATTTTAAAGGAAATTAGGGCAAGGAAAGGAAAATTCTCTCTTCTCTAACAAAATTTGAATTTTTTCTCAAGCAAAAATTACTTAAAAAACCAAACGAAAAAGTGGATGAGGACCAAAAATGTAAATTTTTATAAGTTACTGGATCAAAAGTGCCAATCCCATAATAAATGGGATCAAAAGCGAAAAGAGCCTAACTTATGGGACCAAAAATGCTATTTCCCCTTATTTTTCTGTGCATTTATTATCAATTGGTCAATATATCTACTCAATCAACTTCATGGAAACTGACAAGTGATATTTAGGAAATATATATCCATAAAATAATAAGTTTTCTGAATAAAAGGAATTTTAGAGATGGACAAGAAAACGACTTTGCTATATAAATATATATTTAAATTGAGTAATGAGAATGTTCTCAAATACTAATTATGACGCTGGGTCTACATGCACAAAAATTCGAAGCTGTTATTTAATCAATATATCTCTGAATCACAGTCAAATTACAATATTAATAAGATTAATAAATTATAGACTCACGACCTGAGTTGAAATTGGATTTAATTTTATATCCTCATATTTAATCTTTATATTTATTATTAAATCAAGACCCCTTAATTACTGCACATTTGTTAATAATTAATATATTACCATGCCACTTGCATATATATTACCTAATATATGCTACTGAACTAATTTTGAAATTAAAGCACAATCATTGCACTTAATAATGTGCAAAAGAAAAAATAAACTCTAATTATGTGACCAAATATGTTTGCACATAATGATGTCTCGATCAAGTTCGAGATTATGGGTTCAAGTACCACCGAATATGTATGTATTTATTTCACTTTATACGAATTTACTATTACTTATCTCATTGTTATTTGTTATATAAATGAATTGATCGACTCAAAATTTATTGAGGTATTAATATAATCATTGCTCGTTAAAAAAAAAAAAAAAGAGAAGAAACATGTTTGCACATCACTCAGTGTTTTCACAATATGGCAATGAGCTTGAATTACAAGAAGAAAACAAGAAAAATTATGAACTATAATACACTAAACTACCATTTATATATATAAGTAAATTGCTGGCAAATCTTCACTTTTTGGTGAAGAATAATTTAATTTTCCATATATATATATATATAAATATGATGAATGATGATGATCATAACTCTCAAATAGAAAGGTTCAACATGTCCATTGCCAAATTCTCCATCATCAATGCTTCTACTTCTCCACTGCACTGCATCTTTCCTGCAATTTCATTTTTCACAAATTTCATTACTTTCTAAGTAAAAATTCTCATAAATTGAATTTATACACTTAAAAAGTATCATAAGAAAAAAAAAATTAATATAACATGAAATTTATAGTATAAGTTAAAAAATAATTAACTTACCATAAAAAGAGGATGTGGTGGTAGTAGGCATCTTTTTTAGGGGACAAGAGGAGAGTGGAAGGACCGGGAGGTTTTGGCAGTTGCAAATTTCAATCATGTATCCATCGGGATCGTGGAAGAATATCTGATCAACGATGATCCCACCTTCTCTCACCACTGCCTTCACGTACTCGATCTTCATCTCTTCCAACTGATTGATGATCACATCCATGTCCGAGCATTGAAATGATATGTGGTTGTCTTTCGGGTTGATTTTTCCCTTCTTTCCCGCCACATTCTCCGCTTGTAGCAAGTGGATTCCGATCCCGTGGTTGAATAGCCTGCAGTGCAGGTGTATCGATTATAATTACATTGTAAATTTTATTATTTTATTAATAATCATAACGACACGAAGGGATCTGAATTAATGTGTGGGCCCCCCAATTGTAGAGACGTGTGATGATGTGCAAAAATTGAATCAAGTAATAATGGAAGAAACTCATTTAGATGTAAAAGTAGTATACATATCTAGAAGTTTCTTTTAAAATTTGATTTTATGCAATTAATTAATGTGTGCTAGTTGGAAATCGCACCAATTGATATCATGTCATCTGATGGTATGTGAGCATGACGTTGTCCAAAAAAATGTAAGTGACAATTGGCCGGCAAGTAATTTTACCTGTTAGTTCGAGATATTTATTACTCGTACTTGTTTACATTTATGTGTTAGAAAAAATGGGGCCTTCATTAATTAAATTTATGTATTATTTTTTCCTTATTTATTTTTTATTCGAGTACAATGAAGTGGGGTTGAGAACAATTTGTATTTGAACCCTGGATTTTTTTTTTTATTTAAAAAGGAATGTGATGTAAATTCAAACAATAGATTGATGAAAATTTATATTAGAAATGCTTATTCACTTTGTTGAAACCAAAAGATATTCAAAATTTATTTAGGCAGAGAACTTTGGACAAGCCCTCCACCTCGATTTGAGGGAATTTTTATTGAAAATTTTCTTTTTTCCAACAGAATGATTTCATATGTAACGAATTTTTATTATTTAACTCTAACAATGAACTATGTTTTATGCAATATTTGATGAATTTGACAATTTGTTTTTTAATATATATATATAATCTTTTAAAATTCATTCTTCATATGTGTTCACTGGAATTTAAATCATTACATCCAAACATATAGCCTCATTATTTGTTTGTATTGTGAAGGAATATTTTAATTCAAATTTGGTTTGGTCGAATTTGAATCAATTTATGACAAATGCAATACACATATTGTGTAATTAATGTACAGTTAAAAAAAATCAATCAAAATCATATGACAAGTGCATCACACTTGCTCGGAGATTAGTTTAATTTGATCAAACCTAATTCAAGTAAGAATTTTTCCTATTGATACGTGCAAAAAGAAATCTAGCTAGGAGGAAGTCCGTCGGAGACAATCCACACTACAAGAAAAACGCTTAATAGCAATGAAAAAAATTCAACGTCGAGCTAATTAGCAAGTAAAATTTTCGTTGCTACGATATTATATTTAGCACAAGAAATTTACTTGCTAATGAAATTAGCAACGAAAATTTACTTTCTAACATATTTAACAACGAATTGTTTAAAATATATATTAAGTAACGTAGATTAGCAATGAAAATATTACTTACTAATTAATTTGACGTTGATTTCACCAATAAATTTTTCGTTGCTATTAAACTATTTTCTTGTAGTGCCCCTGATTTGGATTCAAGATATTTTTTTCCGACAAGTATTATGTTCGAACTTGAATACGTGTGTAAGAAAAAGGAAAAATCTAAGTAGGAGGAGAAGAAAGAAGAAAGAAGAAAGAAGAAAACATACCAAGCACCTTCAAAGTCGAAGGAGGAAGGGCGTTTGATGAGGACAAAACCCAGAACCTGCTCGTAGAATTCCACAGATTTTCTTACAGATTTACACACAAAAGAAACATGGTTCAAAGCCAGCAATGGCAACTCCTTCAATTTCTTCTCATCATCAACCTTAATCTCTCTCCCCATCTCTCTCTCTTAAATTATCTCACTGTGTGTTGTGTGTGTGTGAGTGATAGGTGTGGTTGGCTATCTATCTGTGTGTGATGAATGTGTGTAGGTATAAGGGGTAGTAGTACAAGTACGTATATATAGACAGAGAGAGAGGACAGAGGAGGAAGAAATGATGATGTGGATATAGATAGAGAGAGAAAGTATGAGTAGAGGGAGAATGATTGAAGGATGAAATCCGAGTCATCGCAACGTGAGACTCACCTGATCCGATCCTTTCCGCCTAAACCCTACTTACTACGATCTTATCCACCGACGCCCACCACCATCAACTAATTGTTCATGTGCTCCAAAACAACGTTGCTCTTCCTTGGACCACATGTCATAGACTTTTTCTCTATCTTTTTGGTTAATTACTATTCGTCGTGACACGTTATCTCTACGTGCATGTATAATCAAATGTTAGGTATGACCAAATTTAAGATTTTTACTGTTGCTAATCAGATGAAACGTGAATATGGTTGTTGTTTTCCCATCATTCATTTTAATTGTCTATATTGAGTAGTGTTAAGGTAGGTTAGGGCTGCTGTATAAACATTGCTTTTATTATTTGAATCGATCGAGATCGGTTAAGTTTTTAAGTATATTATACTATGAAGGTATATACTATGTTTATTATGTTTAATTAAATTTGATTATATATACTTAATTATTTGGACCCGACGGAGGAATATTGCTGATGAGGGAGATATGCAGCTAGTTAGAATTAATAACAAGTTTCCCTCAAATTGCAAGTGATATCATATTTTAAAAAGAAGGGGTGTTACTTGCAGCTACAAGTTAGCATGAAAACAACCAACACGACGGTTTTGTATTCGGCTACTCAATTTTTTATTTCAACGTGGTCATGACGATTCGAACTTATTGAGAACGTAGAGCTTGTTGCTTTAAGTAAGTGTATTTTGAGATGACAGTAACGGACCTATAATACTTGATTCGGTAATGATTGGACTTGACTTATTAGTATGTTAAATTGTGGGACTATGGTGATCGATTTGAGTAATACTGCGAAAAAGACATTATGTGACGATTAGGGTCCCCAAGTTGGGATAGCCACAGTGAGTTCATTCCAACGACGCGATATTTAATTATCAAAGAAATAAAGAACAAGTTGGCATGATTTTTCTAAGATTTGTTGGAAAAATTGTTGGGCATCCGAAAAGCGTATGACTTAGTGGAGTGAGACTATATATTTGGAAGCTATGCTTTCACTGTTTTGGTTTTCGGCAAAGTTTGTGGGGTCAGTTATAGAGTATGCTAGTACGGCTTCCTTCTCTATGTATGTCAAAGGACAACCATGCAGAGGACTTCTTTTCGGGTGCTCGGGGGCTGTGCCAGGGGGATTCGATGTCACCATACCTTTTCGTTTTAATTATGGAATTCCCCCGTGCGATGATTAATGAAAGCATTATGCGTTCTAGCGGGTCTAGTTTCATTGGAAGTGTAAAACGTTAAACTTGTTCATGCTCAACTTTACAGATGATCTGTTGCTATCTTGCTTAGCTGAGGAGCCGTCGGTAACCTTGTTTAAGCAGTGCTTGGAACAGTTTGGGGTGCACTGGGGTCTCATCAGTAATCCGGGGAAGAGCCAGATGTTCCTTTAGAAGGCGACAACTCATGTTCGAAGTAGGTTGGAGTCCGTGCAGAATGTTCAAGTGGACACATCCCCGGTGCGACATCTGGGGATTCACTTAATTGCCAGAAAACTCACTAAACATAGTTGTATGCCCTTATTGCAGAAAAATAGATGACAGAATCAACGCTTGGGGTTCCTCTCTTCTCTCTTTTGCAGGAAGGGTTCAACTTATTAAATCTGTGTTGTCTTCCTATCACGTGGTTTGGTCAGGGGCTTTTATCTTGCCGAAGGGTATCATGAGGGAGATTGAGTAGCGATTTTGGGACTTTATGTGGAAGGTAAGTAGTGGTCAAGGGTACGGAAAATAGACATGGACCAAAGTTTGCCTACCGGTGGAAGAAGGGGGTTTAGGTATTCACCTATCTTGCCTATGAATTTGGCGTTGATGACCAAACATCTATGGGATGTTATTCGACAGGATACGCCCTCTATTTGGATTGAATAGATAATGAAGTAAAGGCTAAACCGGAACACGGTCTAGACGGTGGGTGCAGGCTTGAGGTCATGGGGTTGGAAAAGGATGCTAAAATTGAGACCAAAGATGTTGTCGGCAATTGAGATGAGAGTGGGTAGTGGTGAGTCATTCTTGCTCTGGAGAGATCCGTGCATCCAGCGGGCGTCTTGGAACATAAATCTTGAAGCCATGCTGTGAACAGGGCTCCCGAGCAATGTACGACTGATGAAGGTCGTGAGGGATGGTTACTGGCAGTGGCTGGGGGGGTTGAGCGCTGAGCTTGCTCAGCTGGGGAAAAATCTTCCACCTACCTTTGAAAGGCCGGACGTGATTGTGTGGAGGTGTTCATCAGGGGCCTATTCGGTCAAGGAGGTGTTGCAGCTCTTCCGACAGCCTGGTGAGAAGGTGTAGTGGATGCTCTAAATGCAAGCACGTTTCAGCTTCCTAAGCACAGGTTATCGCTTGGCTAGCAATCCTAAAGAGGTTGGCCATTGATAGATCATGGCTTCCACAAGTGGTCTGTAGTCTTTGCAATGAAGAAGTGGAGACGCATAAGCATATGTTCTTTGCTTGCAAATTTGGTACGGAATGTCTGGCTATCCTTAAGCAACAGATGTGGTTTTATTGGCCTTACCCGCATGACTGGAGGAGAGGAATAATTTGGGCCACCCATCGGTGTCGGGGGCAACACCTCCTCAATGCAGCAAGCAAGGCGGTCTTGGCAGCGCTAATTTCTACCATGTGGCAGGAAAGGAATTGGAACGGTTCCAAGAGACGTTGAGGACGACTACCGTTATTGCGATGCTTGTCATGGATCAGACTAGGAATAAAATTTTTGTGTAAACAAATCAGAGTTAGTCTTCAGGCTTTGGTTTTGTATAGATTATGGAAGATAGCCTGGATGGATGCGACGTGAGCCGATAGTGTTATACCTTTTACGTTACCTTTAAGAAATTAACATTTCAGCAAAAAAAAAAAAAAAAAAAAAAAGCTAATTTGGGCTAATTGAAGCGAAGGCCATGTGATTATGAGGTTTTGTGTTCGCATCATACTTATATGTGGATGTCGGAAGAGGAGGTGGTTCACGTTTTCGATACCATCGAAAAAGAGGAAGATGGAAGAGAAGCCAAGGAGCCATGTATTGAAGGAGATTAGAGAAGAGGACTTTTTGGTGAAGGCTGCGGTGAGAAGAAATAGAAATGAGGAAATATGAATTTAGGGCAAAATAACTAAGTGTGAGGGACCAGGATCAAATTCGGGTTATGGGCCGGGTTGGGTGGTGGACTTGGATTTGGACCATTTAAAAGGTGATGGTTCAATGGGCCTTCCAGGTTGTGGAACTGGGCCAGTGAGTTGGGCCTACCAATTCATGGGTCATGGGCCACACAAATCCAACATCTCTACCTTGGACCAGGACCTATGAAGGGAACCAGTACCAAGGTCGGATCTCGGCAGTCATCATCGCCATGATACTCCTGGGACACTAAGAGGTACCTGCAAAACAGAAAACACACATGCAAATTTTTTATTTTTTTTTTAGGTTAGTGAAGAGAAGAACAAAAAATTCTGATAGGACTGTAAAATCAGTAGATGTCTCCTAGAGTGTCTTCAATTACTGCATTTGCTCCTTTTTCACTGTTATTCTTGTTCCTATTATCCTTTTTGGGTTTTCTGCAATCTTTGATGTAATGCCCTTTAATTCCACAATTGTACCACTTTCTTTCTTTCACTTTATCATCTTCATCCTCATCATCTTTTGATTTAGACTTATGATTCCTATGTTTGTAGCCTGAATTCTTAGTTTTTCCCTTCACAAAGTTCACTTCAAGTTGATTTTGACTAGGTTTGTTAGCCTTAATCTCCATTTCCTTACTCTTTAACCCATTAACAACAGTTTCTAAATTAATCTGGTCCCTACCATACTTAATGACAACATTAACATCACTATAATCTTCAGGTATAGCATTCAACAAGACAATTGGGGTATAGTCATCAATGTTCTTATCACCCGTTAACTTTATATCCTGAATTAACTTAGTAAACTCATCCAGATTCTCCTCTATGTTCTTAGACAAGTCCAGTTTATAACGAAAGAATTTTTCAAGCAAGAACAATTTACTGGGTAGGGAGTTTTCTATATATAACTCCTCTAGCTTATCCCATAAGGCTTTAGCACTATCTTGTTTCCCTACTTTTCTTATAACATTATCAGACAAATTTAAAATGATAGAAGAGTAAGCATACTCATCATTTTCAGTTCTTTTTACTTCAGAAATAGTTTCAGCATATTTGCCATCAATGGCCTTAAAGACTTTTTGCTGAATCAAAATACCTTTCATCTTTTGTTGTCATATCGAAAAATCCAATTTTCCATCAAAAGGATGCAAGTTGTTTACCGCCATCACAGAGATATAATGACAACAAGTGCAGGTATAAACAAACGACAGTTAGAGGGACCTTTTCCTCTATATGATTGTTAATTATTTGATAAAATGCAGGATTTCCTAGTGTGCTTCAACCCTATATAATTATATATATGTTGTTATATTAATATATTAGCAGTATGAAATTAGGTCAACCAAAAGACTTTTTCGATAATAATTAAGAAATGTTGTTTTTTGGAACAGGGTGAGGATGTGGTGGTGCGATTTTCTAATGAGCGTTTTTCTAACTTTTGCTACATATGTGGTAAATTGGGGCATATAGTGTTAGAATAGGTGACCAGAAAGCCAATTGGATTGGCGGTTTTGGAAACTATTCGTCAATCTTTATTAATATAATATTATCATAATGAATAGAGTAAGTATTCATTACTGGCACTGTGTTTGTTGTGCTTACTACTAACATTGAACGGCGTTTCAACGTCACAACAAATGCCCACAGACTAATTGGATAACCCATGTAGTTGGGCTACGCATTGGATGACGGCTATGAAACCAACTTCTGAGGGTTGGTCTGAAATATTCCAAGTCGAGGACCTCAAGACTGGGCATCGAGTGTCCTATTGAGACTTGTACTAAGTATTGCATTCACCGGGTGAGTGCCGAGTTTCATCGGCAACATCGGCAACACGAAGGTCGTCTATGCAATTTTAGTGGGTTAGTTGACAAGGTGGTCGACTGACTGAAGTGAGTCGCGAGAATCATTATATGGAAGCCTTGGAGGCTTGGTCGGTATGACTGGAATTCCCGGTTCCGATAGTACAGGATTAGTCCTCGACGTGAGAAATCATGGCAGTCACGTGCATATGAAGACTGTATCTTGGATTTGACGAGAGGTGATCATTCTGTAAGATAGTCATTATAAGCCTTGTCCAGTGCAGTTGGAGTATGTAGCGAGGACGGTGGATTCCAAGATAGGATCTATCCCCTGTCAGTACATGACGGTGATGTCTCCTATGCACTCTGAGATGGTTTAGACTCTGAAAGTCTATGGCCATAGAAATTGATTGAGTAGGAAAGGGTTTCCTACGTCGATCGATAGAGTAAACGCATCTCGGGTATGAAGCATAGTTGCCTAGTGAAGGATGGGAACCGACGCCCAATTCCATACCCTAGACTAAGGCCGGGAGACGGTCGACAGTAGGACCGTACCCGTACGGAATCGGCGCCTAAATGTTCACGCCAACATTCACCTAGTCTAGTGCCATGGACCGTTGCTAGACGGCCACCCATGGTGATGGGCTCCTATTGGACACGAGCCCAAGTCTAGCTGAGGGTGAACCTAAAGGGTCATACACAAATCACCGAGGAGGTGAAGGAATTGACTTGGAGTCAATTTCAGAGGATGATAAGTAATTGGATTACTTAAGGGATTGTCCATTGGATGGATGAACCGATATTATATCGGGCCCTCGTTTAATCGGTAAATAGGATTTATTGATTAATATGGAAAGTTGAGATATTGGATATTTTAATTGGATTAAAATATCAACGGGAATTATTTAAGTGGATATTAAATTAAATTGGATTTAATTTTTGGGTTCGTCATAATTGGATTATGGTAGAACCCAGTTCGTTAAATTTTGACCCGAGAGGTGTGTTAATTCCATTTATGGAATAGGAAGAAGTTGGACTTCTTCCCTAAATAAGCATGGCCGAAAATTACCACCTTGGAGGGAGCAAAAATCAACCATGTTGGATGCTAGGTGTTAGTTGACTTGTCTCTTTTGGTAAGAGACAAATCAACTCCAATCAAGCCCATCCCTTTTGGTATGATTTGATCATACCTTAAAAGTTGGTAGGCTTAATTGAAGAATTGATGGTGATTGATTGGGATGTATCTAGACATCCTTGGATGAACCTAGACACATTCCAATAATCACATTAATTATGATATACTAACACCTATTGATGAAGAATTTCATTATTCATTTTTTCTAGGAAAAAGATGAAAACTCTCCATACACTCTCTCACTCTCTCTACTCTCAAAATCCTCTTTGTTGCTTCGTTGATCTATGATCAATTAAAGGACAAAGTAAGATCAAGAAGGAACACTAATTTGATAGTGTAATCTCTCCTTTGATTTCATCCTCTAGATTCATTTTTTTTTAGCAAGAAAAACGAGATCTCTCCCGGTGTGGTGTGGACTACGTTAGAGGGTCTCTACGTTGGGACCTCGCGTGGACGAACATCGGGGGAACCAATGCGTGTAGCCGATCAAAATACAAAATCGAGAAAGGTATTCCGATTTATATTTATGCTCTCGGTTTCTTCTTTATTTTATAGCCAGGAACACTTATTTATTTTATACATGTTTATATTTTGTGTTTATACACCGATAGCCCGGGAACGTTCAAGGGCACACCCCTTGAACACAATTTAAATTCTTTAATTCCGCACGTTCTAATCTCCACCGCGCTTCCGCCGCGTTCCCGGGCCGATCCGTTTTCCTTCATATAGGACAATTGTGTGACCTTCGATTCCCGAACAATTTCGTCGATCTAGGTCCTCAAACTCCATATAGTGCTTGGTTGAGGGCGGCTGGCCCAGTGCGACGATAGGCTCGGGTTCTGTTTCTGTCCAACCAACGTATGTCTGGCGCAGCTCATCTATGGCTGGGCATTTTGGCTCGGCCCGACGCGGAGTTCATATTTTTGGTGAGTTCTGGCGTGAGGGTGTTGACTCTCGTAGGCTCATGCGGTGGTTAACGACAATACGACTAGTTCAGCGCTAGGTCATGAGCAGTTAACTGGGAATGAAGGATAGTTGGCCGAGAATCGTGGTATGGGAAAGGCAGTTTTGTGGAGACGGTTGGTGGATGAGAATAGTGACTCTACTGGGGTACATTTTCTGTATCATGAGGGGATTAGGCTTGAACAAGATCACCCTAGGTCATGCCCAGTTCCATTGGCTCAGCATTGTCTGAAGACTCTATAGGCTCATCTTCGGGCCCATTTGGAGTCCAACCCACTTCTTTTGTCGGCCCGAGTAAGGCCCCTAAGCCTATTCTCTCTTTAGGTGGGTCTTTGGCTGAACTCCTTTGGGGTCGAATCCTGCTGGTATTGGAGATTTTGTTGCTATGAGATCCAGTTCAGGTAAGGCTCTGGCATTAGCTTCGGTCAGTGAGAAATTGCCACCGAATATTAGTGGCGCAACTTCGTCCCTGCCTTTGATTGATGTCCATCTCTCCACTAGTTTTGCCCTTTCGCCAGTGGGAGGCGTCTCTAATGTGCGAGGGTTTGGTAGGCGTGGTTCTCGTTTGCGCGGTCGCAGGAGACCTGGACGTAGTGCTGGGCTGGGTGGTGCACCAGGTGTTGGTTCGAAGCGACGATTACCTATGTCTCTTCAGGGGTGGTTGGGTGATCGATTGATGAAGCGTATATCTTCGGATTCGGAGGAACCTGTGGTGAGTCTTTCCTCAACGGCGCAGGTCGCTATGCGCCTTTGCTGATCGCCATGAGTTGCTTAGCTTGGAATAGGCGATATCTAAACATATACGAGTGAGCGTCGGGTTAACAGGTGAACTATACTAAATATGAAATGTTATTCAGTCTAAATATAGATATAGCACGACAGCATTGGTTGGCTGAAAATCTGAATGTATGTGTAGTGCAGAAACTGGAAAAATATCGGGGACTACCATCTGTGGTTGGGAGGGCTAAGGCTGAGGTATTCCAAGGGCTTAGGAGTCGTCTATAGAATAGGCTAATGGGTTTTTTCGAGAAGACATTGTCTAGTGCCGGTAAAGAGGTCCTCCTTAAAGCAATTCTCCAAGCTATTCCTAATTATGTCATGTAGTGCTTCATGTTGCCTAATTGTTTGATTCGTGAGATTCAGTCCGCCTTTGCAGATTTTCGGTGGAGTTCTCTTAAACAATGGGGGATTCATTGCGTGGCTTGGTCCTGTCTCTGTGATAGCAAGCAAAACGGTGGAATTGGCTTACGTGACCTACGGCCATGCAACTTAGCTTTACTTGCCAAACAGGCTTGGCGTCTCCAAACAAATTCTCCTATGGCGACAGTGATCTTTGTGAAGGCTTATTTGAGCAATTTCCATCTTGCTTGTTTGAGTTTTAAGGGGAATCTGCGGAACCTATTATGTCCTTTTGCAGATTTATTGTCGCCAGTAGCTAATTCAGGACTTTGTTGTTTTTTTGTGCCTTTTGGTACTTTAATGAAAGTTTCTGATTTTCTTGTAAAAAAAAAACTATAAAGGAAATATAAATCTGATCATGCATATTAATTACTATGGGGGATTGCGAAGTCATGGTATTCTACGTATCTTACTTTATTTCGTACATATTAAATATTATTTTAATTTAATACTTATCGTTGATATCTGTTTATGTTTTGCTTTTTGTTGTACGTTATATGGCAAGAGTTGAGTGTAGAAAATTCCAAAACTTGCCAATTTGGCCAATTGCACTTAATCCACAAATTTTACTTGTTCAATTGTCGTCAATGGTTTTTTTTTTTTTCTATTAAAGTGAAAGTAATTAATATTATTAATTAAAATAAATTAATTATAATTAGTTATGTCAAATATTAAAATCTAACAGAAATAATTACAATCAATGATTTTTTAGCCTAATGGTTAAGGTTGAGGTCTCATAACCTCCGGGTTTAAGGTCATGGTTCGAACCCCGCTAATGTGTGGGATGATAATCTACTGCATAGTAGTTATTGTTTCTATACCTTAAAGGTCATGAACTCCCAACCTTAACTACTAGACTAAGAAATTATTGATGTCGTCAATCGTTTTAAGTGTACAAAATATATCTATATCTTTCAACTTATTGAATTAATCCCAATATTTTAAACCCAATTACGACTCCTTCCGTTATATGAACATTTCATTAATATGATCTAATACTTGCTTGTACATATTTACTTTTCTCTTTTAAGACAAAAAAAATCAGGGGCGAGCCAAACAACTATTACAAGATATTATGATTAATTATTTTGGTCAAAAGTAAAAAATTATGATGAATATTAATTAATTACGATTGTATAATGACGATTAGCCTTTGTTTCTACACGCAAGACTAAAACATTAGTTGCAGTAAAAAACCATGACAAATGTTGTTTGTGTTTTTATTTTCAGTTTTCAGTTTTTGACACAGTAATTAAAGTGAAAATATATTCATTTATACTTATTCTCAATGAAATTTTTTTGATTTGACAACACGGTTCAATATAAAATACACGCTCATTAACTAATCCAAATATATTTTCATTACACACGAAAATTTAGACAAAATTGAAAATACATATTTTTCACTGAAAATGAAATCACAAATAACATGCGTAATACGAAATAATTTTTAAACCATAGTGATTTATAATATTGTACGGAGTAATTTTTTTTATGGTCTACTTTTAATAATCAAATCATAAATATATCAACATATTGACTTGTAATCAAATCAAATCTGGTCATATGATCTACCTTAACTTTGTGCAGGTCTATCAACATAGTAATATAAGAAAAAGAATAAGTTATTGCAAAAAAAATATATGGAAATCCATGTTCCAGATATGTCTGAAGTAAAAACCTCAACGTGCATAAAAGCCCTTAATTTGACTGGCAAAGTAATCAGTGTGAAACATGTCTGTTCTTGTACAATATTACTAGTAGTTTGTCATGTCAATATATGGTTCAATTTTGATTAATCTTAGTCATTTATTAGTATTATTGCACTACATCATGATTTGGTTCACCTAATTTTTTTTTTATTTTTTTTTTTATGATTTTCATGCAACCTAGTATTCCTTTCATCCTAAAATTAGAATTCCACTACTACAAATAATCAAAAAATGAATTTTTTTTTATATATTTTGGGGGTAGACCGGACGCTTATGCCTTTTCTGATTTTGTTTTCTGAACAAGAATCAAACTGAAAAATATGTTTGTTTATGCGTATTCTAGTTGAAAATGTTTTACTATCATTCACATCTCAATCATTACTTTTTTTTATATATATTACGTACAGATAAACATTTTCAATCATTAATTTTATATTTTTTTTTTCGTAAAACTTTAACATGACATCACTAATTAACAAGCATGATCGAGCATAATTACACACATAATGTTGTTCCGTACATTTTAATTTATTGTAATTAATAATTAATGTTGATTCTAATTTATATTTTTTAAGCATAATATAAATATTATATGATAATATAATAAGATATCTTGAGCGTACATTAAGAATTAATTAAAACTTGCCAATCAGAGGAACTCGCCCAAATATTGCACTTAATGAAGAAAATTTGCTTGTTTGAATAAGTCATGAGTCATTTGAATATTAAATGTTTCAAGTTACTTATAAGTATAATTAATGGAATTACAAACTTATAAAATCTATTTTAATATGCAAACCTCAACTTGCATGCAGCTCTTGATGTGACCTGCACAATCATTCATACAATTCTGGGATAAAAGTATATGTTTTTCTTGCAATATTAATCTAATCTTTTTATTATAAATAAATAATATTATACATATTATATTATATTCGAATTAAATAAAATGTTTGATAATATTGAATAGTAAAATTAGGGTAAATTACATCTACAACCCCTGACGTTTGACATAATTACAAATACATCCTGTTAGATCGAAAATTACATTTATCCTTCCTGAAGTTTGTTCCGTCTTACATTTAATTCCACCGATAGGAATTCGGAGAATTTATCACGTGTTATTCTCAAAATACTCCTGATAAAAAGTTTGATTATGATTTGATCAACTTTTTGGACGAAATGCCATTTGGACTAAATTGTAATGTTTTAAAATATTGAGGGGTTAAATAGAATGATCTCACATACACTTAAATGTTAAATGTTATGATCTCACTAGATACTATTAATATTTGTATTCGTTAAGATATTTAAATTTAAAAAATGAGTTTACTGTATTAATTTTGTAGTATGACCGACTAAAAATTACTAGTTTAGCAAATATATATATATATATTACATTTAAGTATAAAGTATGTGAAATCATAATATTTAACCCTCTCAATATTTTAAAATATACAATTTGTTCCAAAGGGCATTTCGGAATTGGTCAAATCATAGTCAAATTTTTTTATCAAGAGTATTTTAGGAATAACACGTTATAAATTTATCGAAGCCCTACCGGTGGAGTTAAATGTAAGACGGAACAAATTTCGGGGAGAGTAAATGTAATTTTGATCTAACAGGGATGTATTTATAATTATGTCAAACCTCAAGTGGTGTAGATGTAATTTATCCATAAAATTATAACAAACTCTAGAAAATTAGGTCGCGAACAAAATTTCTTGGTTACTTTAGACTTGTTTATCAATGAGATCTTAACCTAATAGTTATGGTTGAAATCCGATAAATAAGTACGTGATGTTGGGGTTATCTCACAAAGATCGTATTAAAACCCTACCTTCAACTTTTTATCAAACTGCGAACAACTCTAGACTTGCACCGTTCATTTAGCTGGGTCAACACGACACCTTCAAAATCAAAATATGTATGGACTCATAACCATTCGTCTTGTTTGCCTCTGTGGTTCACGTGTAATTTACGATTGGAGAAAATCTATAAATAGTTGTCGTCAATGCCCCAGTACAACTTTTTCTCCCTAACATTTCTTACAACCTTAAATATATATTTTTTTTTTGGGTAAAATGCAGACACCCCCCCTCCCCCAACATATTGTGTCGTTTGCACTTTGCTCCCCACACATTTTTTTTTTTACAAATCACCTCCCAACCTTTGTAATTTTTGCAAATTATCATTTTCAGGCCAAAATTAGTGTATTTTTCGGCCGTTAGAAATACACGTGCGTAGAGCCAATTTTTAAAGGGTAAATTTGTAATTCTCACCTCTATTTTACAAAAACAAAAGATAAAAAAACCCAAAAGTGAAGAGGCTTCTTCTTCTTCATGTTTCCCTTTTGTTCTTCATCTGTTGCCACCACCATTGCAAACCCATTTGCTAAAATGTTGATGGAAATAAAAATTGCTGAATTTTTGCCACCACCGTTACGAAACCATCTGTGGCCTACCACCATGACGAACTCATTTTCATAAAAAAGCATAATTGTTGAAATCTTCACGGTTCTGCAGGCGCGAGCAATGGAGGAGAAATTACGAACCCATTTGTTGAATTGTTGATGGAAATAAAAATTGTTTGGTGGGAGGAGGGGGGGGGGAGGGATGATCAGGGGCCGGGTTGAGGCGGTTCAAGAAAAAATGTCGATAATGTGAGTCAGCCGCTGGAGGAGGGTAAAGCGCAGAGAGAGAAATATGTTGAAAAAACACCTAATATGGGGTTGAATGAAAGATGATCGATGATTTTCGAAAAATGAAAAGTGATCGGAGGAAAATGATCATGAGGTAAAGAGCGGTCGAATGGTGGTGGTGGTCTGGCGAGGGCTGGTTGGACGACAAAATATGAGGAAGAGAGAGAAAACAAATTTAGGAAAGAAGAAAAGGAAAAAATAAAGAAGAAAAAGCCTCTTCACTTTTATGTTTTTAAAATGGAGGTGAAAAGTACTAATTTAGCCTTTAAAAGCTGATCCTACATGCATGTATTTCAAACGGTCGGAAAATACACTAATTTCGGCTTGAAAATCATAATCTGCAAAAATTACAAAGATTGGGAGGTGATTTGTAAAAAAAAAAAAAAAAACAGTTGGGGAGCAAAGTGCAAATGACACCATACATTTTTTTTTCCTTTTTTTTTGGGGGGGGGGGGGGGGGGGAGGGGGTTCTGCATTTTACCCTTTTTTTTTTTTTTTTTGAAGTGGAACAACATATATTAAACCAAATGGAAATCAGCCAATATAGCTGCCCAAACAGAGTTTGGTACACTGATTAAATCAGCAGAAGAAGGCTCGGCTAATCTAGCCAAGCGATGAGCAGGCACATTGCCTTCACGATAAGTGAAACTAAAGTTGACACAAGTAATCACATTCTGTAGCATGCGGATATCCTCGATGATAGGATCCAGAATTGCATAGCCCTCAGCTTTATCCAGGAGCCTCTGAATCAAGGAAAGGCAATCTCCCTCCACAATCACTTTTTGCCATCCATGGGAGACCACCAATTCCAGCGCTGTGCGAGCCGAAAGAGCTTCAACATGGTCTGCTTCAGACACTCCTCGGAAAAATCTGACCCTCTAGCCGTAGCACACTCTCCTTGAATCCCTCGCAATAACTCCCGCCCCAACACTGCAATGTTGAGAAAAGATCGCACCATCGAAGTTTATTTTAATAACATCCTCCGGAGGTGGAGACCAACGCACTCGGCATCTCTTCCCGTGTTTCGATAGAGGTTTCCCACAGCAAGACTTGTACACGAACAGGAAGCGTGTTGCACTCTGGATCAGACCTGGAGGATCCTCCTCAGAAGCTTCCATGATCACTTTATTTCTTGATGACCACAACATCCAACAAATTGTGAAATACGGGAAAATTTCATTTTACTTCCCATAACTTACACCATTTTCGATTTTGGTCCCATTAATTTTTGACGTGGCAATTTTGGTCCCATAAGTCCACAAAACGTTGCAATTTTAGTCCTATTAACAAAACCCGTTAAAATTTTAACGGAAGCACGTGCTCCGTTAAGTCCATAACTCACATCTAATGAAATGTTGCAATTTTAGTCCCATAAGTCCAAAAACGTTGCAATTTTAGTCGCATAAGTCCACAAACGTTGCAATTTTAGTCCCATGCACGTGCTCCTTCCGTTAAAATTTTAACGGATTTCGTCAATGGGACTAAAATTGCAACATTTGTGGACTTATGAGACTAAAATTGCTACGTCAAAAATTAATGGGACTAAAATCGCAAACAATGTAAGTTATGGGACGTAAAATGCAGTTTTCCCTGTGAAATACCAACCTGCTTGTTCGGAATCCATTTTACCCTTTTTTTATCCTTAGGACCATTTAACTTAAGCATCCATGGGCCATTACCGGCAATGTTCTCAGACCCGGACTGAACATCGAACTGGTCAAGTTACTGGGTCATTGATCCGACTGGTCGGATCAGATTTAAAAGTCGGTTGATCCCAACACTATTATATATATGTGTATATATATATATATAACAATACATAATATCGCTATACATATACATTATATATCGATTAATTAAGCAAAAAATTGAAACAAATAAAAACAAACTTAAAATAAGTATACATCCAATTAAACATAATAAGTGCATAAGCTCAAGATAAATCTTGACTAAATAGACAAATAATTAAAAAAAATAGTCAAATGTACTACAATTTTGCAAAATCATCAACTCAACAGAATCATCTTCATTCTCATTATCACTATAATAAGTACTTCTACATAATTGTGAATAAATATTTAATATAATTGTAATAAATATGCAACATAATTACAATAAAAATTCAACATAATTGCAATAAAATACATGTTTTTACATAAAACTAGCATATATTCAAAATTACATATACTTATATACAAAATTAAAAAAAATAAAAATTAGTGCTTAAACAGAGCAGCAACAGCTGCTCTATTTAAGCACTGGTTGTTGCTGCTGCTAGCAACAGCAGCAACAGGGCGCCAGCGACCTCTTTTCCACCACCACCAGCCACCGGCGGCCCCTTTTCTACCATCACCCACGGTCGGCGACCCCTTCTCCACCGCCACCCACCGGTCCACCATGATTTCAAGTTTCAACCATGTAAAAAGGCCAAAACCCTAGTCAGTTTACTCTTTAATTTTTCTTTCAATGTAATTGATAGGTTGAATCAAACTCTCTAAATAATGTTATTATTATTGTTATTATTGTTGTACTTGTTGTTGTTAATACGAATAATAAATATTATTATATAATATTATTACAGCTTTTTACTTTTTGATAAAATTAAATACGATTAATGATGAAAAAGGGCATCATAAGTTGGTTCATATTTTAATTGAAAAATCATGTACTTATGATACTAATTATTAAATTAAATTATTGTGTTGTTATCCAATATAAGGAAAAAAAACAAATAAAAGAGACTAAGAAGTTGGTCCGTATTTTCATTAAAAAAATTAAGCTCGATGCGCTCGAGCTTGAACTCAAATTTTTTTACTCGAGTCAAACCTTTGTCAATTGACTTAATTTAATTTACCTTACACACCTACCCAAAAAATCACCGTATTAGCATTTTCAAATAATGTTGTTATTTTTATTAATAAGGACAAAAACATAATTGTTGAACGATGTTGATTAAGTGTAACTATCACAATTATTAATACATAATATGCATGATTAATTCATGTTGTAGATAGGTTTATATCATTTTATCTACATTGACATCAAAGCCACTGGGTCCCTCTGCTTGAAAAAAATATCATTCTTCTTTTTCAAGCTCATTGTGATTAATAATTTCAGATCACAAGTTCAATATTATAATATCTTAAAACTTTTAAAATCATACTATCAGTTCATAAATTTACACATATAATAATTTTGTTTATGCCGATGCATGATGATTTAAGTTAATCTTTGGGGGTAAGTTGAAATAGTGATTTAAGAGTAATTATTAAGAATAAGATGATAATAAATGCCTCTTAGATATTGCTTAATTATATTCCGGATTTATTAGGATCTTTTTTTCTTGATAATCGACCACCTCCAACCACTCCTCATCATGAACAAACCTACTGCGCGTTGTTAATTTTAAAAGTTGATTATCTGGACCTATGTTTGTTCTACTTTATTATTAAAAAAAGACTATAATTTCATTAAATTATTACATTGTAACCTTAAAAAATACTATACATTTATATATATTTAATTAGTTGATGCTTTGTTTTGTGACATGTGAAGACATGCTACACAAATTTTCGTAAAAGCAAAAATAATAAGGTTACAAGGGTTTTTTTTTTTTTTTTTTTTTCAAATATATGCTTAACTTTGAAGTTTTAATGAGATTTGATGCGATAATGGTGGTAAGATTACATCAAATAAGAGCAAAAAAAATGATGCCTATTCGCACAATCCGCACGTGTCAAACATTCTCAAATTAACACAAGAAAATTTCACAATATGCAATTATCCCAAAAAAAACTAATCAAACTAGAAACGTGTCATTGAGAACACGTTAATCAAAAAGCCATTTGTACCCGATATTTTAACTATGATATTCAACTAATGATTCGTACTATACCCGCATGATATTTTAAAATATCAGTATATATAAACATGTAAGATAATGGAATGCAAATATATTTGGGAAGCATCGCACGTTGTTATTTGTGCATGTGCATGTGGGCGTGAGAGTGAGAGTGAGAGTGAGAGTGAGAGTGAGACAGTGACAGTAAAAGTGAGAGTGAGGAGAAGAGAGTCTTAACTTTACCAGCTGGAAAACCCCACGTGAAACAATTTGGGGAGATTTATGTTAGTACCAGCATGGCACGTTGTTATTTGTACGCGGTTTCTTGGACTTCTGCAACAAAGAGTAGAACCCATGGCTATCATCAACCAACCAACGTGAATAATGTGCAACATTTTCATTGTGTTTGATTTTATTTTTCGACTGTTTTAGTTTATTTTTTAAAGATAAAGAGAGAAAAATAAAGATAAGTAAATGTGTGTTAAAGATAGGTGTATGTTTGGATTTGTTTTTTGAGTTAATTTTAAATAGTGTAAAAAATATATTGTATGTATTGTGTTGTATATTGGGAGAAAAGAACATTGTTCATTGTCAAATTATATCACTTTTATATATTTTTATAAAGGGTAAATTACATCTACCTCCCCTGAGGTTTGGCATAATTACAAATACCCCATCATTGTTTAAAAAATTATAAATACCCCCCTGAGGTTTGTAATTTTTAACCCAAGGCCTGAAATTGACCATTTTGCCCTTAAATTTTTTATTAAAATTGTAGAAAAATCACCCGAGGCAAATTGCATTATTCTTCCTCTATGTAAAAAACTTAATAAACTTCTCCCTACGCATTATAGTCCAAAAATTTTTATTAAAAAATTATTTAGCGTGTAAGAGCATTTTGGTCAGTTTACCCATAAAAATGGATGAAAATTGGTTATTTGTTAGACGGTTACAAACCTCAGAAGAGGGTATTTGTAATTTCTCAAACAACGAGAGGGTATTTATAATTATGTCAAACCTCGGGGGAGGTAGATGTAATTTACCCTTTTATAAATGGATATATATGTACATAGTAATATTTATTTTATTGTATGGATTGTGTTGTATATGAGAGACAAAATATAATGTTCATTGTCAAATAATGTCTCTTTTATATATTTTTATAAATATATATATATAATAATATTTATTTTTTTATAGGGTTATATAATATATTATTGTATAGGAGAATGGAAAAATTACCCAAAACACCCAGTAAAAATATTTTAGCTAATGTTATTTTTTATTTTATTTTCTCACCATCCCAGAGATGGTGAGAAAATAAAACCAAACATAGGGTTTTCTTGTTTTGCTTTTGTCCCTCCTATTTCATTATTACTATTTGGATTTATGTAAACATGTTTGGTTGGGTCATTCTCACTCAGAATCGGCCGACCATACTGGGAATTGATGGTTTCCACTTCCAACTGAAAATGGTATTGTTTAAATTCATTATCGATCTTGCTTTCTCCTATAAAATAGGTCTACTCCAATTCTTTTGAAATTAAAATCGGAGTGACCAACAATTGATTATTTTTTTTTAAATATGTGTCACACTAAAAAAAAAATTAATATTAGCTACATTTTTAATGATCATAACTAAAAACTGTAGTAAATAATTATTAAAAACTACGGTTAAATAAAAACCAATGCAAAAACTAATTTTTCCACCATGAAAACTTAATTATCACGGCTTTTAGCCGTGGAAAAGACATTCGTCATGGCTTTTAGTCATGACAAATATTTTCGCCACCCTCGCAAAAACCGGCTTATTTATTTTATTAATATTAAGAAATTAAAAAATAACAAAAATAATTATAATATATAATATATAACAACAATGGTAAAAGTTGAACTCAAAGAGTTCGACTTTACCAATTTTTTATTCTTTTTTTAAAAAAATTGTGAAGTCGAAGTTCGACTTCAACTTTTTTCTTTTTTTATTTTTATTTTTATTTATTATTATTATTATTATTATTATTATTATTATTATTATTATTATTATTATTATTATTATTATTATTACTACTACTACTACTACTACTACTATGTATATTATGTATAATTTACTGATTTATTTATACTGATCATTATTTAAATGTACAACAAAAAATATATATTAACACAAAAAAATATAATTACATCAAAAAAATTATATTTAAATAAAATAAAAATCTAAAAAAACTAATTATAATAATTACAATTCTTAAAAATGATCGCCCGTCCCACAAGTGCGTCGGTGCCGTTGGCGCCGAGGTCTTCTTATTTCTTCACCCATATTTTATATTGGTTTATCTTCAACATCATCATCATTATCAGCATTCATATGCAACCGACTTGATGATGTTGCAGAACTAGACTCTCCATAATCACGATATGCACCAAATGTTGGAAATGAAATTGGTGAGATGTTATATTCTGGCGCATATGTTTCACTCGTGCTAAGACCAAGGTCAAGATCAACCTGTCCATAATAAGGTTGTTGGCTTGGCATGTATGGAGCTGAATCAAAGCAATCATTTTGTTGGGGCAGTTGAGGCACGTAGCAATCTTGATATACATTTAGAGGTGTATGCACTGTGGATGGACCAGCTATATCTGCCCCAACAGCATCATCACCTCTAAGTAAACTTGTAGACATTCTGCTACTACTTCTCCTTTGTCTATGGGACGTAGACGGAGCATTATCATGTGGCGCTGCTTGTTCTTCAGGTTGATTATTCCTCGAAAAATGAGAAAGCATTCAACGAAGTTCAATCATTCCGATATTAAACCGTTGATGCATTTGCAAAGCCTCTCGAAATTGGTTGGTGGAGGTTGCATAATTAAATGAAAGGGCCTCTGCATATTGCTCCTGCACCAATTTTAAAATAATGAATTTAAATCTAAGAGAAAAATGGGTGTAACATGAATCAAGTTTTATTGCACAACATACCACATGTTGTATTGTTGGTGCATGTCCAGGTTGATAGCCACTCTCTACACGTCTATCAGTAGATGATGAGACGAATCGACGAGTTATTCTACCGTACCAATCCCAATATCCATTTTCTGTATCTCTTCCGTTGAAAATGGGTGGTCGGTGCACAACAATTTCATGTCGTCTATCCCATCTACTAACGTATAACGCGTGATGAGTCTCCTAGTGTGTGCCCCCACGTGCTCTACGGGAGATGTTATGAAGGCTCATTTCCCGACTATCTGTACCATGTGGGATGTCTTGCCTCATACCGAATTGGCGAAGTACCCGTTTAGGATGATGCATTTCCACAATAGCATAAAAAGATTAGAGGACATATAGATGTCCACAACTAGGGGTTGAACTCATCTGAGTGGGCTAGAATGTTCTCCAAGTTCATGTCGTATTGCTGCCAAAGAAACTAAAATAAAAACAAATATATTAAATTAGTAGGTAATTAATATTCATAAATAAATATGCGTAACGAAGAGTCTTGTTTACCTGATCAGCCGTCATGTTATCTAGCATATCTCTAAATACCCGAACAGTCCACCGTACAGTACGGGTGAAGTTGTGTTTTTTGTTCCACGTTGCACTGTACGGTGGTATTGGAAGGAGCCGATTATTATAAGTTTGTATTGGCCCCATCGTTACACGTTCATCACCAAGATCGGGTGTTATTGGTGTGATACGCGACCAAGCCCAAATCTGTAAAACAATAAGCTTGTGTCAAAAATAAAATATTGCAATAAGTTAGTTAATGAAAAATATAAATATTTAATGTTACCTGCAGTAACTGCAACGGGCCACCAATTTGGGTTTTGCCTTTGGTGCTGGCATTACACAATTCACGGTACAAGAATGCGAGCACAGGACTGCCCCAACTATAGTTTCGGGTGGCGTCGATATCCTCTAATTTCTGGATATATAATAATGATACCAAATGCCCGGATGAATCAGGGAACATCACCCCACCGAAAAGAATTAATGCCATACAACGTGCATATTGTACAACATTGAGGAACGGTGTCTTATTATCAATTCTTATCGGTGTAATGTGATGCAAAATTGCATTTATGGACACACGCAAACCCCTAAGTTCCCCATCGTCTGGCTGGAAACCCAAATAAATGGCACAATGTTCTTGCCATTCTGTCCATGGATTCAACACTCACGTCGTCAAAATAGCCACACGAGAATGTTCATGTGGAAAATGGAGTCAATTCGGCATCCCGTGCTCGCACGCTCAAAAGGTATGCACTGCATATAGAATTAGTGCCTCATCAATGGCGAAGGACTATTATGATATAATGGCTTATAGGAGAACATATTCTAAATCTTTTCATCCTTTGATGGCGGAAGATTATTGGGATGTTCCACAATTTGAGTTAGTCCATGACACTACTTTGTGTGGCATCATTCGTCCTGGTAGAAGCCAAACATCACGTATTCCTAACGAGATGGACTGGGCACAAACGCGAGATAGAAAATAATACCAACAAAGAGATGGTCATTCAAGACAAGCTGCGTCGGTGAGGGATCGTAGAAGACAATACTAATTGTATTTTATTTTTTTCAATATATTAATTTTTAAGAATTGTAATTATTATAATTAATTTTTTAAATTTTATTTTTTGATTTAAATATAATTTTTTTTGATGTAATTATATTTTTTGTGTTAATATATATTTTTTGTTGTACACTTAAATAATTATCAATATAAATAAAATCAGTAAATTATATATATATGTAGTAGTAATAATAATAATAATAATAAAATAATAAATTAAAAAAAGAGAAAAAGTTGAAGTCGCCACTGAGGCGGCGGCGGGCCGTCGCCGCCCATATACATATTATGTATATATAATATATATTATGTATATATATAATTGTGTATATAATAAATATATATTATATCATTTTTTCAAATTATAAAATATATTTATGTAATTTCCCTTCCCAAATCCATGTCATCCAAATGACGTGACCACTAAATGCCACATCATGTATAATTAGTCAATAAAATCATTTTTCCTAATTTAAATTGCCACGTCAGATTCCGGTGACGTTTTCCGACAAGTTTAAATAAAATTCGGCAAAAAATGAACCAAAATTGAGCAAATTAAAAAGTTACAGGACCATTTTGAAACCCTAAAAAATTACTGAACTAAATGAGAATGACCTATAATTATGGGACCAAAAATGCCTTTAACCCGACTTAGAATTTGTTTTGAAAAGCTAGGAACATAGAGTTGTTGAATTGCATGTGGGACAGTTTTTCTTTTATGAAATGATAATGATATCATTATATTAAATATAAACTAGTAATTTGCCACACTTTTCTATAAGCAATATAGTAATAAGTGTAATAAAAAAATATTCATATATTTAGTGAGACAGACTCGATTCTTATTTGTTTCTGTTTTCATTTTTAGTTTTTAGTTTTTGAAACAGTAATTCAATTTAAAATATAATTATTTATACTTATTCTCATTGATAATATATTAATGTAATTACACCAAAGTTTAATATAAAATACAATCTCATTAATTAATTTTAAAACATTCTCATTTTACCCGAAAATCTATACAAAATTGAAAATACATATTTTTCGGTAAAAATTGAAACTGACAAAACAGTTTCACTTTTTTATTTATTGATCGATTACACAGTTTTCTATAAGAAAAATATGTTACCTTATTGAAATATTTTTAATTTTTTTCGGATTATAAGTTTTGTGGAAATGACAACTTGTCCACCATTATTTGTGTCTTGATTTGATTTTTTTAATGTCTTATGGACTGAATTAGATTGGAAAAGCGCAAAGAATTGCGTCCCTCCGCCATGATTTTGATGGGTCTCTTTTTTTTAAAAAATAATAACAATTAAATTATTATATTAAGGATAAATTATAGCGAATTTGACATAATTATAAATACCCCCTCATTGTTTGAAAAATTACAAATACCCCCTGAGATATGTAATTTTTAACCAAAAGCCTGAAATTGACCATTTTACCCTAGAACTTTTTATTAAAATCAACTGAGATAAATTACATTATTGTTCCTTTGTGTAAAAAATTTAAGAAACTTTTCCCTACGCATTGTAATCCAAAAAATTTTTAAGAATTACTTAAAAAATAATTCAGTGTATAAGAACATTTTGGTCAATTCACCCATAAAATGGATGAAAATGAGTCATTTATTAAACAATTACAAACCTCAAAAAGTTATTTGTATTTTTTCAAACAACAATAAGATATTTATAATTATGTCAAACCTCATGGGTAGCTGTAATTTATCCTTATATTAAAGTATAATTAAGAATTCAGTATAATTTTTCAATAACCAACTTACTAATAAGTAAAATGAAATAAGGAATTAAACTTAAGTGCAAAACACTTATACGTTTGGTTTGACGAGACTTGCACCAAGACGTCGTGCTTATAAATTTTTGGAACCTCACTTTTAACTTTTAGGTCTTTATTTATGTTATTTTAGCAAAATGGTCTTAGATTTTTTGAGCTTAACGAATCTTGGAAAAAAAAAAAAAAAAACAAAAACTACTCTTTAAACAATTCGATACCCATTTTATGGGTGAAGGTGAGCGACCCTTTTGATTATGTTGGTAATACCCTTAAGTTAATTTTTTTTTTTTTTAAATAAATGTATTAATTTATATATATTTTTTTATTTATGATATTTTTAAAATATAAAAATTTATTTATTTATATTAACACAAAAACAGCTTGCCACAACAGTTAATATTTAAAAAAATTACGGTATTCGAACCACTAGACGAAGTTTAATAATCTCATGGCCCAACTAGAGTAGTCCAATCCCAATTCCAAGAGCACCCAAACAAATAACAATCTACTATGGACAAGTTGGATTACTAAACCAAATTGGACCGAGAACAATTCTAGTCTGGACTAGATCTTGTCGGTTACACTTACTACATCTGATTGGTGTTCAGTTCAAGAAAAATAACACACGATTGGTTGAGTCCAGCTCTTCATGTTCAGTTCAAGAAGAATGACACACGATTGGTTGAGTCCATTTGTGCAGTTGCACCATTGCTGCTATAGAACAATCCAACATAACATCATCATCAACATTCCATTGCTGTTAGCGTCGTCGTTACATCTCAGCCATTCACAAATGCAGTCACTTCACCCTCCTAATCCTCCTCATCGTCGCTTCTCCTCCACCTGTTGCCGTCATCTTTCCTTTTCCTTCCTTTCCAAGAAGAAGCTGATCCTTTTCTACGGGCAGTGACTCCATTTCTAATTGGTTTTCCCCTTCTCAAAACCAAATTCATGAGACTAATGTACCTGTTTCTCATGACCATCAATGGATGCTTTTCAAGCAGCAGATTCTTTCTATACGCCTCCCTCAGAACGACAGTTTGCGTTCTGATCTTGTTTGATACATAGAAGACACCCGGAAAATGCACCAACGCCTTCTTAAACCGCAACCGCTCAAAACCCCAAAACTCTCCTAAACAGAACACATTCTCCCTCTCTGTCTTCTTGGAAACCAGCAAACTCAGCAACTCATGGATCACTGCCACCGCCCACTTCTCCGCCTGATCGCTGCTTGGTGCTAAATGAAGTGCATTCTCGTACGGGGAAATGTATGGTAAGTTCTGCCACTCATCCACCCATTCCAGCACCCTCTTCTCCAGATCAAATCCTCTTGGTAAATTCATCGAACACTTAATCCTCGTTCCACTTTCCCCTTCCCTTCTCGCCCTC
This sequence comes from Sesamum alatum, assembly GCA_034509735.1. NCBI lineage: Eukaryota > Viridiplantae > Streptophyta > Magnoliopsida > Lamiales > Pedaliaceae > Sesamum > Sesamum alatum. The sequence continues at coordinate 17,856,355 of JACGWO010000001.1, read as the reverse complement.
TTCTCCATTTCTGAAACTGCCAATTCATCCCTCCAAGAAACCAACTCCAACCCGAAAACAACATCACCGCGCGAATTCCGGAAACCCATATCGCAAATCTGAAAATACTCGGGGAATTCCAGCAACAATGTCAACAAATAATCCTGTGGCAACCCCAAATCGTACTTGAACATATCAATCAAATACAATGGAAGCTTTCCAACTCGAGTCAGCATCAAAAGCTTAGCCAGCCTCTCGGCCACGTCTTTCCTATAATGGGACATACTAAGTATCAACATTTCATCATGGTGAAGGGATAGGACTCTAGGGGTGAGCTTAACGTGGGGCAGGGGATTAGATCTGTTGGGCGGGAGGAAGATTTTGAAAATTAAGGGGTAGTCTCGGATGAACTTCTCAGCGGCGGTGGGGAGGTGGAGCTGGGGTTTTAAGGGGGAGATGGTGGAGAGGGATAGGGTCTGGGAGGGCTGGGAGACGATGAGGGTTTTGAGAGAGAGCAAGGGTTTGAGGTTTTTCTCTCTCTCAACGGCGGTATCAAGGTAGGGATCACGGACCCATTTGATTCTGGCGTTGATGAAGGTACGGGTTTGGTGATGGTGAGGGTGGCGGAGATGGTGGCGGGCAGTTGTGGCGAAGTGGAGGCATGTCATCCAACTTGTTTGTTATGGAAAATGAGATTACGTTTGAAGAACTCAATTTAAACCAATCACCATCTTGATGCAATATCGTTTAACCTAGAAAACACAGCTGAAGGGGAACAACACTCAGTGAGACCTCTCGGAGGAAACCTCAGAATTCTGAAGTCACGCGACAAAATGACTTTCTTAAGGCAGTTACAGTGACAACCTCAATTTCCATATCTCATATGATCTGGTAAGAAAGCTATTACCTGTTTCTTCATGGTAGAGATATGGCTACATTCAGGAACCACTGAAATGATCAAGTTGAATGAAGGCTACTTGTCTACGATGTCTATGGTACACAACCACAGATGAATCTGTGAGATCACTTCAGACAATTTGTCATCTACTTGAAGATTGTCTGCCATTTAATTATCCTGAAATCAAACCGTACAGAATGTTGTAATTGAAATTAATCGAAATATAATCAATAATAAGAAAAACGGGCATAATAAAAGTAGTTTCAGAAACAATCCAGCCAGTTTGAATAAAACAAGTTTGCCTTGGTTGGTAATAATCAAATACAATTAGATCCATGATGGATATCAACATTCTTAACACAGTTAACAAGCCCATTTACTCCCTTCATATTAAGTTATAACATCCAATATAATCACAAAACTAATCAATCACGTACCAAGATCAACTTCACATGGTTTGTCTTGATCTTGATAGTGGTAATACAATCTACTAATAGTTAGGCTCTAGTTTCCCAACAAAGACAGTTCTTGTCAAGCCTAAATTGTTACAGTTTTATGTCCATGTTGCAAACAGAGATGGTTTGCCTTTCATTCGCTTAATTCAAAAGCAAGTATAAATAGCCAATAGAAAATGTCATTTTATGAAATTTCATTAACAATACTAGTTACTAGATTAGGAATTCAAGATTATTTCTTATATTTGATCGCTGCAGTGTGGAAATTTATGTTCTCATAATGGAAAATACGACAATATATCACATTTACCAGCCCCAAGGCTAGACAAGAATAAAACCAAACAAGTATGCAGAAATAAAGTCCACCAGCATTGATGATTCCTACCGATTTTCAGTGGGCAAATTCTAACCACAAAGCTTTTTGTGGTTTTACAACTTGACACACTAATTCATGCTTTTTATTAGTCATTCCTTTTCTATTAGCTAGCTTCATACTGTGAAATCACAATTAAGATGCAACACACAAACACACATACAAGTTCATTGAGAAATTCGGATGAATTTAGAGTTGGAGAAGCAACTGAACTTAGAAAATAAATTAAGAACTTATAGTAAAATTTATCGGCACGCATGTATGGGAGAAAATATCGTACAGATACATGAAGAGAAATTCTTTGAGAATGTCTGTATCATTTAAGTTTCATATATAAGATAAGAAAAACAATTTGAGCAAATAATAAATTCCAAATGTGTTTTCTTGGTGCCTTTTTTTGACATACATGCTAAAGATGACAATGGTCTGAATGACTTGAACAAGATACACTAATCAGCAGAATGTGCCATTGCGGGCCATATAATGCATTAAAATGAGCCTGTTCACTGTAAATACTCAGCTCACTAAAAATTCCAATCATGTTATGTTCTACGCCCATCTTTATGATTTTGTGCAATTAGTTACGTTTTAACACCTTTAAACAAAGTCATATATATCAGGCCTTCATATTGCTCACAATAAAATGTAAATATGACAACAAGCTTCTTTCATAGTCATTGTTTATGAAACATAGTGCACCCGTTTTGAGCAATTAAGAAGGAAAGCAGGAAAGAAAATGAAAACGAATGAAATACCAAGTTTCATTGCATTCTTATGTTTAGCAAAATAATCATTAATTTAAATGTATATTACATGAGTTAAGATTAACAAATAAATTTCATTATAATGTTCATACAGCTTTTCCTTTGCACTTTTACTGAATATTCTCGACTGTATCTTCCGATCAAGACAGGTGAGCATCAGGTGCTTCATGTGAAAACATCATAAAGAAAGCTACTAGAAAACATCTTAAACTCCAACTGCTATGGAAGAAAACACGTCCACTTGGCAGATGATACACAAACTATATTCCACAGGACTGATTGTAATCGATTTTGTTCAATTAATAATAATTTATCGCTTTCACTTTAAAAAAAAAAAACTTCCATATCAAAATCAAAAAAGAAAAAAGAAATAATTTGAAACTGATAATGCATTGAAACAACTACTAAAAGACATGAACTCAATCAAAAAAGAGGAAGAAAAATTACAAATTAAGAAACATAAACACAGTTAAACAAGAAAGGCCACACATACAACTCATGCCATTAATGCAGCATCTCCATTGAAATAATTCAAAGCACAGACCCACACTGATGAACTAAAGCTATGAACTTAAAAGGCAAATATTCACCATAACAACAAAGAAAACTAGAAAAACGTCAACAAAGATCAATTCTTTTCTTTTATTAACAGTAGAGTAAAATCAAGCACAGCCCACATACAAATTCGAATTCACTCGGAAAAAAAGACGTAATCCCATGACGGAAGAAGCTCGACGATACACAAAAAGCGCGCCCCCATGAAATGCGGCGGCGCCTGTCACTTTAGACGGATTTCTTGAAAAAAAAATTACATATAATTCCTCGGAATTTCCCAGAAAATATGTCTAGATTGGAGTCGGAATAACTCTATTGCCATCAAATTGAGCATACACAGAGACAAAATGAAGAAGAAAAAAGAGCAGACCTGGTATTTGGACAAGCCGTCAGAGAGGCGGGCGTTTGGATTGAGAGGGTTATAGGTGTGGGGAGCAGCGATATCACTTCCTCCGCGGGTTTAATGCAATTTATTTATTTATAAAAAAAAATTATCTTATTATGTAAATTGATTTATTTTAAAAAATATAGATTACAAATTACTTCATTTTAAAAAATACAAAGTGATAAATAACTATTTATTTTTTCATATAGCATAATTTGCTTATTTGCAATATCACATGAGGGTTGCTTGCATTTTTCCCCTTCCTCCGCTTTGTGCTTTGTCTTAACTCTTAAATAATCAATTATCTTTTTTTCCTTTTCTTTTCCCCCTTAATTAGTTTCTCTCTTTTTTCTTTTTTTTTGGGGACCTTTTTATCCTGGATAAATACAATTTTTGTGCCCAAACAAAGTTACTTATGCATTTTTTGTTCAAACAATTTGAGGTTACAGTTTTGATAATCAAATTGTTCTGTTGTTTACGTTTTTAATCTTTTCATTAATAAAGTCGTTAAAGTTAACAGAATTCCATTTGAAGGGAAAAACAGTTATTTTTCTCCTATTTTTTGGTATTTTTCAAACTTTACTCCAATACACCTATTTTCTTAATTTGTCTTCAAGCTTCAGAGAGAAAAGATCACAAAAACATATTTAAGGAACATATTTTCTATATAATCTTAACAAAATATTATCAATAATATGTTCTGTGTATAATGCAATATCTGCAACATATCTGTAACGCAAAATATTGACTTTATCATATTTATTTTATTGTCTTTATAATATTAGCTTTATCATATTATTTTATCATCTTTATAATATTGACTTTAGCATATTTATTTTATCCATAGATTAAGAAAAAGGATAAATCGGATTTTTGCCCCTTGTGTTTGTTAGAATAGGTGACCGTCAATCCAATTTATTGGCTCTTTGTAAACTATTCTATACGATCTTTTTCAATAATATGTTAATTTAAGAAATGTTCTTTAGCTATCTTCATTATATGCTTTTAACATTATATTTATATGAGCATATGGTTGAAGCCCTTAGATCAATTATGCTATGAGGTTGGCTCATGCATATGATGGTGACCATGAAACCAGTCCCTATAGTTTGATCTAAAATATTCCAAGTCGATGAATCGGTTGAGACAGGGCATCGACCATTCTTTAAAGACTTGCACTAAGTGATGCGTTCATATGATGAATGTCGAGTTTCATAGACAGAGACGTATGACGTCTGCGCACTTTAGTGGGTGCTTGATAAAGAGTTATCAAGTTCACTGAATTAACTCGCAGGAGTTGTCATATGGAAGCCTTATATGGCATGATCAATATGACTAGAACTCCTAGGCTACGATAGTGCACTAACTAGTCCTCAGACTTGAGGTTCCACAATAACCTTGTGCATAGGACGGCTATGACTTCATCATGTACAATGTGGTCTCAGGTTTCATCATGGATCACTATACGGTCATGTTTGAGACATAGTTGAAGCATGCATGGAGGTTGGTGAGTTCCAAGATAGGATCTGTTACTTATTATGAGATGATAACTAACCTCCTATGTTCTCTACATTATGCGTTCCTTGAAGCCCATGGCCATGGCTATTGATCAAATAGGAGAAAGAGTTTTTCCTATATTGATAAATTGGAATGATAACTTGAAAAGTTGATGCATAGACATCAAAGTCGATAATGGGAACCGGTAACTAATTTCATGCCCTAGACTTTGATCGGGAGGTTAGTAGCGGAGGGACCGTATCTGCATGGTACACGTAGCTCACAGGTTCACGCAATAAATCACCTATTCTCTAGTGCCATGGAGCATTGCTAGATGGTCACCCATGGTGACAGGTATCCTCCAATTAAGGAGTTAATTGAGGGTGATTAATTATGATAAGATCTAATTAATCTAATGCAAGTAAGTTGCTAATTAAATTGTATATATGATACAGGCCCAAGTCTAGCTGAATAGTGAACCTAAAGGGTCACACACAAATCCATGATGGAATTATTGGAATTAATTTGTAGAATTAATTATGGAGAATAAATCAATTAATTTAAGGAGTTAAATTAATTGATTGAAATGATTTATGAAATCATTTGATGGGAATATTAAATAATATGATTATTTAATTTGGAGTCCAAATTCATGGGCTAAATAATTAGTTGGGAATTAATTAAAATTGGACTTAATCCAATTGAAAATTAAGATAAAGCCCAAGACCTTAGCCCAAGCCCACAAGACAAGATTCATTGAACATAGACATGACTTGTTTTCATCTTTAGATGAAGAAGAAAATGAGTCATGCTAAAGCTTGTCTATAAAGAAGACAAGTGTAAAAGAAGAAAATATGAGTCATGCTAAAGCTTGTCTATAAAGAAGAAAAGTGTAAAAGGAGAAAAGATGAGTCATGCTAGAACTTGTCCATGAAGAAGACAAGTGTTCTAAGAGCAAGACAAAAGGCCTTGTCTACATTCATTGTAACTAGTGCAAAGGAATGAATGCCTATAAAAAGGGGTACAAAGCAAGAGATTAATATACTAATTTCTACATAGAAAGATACAAAAACTCTTGCTTTCCTTTTGCTCTCTAGTTCTTAGACTTTCTCTCCTTCAAAGCTAGAAAGTCTAGCTTTCACTTTGGCCTTGGTCTTATGTTTATTTCTTATCTCCAAAAGAGAAGAATTCCCTTGATTTCCCCATAGATCAATAGTTGATCTATCATAATCCTCCAATACCTACTAGCATAGGTTTGAGGGTGATTCCATTATAGGTGGTGTGGACTATCTTTAGAGGGAAGACACTTGTGTTCCTACCGTGAACAACAATTAAAGGCGCTTCCGTCTTGACGTTCCACCAATTTTAAGGTAAGGTTGTTCTTGAGAAAGTTTAAGTAACCAACATCAACCGGAGAGCAAGAAAGGTTAGTTTCTCTTAACCATTCAATTGACATCCTTTTATGCATGAGATCCACAATGTAATAGCAACGAGATGGGCGATTTGATCTCTAATTATAATATTATTTTTTAATTAAAATCTTAATTTCCGTTGCGTTTAATGTCTCGGGGCTTATACGAAACTAACAGTTATCATGAAATTGCTAAAAATTCCTGCGTCAAAAGAGTAAGCAAAACCCCTTCATATTTTCATGAACCCTCCGAAAACCCCCTCTCTGCTAGAAATTTACGGGGAGCGCGATACAAGCACCCTGTGTGCGAATGGTGATTACTTTTGGCATATTTCGAGCAATTTTTTAATTGTATTTGATTAAAATGCCCTACCATTTTCTATTAAAATGACACACTTTTGTTTTATTTATTTTGAATTTATTTTTTGAATATTTTTTTCATTTTCTCTTTATTATGCCTAATAAATAAGCTGACATATATGTTCTTTTATAATTTGAAAAAAATAAAATACGCTTCTTTGAATAAAATATGAAAAACTAATATAAAAATTAAACACTAAATGAATTTAATAAATTTTCTTAAATATTTAATTAAGTATTAAAATACAAACAAGAATTTTAATATTAACAAAGACTAAATACTAAAAAAATATTTAGTAAATATTGAATTCTAATATAAACTTTAATATCAACAAGAATCTCCAACAAATATTTATATGTTAAAAATATTATTAAGGCAAAATGAATTTGTATACATTAAATAAAAATTATAATATTATACCAATAATATAATAATATATTTTAAATATGTATATCAGTATTATATTTATATAAATAAAAAAAATGGTAATAACAAAATAAAAATAAAATCTCGTTAAAATCTCCCTCACAAAGCCAGGGTCGACCAGAGACTGAACTTAGTTTACGTAGTAGCTCCCATGAGTCCCCTTTCTTTGCAGCTTCTGGGTGTCCATAGAAACTGGTGAACCTCCAGCTTTCCCCGCCCCTTTGCCTATACTATGACATCTATATGGTGGCAAGAGAAAGACTGCAAGTCTGCGATGTTACTACGAGATCCTTACCCCCTCATTTTCCTTTCGCATCCACTCCAACCCCAAAGTAATCTAACCTTGACTTCAAACTATCACATCTCCTAACTGAGCGCTTGGACTCGGAGATAAAAGCCAAGGTGGAGTGATGGAGACGAACAAGGTCTCTAAGGGCTCGAACTGTCCAAGGGGGACCCCAGCCCCTAATAGTACCAAAATAGGAGATTCATGGCGACTGGCGGGGCTACTCGACAGCCTTCACCATTATCTTACGAGATTTTATCTCGTACTCTCCTGTTCTTAGTTTGATGCACCACCCCTTGGTGATCGTCAAGTGGAATGACGTCGAACCTCGCTTGCCCAACTCGAGCCAAGGGCCAGCTCTAGCCCGTTGTCCCTTTCTACGTTGGCATGCTCGTCGCATGCTGGCTCGGGCATAGAATTGGACCGAGATCGAGATCTACCTGGTTGCCGAGTCAGGAAAGGAACTCATATGCAGGTCTAGAATGTGAACCCTAGCCCCCATTGCTCTACTCAAAACCACGCTCAAGGCTGAGGTCTGTACTAAAAGACTAAAAAATGTTAATACTAAAAGATATATATATATATATATATCATATATCATCCTTATATATGTTTCTTGATGTTAATACTCGAGGAGTTTTTAATTCGTTAACTCCCAACTAATTCAGTTTCACTCAAACTCCAATATTACACCTTATATCACAAGTTAATATTTAAACCATTTTCCAGAATTTGCCATCGAGATTCTTAGGTGTTGTAGCTCTTGCTATTTTAAAATGCTCAAAATCTACATTAAGTAATTTAATAATAATTCATCATTTACAAAGTATCATCAATGTGAATCAAATAATATAACCCCCAAACTTAATTCTAGAAGCAGTAACTTCCAAATACATATTATCATCATCAATTAATAATAAATTATTAATCTCATCTATGATATTCCACGAGCTGTTGGAAGTTATAACTCCTTATAACTCCTATATCACTAAGAGTAAATTAAGAATAATAAATATTCATATTTTATCATTTTGGTATTGAGTGGCTGATAAATATTGCCTTATAGTTGGTTGACATTCTTGTGTAAAAAATACAAATTCTTCATTTACAACAATTATAAAATATTAAACATATGATAATGTTTTCAGAAAGCTCATTCACACACTCATCAATATTTTGCCATAATAATAACTTTAAGTTATTCCACAATAAAATTTGATTATATAATTAACAAAATAATTTTCATCATTAATCTCATAAACTCTTAACTAGATTAAAAGTAATGTTATATATATTCACCACTACAGAATTTACGTATTTTCCAAAATATTATCAACTGTCAACAGAATCACATAATGGATTTTACCACACTTTTTAATGAATCATATCGTAAACTCTAACCAATCAATAAGACAATTAGATGATATAATATCTCACCATAAACATGTAACTTTCATGTATATATACAATCTCATGAATAGCTTACATTTAAAGCACAATAAATGATAATTATCAAATATTCAATTAGCCGTTACAATGTTATGAGGAAAATAATCTCATAATAAGTCACAAAATAATATATATATATATAAATATGTCTTGTATTGATTAGTACATGTGCAAATAATTAATTTTGTAGTTATTCTATTATAAATGTTTCCCAATTAGCCATTAGAAAATACACAAATCACTGAGAAGTTGTTAAAGAGACATTAAAGAATTTTGCAACAGCAGCCGAGAGCATAACACTAATTCAAATTTGTTTCATTTATTTTTTCTTTTTTATTCAGATTTAGAATCAGAAATGCCAAGTGAAATATTGATAGGGTTATGGACCTTGATGGCCCAATATCTAGAATACACTTGCAGGCTCAAAAGATTTACCAAGTCAAGCCCATTAATGAGTGTTAGTAAAGAGCTCAATCAAGTTGATTTCTTGGACTCGAGCGGAGTGGGCTTGAGTTTCTGCAAGCTAGGGAAAGGGGACCTGCAAAAAGAGCGTTAGCACTCCGACGCTCAAGTCAGTAAGTAGTTATGAAAAAATAAGCTTGAAAGTAATGAGAAATAAGGAGAATTCGTGTGAAGTGAGCACAAAATGAGTAGTGTAAGTGTAGACAGTGATTCGAGAGCTTAGAGAGTAGAAAAATGTTATTAAGCTTGAGAAAGTAGTAAACTCGTCCCCGCATACCAGCCAATGGAGCTAGTATTTATAGAGGAGTTTTCTTGAAAGGGAATGACTCTTCGTGGCCTTGGACTCTTGGAGAGTCAGTTACCCGACCTTCCTAGAATCCTGCGGGGCAAGGCCTCCTGACAAGTATGAGGTAGTTATCAGGAATCTTGGATATCTTCCCAGATTTTCAAGAAGGCAGTTGTGGACCTCCCCCTTGAATTTGGAGGAGGTGGTTGCAAGATCCTTCCTCGGATAAAGATAGGGGTAGATAACCTTATCCTTCTTTTGTAGCCGGGTCAAACCCCTTTCTTTGGGCCTCCCTTCTGCGGGACTTCCTTCCATGGGCCCTCTTTCTGGGGAGGCCTGGTTAGGCTTGGTCTTGACTTCCTTCGGGGGCCTTAATCCGGTCATTTCTTGGACTTGGTCTTGACTACCTTCGGGGGCCTGATTCGGTCCTTCCCTGGGCCTAGAGGTACAAATTGGGATCCCTTTGGGGGGGTACTTTATGCCTTGCATTCCTTTAGGCTTGTGCGATCTATTTCTTTCTTTTGGACCATTTGGGCCTCTTTGGGCCAACCATTTTTATGCACATCATACATAATAGATATGCTAATGATAGATGTCACTTGTAGGTGGATCCTAAAATCAAGGAAACAAATGTACTAATAATCTTTTCGATTTAAGGCGAGGTGAAGGAATGAAGAATGGCAGACAACAAATTTGGCAAAAATTTCTTCTTCTTCCTAAATTCTTGGAGTTCTTCCTATAAATAAATTTTCGTGTTCCTGAATTTTGACGAAATACGAAAATATTACAAATAAATTCTTGAATTGAATTGAGTATTTTGTGGGCGCGAAATCTCTACTTGAAAACCTTTGATTCTTCTTCAAGAACGTGATCTTTGACTTCGGCAACTTCGGAGGTGAAACTCGACGTTTGATCTCCTTTGACGTTGACTTTGGCTTTGAATAACGTTAATTCGGGGGTCGTTGACTTGTTCCCGGATCAAACGCTATGAACTTGAAGATATTTGACTTGAATTTGAGATGTTCTTGATGGATTTGAGGCTTTGATCTTCCGCCAAGGTGGACTTCTATCTTGATAACGTTAATCCGCCAGTCTTCGGACTTCTTGTCGAATCAAACGCTGACTTTGGACGATTTCCGCGATGAATGCCTTGAATCTTGCCTAGAACGCCATGGATCTTCCTTGATTTGCTTGAGAGGATTTCGGGACTTCTTGAATGTTCTCTTCAATTGTATGTGTGTGTGTGTGTGTTTTGAATGAGTTCCCAGGACCCCTTTATATAGCTGTCAAAGAGGTAGAGTTGTGGTGAACTTGAACACTTATTTTGTATTATCTCTTTATTTTAATTTAAAGAGATAAATACATTAAATATTTGGGAAGACATGATTGGTCAATTTCAATATTATCTCTTTGATTTTTTTATTTTTTTAAAGAGATAATATGAGAAATATTTGTCTTGATTTGATTGGCCGAAACACCTCAATTTGACACGTGTCGACCGTTGATTTGATGACGAAATATATATCAGAATATCAATTAATTTAACTATTTATATTTAGAATTTATTTAGTAAGTTCTAAAATATAAATAGAAAAATAGAGTTATAATTGATAAATAATATATAGTTTCCACTTGTCGTCATTTGATTAGGAGCAAAAATATTTTGTCTACAAATGCCCCCTCGAGACTTGTTCACGAATATGTATTTGAAAATATAATTTTTGAAGTGAATGAGTTGCGAAGATGAGCGTCAAACATAGCTTTTCGACTTTTGAGACCAGATGGACGCTGTGTGACTGAAAGTAATGATTCAACTTTTGGATTGCGAAGATGAGCGCCAAACATAGCTTTTCGATGGGTGAATAATTGAGCTCGTTTGGTTTCATCGTTCTGCTTAAATAGTATAAAGCATTCTCTTTCCCCTCATTATTCTTCTGGGCAAGTAAGATTCCCACGGAGCGCTCTTGAGCAACGATGTATAGAATTAAGAAGCGTCCGGGGACGGGTGCAACCAACACCGGAGGCTTCATTAAGTAGGATTTTATGCTTCTGAACGCTTTATCCAAGTCTCATCCCATTCAAAGGGTACATCTTTCTTCATTAGGTGACTGAATGGTTGACAACGGCCTGCCAGATTGGAAATGAATCTCCGAAGATACGCGAGCTTTCCTTGCAAACTCTTGAGCTCATGGACATTCCTAGGTTCTGGCATTGTCAAAATGGCATCAATCTTGGCTTACTCAATCCCTATACCCCGTTGACGAACGATGAACCCAAGGAATTTTCCGGATGTAACTCCGAATGCACACTCAGAGGGATTCATCTTTAGTTGGTATCTTCTCAAACGTTCAAAAACCTTTCTCAAGTCATGAAGATGATCCTCTCGTTTCTTTGACTTCACGAACAAGTCGTCAACGTAGCATTCTACATTCTTGTGGAGCATGTCGTCGAAGATCTTTTGCATCGCCCTTTGATATGTGGCGCCGGCATTCTTTAATCCGAAAGGCATGACTTTGTTGCAATATATACCTTTAGGAGTGCGAAATGCTATCAATTCCTCATCCGTTGGTGCCATACGTATTTGGTTATATCCGGACGATCCATCCATGAAAGATAGGGTTTCATGACCCGTAGTGGAGTCTATCATTAACTCGGCGATAGGTAATGGGAAGTCGTCCTTGGGACATGCGTTATTCAAGTCCCTAAAGTCAACACATACTCGTATCTGCCCATTCTTCTTCCTCATGGGCACGATGCTAGAGATCCACGTAGGATACTTGACTTCTCGAATAAAACCAACTTCAATAAGTTTGTTTACCTCATATTCAATTAATGGGATTAGCTCAGGTCGAAACCTACGTTGAGCTTGTTTGACAGGACGAGCCCCCTTCTTTACGGATAAGTGGTGCACAGCTACTTTTGGATCTAGCCCGGGCATTTCTTTGTAGGACCATGCAAATACGTCTTTATACTCATGGAGTAGCGCGGCATAAGCCTTATCTTCTTCCGGGGTTAGAGAAGCACTTGTGTAAATTGGCCTGGGATCTTCGGCATCACCTAGATTGACTTCTTTCAACTCGTCAATGGTGGCTTTAACGCCTTCCTCTAGTTCTAGAGGAGCGTCTTCAGCATCTTCTTCTTCAACCTCTTCATTTTCGATTAAGGTGGTGTGATGGGCTAGGGCGATGTCTTCTTCAGCACTGTCGTCAATATAATTGGATAAGGCAACGCTTTCTGAACTTGTGTGAAGACCATTGTTCTTGTTTTAACTTTCAAGACTCTGCCACATGATATGTCTAGAGTTGTGTGGCGTTTCATTCTGGAATGAACCAAACTTCTAAGTTTATGTGAGGATGTGATGTTTTTCTTTGACTGTGCAGCCACCTTGGACATGGCTTTCTTTTGGTTCATCATTCTTTTCTGTGGACCAAGTCTATTAAAGACAGATTGATTGTTGGTCCTTATGTGCACCAGTCTTATACGTGGGCCGAGTCTATTGAAGACAGAGTCCCGTGGATTTTCATTCCTTTGATCATCTTCTGTTGAAGAGAGACTTTCAGTGACATGGTTGCTGCTGGCCCTTTTTATGGTGATGCGGATAGGTTTAGGAGGGATAAAGCCAAGGCCCACACGTGAATCTGGGACTGCATGCCCTTTTTCCTTTAACATTACTTGGATGGCGTTGAGTCCATGGAGCTTCTTGCCGGTGGCTTCGGGAGGAAGCTTTCCAATGGCTAATCTTTCTTGTGGATTATACCCGACTTTAACAAGCAATTTGAAGGCCTTAGGATCATACCCTTCTCCATCTATAGCCAACGGTTCACGTCTATCTTCTTCTTTTTGGGTTGAGGACACAAATCCTTCGAGTGGCGGTTTCGATGGTTGCTTCGCATTGACATGAGTCAACGGTAAAGTCAGACTCTTTGGAAATCCAGCCTCGACAACGGGTTACTCATTTCTCCTCATGCTTTCATCATCATGCGACCTTGGTTTCTCAGAGGGCGAAATCTCTTTTCCTTTTTTGGCAGTTTCAACATAGTACTTGGCATCGGCGAAGTGCGACTCAGCTTCGGTAAAAGGCTTGGTATCACCGAGTACCCTTTTCACTACACCATTGCAGCAGTATTTGAAGCATTGATGCCACGTTGAGGGGACCACAGAATTTTCATGCAACCAAGTGCGGCCAAGAAGCATGTTGTAAGAAGTCTTGGCGTCTATGACATGGAATAGTGCAGTTGACGCCATATCGTCCATCAACAATTCCATCCTGATAATGCCGATAGCCCTTTGTCCTCCTTGATTGAAGCCTTGAATCATGAGGCGGCTGTTTGTGAGTTCGTCCATCGGGATCCCCAAGTCTCTCATCGTAGGGGGAAGATATTGACTACAAAGCCTCCATCGATCAATATTTTATTCACCTTTTGTTTGCGTGCATATCCAACGACGAACAAGGGGCGGTTATGCGGTTTTGACCCAAGAAGCAAAATCTTCATCGGCGAAAGTAATGGTGGACATGCATTCATCACTATCAGAGGAATCTTATTTTTTAGACAGAGCGTCCTCTTTGATTGCAGTAGCATTCTCGTGTGTGGTATTGTAGAAGGCTTCACTGTCGAAAGACCTACATTTGACCGAGGTCATGTTTGCTACTGCGATATCTTCTTCAAGAGAGATCTTACCTTGGCGAGCTAATTGCATAACCTTGTCTTTGAACACAAAGCAATCTTGTATCGAATGCCTAACTAAACGATGGTACTTGCAATATTTTGGGTCATCTGTTCGTTCGGCTTCTTCAGGTCGTTTCGCTTCGGGTAGTTCGATGAGGTTGGCCTCCAACAAGTCATCAAATATTTCGGGGACATCGGAATCAAGGAAAGGATATTGCTTTGCTTGCATTTCCTTCCAAGTTAGCTTTCTTTGCGGTCTTTCGTAAGGCGCATTTTGCTTTGGGGCAATGTTGTCTTTTGCTGCGCTCCTAAGATTGAGTGGTGCTACATACACTGTCATCGATTCCTTGCTTGGAGGTTTTGAAAAGGGTTTGCCCCCTTTCTTGATTTCTTGCTTTTCCTTGGTTCTGCGGGGCTCTTGGACAGGTGGTCCTTCTACTCCACTTGCTGCCATACTTAACTCCATGTCATGTGCTCGAGTAGCCAAATCGTCGAATGATCTGGGTAGGATTCCTTGAAAAATATACCGAAGACCCCAATGCATCCCTTGAATACACATCTCAATGGCGGAAGCTTCAGACAATCGGTCTTTGCAGTTGAGGCTCAGATTCCTCCACCTATTGATATAATCAATGACCAGCTCATCCTTTCATTGGCGTGAATTTGTAAGCTCAATCATGCTGACAGTGCGCCGAGTGCTATAGAAGCGATTCAGGAATTCTTGCTCTAGTTGGTCCTATCCATCAATTGAACCGGCTTCCAAATCAGTATACCAATCAAATGCGTTGCCTTTCAGTGATCGGACGAACTGTTTGACTAGATGATCGCCATATGTTCCGGCATTGTTGCACGTTTTGACGAAGTGAGCGGCGTGCTGCTTAGGATTGCCTTTGCCGTCAAATTGTTGGAACTTCGGCGATTGGTAGCCCATTGGCATCTTTAAGCTGTCAATTCTTGGAGTGTAGGGTTTGGAGTATGTAAAGGATGATCTTGAGCTTCCCTCAATCTTGCTCCTAATGGTCCCTTCGATGAATTCTTTCAATTGGTCCACAGGGATCAATCCATTGGATGAGACTTGAAGCCCCTTTGCATGTTCATCTTTCTCGGTGAAGTTCTCCTTTGTGGATATTTCTACTTCATCGCGAGCCTCAACTTGTTTTCCCTGAGTATCGCTCGTCTCAACGTTGTCCGGTTTGTTGATCAACCTGGCGATTTGGGCATCTTGTTCTTGGACATGCTTGGCGAGTCCCTCGATAGCTCTTGTCAGGCTTGTAATTTGCTCTTCTAAGGTTGTGGCATTCGTCACCATGACTGGGGCCACATTCGTTGTGAAGGAATAGCTAGACTCGGAGCGAGGAGAGGACGGGGGAGATTTATTTTCACCATCTTCGCTTGCGTGGTTAGGCACGAATGTGTCCTTCTGAGCAGACTCAATTGGAGGAGTCATCTGGGAAGATTCCTTGAGCTTCTTCGACATACTCCTTGTAGTAACACCGAAACTCTTGGTACTTGAACTTGAAGACTTTGTTGTGGTGAGTTTGGAATTCACCATCTTCATGGCTTTTCCTTGAGTGTCCATTGAAGTACTTCAGGCTTTGTTGAAGGGAAGAGATGAGAGGTAGAGCGGTCCCACTGGGTGTGCCAAAATTTGTAAACAAATTTTCGTGTTCCTAAATTTAACGAAATACGAAAATATTACAAATAAATTCTTGAATTGAATTGAGTATTTTGTGGGCGCGAAATCTCTACTTGAAAACCTCTGATAGACTTCAAGAACGTGATCTTTGACTTCGGCAACTTCGGAGGTGAAACTCGACGTTTGATCTCCTTTGACGTTGACTTTGGCTTTGAATAACGTTAATTCGGGGGTCATTGACTTATTCCCGGATCAAACGCTATGAACTTGAAGATATTTGACTTGAATTTGAGATGTTCTTGGTGGATTTGAGGCTTTGATCTTCAGCTAAGGTGGACTTCTGTCGTGATAACATCAATTCGCCGGTCTTCGGACTTCTTGTCGAATCAAACGCTGACTTTGGACGATTTCCGCGACGAATGCCTTGAATCTTTCCTAGAACACCGTGGATCTTCCTTGATTTGCTTGAGAGGATTTTGGGACTTCTCGAATGCTCTCTTCAATTGTATGTGTGTCAGGACCCCTTTATGTAGCTGACAAAGAGGTAGAATTGTGGTGAACTTGAACACTTATTTTGTATTATCTCTTTATTTTAATTTAAAGAGATAAATACATTAAATATTTGGGAAGACATGATTGGTCAATTTCAATATTATCTCTTTGTTTTTTGTATTTTTTAAAGAGATAATATGAGAAATATTTATCTTGATTTGATTGGCCGAAACACCTTAATTTGACACGTGTCGACCATTGATTTGATGACGAAATATATATCAGAATATCAATTAATTTAACTATTTATATTTAGAATTAATTTAGTAAATTCTAAAATATAAATAAAAAAAAAGAATATAATTGATAAATAATATATATTTTCCACTTGTCGTCATTTGATTAGGAGCGAAAATAATTTGTCTACACTTCCTAACTCGAATAGGAAAATACCAAATCATGATCATTAAATGATGCTTTCATTTCGATCTCATCCTCCACCATGCAACCTTGTGCTCCACACCCCCATTCAGCTTTTCATTCCATCCAAGCCTCTCTCGAGGCCGTCGCAGCGGCTATGCATGACTAGTTCCGCCATGGATGTTGGCTTTGCTTCAGTAAAGGTGGCGATTGCCGAGGTACAACAACAAATCTCCCTCACTTTTCCGTTCACTCCAACTGTACAACCTTCTCTTCACCAACACATTTCTCCAACCAATCCCCTTCGGTTCACTGCACTCCCTTCCCATCTCCTCCACCAACACTGCCTACGCCTCTACTTGTTGTCCAACTCCACATTCCTCAAACAATACAGCAAAAACAAACCACCAAACCCCACAAACTCCGGCAACAACTTTCAATCCCCACCGAGCGCTCTCCTGACCCTCTTCTAACTATGGCAGCCGTCACTAATCCACACCAAAAAGTCGCCCATTGTTGAACCTCGCCAAGAGAAATAGTCAGTTTGCGGGATGTTTTCTGTCTCCGCCGTCGCGGCCGCCACACAAACCACCCATCACCCTCTTTCCCATCTTCCTACTCTACTACGACGAACCCAGCTCTACCTTCAACACCTTGCCCACCATTTTGCAGAATTGGGCCTAATTACTTTGGACCATGCAACACAACCTCCCACCACCGCTACAAGCACTCATTTCCTCTTCACAATAGCCCGACAGTGCCCCTCCTCTGTTCGCCGTCGTGCAGCCCCTTGGAGTAGTTGTTTCTACCCCTCTCTTTAAAACAACCAAAGTTCTCGATCGCCGACTGCCGCGGTATGAAGCCGCGCCTCCGCCTGATGGGTTTCACTGTTCGTCGCCGCCCCTCACAACTCCTCCGATCTCCACTTCGCTTCCCTACCTTGTTGGCGAGCTCGTCCCTCTTCCGTTCCCTTAGATCCGCCGCTTCGATGCCTCTCTGTCCACTTACGCGGTTTGTACCTCACCACATCAAAATCGCCCGCCCCTGACCTTGGAAGCAGCGACTGAGTGCCGGCCATCGAAGCTTCGGCAGCACCGCCCTCTGCCTGAGCAAAAAATTGCCCTAGGGGACATCTAGACGCAAAAGCCCTCTTCTACCACTATTTGGGCTCCAATTGCAGGCTTAAAGGTTGGACTTATACATTTGGGCCTTGAGGACAAGGTTATTCTCGAAGGGACAGGCAATGATAGGGTTATGGACTTTGGTGGCCCAATATCTAGAATACACTTGCAGGCCCAGAAGATTTACCAAGTCAAGCCCACTAATGAAGCCCACTTAGAAATATTTTCTACTAGAAAGATCTTTGTTAGTACTATATATATAATTATAGATATATACATAATAGATATGTCTATGATAGAGGCCACTTGTAGATGGATCCTAAAATCAAGAAAAAAAATGTGCTAACAATCTTTCCTATTTAAGGAAAGGTGAAGGAATGAAGAAGGGCAGACATCAAATTTGGCAAAAATCTCTTATTCTTCCTAAATTATTGGAGCTCTTCCTAGCTCGAATAGAAAAATACCAAATCATGATCGTATCAAATATACACCATCCTTTCGAAATAAAGGGAAGCAAACAACAACATACTCCTAAAGAAAATAACGAAGTACCTATTTCTCTTATGATGCATGTCAATTTCACTTGTATTTTATTTTACTCCACCTTTAAGATTAAGTGGAGAAATAAACAAGTCATTTTCATTCTGCCAGAGAGTTTGATTCCTCTTTTTTTTTTTTCCGCAACTAGTCATCATTACACGTCGTTCCGTCGAGCATATAACAAATAAATGTGATGTGAAATGAAGAGAGAAAAGAAATTTATAACAAAGAAAAAAAAATAATCGTAGTGTGAAGAAATAAGAAAGAAAGACGTTGGTGGGAAAAAAATGTAGAGTCGGTTGAGAAAACGTGGGTAGTGGAATTAATAGAAAAATAAATAAATCGTAATTGTGGAATTATTAAAAGATAGTGAAATTATTATTTTGGACTTTTTTTTTAAAAAAAAAAAGAATGAATCAAAGAATAAATTCGAATATTCAAAAATTAGTACAAAAAAGGATTTTCTTTTATAATAGTATAAATATATATACCTTATTCACATAAAATATAGAAACCATACCTTGTCTCTTGATAAAAGAGATTTGTACCAATTTCTGTGAAATTCTTGATGCTCTCATGCATGGAATTGATCTAGATCCCGGAGGCCACTATAATGGTGCTTCTTGTGCCCGATTCTCGCCAATCATTGATCATGGAAGAAGAAGGTAAAAAGGTTAGTGTAATAATTTTATTGCTTCGCAACACAAACACAAATCACAATCAAGGCTTTAAATTGTCGTGAAAATGATGTGATTTGTGTTTACAATCATATCTCAAAATAATTTCACATATAAAATATTATTATGTAATTTTTCATAATTACATATACTAAGAAAATAAACGAGATAAAACTTGAGAAATTAGAAAAGCTACACCAATGGAGAGTCACGACACTTGTCGCTGTCGTAAAGCTATGATTGCTTTCTTATATACGTGCAGGTATTAACTATTGACCATGACTTCAGGATAAAGCCTCATTAGCTCTCAGCAATGTCTCATCTCATAAGCACAATCACGAGGAGACTAGGAACCAATCCACAGTCATGTTGTCAAATCTCTCAAAACTTGTGGGAGTATAAAATATATTTGTCAAACTCATAAACTATATAAAAGATCCATCTCGCATTGAAAGTGTATAACTCGATGTGCCAAATGAAAATGTGATGGCCTCTTAAATAGTTGAAGATTATTTGACCGTTATAGAAAATATTAAGTGGCCTCGTAAAAACTCATAATATCATAATAAACCCAATTATAAATCGACTGCATAAATATATAAAACGTAACGGTCAAATACTTATTAAACCTCATAAAATCACAATTAAATCATTGTAATAATGGGACCGTAAACCTCAAATAAATGTCAAAAACTAAACTGGCACATTAATTTAAAATAATGTGTTGGAAAAAATTTGACAATTTTAAAAAAATTAAAGCTTATTTCCAACATGTTTTGTATGCTTACGGTCGAAAGAATAAAGGTGTACATATTTATTTTTTAGGATAAATTACAGTGACATCCCTTGAGGTTAAATCAAAATACACAAACACCTCCTATTTTTGTTAAAATTACAACTACACCCCCTGAGGTTGTAATTATATTACAATTACACCCCCTATTCAAAGGCAAAGCTTACACTAATACCCCCTGAAAAATATTACACTAACACCCCTCAGGAGGTGTTTGTGTAATTGGGTCTAACCTCAAGAGGTGTCAATATAATTTACCCTATTCTTTAAGGTTGTGTTTACCGGCCCATATTAGCCCCTATATCCGAGTTAATATGGGCGTTACATATGTTTACTTGCAACAACCAAAGCCCACTACTAAGTCATGCTATTTTCAATATAGCAATCTAATTTTCAGGTTCCATATTGTTAATCAGTGAGATCCATATCATTCTTTACAAACTTTCACTTCTTGTATTGCCCTCGTAAGGAGTGTGTTTTAAGTCAGAATTTGACCCTCAATTTGAACATAATTGCATTGACAGTCATCATTAATATGCTGAAATTTGGTAGGTGACATTTATTGTGGTAAGTGAGCATTTATTGTGTTGCGTGAACATTTATTGTGTTTCATGAACTTCTATATTAGCATGATATGTCACTTCTAAATACAAGGTAAATACTCCATAAATTACATAGATTTGTTGCTTATTTTATTTTTTTATTTTTTTAAAGCGATGATTTATATATAAAAAACCAGCAAATAAACCAAGTATACACAATGTTCAAAGACCACCACTAACCTCATGAACAGAAATGGAAAAAACCTGACTGAAGATAAAACAGAGCTATGAAACAGCAAAATGAAAAAACTAACCAACAAAACATAAAACTCAAAACCAAACTCAACAGACAACACAACACAACTCAGTTAGCAACACCACTACCTCATCTCCTCACCCGCAGCCTGCTCGTCACACTGGAATAGTCCGCTAATAGTTGTGCTGCTTCACTCGCAACCCTCCTCGGCTCACAGGGACGATTCTCCATCAATTTCTTGCACCGCTGATTCCAAAGTGCCCAACAAAAACCAAAGAACATAAATTTGTTGCTTATAAAGATGGTTTTGCATTTATTGTGTGCATTTATTACGCAACCACACGGATGTGATGGTTCTTAAATGCAATGGTCAAAAATATTTGCATACATAATCCAGAATTACATGAGTGATAGTAAATGTTCTATTAATTTTGTATCTAGACTATTACTCATATAACCAATGCAAAGTAAACAAACTATGAAATAATATTGTACATGCTAATATAACAGATAGTATGAATCTATTATAATATAATTTAATACAATACAGTCATATAGACATGGCCTAAAAATAATAATCGCATAATCTCACTCAGATAGAATTTGTCCCGAGTTTTCGATACATTGTCGGTATTTTTACAAACTGTATTCCAAACAGTAGATCAATGACATGATGTATCAACCTTTTTGGTTTTGGATGGACGTGTATTTATTGACGTATCATGCATGGTAATGCCTCCTAATTATATTTCACTTTATTAATCCAAAAATTCCTTTTTTTTTTTTTCTTTTTTTATCTGTCGTCTTAGAATTTGGAGGGTCAAATTTCTAGTTCCTTCCAAACACGACTTAAAAATATCTGCATGTCCCCCCTGCGTGGTAGTTGTATGTTATTACCGAGTTAATTATTTACGTACACGAACAGAATACATAATATAAATCGTATCAAATCTCTTGTGTTTTTTGTATTTATCACAAATGCAAAAATAACCGTGTCACAAACTTTTCTACAAGTGATAGAAGGAATATTTAAAATGCCCAGAAAGATCGAAATGTCCCTCAAAAGTAAAAAACAAAAAAAAAATGCTCAAATGCTCTAAGGGTCGATCCGGCGATCTGCCTCAACAGCCATTGATTTGACACCCATTCGACGCTACCTTGCTGACACATGGCCTGTATGGATTTTGACATCATTCTTTTAAATACATAGAGGGTCCATTTAACTGGTATGCATTCATTATTACTAGATCGCACTTTGTAGAGAGATCGCATTGTGCGACCGCTATTACCTCTAACCCTAACTGACTTAAATTTTGAAGGATTTTAGTTCAGAACCATCTCAACTAACCTAACCCATGCCATTGCAAGCCAATCTCACTCATTCAGCTCGAAATACTCGTCGAGACCATAGCTTCAAGTCATTGCCAGGTCAACTCTAAATCGTCGAGAACCTCAACTCTCGAATCAATGAGCAAAAATTAATATTCAAGTAGCATTACATTTTGCATTTTTTATATTTATCATATCACTGTATATTTTGAGAATAAAAATATTTTATTTTTATTTATGTCTCGTTGAATAAAAGATTCTTGAACTTTTGAAATTGATGTGGATTATTTGCCACACAAATGTCCTAAACCTCATCCGATTTTTTGATTAATGTGACAGCATACATACAACCACCCCCACCCACCCCCCAAAAAGATAAATAAAAATAAATATTTTGATAATAATAAGATTATGTATGTATAAGGCTAATGCCATTTGGGCCTATTTCTTTTAATTATTTTTGTTTTATGAACATTTGACTCATCAGCAGTCGAAGGGACCAAAAACAAGAAATGATTAAAATGGTGGGGGCAACCTGCAAATACCCACTCGCACATTGTATGAAAATCAAGTGAGCCATGTCATCATAGAGGTACGACAAAAAAGAATGTAACAAAATACATACATTTATATATATATATATATATGGTGATCCAAATTATTATTTATTTTTTATTATTATAATGTTTGATAAGTGCATGCCTTTATACGTGCTTCCAAATTGTGGTCACTTATCAACTTTAATTTTATGTTGTTTTCTAAAGGTCGCTAAATATAGAATCAAATAAGAAAAATCTGACATTGGCCGGCCACCGTCAGTCCATAGTATATCCACATAAAGTGGCCTTTAATGAGTGGATTCGATTTTCTATTTCAAATCATATTTCATTCTCACTTTAAAGTTATTAAATAATATATATATATATAAATCAATACATTATATTTTAAAAAAGAGAAAGAAAAAAAAATAATTTTATGGGCATTATTGGCAAAAAAAAAATAGTATTGGCGGTGTCATAAACCGTTATTTGTAAGTGAGAAAGGACTTTCCTTTATATATTAGCTAGTATAGATATATATGTTATTTTATGCATGGATTAAAGTTTCATTTCCAACAAATGTTTCGAGTTTATAAATATTAGAAACTTTTCAGAAACGTTTCGGAAACACTAGGGAAAAATCTTAAAATTAAAGAAACATACATAATAGTCATAGAAAAAATTTAAAATATTACCTTTCTTTTTTTTTTAATTCAAATATATGTAGTTTAATTTTGTATCATTTAGCCAATTAACATTGTTTTTATATAGTATAATTATGTATTTGGAGTTATTAATTGATGTAGTTGCTATTGAAACTAAATAATAATATAATATTTATATTTAACTATGTGTTATAAAATATCTATATTACGTTGATACTTGTACATATAACATTACTAATTTAGCTTAATATTAAATTTGTTATCATTAAATGAAATACTTATGTATAACACAAGAATACATATTTGTAGCTAAAAGTATGAAATAAATATTTCGCTGAAAAATTAGGAAAAATAAAAAGTTTCTTAGGAAACTCAAAGATTTCGAAAGAAAAATTAAGAAAAATGAAGTGTTTCGAAGGAAACTAGATAATTTCGAAACTACCATGTATTTTTGTTTTCATAACATCGAAAAGGGAAACGTTTCCATAGTTTCGATGGAAACGCATGGAAATTTTAAACCATGATTTTATGTAATATATATCACGTGTTTCAATATTATGTTATTTATTTTATTTAAAGGAAAATTTTATATACATTGTCGATATATGTTAAATGTAATAGAAGATGCAATATAATTTGAAATGAAAAGTCTAAGTGGAATTTAGTGTAAATTAGTAAAACTAGGGGTTATTTTTATTTTAGTCCCTCTATTTTAAAATAATTTTTAAAATCTTTTAATTTTTATTTTTAGCTTTTATTTTTGTCCTTCCGGTAGAATTCCGACCAATTTTTCAATCAAATAATCGTCTTGTCAAAAATGCCCCTAAAAATTTTGGTAAAATATGTATAATTGCAAAAGCATTTCTCTGTTTTCAAAATCAATTTCAATTTAATTTTTTGTGATTGTTGAAATTTGACCATTTGAAAGCCACTTTTAATAGATGTAATTTGGCATTTTTCCAAATATAGTCACTTATAAAAAAAATTTATGTTTCTGTTTCTGCCTTTTTTTTTTTTTTTTGGCATTTCTGCATTCTTTTTGTTTCAGTTTTTTTTCTGCATTTTTTTTGTTTCTATTTCTGTATTTTTCTGCATTTTTTCTGTTTCAGTTTATGTTTAATTCAGTTTATTTATTTCTTGTTCCCCGTGTCATTGATCATGACCTGAATCTATAGCATAATGATTGGAAGAATATTCTGATAAAGAAATGCTCATTTTTTGTCTATTTTTTGATGATGTTCTGCAACAACACATCTATAAATACTTTTTGATGTATTGACATAATGCAAACACTTTTATCTTAAGTTTTTTGATGAATTAACAAACAACTTTTTGATGTATTTTGGCATTGCAGTGTTTGTTTGTTTTTACATCACATTCAGGTTTTGTATTTACTATTTCTTGCTCGTTGTTTACACGTTCAGTCATTTAATACAGGTTTAACAAAGCATTAAAAATGGAATATGCCTAAATTTTCATACCTAAATTATGTTATGTGTCGGAAATAAGCTTTAAAACTTTTTAAATCCTTAAATTATTTCCAACATATTATTTAAACTTAATGTGCCAATTTAATTTGATATTATTTGAGGTTTTTTGGCCCCATTATTACATTGATTTAATTGTGACTTTATGAGGTTTAATAATTTGACCTTATATATTTATGTGGCCTATTTATAATTGGATTTATTATAATATTATGCGTTTTAATTAGGCCATTTAATATTTTATAACGGTCAAATTCTTACAACTATTTAAAGGGGCACTTCCTTTCTTTATTTGGCACATTGAGAGGGTGGATTTTGTATTGATAGTTTATGAGTTTGTGAGAAACACTTTATATCTCCCACAAGTATAATTGAGTTTTGGCAACGTGACTGTGGATTGGTTCCTAGTCTCCTCGTAGTCGTGCACATGGGAGAGACACTGTTGAGAGTTAATGGAGTTTTATCCTGGAGTCTTGGTCAGCCGTTAACACCTGCACATAGAAAAGCAATCATGGCTTTAGGATAGCGACAAGTGTCGTGACTCTCCATCGGTGCAGCTTTTCTAATTTCTCAAGTTTTATTTCATGTATTTCTTTACTATATATTATATATTGTGATAAATTATTATATTGATTTGATATGTATTATTATTTTGAGATATAATTATAAACACAAATCACACAATTTTCACAACAATCTAAATCCATGATTGTGATTTGTTTTCGTGTTGCAAAGCATTAAATGATTACACTAATTCTTGATGTATTATATATTATTGACATAGGAATTAGATTTCTAACGGCTAGTTGTGCAACATTGATTAGTGGAGTAACATAAATGAGTATGTGAATGGCTCTTAAAATCGTATAATATATTTAATATTTTATAATTGTTCTTCCTAAAAGAATTGCATCTTGGTACAATATATCATCCAACTAAGGCATATATAAAAATGATATTTATCTTTAAATGAGACTAGAAAATGAAATGCATGAGAATTGTTGGATTTATTGAGTTTTAAATGATAGAGTGCAAATCTTTGTGTTCGAAAAGTACTTATATAATTTTATGAGATTATTCCGTTCATATTCACATATGAGTTGTCAGTTTTATGGGTGAATGAATTTTTAATTTTGTGCATAAATTTGTTGATATGGGATGCTCCATATATGCATGAATATATTGAGAAGCGAATAAATGATAACTACCAAATTAAATGATATAATTCTTGCCAGTTATATTTTAATTTAATTTTAAGAATGCCATTATTATTGTGTTTATTTTGCTTGATTAATGGTATCTTTTATTGTATAATTAAGTTCCCGCAAATCTTGTGAAATGTGGGGGTATACATTGACTTATTTATTTTAATAAGAATGCATAGCATATTATTTTATTGAGTAACTATGTACAAGAGAAAATCATTAAAGTAAAAGAAGTTATGAAGATATGAAAATTCTGTGATTGATTATATATTTTCTCTAATGTTAAAAAGGAGTGTGGGGGTTGAAATATGATAATTAAAATGTAACATTATGTGATAACCCCTATATAGACATGTTTTTATGATTTAATTAGAATTGATGGACCTTGTGGGGTCCTAATGAATATAATCATGAATTTCGAAAATAGTATAATTATTTTAAGTTGTTAAAAAAGCATGAGTTATGCATAAAAATAAAAAGATAGGTGACATGGAGAAAAATAAAAAGTCAAAGTGCATTTATTTCTCCCCATTAAATGAGAGAATATCAAGGAAGATGTAATGAAGGTCATGAATCATGGAGAAAATCATGCAATGAGAGCTTAATTCGTGGAAGCTCCACCATTAATGACGGAGCAAGGAAAAGGCCATAACGTCCCTATAAAATATTACCATTTATGCCCGAGGATATGAAGACGAAGGACAAATTAAACAATACACCATGCTTACCGTAAATAGAATATTAGTATAAATAGGGGCTCAACCCCTTCATTTGAAAAGGAGGGAATTCTTGTGAGAACTCTACTATTATACTTGTTATATCGTTTTCCCTTGGATCGATTTGTACGTATTGGCGATTGTGCCCAAGTCAAATAAAATAAATCAATTATTACATTTATCGTCGAATTATCCTTATTTCGTTGTTGTTGAATTACTCCTTTATTTCTTGCAACATCAACTTGGCGCCGTCTGTGGGAACCTACAATCACAACACTGAGAATGCAGACTCGATCCATGGCCAGAGACTTGGAAATGAATGAAGAACGAAGAATAGAAGCTCCACAGAATAATGAAGGAGAGCTCCCCCCCTTGGAACACATGAGCCTAAGTCCTCAGCAGGACCACAGGAGGGGACATGAAGAAATGAGGGAAAGAGTCAGCGAAGCCCCACTGCCCACTGCACAGCCGGCGATGCTTCAGATGACACCAGAAGCGCTGCAAAAAAATGATCAAAGATGCGTCGGCAAAAGCAGCCGAAAGGGTGATCATGCATTTCATGGCGAATCATCCCCGAGAGCCTACTCCCTCTCGTTCCCCCCGCCGAGGCTGAGGTACGCCCTCCGCCCCCGGGGATAACGAATCGAGGGAGGACGGCCCCCAGGACATGTCCATGGAGGAAGAAGAAGGAAGTATACAGGCCTCTCATCCTGCCAGCCTCCCCCGGCGGAATAAGGAAGCTGATGCAAAGCAAGGAAGGAGAGACGGAGATCTGCCAAACAAAACGAGGGGCGATAGTTCACATCACCAAACCTCGCGACTCCATAACTCCCCACAAGACCTGATCCCGTTGGCTGTGGCACCAGCCAGAAGGAGCCCATTTTCCATGCAAATACTTGCAGAAGCTTTACCCCAAAGGCTAAGGTTGCCACATCTAGCGGAATATGACGGAACAACGGACCCCGAGGACCATCTAGACAAATTCTTGGCCAAGGCGGACTTACTCGATATGAGCGATGCCGGATACTGCAAAGTGTTCCGTACGACTCTAGCGGGAAGAGCTATGACGTGGTTCAACCAACTCCCAGCGTACACCATCGAAAGCTTCGAACAACTTTCGTAGCGATTTCTGCACCATTTTTCCATCAATGAAAGCCATCCGAAAACCGCTGCATACCTCTTCACTATAGTACAACAGGAGCAAGAGAGCTTAAGGGACTATATACAAAGATTCTCAGGCGCCGTCCTCGAAGTCACTCACCTCAACCACGAGCTGCTAGCAAGCATACTGCAACAGGGATTGCGGAGAGGACGCTTCCGAGAATCTATCGCTGGCAAACCACCATCAACATTGGACGAACTGATGAAAAGAGCTGCTAAATACATCCATATTGAAGAAGCTAGCAAACCAAAAACGGAACAGTCGAACAAGAGGAAAGTTCGAGAGGGAGAA
Source organism: Sesamum alatum (assembly GCA_034509735.1). Classification (NCBI taxonomy): domain Eukaryota; kingdom Viridiplantae; phylum Streptophyta; class Magnoliopsida; order Lamiales; family Pedaliaceae; genus Sesamum; species Sesamum alatum. The sequence continues at coordinate 17,828,230 of JACGWO010000001.1, read as the reverse complement.
ATGAAAGACCCAAGAAGAGACGGACAAGCGGAAGGGCAAAGACACATGTCCCCAACCAGCTTTACGAGATACACCCCTCTCAAAGCTTCGAGGGCCGAGATTCTTGTTGTAGCAGAACAACAAGGGATCGTTCAATGGCCGAGGAAGATGAAAGATAACCCTAAACGCTTGAAGTCAGACAAATACTGCCGATTCCACAAGGACAGAGGGCATAGCACGGAGGATTGCTATCATTTAAAAAATGAGATCGAGAAACTGATCCAAAGAGGATATTTGAAGGAGTACGTGGAAGGACAAGGCCGTGGCCAGGAAGCTACGATGGGTAATCAAAGATTCGACCAGAATGTGGGACGAGGAGAAACATCTCGCCATAAAGACAAAGGAGTGGAAAGTCTCCCAACAGCAGGAGTTCTAGGGATGGTCACGGGAGGACCCGCCGGAGGAGACTCAGCACGAGCATGAAAGACGTTAATTAGAGCAGCCGAGCCCTCCCACAACATCCACATTTGCGAAGAAGTCACCCTAGCTAAAACCCCAGAAGAAGAAATCACCTTCAACACACAAGACTTGGAGAAAGGAATACCACCACACAACGATGCATTGGTTATTTCCGCCACGGTCTCCAACTTTCTAGTCAAAAAAGTCTTGGTAGATACGGGGAGCGCAGCTGATATTCTATTCTATGAAGCATTTTCGCAAATGAGAATTGATTCCAACATGCTACGAAATGTCAACAACCCGTTGATTGGGATTTAACAGAAGTGTGGTAGAACCCCTCGGAGAAATAGCCCTGCCCTCGACCAAGGCGCTGGCCGCAGCCCTAGAGGGCTCGGCCAGCGTCATTTGTTTCACCTTGACCCCTCCTGTGGCCGAGACGAACCCCGCTAGACCTATGGGAAGATTCCATACTCCTTAACGAAAATTAACAACTACATTCAAAAGGAGAAGAAGCAAGCAATTACGAGAAAAATAAAATACGAACGAAACAACGAGAAAAGAAAACGATTAAAGAGTACCTTTGCGATTCGACATTCGAAGGAACTAGCACACCCAAGCCTAGGAAAAAGCATGGATCAAGAAGGAGTGAACGATGAACAAAAGCTCGAAAAAGTCCTAGATTGAATGAATGAGATATGTATATATAGATGAAGGAGATGAAGAAGTTTCCAAACGAAGAAGATTTTGCCTGCCAAAGATATGCCTTTCCCTTTTCTTCTTGAAAAAGATGGACTAACCAAGTTAAATGGATCCTACTTACCAAAGTTCCAATTATTCCTTCCTGAATGCTTGGAACTTGAGGGGGCAGTTGACATGGAGAAAAAAAAAAAGTCAAAGTGCATTTATTTCTCCCCATTAAATGAGAGAATATCAAGGAAGATGTAATGAAGGTCATGAATCATGGAGAAAATCATGCAATGAGGGCTTAATTCATGGAAGCTCTACCATTAATGACGGAGCAAGGAAAAGGCCATAACGTCCCCATAAAATGTTACCATTTATGCCCGAGGATATGAAGACGAAGGACAAATTAGACAATACACCATGCTTACCGTAAATAGAATATTAGTATAAATAGGGGCTCAACCCCTTCATTTGGAAAGGAGGGAATTCTTGTGAGAACTCTACTATTATACTTGTTCTATCGTTTTCCCTTGGATTGATTTGTACGTATTGGCGATTGTGCCCAAGTCGAATAAAATAAATCAATTATTACATTTATCGTCGAATTATCCTTATTCTGTTGTTGTTGAATTACTCCTTTATTTCTCACAACATCAATAGGGTTAATATTCATTCATCATGAAAATTTAATTGAATATTATCGAGTTATAAATGCAGATAGAGTATGTAATATAAAAAGGAAAAGACCACTTAATTATTATTTTGTGGAGTTTCTTGTAATATGCTGGTCATGCGCATGATATGAAGGAGAATGAGATGAAAAATAATAGAAATAAAAATACGAGGCATATGATATTTTATTCCATGAGATGGAAAAAATGCCTCAGGGACTAGCGCAAAGACTAGATTTATCATCGAGGGGGATGGGGTAAGCCCACAAAGGAGTCACCTCCGGGAGTAACCCAACCTTTGTGATTGGAGACCCCATGAAGAAGGTTTAATGGGTAGAAACAACCCGCACTGCGTGACTCATGTATAACACATTATTTTGAGGAGAGAGTATTAAAAATAAATAAAATAATACAATAATCTCCATCCCAACCTTAAGGTGCAGTGCTATGAAAATGTGATGTTAGGTTGGGCTTTGACCCTTAATGAGATCGAATGTTGAATTTTCGTGAGGTATGAGTCACACACACCTTTGGAGGGCTCACCTAAGTGAGAGTTGCCATGGGCCGTGGCTATAGGTTTGGGCTAACCCTGAGACCTCACGAGAATCAGGATCAGAGCGTAGGGCCATTAACGCGCTCACCCGCTACAACCATGTCCTAAAGTCAATATCGTGTGTATGGTAAATGAAGTTTGGCTCAAGGGGCATAATTCAAGACCTAGTCCATTATTGTTTCCTCAAATGAATATTGCCAACACTAAGTGTATGTTCAAGCCCGGAAGGCACATGCACCGACTGCACGGTATAAGTTTTATATTTTAATTTTAACCTTGGTGGTGGATTGTTGGTAATAAGCTTTAATATTTTTAAAATTCTCAAATTATTTCCAATACATTATTTCAACTTAATGTGCTAATTTAATTTGATATTATTTGAGGTTTATGGCCCCATTCTTATATTGATTTAATTGTGATTTTATGAGGTTTAATAATTTGACCGTTACGTTTATATATTTATCTGGCCTATTTATAATTGGATTTATTATAATATTATGAGTTTTAATTAGGCCATTTAATATTTTATAACGGTCAAATTCTTACAACTATTTAAAGGGGCACTTCCTTTCTTTATTTGGCACATTGAGATGGTGGATTTTGTATTGATAGTTTATGAGTTTGTGAAAAACACTTTATACTCTCCCACAAGTATAATTGAGTTTTGGCAACGTGACTGTGGACTGGTTCCTAGTCTCCTCGTGGTCGTGCACATGGGATGAGACACTGTTGAGAGCTAATGGGGTTTTATTCTAAAGTCATGGTCCGCTGTTAATACCTGTATGTAGGGAGGCAATCATGGCTTTAGGATAACGACAAGTGTCGTGACTCTCCATCGGTGCAGCTTTTCTAATTTCTCAAGTTTTATTTCATTTATTTCTTTACATATATTATTGTGATAAATTATTATATTGATTTGATGTGTATTATTATTTTGAAATATGATTATAAACACAAATCACACAATTTCCACAACATTATGAGAATTGGAATTTTTTCCAGAATTTTTATTGTTTAATTTGCTAACTTTGGTTTGTGCATTTCGTTTCTAATTGTGCATATATTTATAAGGGAGTATGTTTGGCAAAACGGCAAATTACAACTATGAACAATGTCCGTCAAACAGTCAAATTCTAAGGGCCATAAATAATTAAATTGAAAATAATTTTATAAATAGAGATATGCTTTTGCAATTGTACATATTTTACCAAAAATTTCAGGAGCATATTTGATAAAGACCATTTTTGCGTTAAAAAATTGACCGAAATTTTACCAAATGACGAAATTAAAACTTTAAAATAAAACTTAAATAATTTTGAAAATCTTTTTAAAATACAGTGACTAAATGAAAATAACCCGTTAAACTAGAGGGCCTAGTGCTATGTTATTAATTACTATAATAATGTAATAATTATTTATGTATGTTTTCGTTTTTTACGATCGAATTTATATCAATTTAGATAAAAAAAAAATGATATATTTTATTATTTCATTTTAACAAAAGATCCTGTACCTAACCAATAAACCCTCATAAAATAGAAAACCAAAACTTGCAGCACAACTATCCAACTTTGTCGGACTTTTCTTTCAGTACCCTATCGGAGCTGACACAAAATTAAACCAATATTGTTAGTGTTAATTAATTACAATAATTTCACTATTCCCATAAAATAAAAGCAGAATTGCGTTTGTTTGTGAGAAAATTTTTCAGAATATTTCTCAAAACCGCACCAACTCTGAAAAAAAATATTACTTTTGATAATGATTAATTACTTTGGTTAAAAATGAAAAAGTGTGCAATTACTAATTAACTGCGGTAGCGTAACGCTGGCAAAGGTTATTAGCCGTTGTTTCTGTAAAGGGGCTAAAACATTATACACAACTAAAAATTATGGCAAATATTTTGGATATAGTTAAAATCACAACAAATTAATATTCATTAACTGTGGTCAAAATTTAATTTTTTGTATTGATTTTGTTTGACTGTGGCGGATAGTATTGATTTATTTGTTTTCCACTGAGATGAGATGAAATGAAATCATAGCCTTATTGATTACTATAACATTTGATTATGTTGCTACATTAATGTGCTTATAATTTTATCAAAATGTCAATCAATCACATTATTTATTACATCAATATATCAAGATATCATTAGTTATTTTAAATCATAAAAACAACTTTAAAAAAATGTCATTTTAAAATAAATAAATATCTGCATCCATGAAACTTAAATTCAAAAATGTTGTCTTTATTGAAAAATCTTAAGTCCTTATCATTAATTAGTTCAGCAAATGTGGAGAAAAGTGAGGTAACATATATCATTTATGACTATTTTTCAAAGTGAGATATTTTATCTTGTTCTTTGCATTTATTATCAGTTGGTCAATATATCTACTCAAACAATTTGATGGAAAATGACAAGTGATATATATCAAATATCTATCCATTAAATAAATTTTCTGAAGAAAAAGATATTTAGAGATGCACAAGAAAATGATTTTGCAATATAAATATATTTTTAAATTGAATAATGTGAGTGTTCTCAAATATTAATTATGACGTCGGGTCTACACGCATAAAAAGTGGAAGTTGTTATTTTAATCAATATATCAATATGTTTTTGAATAACAGTCAAATTACAAATATTAGTAAGACTAATAAATTATAATTTCACGACCTGGGTTGAAATTGAATTTAATTTTAATATTTGTTAAATCAAGACCTCATCTTGCAAATTTGTTAATAACACTTGCATATCTTACCGATGATTCCTCGCCCAAGTGGTGAGGTTGAGGTCCCACAATCAAGAGGTCGTGGGTTCGGAAATTATGAATGTAGAAAGTTGTTTAATTTATATAATGATTGTATTATTCCTTTGATTGGTGTTGATAAATATGGATTTATTATTGTACCGTGGATTGAATAGATATTGTTATTCTGTGTACTGAATATTATAATAGCGATTGGTCGCTTTAGAAATATTGTTGTACTTTCAAATTAATAGTTCATCGCTCATAATAAAAGAATAAAAAAAACACTTGCATATATTACCTAATGCCACTGAACTAATTTTGAAATTGAAGCACAATCATTGCACTTAATCATCTATATTATTATAAAAGAAAATTTTTTGTCGTACCAATTTTTAGATAGCCAAATTTATCCTTTTAACCCATTTTTTCCCTTCAATTGTTTTTGGCCAGATTAGTAATTTCAATATTCTTTCAAAAATATCACAATTGTATTTTTTTTTTCTCTTAATTACCCACTACTCCACGTTTCTCTATCTCCTTTATTTTATTATAATTTACAATTACAATTAATTTCTTTTTACAAATTTCTTTTTTCTTATAATCTCATACAATGATTTTTTTTATATGCTAGCGGAGACCGTGTACGAGGATAACTATGTGCTAAAAAACTCTAATTATGTGATCAAACATGTCTGCACACTATGTTTTATGAACAAGTTCGAAATTATAAATTTGAATACCATCGAATATATATGTATTTATTTCACTTTATACGAATTTACTATTACTTATCTCATTGTTATTTGTTATATAAACGAATTGATCGACTTAAGATTTATTGAGGTATTAATACAATCATTGCTCGTAAAAAAAAAAAAAAAAAAGAAGAAACATGTTTGCACATCAGTCAATGTTTTCACAATATGGCAATGAGCTTGAATTACAACAAGAAAACAAGAAAAATTATGAACTATAATACACTAAACTACCATTTATATATATAAGTAAATTGCTGGCAAATCTTCACTTTTTGGTGAAGAATAATTTAATTTTCCATATATATATATATATATAAATATGATGAATGATGATGATCATAACTCTCAAATAGAAAGGTTCAACATGTCCATTGCCAAATTCTCCATCATCAATGCTTCTACTTCTCCACTGCACTGCATCTTTCCTGCAATTTCATTTTTCACAAATTTCATTACTTTCTAAGTAAAAATTCTCATAAATTGAATTTGTACACTTAAAAAGTATCATAAGAAAAAAAAATTAATATAACATGAAATTTATAGTATAAGTTAAAAAATAATTAACTTACCATAGAAAGAGGATGTGGTGGTAGTAGGCATTTTTTTTAGGGGACAAGATGAGAGTGGAAGGACAGGGAGGTTTTGGCAGTTGCAGATTTCAATCATGTATCCATCTGGATCATGGAAGAATATCTGATCAACGATGATTCCACCCTCTCTCACCACTGCCTTCACGTACTCGATCTTCATCTCTTCCAACTGATTGATGATCAGATCCACATCCGAGCACTGGAATGATATGTGGTTGTCTTTCGGGTTGATTTTTTCCTTCTTTCCCGCCACATTCTCCGCTTGCAGCAAGTGGATTCCGATCCCGTGGTTGAACAACCTGCATTGCAGTTGAATCGATTATAATTATATTATAAAATTTATAATTTCATTAATAATTATAACGACATGAAGGGATTCGAATTGATGTGTGGGCCCCCAACTTGTACAAACGTGTGATGACGTGCAAAAAATTGAATCAAGTAATAAGGGAAGAAACTCATTGGGATGCAAAAATAGTATATATATCTAGAAGTTTCTTCCGAAATTTGATTTTTATGCAATTAATGTGTGCCAGTTGGAGACTGCACCAATTGATATCATGTCGTGTGCTTTTTCTCGTATGTGAGCCCTATGTAGTCCAAAATAATTTAAACCATGATGGGCCGGAAATTAATTACTCGGCAGCTCGAGATATTTATTACTTGTACTTGTTGTACAGTCCTTGATTAATTAATTTCATATATTATTTTATCCTTACTTTAATTTTTTTTTTCTGCAATTTATGTTAGAAGTGCTTATTCACTTTGATGTTACCAAAAATAATCAAAATTTATTCAGGCAGATAATTTGAGGGAATTTACAGAAAACTTCCAATTTTCCTGACATGACGTTTGAATTGATAAATTTAGAGGGCAAGAATTTCAAAATCCTTTGAATTTATTCCAATGATTTCATATATAAAGAATTTTTTAATTATTAAACTCTAATACTAAACTGTGTTTTATGTCATATTTGATGAATTTAGCATTTCTCTTGAAGTAAAAGCAATGACTTATTATTTTTTGAAATAAATTAATTATAATCATCAATATCAAATGTCTATATCTAATAATTATAATTATAAAAATTATATATTAATCACCAATATCAATACTTATTATAAAAGTGGAACAACATCCCACGAATTAGTGAGTTTTCGAACTGAGGCCTCAGCTTTGCCATTTGAACTAGACCTCGTTGGCTTAACAATTTTTTTCTTGAATATGAAGTCATTTCTTCATATATTTTTCTTCAAATTTAAATAATTTCATCGAAATATTGGGTTTAATGCAATTTACTTCCCTGTGATATTGCAAATGAGCAAATTATCCTCCTATAAAAAGATAATTGTAATTTACCTCCCTACGTTCTTTAAAATGGACCAATTTACCTCCATGAACTTGCTCCATTTTGAAAAAACAAGGGAATGTAAATTGATTCATTTTAAGAAATACATGGAGATAAATTGTTATTTTATTTTCATAGAGGTGTAATTTATTCATTTACAATATAATACGGGAGTTGCTTGTATTTTTCCCTCGAAATATTAGTCTAAGCTTGTTTATTTGTATTGCAGGTATGGTTACGTGCCAAAAGAAATCTAGGTAGGAGGAAGTCTCACAGACAACCCAACGATTTGGATTCAAAATTTATTATGATAGGTCTTGTGTTTGAATCTGACACGTGCGTGAGTTGAGTGTCGTGCGTTAAATAAATAAAAAAAAAAAGAAAGAAAAATCTAGGAAGGAGGAGGAAGAAGAAAGAAGAACGTACCAAGCACCTTCAAAGTCGAAGGAGGAAGGACGTTTGATGAGGACAAAACCCAGAACCTGCTCGTAGAATTCCACAGATTTTCTTACAGATTTACACACAAAAGAAACATGGTTCAAAGCCAGCAATGGCAACTCCTTCAATTTCTTCTCATCATCAACCTTAATCTCTCTCCCCATCTCTCTCTCTCTCTCTCTCTCTTAAATTATCTCACTGTGTGTTGTGTGTGTGCGTGTGAGTGATAGGTGTAGTTGGCTATCTATCTGTGTGTAATGAATGTGTAGGTATTGGGATAAGAGTAGTAGTAGTTGTATTAGTACATATATATAGAGAGAAATAGGAAGAAGAAATGATGACGTGGATATATATATATATATATATATAGTTAGAGAGAGAAAGTATCAATAGAGGGAGAATGATTGAAGGATGAGATCCGAGTCATCACAACGTGAGACACACCTGATCCGATCCTTTCATTTCCACCCTACTAGTATACTACGATCTTATCCACCATCTAATTCTTTCATGTGCTCCAAAACAACCATTACTCTTCATTGGACCACATCCCATACGTGACACACCGTCTCTGTATGCATGTATAATCGAGTGTTAGGTATGATTGAATTTAAATAAAACACGCCGTCTTTGTGTGTATATATAATTGAGTGTTAGGTATAATCGAATTTAAGAATTTTACTGTTGCTAGTCCAATGAGTCATGAATGTGGTTGTTATTTTCCCATCATTTTATTTATTTGTCTATATTGACTAGTGTTAAGGTAGCTAGGTTAGGGCTGCTGTATAAATAAACATTGCTTTTATTATAATTTGAATTGATCGAGATCGATTAAATTTTAAGTATATTATACTATGGAAGTGTACGATTAATTAAATTTGATTATATATAATATACTTAATTTGGACCCGACAGAATAATATTGCTGATGAGGGAGATATGCAACTAGTTAGAATTAATAACAAGTTGTCCCTCAAATTGCAAGTGATTCCATATTTTAAAAAGAAGGAAGTGGTGTTACTTTTGCAGCTACAAGTTAGCATGAATATACCAACACGGTGTTTTTGTAGTCTATTTATTCAATTTTCATTTGAATATTACGAGTTCGAACTTCATTGAGAACGTAGAGTTTGTTATTTTAAGTAGTTGTATAATATAGAATGACGGTGGCCGATCCATAGTACTTGATTTTGTAACGGTTGGACTTAATCGTATGTTAGTGGGACTACAGTTGTCAAGTTGAGTAATATCAAAAAAGTATATATATATATATATATATATATATATATATTGTGTGTGTGACAGTTAGGGTCCTTAAGTTGAGATAGCCATAATGAGTTCATCCCGATCGACGTGATTTTTTTATTTTTATTTTTAAGCGAGAGTGACTATCGATTACAATCATTCCTGTCAATATCGGTACATCACCTACTGTGGAGTCGAACAACATCTCACGCATTGATGGAGTTCGAACCCATGATTTCTAAGGTCATAAAGCCTCAATTTCGTCAATTAAATTAGACCTCATTGGCTGGGGCAATGTTTAATTGTCCAAAGAAATAAAGAACAAGTTAGTATGAAATTTTCAGAGATTTGTTGGAAAGTTGAGTGGGTTGTTGATGTTGTGCTCGTACTTTTCTATAATCCAGCTCAATACCAACTTAGAATATGTCCATAATTAGATAATTTCAACATTTAATAACCACACAAATGACCATAATGGGACTCCACTTTTATTAATTACTTCATACATTATCTTCTTCGTCTTTCTTAAATGAAAACATAAACAAACGGGCTATTAAGGTTTGCAATGATTTTTGAAATTACTAATTTATACTTTAAGCTATATTTTCATCATTCAAACGGGTTATAAATTGATCTGGAGAGCATTTGGGCAAATTTATAATTTTTTTTAAAACATCTTATTCAATGGTTGTGAACTTATAAAATGTTCCAAAATGTTTGGTAAATAGCTTATAATTAATCTCTTTTGAAAAAGTATAAAGTTAGCTAACTTATTTTTAAGATCTTAACAAGCTCTCTTTAAATTAATTACAAATTATCATCAATAATATCTTATAAGTTTAATTGATAATTTTATTTTATTCAAATATTTTAAAAACTTATTTTTAGAATAAACTTATCCAGACACGACCTTAATATAACAATTATTTGAAAATTTTAAAATTGGAAAGTGCAATATTAGGCAAAATTTTATTGAAAAATGAAAAATAGTTGTACCCACACTGTTTAAAGAGATAGAGCAAAGACCGATTGATATATAAACGTCAACAAATTACTTAGCAATTATGGCATTATTAAGCCTATATTAACAAGGAAATTAATGCTAATAAGGGATATTTGAAGCAAAGCCCCTACGATTATGAGTTCAAATCGTACTAATGTGTGGATATTGATTTACTTTAACAGTAATTTATTAATTTATTATAATAATGATCATTAATCAATTATAAATATTTGAAATTGATAATTAATTTATTATAAAAAAAAGCAAGAAAAAACAACATTCTAATCGACGAAGTCTTGTGGTTGACCTAATTTCGTACTGCTAATCTATCTATTAATATATATATTTGAAGGAAGTCATTTGACCAATTCTTTCAATTTTGACCAAATCCTAATTTTCTAGAATTTAATTTTTTTTATTATAATTAATTTTAAGTATGAAAAGTTAATAACTAGAAGTTTGATTATTTTTTTTATAACTAATTTTAAGTATGGAAAGTTAATAACTAATATATAATTTATTAATTGAAAAGTTAAATGAATATGGAATCAGCTGTTTTTTTTTTTTTGCAATATTTTAAGTAACTAATCTTAATTTTCTAGAATTTTGATTTTTTTATTATAACTAATTTTAAGTATGGAAAGTTAATAACTAATTTTTTTTATATATAATTTTAATTAATTAAAAAGTCAGATCAACCATAAATTGAAAATGCAAATAGCCGTAGCCGTAAATCCGTTTTATGTAATTGATTCGTCGTAAATTTGCTACATAATTTCAAGTAATTAATCTTTTGGGTTAATTACATTTACACTCTCTTTGAGAATGTATAATTACACTTTCCCCCAAAAAAGTTTTGAAATTACACTTACACCCCCTCCAAAAATTCTCTATTTACACCTAACCCCCATCCGTTAGAGTTTGGACGAAAAATGTTCACGTCAACAAAAATAATTACACAAATTTTTAATTTTTCCCATCATTTAACATTCTCATGTATATTTTTGTACTTATAAGAGGATAAGTGTAACATATATGTAGTATGGAGTGAGGCCAATATTATTATATTTTTTTCCTTATAAGTACAAAATTACTGCACGAGAATGTTAAATGAGAGGTAAAATTGAAAATTTATGTAATTATTTTTTTTGAAATGAACATTTTCCGCACAAACCTTAACAAATGGAGGTCAGATGTAAACAAAGAATTTTTAGAGGGGGTGTAAATGTAATTTCAAAACTTCTTTGGGGGGAAAGTGTAATTATGTATTTTCAGAGGGGGTCTAAATGTAATTAACCCTAATCTTTTTTTACCATATAATTTTAATTAATTGACCATATTGATTTTCTTTTCAGAAATAATATATTGTTGCTTTCTCAAAATCTTTTTTTTCTTTTTGATCATGATTTCAAGTAATTAATCTTTTTTACTATATAATTTTAATTAATTGACCACATTGATTTTCTTTTCAGAAATAATATATTGTTGCTTTCTTAAAATCTTTTTTTTTTAATTGAAAAGTCAAACAAGCCACAAATTTGTTATACATAAATTGGATATGGGAATTTTTTAAAATGAATCAGCCCCTTTTGCTTTAAATAAACCTTAATTTTCTTTTCATTTCAATTTGCAATATTCCAATCTTATACAATAAATACACTTTTTAAATGATCGGCCAATTTTGCTTGAAATCAGCCATAATTCATTTTTCTATTTAAATTGCAATATTCCACTCTTAGACAATAAATAGACATAAAATATTACATATGGATGCATGGAGAGTATGTAATCATTCTACATTTTTTGCACACACTTATCAAGCAGGTATGAAATTTTTGTTTTTGTTTGCGTTTTAATTTTTTTATTATCTTATTTTGTTTTATAATTTATCTATATGTAATTTTTTATGTGTTAATTATAGATTTATAAAAAGAGAGATAAGAGAGATTACGAGTACTCAAGCAGGTATGAAATTTTTATTTTGCTTGAATTTTAATACTTTTTATTATCTTAATTTTTTTTAAGTCATGTATATGTGATTTTTCTGTGTCAATATAGGATCTTCAATTTCACAAGAAACGAAAAAAGGAATTACTCAAGCAGGTATGAATTCTTTTGTATTGGTTTAATTATTATGTTTTTTATTATCTTATTTTATATTGTAATTCATGTATATGTAATTTTCTATGTGTTATTTATAGATTTAAAAAATAAGAAGATTAAACCCGTATTATTTTGCTTTCCGCGTAAAATTATTACACGTAAATTGAAAATGCAAATAGCCATAATTCCGCCGTAAATTTGCTACATAATTTTAAGTAATTAATCTTTTTTATCATATAATTTTAATTAATTGACCACATTGATTTTCTTTTCAGAAATAATATATTGTTGCTTTCTCAAAATCTTTTTTTTTTTTTTAAATTGGAAAGTCAAACAAGTCACAAATTTATTATACATAAATTAGATATGGGAATTTTTTAAAATGAATCATCCCCTTTTGCTTCAAATAAGCCGTAATTTGTTTTTCCATTTCAATTTGCAATATTCCACTCTTACACAATAATTACACTTTTTAAATGATCGGCGCATTTTGTTTGAAATCAACCATAATTCGTTTTTCCATTTAAATTGCAATATTCCACTCTTAGACAATAAATAGACATAAAATATTACATATGGATGCATGGAGAGTATATAATCATTCTACATTTTTTGCACACACTTATCAAGCAGGTATGAAATTTTTGCTTTTATTTGCGTTTTAATTTTTATTATTATCTTATTCTATTTTATAATTTATCTATATGTAATTTTTTATGTGTTAATCATAGATTTATAAAAAGAGAGATAGAGAGATTACGAGTACTCAAGCAGGTATGAAATTTTTATTTTGCTTGAATTTTAATACTTTTTATTACCTTAATTTTTTTTTAAGTCATGTATATGTGATTTTTCTGTGTCAATAGAATCTTCAATTTCACAAGAAACGAAAGGAATTACTCAAGCAGGTAAGAATTCTTTTGTATTGGTTTAATTATTATGTTTTTATTATCTTATTTTGTATTGTAATTCATGTATATGTAATTTTCTATGTGTTAATTATAGATTTAAAAAATAAGAAGATTAAACCCATATTATTTTGCTTTTCGCGTAAATTTAATATACGTAAATTGAAAATGCAAATAGTCGTAAATCCGCCGTAAATTTGCTACATAATTTCAAGTAATTAATCTTTTTTATCATATAATTTTAATTAATTGACCACATTGATTTTCTTTTCAGAAATAATATATTGTTGCTTTCTCAAAATCTTTTTTTTTTTTAAATTGGAAAGTCAAATAAGTCACAAATTTGTTATACATAAATTGGATATGGAAATTTTTTAAAATGAATCAGCCCCTTTTGCTTGAAATAAGCCGTAATTTGTTTTTCCATTTCAATTTGCAATATTCCACTCTTAGACAATAAATACACTTTTTAAATGATCAGCCCATTTTGCTTGAAATCAGCCATAATTCGTTTTTCCATTTAAATTGCAATATTCTACTCTTAGACAATAAATAGACATAAAATATTACATATGGATGCATGGAGAGTATGTAATCATGTATATATGTAATTTTGTATGTGTTAATTATTGATTTAAAAAATAAAAAAATTAAACCCGTATTATTTTGCTTTCCGCGTAAATTTATTATACGTAAATTGAAGATGAAAATAGCGCCAAATCTGTTTTATGTAATCTTAATTAATTGGCCAAATTAATTACTTTTTCTTTTTGAATGGAAAAACTTTTTATAAAAAAATTCAAAGAGTCAGAACACATCAAGCACCACCAAACACATAAAATTAAATTAATTTTGTATTTGTGATCAATTGTTATTTTCCTTATGATTTAGTGGGTATACATTACCTCAAAATTATGAAAATAGGATAATACATAATATCGTTTAAGCAAAACTTAACTCATTATGTTTGATATTTTATAATCTTATCTTTTGCTAAACCTATTTATTCTTAGTTTTATTATATTTATATCTAATTATCCTATTTTTTTTTATATTTGTACTCCTTCAGTATTGATTAGTTATTTGAAGTTCTGTAATATTCACATATTTTTTTCGCCTTTGGTAACAATTCTATAGAAGTAATGATACCATACTATTAGTTTTATAATATAAAATTATGTTATATAGTAACATTATATAATAAGATGATGTAATATTGATATGCGATTTTGTTACATAGATATTAGTATAAAAACTATTTTTTTTATTAAAATAATTTATGTTCCATCCAACAATTATATCAGAAGAGTCAGTAAAACTAAATAATTAATGAAAATTTAAGTTTATTGGATGTATATCTCTTCATTATTCTTTTGATAATTGTAAATTTTTGTAATTTTATTGATATTAATTAATTGTGATTTGGAGAAAAAAATAATTTTATATTATTGATCTCATTCAAACTAAAAACAAAAACTAACTTTTACATAATTTTTTTTGTAAGACATAATTTTAGCCATAATTAAATTAAACCCGTGCATAGCACGGAGCATACGCTAGTAAAATAATATAACAACACACATATATATAATAATGTCGGGTTGACGCAAACTAGGAAATTTTGCATTTCATCAAATAATTAACAATCATATTCTGAAAAATTTATGATAATATAATTAACAATCATATTCTGAAAAAAGAGATCCTTAAAAATAACTATTATGGTTGGCAAAACGTTGGTTGCCCAATAAAATTAATAAATATAATACAAATTAAAATTACACACGACTCGAATAAATTTCAACTGAAAATACATATTATTTGGGAAAAATGCAAGCAACCCCCTGTGATATTGCAAATATGCAAATTACCTCCCTATAAAAAATAAAATAATAGTTTACCTCTCTGTGTTTTTTTAAATGAATCAATTTACCTCCGCGTGTTTTTCAAAGTGGAACAATTCACCTCCCTAGACAGGGAGGTAAATTACTCCATTTTAAAGAACAAGGGGAGTTAATTGCTATTTTTTTTTTCATAAGGGAGTAATTTACTCATTTACAATATCACAGGGAGGTAAATTGCATTAAACCTTATTAATTATGTACATATGCACAATTATCAATCAAAATATATATAGTAGGATTATCTTACGTCCAAATTATAAACATAAATTTGAAATTTCCAAATGCCAACTAACCAGAAGATATACATATAAATCATGATCATGCATATTAATTTCGTACATATTAGATATTATGTTAATTTAATACTTATCGTTGATATCTATTTATATGTTTTGCTTTGTGTTACGTGATATGGCAAGATTAATTTGGCCAATTGCACTTAATCCACAAAATTTACGTGTTGAATTGTCATCAATCGTTTCGAGTGCACAAAATATATCTATATCTTTCAACTTAATTACTTAATTAATCCCAATATTTTTAAACCCAATTAAGACTCCGTCCATTATATGGGCATTTCATTAGTATAATTTAATACTTGCTTGTACATATTTATGTTTTTCTTTTAAGACAAAAAAGGACAGGAATGAGGCGAACAACCATTACAAGATAATATTGTGATTAATTATCATAGTGAAAAGTAAAAAATTGTGATGAATATTACTAACTAACCACGGTTTGCATAATGACTATTGGCATTTGCTTCTACATGCGAGACTAATACATTAGTTGCAGCTAAAAATCATAATAAATATTGATTAATTATGATGAAAACTTAAAATTTTCGTATTGATTTTCTTTGACCATGGTAGATATATAGTATTGATTTGTCATAAGTATTAAGTCATAGTGATATTTATAATATTGTACGAATTAATCTTTTTTGATCCACTTTTAATAATCAAATCATAAATATATCAACATATATATTGACTTGGTAATCAAATTAAATCGGATCATATGACCTACCTTATAACTTTGTGCAGTTATATCAACATATTAATATAAGAAAGAAAAAGTTATTCCAAAAAATATATGATAATCCATGTTCCAAAAATTTATGAAATAAAAAGTTCAACTTGCATAAATCCCCCTAATTTGACTGGAAATATAATCAGTGTAAAACATGTATAATATTACTAGTAGTTTGTCATGTCAATATATGGTCCAATTTTGATTAATCTTAGTCATTTATTAGTATTATTATTGCACTACATCATGATTTGGTTCACCTAATCTTTTTTTTTTTTTTTTTAATGATTTTCATGCAACCTAGTATTCCCTTCATCCTAAAATTAGAATTCCACTACTACAATTAATAAATAATTAAAAAAAATGGGGGTAGATGGGAGGTTAATGCCTTGTTTGGTTTCATTTTCTCAAACAAGAATGAAATTGAAAAACTTGATTGTGTGAATTCTATTTGGATATAAATCATTACCCTTTTATATATTACATACATATAATTAAAATGTTTTTAGTTTTTAATTTATAAATTAATAATTTATTTATTTTCATGATATTTTGACATGACATCACTAATTAACAAGCATGATCGAGCATAATTACACACATAATGTTGTTCCGTACATTTTAATTAATTATAATTAATAATTAATGTCGATTCCAATTTATATTTTTTAAGCTTAATTATGAATGTTATATGATAATATAATAAGATATCTTGAGCGTGCCTTGAGAATTAATTAAAACTTGCCAATCAGAGGAACTTGCCCAAATATTGCACGTAATGAAGAAAATTTGCTTGTTTGAATAGTCATGAGTCATTTCAATATTAAATGTCTCAAGTTACTTATAAGTATAATTAATGGAATTACAAAATTATAAAATCTATTTTAATATGCAAACCTCAACTTGCATGCAGCTCTTGATGTGACCCACACAATCATTCATACAATTCTGGTATAACATTATTTTTTTTCTTGCAATATTCATCTAATTTTTTGTCCGGCAAACAGATTTGAGGTCATGTGTTCGAGTCCCATCGGATGTATATATATATCTATCACTTTTATGTAAGTGTTTGTGTTGATTTATATATATATTTTTCTTATTTATATCATATTTTAAAATATAAAATATTATTTATTATATGCACGCAGAAATGGCGTGCCACATCGACTAGTATATATAAAGATAACGATTATTTTGAGATTCTTGTGGTTTTAAATACTTAACTTTACTACAATTATACTACTAACATAAAAGTATTTATGAATAGAAAAGTTTTATTCATTCTTTTTAAATGTATATATATATATATATATCTATACATCTATACTTTATTATAATTGAAGGACACCTATTTGGTGTCTCAAATTTTTTTAGTCCGTCATTTTTTCTATTTTTTAAATTATTTATATTTTTTTTTCTTTTTCTAAATCTCCAATTCTCTCCCTCTTGCCCACTCTTCTCTTCATAGCTTCCCACAATTTTTATCTTTTTACTATTTTTTATTTATTTAACTAACATGGATATTTTAAAAAATTAACAATTATATTGTTTATATTTTAAATTAGTTGCACACACATTTGGGTGTGCCATACACACTAGTTATTATTAACGGAGAGCACCAATTTGGTGTCTCTCAATTTTTGGTTTGTTTTTTTAAATATTTATTTTTTATTTATTATCTAACTTCCCACTTTTCCAATATTCTTTTATGGTTTTTTTAAATTCTTATACATATTTTTTTGTCACTATTTTTTTTTATAAATTTAATGTAAACTCATTATTTTTTTTATATACTTTGTTAAATAATTTTTATAAATATTTTTTTAAATAATATTCTAGAATTTCACACATATAGTGTGTGTCCCAAATTACTAGTATATATTAATTAAGTTCATACTAATCTCTTACTTATATCTCCCAGCTATACAGTATTTATATCAACCAAGTTAAATATTTCCTAGAGAGTATATATATTTTTAATACTTCTATCAACTTGTAATTGTCATTTGTCAAAATCAATAACTAATTACCTATAATTGACTTCTAACCTATTTTTTATTTGTTTCAGATGTCTAATTGTCATTTCCTATCGCGCCTTCTCATAAAAAAGTATATTTTTAATATTTTTAAACCTTTAAATTTTCTTTAAATCAAATTGATAGATTGAATCGAACTCTCTAAGTATCATTATTATTATTATTATTATTATTATTATTTATTATTATTATTATTATTATTATTATTATTATTATTATTATTTTAAGAATAATAAATATTTTTAATATTATAATTATAGCTTCGACTTTCTAAAAAAATTATAATATGTTTAATAACAAAAATTCATATTTTCATTAAAAATTTATGTAATTATGATATTATAGAATTATAAAATCAAATTATTGTTCTTATTATCCATAATTTATATCATTAATAATAATAGTACTATTACCACTATCAATTTTAATAGGACTAATAATATGAAAAACAAAATTAACTTAGAAGTCAGATAGTATTTTCATCAAACAAATTTAAACTCGCTCAGCTCGAACTTGAACTCAAAATTTTTGAGCTCGAGTTGAACCTTTGTCAATCGACTTAATATAATTTTACCTTACACACCTACCCAAAAATCACGGTATTAGCATTTTCAAATAATATTGTTATTTTTATTAATAAGGACAAAAACATAATTGTTGAACGATGTTGATTAAGTGTAACTATCACAATTATTAATACAAACTATGCATGATTAATTCACGTTGTATATAGCTTTATATCATTTTTTTCTACATTGTCATCAAAGCGAATGGGCCCCTCCACTTTAAAATATCATTATTCCTTTTCAAGCTCGTTCTGATTAATAATTTTAATCCCACGATTTCAATATTATATGATCTAAAACTTTTAAAATCGTACTATCAATTTATAAATTTACACATTTAAAAATTTATTTATACCGGTGCAAGATAATCTAGGTTAATCCTTGGGGGTAACCTATAGTTGAAATAATGATTTAAGAGTAATTATTAAGAATATATAAGATGATAATAAATGCCTCTTAGATGTTGCTTAACTACATTCACTACAAGAAAATCGAAAATTAACGACAAAAAAATCAAGTGACAATTTTAATATTGTCATTATATAATTATATATATTTAGTGATAAGAATGTTTATTTTGTCACAATAATGAATTTTATGATTTTAATAATTACTATTATTTTGTAAACATTGTTATTAGTGACAAAAAGATTTGTACAAAATTGTCACTAAATACAATTAGTAACTCATGTATAGTGACAACCTAGTGACAACAAATAATTGTTATCACTATATTGTGTTGTCACTATAGATGAGTCACTAATTGTATTTAGTGACAACTTTATACACAATTTTTGTCACTAATAATTATATAATGACACTATAAAAAATATTATCACTTAATATATATTTTTAATGAAAACTTTAAAATTATCATTTAATATTTTATTACTAATATCATATTTTTTTTATAATGATTGCGAATTCATTTACATCCGCAATCCTGGCAAAATTTAGTTTGGTTATCGATTTGTTTTTTTTGTCGACAGTCGTCACTCTCCAACCACTCCTCATCATGAATAAACCTACTGCCTGCTATCAATTTAAAAGTTGATTATGTGGACCTATGTTTTGTTTTGTGGTACGTTGTAACCTACACACATGGTAATAAAAGTTCTTTTTAACCTACCAATCTAAATATTTATTTCTTATTTATAAAATATGCAAAGGGAGAAAAAATAAGATGTTTTTTTAACTTCTTTTACTATCTATACTTTCCAAAATATATTGAGAAACAAAATAGTTAAACCAGAAACATATCATCGAGAACACGCTAATCAAACATTACATTTGTACCTGATATTTCAAATACAATGTTCGACTAACATTCTATACAATACTCGCATGATATTTTGAAATACAATATTCGACTAACATTCGCATAATATTTTGAAATATCAGTAATATATGAAAAAGGTAACATGTGAGATAATGCAATGGAAATATATTTTGGGAGCATCCCATGTTGTTATTTGTGCATGTGGGTGTAAAAGTGATGAGAGAGACTAACTTTTTTTTTATTTTTTATTATTCAATAAAAAGACTCTAACTTTACCGGCTGGAAAACCCCACGTGAAATAATTTGGAGAGAATGATGTTAGTAGTACTAGGTAGCCTAGTAGGTATTGCACGCGGTTTCTCGGAATTCCAACACTACACTGCAAGAAAGAGTAGAAACAACGTGAACAATGTGCAATATTCTCTTGTTTGTCCCTCCTATTTCATTATTACTTTTAGATATTTATAGCCCATTTACTTTTATTTGCATATGCGTTTTTCTAATTTTTAATTATTTGGGTTTTTTAAACACGTTTGATTTGATCATTCTCATTAAGAACGGCCAATTTCACCGGGAATTGGTTTCGATTTCTAAATTTTTGAAGTGAAAGTGATGAATATTATTAATTAAATTAAATTAATTACAATTAATTATGTCGAGATTTTACTCGATTGAATCATGTTAGTCCTTATTTCGAGCTGATGATAAACTTATTACAAGTATATCTGATTATTAATATAGTCGGTTATTTATGATTTTTGGGAATTCATAATTGTCAAGGTTAATTACTAATGTTTGAGACATATATAGTACTTTAAAATATCCAAAAACGTATTATAAAGATTCCAAGGGGTATCGTACTTTTATCTAGTGTTGGGTGCAACGTGACCTGCTTTCAACGAAATAGGGTGCATTGTGATAAGGAAAAGTGAGTTTGAGGATGTTATTTGCCATTTTCTAAATTTTAGGATGGAGAATAATGCAATTTTGGTCCCATAATTTAGGGTATTTTATATTTTTCGTCTCATACTTTCTGAAATAGCAAAAAATAGTCTTAAACTTTAACATTTGTGGCAACATTAGTCTCAACGTTAGAAAATGGATGAAAAACATTAGGTGATCGGCTGAAAGAGGTTTGGCAACCTGCTTTTGCAAGTTTTGGGGGGAAACTAGCATCACGTGCTTCTCACATAATGTTGGGGGTTTAATTGTTTTTTTTGAAAAAAAATACATCTGAAAAGTTAAAGTAGAAAAAAAAGTGCACCGCACATGCTGCAAAATTTGGGAACTTTTTATTGCATGTGGCACTAAAGAATGACTTGACACTTGAAGTGGACATTTTTTTATATCTTCTCTACCACATACGCACTTACATAAAAAAAAAAAAGAGTTAAATTACATAAAACCAAACTTTGAATTTATATTTTATACTGGCTCTCGTGACACATCGTCTCTGTATGCATATAATTACAATTAACATACTTTAAAATTACAATAAAGTAGAATAAAATATAACTCAATATACCAATTGCATAAAAAAGAAAAAAATAAACTTAAATATATTATTGACACAACAAAAAAAATATAAATACATATAATTATAAAAAATTATTCTATAAATACTTATGGATTATAAAAATAATTATAGATTATAAAAAATAAAATTCTTATTTTATATCATATAATAAATAAATTATAAAAATAAAATTCTTATTTTATTAATAGTTATAGATTATAAAACTATTATTTATATAATATAAGTTTAAACAAAAAACACTAACCCCAATCCCTGCCCTTGCTCGCTATGGGAGAGGGGAGGAGGGGGGGGGGGGTAGGGGATTAATTTTCTTTTAAAAAAATTATATATATATATATATAATTAAGCCATGACATTAAAAATGCCATAGATTCACATATGGTTTGGATTGCAGGACACTTTAGCAATTAAATGACATATCAGTAATTTTCGCTCACTTCACCGAAAGATTGCCTCCAAAATTCTAAATTGGACGAAATTGACGCATTTTTGCAATATAGAGTATAAAATTGAAAACTATCAAAATTAGTGGGCTAAAATTAAACAAGGACAAAGTTATTAGGCTAAAAATAAAATTTCATGAATAGAAATGATTTTTTTTTGCTCCAAACCATGTATTGTTACATTCTACCCCTACCCACCCCACTTTTCTAACAGACAAAGTTACGTTTTCCAACCACTTTTTAACATCCGAACTAACATTGCCACAAAATGTTAAAGTTTGAGATTATTTTTAACTATTTCAGAAAGTATGGAACGAAAAAATGCAAAATATCCTAAATTATGAAACTAAAATTGTATTTTTCCTTTTTAGGATGCAATACGTGAAAATAATTGAATTTGAAGGTGAAAAATGTCAATTACCAGAATTAAGACATAACTTTTCAATTTGGCTGCCATTATTTGTGCCTTGATTTGATGATTTCAAAGTCATTACGACTTGAATTTGATTTGAAAAGATATGACCATAATCAATAAATTGCATGTCGGACTGCTTTCTCTTTTAAGAAGGTTAAATTGCATATTTGGTCCCGCAAAAAAGGGACACTGTCCTTTTTGATTCAATAATTTATGGGATTTTTTTTTTGTCCCAAAACATTAAGAAAAGTCGTAAAGTTGGTCCCATTAGCAACTTTTCGCAAACTTTTAACAAAAACTCACAAAATGCAGTTACTTTGTCACCTAAGCATCATTTTGGCCTTGTTACATGTGACATGAAGTATGGGAGGAAAAATAACCGCCAAAACAAACCTCTTCTATCTGTAAAATGAAGCATTGATGTTGACCATGAAAACATATGAGTTTCAAACAAATTTACTTCTCTATTGCTTCTCTGTTGTTGCCAAGATTGTGGAAACTCATATGTTTTCATGGTCAACATCAAGACTTCATTTATAGAGAGAAGAGACTCATTTTGAAAGTTATTTTTTCTCCAATACTTCATGTCACGTGCAACAAGGCAAAATATGGGGGTTAGGTGACAAACTAGCAGCACTTTGCAACTTTCCGTTAAAAAATGACGGAAAGTTTCTAACGGGACCAATTTTGCAATTTTTCTTAATGTTTGGGACTAAAAATAAAATCACATAAATCATGGGACCTAAAAGGGCACCGTCCCTTTTTTGTGGGAGCAAATATACAATTTAGCCCTTTTAAGAAATATATAATGATATCCTCATATTAAAATATAAATTAGTAATTCGGCACGTTTTCTATTAGCAATATAGTAATATGTGTAACAAAAAGAAAACTCACATATCGAGTGAAATTTGAATTAAAACCTTATACTTGTAAAGTTACGAAACTTCAGTCTTAATCTTTGAGCCGAAACCTCATCTGCAATATGTATGATTATGGTTATGGACATAACAGCTTCACTTTTTTATTTATTGATTGATTAGATATTTTTCTATAAGGAAATTATGTCACTTTATTGAAATATTTTTTAACTTTTGCGGATTATATATATATATATATATATATATATATATATGGAAAATTGTAATTTACTCCCATGCGATATTGCAAATGAGCAATTTATTCCATATGAAAAACTAAATAATAATTTATCTCCATGTGTTTTTTTTTAAATGAAGTAATTTACCTTCCCGTTTTTTTTTAAATAAAATAATTTACCTCCTTAGATAGAGAGGTAAATTGTTTCATTTTAAAAAATTTAGGAAGGTAAATCGTTATTTTCTTTTCATAGTGTATAATTTACTCATTTGTAAGATTAAGGGGTAAATTATAATAAACCCTATATAGTGAAGTTTATAAGCTATAAAATACCCCAGTTTTTTTCGAAATGATAACTTGTCCACCATATTTGTGTCTTGATTTGATTTTTTTTTTTGAAGTCTTATGGATTGAATTTGATTTGAAGAGCACAATGAATTGCGTCCTTCCCACATGTTTTTGATGTGTACGGTCTTACTTTTTTTTTGTTTTTTTACAATATTAATTATTATATTAAAATATAAATTAAGAATTCAATATAATTTTAACAACCAACTTACTAATAAGCATGGATTAAAGTTTTGTTTCCAACAAATATTTCGAGTATATAAATATTAGAAATTTTTCGGAAACGTTTCGAAAACGCTATGGAAAAATCGTAAAATTATAGAAACATATACAGTAGTCATAGAAAAAATTTAACATATTACCTTCTTTTTTTTTAATTCAAAAAATATGTACTTTAATTTTATTTCATTTAACCAATTAACATTATTTTTATGTAGTATAATTATGTATTTGGAATTATTAATTGATGTAGTTGCTATTGAAACTAAAATAATAATATAATATTTATGTTTAACTATGTGTTATAAAATATCTATATTACGTTGATACTTATGCATATAACATTACTAATTTAACTTAATATTAAATTTATTATCATTAAATGAAATACTTATGTATAACACAAGAGTTTATATATTTGTAGTTAAAAGTATGAAATAAATGTTTTGCTGAGAAATTAGGAAAAATAAAAAGTTTCTTAGGAAACTCAAAGATTTCGAAAGAAAATTAAGAAAAATGAAGTGTTTCGAGGAAAACTAGATAATTTCAAAAGTACCATATATTTTTGTTTCCATAACATCGAAAAAAAAAATGTTTCTATAGTTTCGGTGAAAATGTATAAAAATTTTAAACCATACTAATAAGTAAAATTAAATCAGAAATTAAACTTAAATGCAAAATATTTATACGTCTAGCGGGACTTGAACCAAGACGTTATGCTTATAGAGTTCTGAAACCTCACTTTTAACTTTTAGGTCTTTATTTATGTTAGTTTAGCAAAATAGTATTAGATTTTCTGAGGCTAACGAATCCCAAACAGAAAACAAGAAAAAAGAAAAAAAAAAACTATTGTTTGAACAATTAGATGCCCCATTTTATGCGAGAAGGTCAACGACTTTGTCACATCATTTTATCATATCGGTAATGTTCTTAAATTGATTTTTTTTAAATATATTGTGTTGATCTATATATTTTATTATTATTTACAATATATTTTAAAATATGATACATTATTTATTATATGGCCATAGAAAAGACGTACTACAACCTATTTGAATTACTAGACCAAGTTTAATTCTCATGCCCCAGCTAGAGTAGCCCAATTCCAATTCAAGAGGACCCAAACAAATAACGATTTAGTGTGGAGAAGTTGGATCGCTGAACCAAATTGGACCGAGGATAGTTCTAGCCCGGATTAAATCTGATTAAATCCGAACTAATCAGTTATACTTATCATATGTGATTGATTTATAATTCATGAACACTGACGATTGATTGGTTAATTTTGAGTTGGATAAGAATTTTTCTTAAATTAGGATATGATTTTTTTACTAAGAATTTGTTTGGTTGGGGTGAAAAGTGGTAGTATAAGAGAAGTGATATTAAAAAGGGATGTACAAGAAAAAATTTGGTGTTTGGTTAGGGAGCAGAGATAGAATGAAAGTAAAACTGGATGTATATAAAACTCCTCTCGCCCTCTAAAGTTCAATTTTATTTCCGTCCAAAAAATTGGGCAGAAAAATGAAAGTATAAGGCCAAATAGACAAAAACAAAATGTATATATATATATATATATATTTAATTTTTATTTACTCTATTACTCATATATATAATTTCTTTTTGATAGGGGTACTTGAGATAATTACCAAAATGCCCCCAAAAGAGCTAGAATTTACACTGATGCCCCCAGGATCCGCGCTAAGTCGAGTCAAACACGTTCGACCTGACCCACATCAGCGACCTGGCAATGTAGACCTCGTGGAGGTCGTTGATTCTCTGACAGGGAATTACCAGGATCGTGACACATGGGCCAAACTCCGTATACATGGCCCTATAACTACCTGACACCCTCATTTATTACAAGTTACGTGCATTAATTATAGCTTTACTTACGCTAGATCACATATCTATATCTCGAGCTCATACTGACTTAAGCATCAAAGGGTCTTCGTCGGGCCATCCCGATTAACCTGATATTTGCTCTCTTCTCATGGATCTCTCCTATCTGGGACAAGTTATTAGTTCGATAATCTTGAGGATCTAGATGATAGCCTTAGCCTACTTGACTCCAGTAGGGGTCGCGTATCTTGACCCTGATCAATTGGCACCGTCTGTGAGAAATCTGAGAAGAGCATTTGAGATTATAGATGGAAGGAACGTCCAGGAGGGAACCAGTGATGGATGAAACACCACAACGACCGGACATGCAAATATTCCAAATGTCGCGAGCAAAATTGGAACGAATAATGACAGAAGTTAGCAAAAATGCTGTGGCTGAGTATGAAAGGAGGAACATCACCCTAGTGGCCAAAGAGGGGGTGAAGAGATAGTTATTCAGGGGAGGAGAATTCGAGGTCAATCAGCCGGAATGTGCGTCTGAAAAAGGCAAAGAGATAGAAATATTAGATGCAGCCTCATTGGGCAAGAGAAAAGAAGGGAACCCGCATTTTTGAAAGCGGAGGTCGAGGAAGTAAGTAGACAGATAAAAAATTTGGGGTTGCAGATCAATGAGCTGAAGAGGAAAGGGGAGATCGTAGCCCAAAATAGAAATTCCCCATTTTCCAATAAAATCTTGACAGAATTAGTCGACCCGAGCTTCCAACTCCATGATTTACCCAGGTACGACAACACGAAAGATCCTTAGGAGCATGTCACCGCTTTTGAGCTGGTAATGAATCTATATGGGCAACCTGATTCTATTAATGCTAAGTTTTTTGTTACTATTTTGACAGGAAAAACACAGGAATGGTTTACAAGTCTGACAAGTGGCAGCATCGAGTCGTTAGACTTGCAGAAATTTTCTTTTCATTTCGCTAGTAAGAAAAGGCAAAGAGGCCTGCTACGTACTTGTTCACGATTGGCCAAAAGGAGGATGAATCCTTAAAACATTTCATGGAAAAGTTTAACAACGAAATGCTAGAGGTTCAAGACGTATGCATTGACATGATGATCAGTATACTCATCTATGGGTTGAAAAAATGATCGTTAGTTGCACTTGCAAGAGACCCACCTAAGGGCATCGAGCAGTTGATGAAGATCGCATCAAACTATATAGATGAGAAAAACTGAATGCGATGAAAGATGGGGAGTGGTCGAGTTCTAGGGAACAAGATCGAGGTCGAGATAACAATAGGGACAGATGCTTCCAGCCAGACCGAGAAAGGGAACCACCCTATCGACCAAAGTATCACAGGTACACTCCATTGAGCACGACGAGGGATAGGGCAATGATGATTGTCAATGAAACGAATGTGGTGCAATGGCCTAGGAAAACAAGAGACCCTCCGGCTAAGAAATATTCTAGTAAGTATTGTAAGTTCCATAAGGAACGAGGGCACGATACCAAGGATTGCTATCAGCTCAAGGGCGTCGAGAGACTGGTAAGACAGGGTTATTTTAAAAAGTATGTTCTCAAAGAAGGAAGGATCGAAGGAGGAAAGGATGGAGATAGACGTAAGGAAAGGAGAAGTAGGAGCATGTCGAGAAGTAGGGACCGTTTTTTGAGCAAAGGAAATGAGGTTAGGAGAGAAGAGAGCGCCCCCCCAACAATGTACCTGTTAAAGGCATAATATATACTGTTGCAGGGAGGCCAACAAGTGGGGATTCATGGAGAACAAGAAAGAGGTACGCTAGAAGCTGCGGATCACCATGAGGGCAAGTACTTAGCCTCAAAGTGGAAGAGGTGTTAGAATGGGTGACCATGAAGCTAATCTTGTTAGGCG
The DNA here is from genome assembly GCA_034509735.1 of Sesamum alatum. Lineage (NCBI taxonomy): Eukaryota > Viridiplantae > Streptophyta > Magnoliopsida > Lamiales > Pedaliaceae > Sesamum > Sesamum alatum. The sequence continues at coordinate 17,800,133 of JACGWO010000001.1, read as the reverse complement.
AATTGTAACCTATGTCTGAACAATTTCAAAGTTTTAATAAACCTTGATGAATAAGAAAGGGAAATTCATCTGGCTCATACTTTGTCTGTGTTCACTTTAACTGCTTTATAACTGTTCACTACACAAACAAAGCCCACAGACTGAGATCACATTTCGGGGACTGGGACTACGCTTGAAGGTAGGTTCATGAAATCAGTTTCGCCGAATCAGTATGAAAATCTCCAAGTCAAGGAATCTCGCGAAATGGGTATCGAGAATCCACTTGAGACTTGCACTAAGCATCTGCTGTCGTGTTTCATCGACGAGTGACGAGGGTCGTTTATGCAGTGTTAGTGGGTCAGCTTGCTGGGGAGCGGCTGACTGAGGTGACTCGCGGGAACCGTCTTACGGAGGACCTTGAGTAGGGTCGGCTAGGTATGACGTGAGTTCCCGATTCCAATGGTACAGGTCAATCCTTTGACTTGAGAAATTGCTGAGTTTACCTGTACATCGTGATTGTATTTTAGGTATGGTGAGAGATTGCCAAAACATAGTTCAGTAGTCATAAGCCATATCTAGTGCAACCACGGTGTGCAACGTGACAGTAGTTTCCAAGAAAGCATCTGTCTCCTGTCAAGAGCGTTGACAGTAGTGTCTCACTATACTCTGTGTCTTGTCCTTAAAATCTGTGGCCACAGTAACTGAACAGAAGGGAAGGATTCCTTGTGGCGTTTGGTATAGGACAGACAGACACTTAAGTCTAAGATGGGTACCTATGTATCCGTGCCCTAGACCCTAAGTGGTGAGACCGTAGACGGAAGGATAGATGTACTGTAGAGCCTAAATGTTCATTCCCACGCATATTCACCTAGTCTCTAGTGCCATGGACCGTTGCTAGACGGCCACCCATGGTGATGGGCGGATTCTAGGAATCCGACCAAGTTTAGCTGAAGGTGAACCTAAAGAGTCACACACAATCCGCACACATAACGTATTTAATTTGAAATTAAATATTTGGAGAGAGATGGAACGATTAAATTAGATTTAATCGGATCTTTCTTATCTTGGAAAAATTAATTCCTTTTATTAGATGAAAGGAATTTATCTAATAAATTAGATTTATTGAAAATTAATTTAATGGGCTTAAAATAAATATTAATATTTATTTATTGCCCTTTGGATTATTTAATTAGATTTAAATACTCCATTAAATTAGTGAATGGTTGAGATTGAAGAGGAAAATCAATGGCCAGGATTGGTTTGACCAAGAAGCTAGGATTTGACTAGGATTTGACTAGGTCAAATCATATTCCAATAGGAGTCTTCCAAAGAGTGGGAATTAGAAGAGGAATATGATTCCTCCTCTATAAATATTCCTAACTCTTCACTTTGGAAGAGATGATGAAATTCAAAACACACACACACACCATCACCGCCGTCCTCTCCCTCTCAATCTCGGCCACTCCCTCTCCTCTTTCCCTAGATACTCTCTTGTGTTCTTTTGTGATATACAATTGAACTTAAAGGAGGGTTGATCTCGTTAATTGATAGCGTTTGATCAATCTGTCCTCTCCAAATAAATATACACTTGTTCTTTCCTAGCACGAGGATCAAGATACGTGGGCGGATTGCGTGTACGAATTAGAGGGTCTCAAACTCGAGATCTTGGAGCAAAACGGGGAACAACGCGAGTAGCAGTTTGAAGACAAAACGACAACCGGGTAGGTTTTCATTTAACGTTTTCGTCCCTCTTTCAACCCTATGGCCTCCATGAATTGCTTGTATGTTTTTTATTGATGAGATACACCGAATGCCCGAGAGATTCAAGGGAACACCCCTTGAACGTCTTTACATTATTATTGTTTATGGCATGTTTAAATTATTGCAATTTTTATCATACCGCGCTTCCGCATTCACGCTACTCCCAGGCCGATCCACACGCCTTTGCCAGGTTTTCAAGAGGAAATAACATTCGGAAATAGAGACATCTGTCACAACATGGGGTCGCAGAATGATCCCATGGTTATAAGGATGGACATCGCGAACTATTTGGTACATGAGGTCTTCGTAGACAATGGAAGTTCAGTAGACATATTATTCCTAGATGTATTAAGAAATATGGATTTGGGAAACACTCGTTTGCAGCCAGTGCAGACACCCCTAGTTAGGTTTGGGGAAAGCGAGGTGACAACCATAGGCACGACCGACCTCCCCGTGTTACTGGGGGAGGAGCCCAAAAGGAGAACATTGATGGTAAGGTTTTCTGTGGTAGACACCCCATTTGCATATAACGTTGTGTTAGACGATCGAGTTTGAATCTATTTAGGGTAGTAACGTCCACCTATCATTTGAAGATGAAGTTTCCTACTAAACATGGAATAGGCAAAATGAAATGCGACCAGATGGAGGCACGAAGATATTACAATCTCTCAGTAAAGAAAACAGAGGTCGAAGAGGCAACAATGAAAAAGAAGATAAGTGCTGAGGGAGAAGAGATTGAAGAGTTTAAGAGCTCGAAACCAGAAAGGATAGAGCCGAACAAGGAACATAAGGTAATAGAGCTGGTACTAGGGGAACCAAGCAAAACAACAAGGATAGGGTCGAGCCTTTCGACCGAATTAGAGACTATGATGATAGATTTTTTGAAAAGCAAAGTCGAGATGTTCGCATGGAGACCTTCGGACTTTAGAGGGATAGATCCGGAGGTGATAGTGCATAGATTAAACGTACCGATGCCAAACCAGTTAAACAAAAGAAAGATCATTCGGGGTTGAGAGGAACAAAATTATCAAGGATGAGGTTAACAAATTACTCGAGGCAGGTTATATATCGGAAATATAGTATACAAATTGGTTGTCAAATGTGGTGATCATTCCAAAGGTGTCAGGAAAATAGAGGATGTGTACATACTTCACCGATTTGAACAAGGCGTGCCTTAAGGACCCCTATCCATTATCTTGAATCGACCTGCTGGTAGACTCGACTGCAGGGTGTGCACTCTTTAGCATGATGGGCAATATCAAGGATACCACCAAATTTTCATGGCTGAAGAGGATTGAGATAAGACGTCTTTTGTTACTGAAAATGACATTTTTGTTATAATGTGATGCTGTTCGGTTTGAAAATGCAGGTGCCACGTATCAAAGGCTGGTCAACATAATGTTCAAGGACCTCATCAGGGTCTCAATGGAGGTTTATATGGATGACATGTTGGTCAAGAGCAAAAGAGAAGATGATCATTTGAAACACTTAAGGGAGCGTTCGAGGTCATAAGCCTATACGGAATGAAGATGGTCCCACCAAGTGTACTTTCGGCGTCGGGGGAGGTAGATTCTTGGGACACGTGGTAAGCGAGAAGGGAATAGAGACGAACCCAGAGAAGATTGAGGTGATTATGAAGCTGAGCTTAGTGAAGGGGGTGCAGAAGCTAACAGGCAATGTCGCATCCCTGAACCGGTTTATCTCAAGGTTGGCAGATAGAAGCTTGCCATTCTTCAAGACTTTAAGAAAGGTCAAGGACTTCAAATGGACCGAAGAGTGATAGCAGGCCTTAAAAGACTTGAAACATTACTTGACTTCCTCGCCACTATTGGCGAATCCGACGATAGGAGAGCCCCTATATGTGTACTTAGCAGTATCTGAGAAAACAGTGAGTTCGGTGATGGTGTGAGATGAGGCAGGATCGCAAAATCCAGTGTATTACGTGAGCATGATGCTACAAGGAATGGAGAAAAGATATTTGCAGATCAAAAAACTAGCATTGGCATTGATCACCACAGCTCAAAAGTTGCGACCTTATTTCCAGTCGCACCCGATAATTGTGTTAACAAATTATCTATTAAGACAAGTGATGCCCAAACCTGATGCTTTCGAAAGACTAATTAAGTAGCCGATCAAGCTAGGAGAGTTCGACGTGCAGTACCAGGCGCGAACTGTGGTAAAATCACAAATGTTTGCATATTTTATCATAGAACTTGCAGGTGAACAAGAACAGAAGGAGGTCGAGGCCTGGATTGGATGGCTCGTCAAATGTGAGCAATGGAGGAGCTGGAATATTGTTGCAAGATCGGGAGGGGTTGAGATCGAGATTGCAGCTAAGCTGGCCTTTCCGATCACAAATAATGAAGCTGAATATGAAGCTTTGTTGCTAGAGCTGAAAATGGCCTTAGCAATGAGGGGTAACGCATTTAGATGTTTATACTAACTCACAGTTAGTGGCCATGCCAATCGAAAGTGCTTATGAGACCAGGGAATTGTCGATGGTACAATACTTGAAAAGGGCTAAGGAGTTAAGGCAAAAATTCTACAAGTGTTCAATACAACAAATCTTTATAGGGGAAAATGAGAGAGTTGATGCCTTGTCAAAGTTTGGATCCATGGTGGCAGGGTTCAAAGATAGAAAAATCACAGTGGTGGTCAAGGAGGTCGCGATAATAGATGAAGTAGAGGAGATGCATTGCGTGCAAGAAGACAAATCGTGGAAATCAGAGATTGTTGAGTTCCTGAAGATAGGGTTTCACCAAACGATCCTGTGGCAGCAAAAAGGCTAAGATTCAAAGCTAATAGGTTCACTTTGATCGATGAAGAATTATATAAAAGGTCACCTAATGGTCCACTATTGAAATGTTTAAATCTGGATTGAGTGGAGTATGTCATGAGGGAGATCCACGAAGGCAGTTGTGAAAATCACTCAGGAACGAGGTCGCTTGCCTAGAAGGCAATAAGACAAAGGTATTTTTTGCCTACGCTGGTGAAGGATCCATGGTATTTGCAGGGAAGTGTGAAACCTGTCAATTATGCGACCTTGACTCATACGCCTACCACCCCCATGGAACCCATTAAAATTGCATGCCCATTCGATCAGTGGGGGATAGACATCTTGGAACCTTCCCCTGGCACCTATGCAGAAAAAGTTCGTCATTGTCGCGGTCGAATATTTTTCCAAATGGGTAGAGACAGAAATATTGGCAAAGATCTTTGAAAAAGAGGTAATCAATTTCATTTGGAAAAATATTATCTGCAGGTTTGGTATTCCCAGGGTGCTGATCTTGGAAACTGGAACCCAATTCCAAGGAAAATGGATCGTGGCATGGTGCAAGGAATTGAAAATATAACAAAATTTTACAGTCGTGGGCAATCCTCAAGCAAATGTCCAAACTGAGGTAACTAATCGAATTTTGTTGCATCATTTGAAGACCAGGTTGGATGGAGCTAAGGGATCGTGGGTTGAGGAACTGCCAAGAGTACCATGGGCATACGAACGACCCAAAGGACTACGACGGGAGAAACCCCCCTTTTGCTTGGTTTATGGGACTGAAGCCATCATATCGGTCAAAATCGGGGAAGAGACGGCCAGGGTCGCACAGTACGATTCAAAAGAAAACTAATCAACTACAGATAATGCACACAACAAAAAACACATAATACACCTTGATGAAAGAGTTAGAGATACACTTCTTGCAGAAGAGAATGTCCAAGAAAGACAAAACAAAAGGGCACAGAGATTAACCAGCATTGATCCCCTGAAGAAGATGATCGTATCAGTTTCACGTCAGAACCAGAACTCTTTGTGGTTGCTTTGCGGACATTGCAATAGAAAAATTGTATTTTTGGTTCTACACTGTAGAGAGTATTATATTTTTGATCCCACAGTTTACAGATTTAGCACATTTGGTCTGATCCCATAGGATAAAAGATTGTAGTATTTTTTATTTCATAGGAATAAAACTTGTGGCACATTTGGTCTCATCTATATCTATATCTATACCTATATCTATATTATATTATTATATTATATTATCTATATAAAAGTATGAATAAGGATTTTGGTTTCTTTCTTTTTTTGATTGGACTAAATTAACCTTGTAATATTATTTTTCTAAGGATACAAATGTAAAATAATATACTTATTGATTCCTATTAAATACTTTTCAAATTATACATATTTACTCTTATTAATTACTTTCACATTATCCATAATTTTTCCTATTAATTACTTTTCACATTTATACTTATTTACCCATATCATTTTTACTATATTATATTCATAATATAATATACACTTACTAGATCAAAAATAGCTCAATGATATAACATGAAATGACTAGAAAAAATCATGAAAATTGAAAGGATTTAATGTTGAGAGAATTTTTTTAGCATAGATATAAATGAGAATTAGTTAGATCACTAGACATATTAAAATATAGAGGTAAGATGACAAATGAAATCAATTAAATAAATTGCCATGTAAAACAAACATTTTGAAGAGTAAAATAGGTTAAAACAAATTGAGAATTAACTAAATTACTTATCATGTAGAGTGAATACTTTTGTTGTAAAATAGACTAAAATGTAACTTGAGCATTTGAGATGTCATTAATAGGTACGTTATATGATTCTTTAATCATCTCTAATATAATAGAACAAACTGGCAGTGTACATAATTGATCTTTTCAACAATATATGATAAAAATCGCTCCTTGTAAAAAAAAAAAAAATCAAAAGGTGTAAATGTTACTCCTAAATCATCACCACACATATCTTTTTTTTTTCTGAAAAAAGGATGAAAAAGAAGAAAAAAATAGGCATACAACCATAGATAAATATTGTCTATATCTCTACATATATTATAAAAGTCTGAACGAGTTGCCATGTTTTATGTTCTTTGTGTTTTGTGATGTCAAGTAATCATTTTCCTATAATATTATTTTATAAATTTATTTGAACAAATAAGTAATTTTGTAATAGTTGTAATTACTTAAATAGTTGAATTGAGATAGAATTATAATAAAGAGTTCCATTCATAATACAGACTTTTATTTGTAACTAATTAAATAAAATTAGTTAAAATCTTAATACTAACTAGGAAAATATATAGGTTATATAATTAGAAGAAGATACGCTTTAGAAACTAAAAGAAGCATATCTTTGAAAGCAAGGAAGTAGTCCATTAATTTAATGTAAGTTAAATTTTATAATAAGATATTATAAAAATATGAGCAACTTGAGATGTTTATATATTTTTTTAATTTTTTGTGTTGATTAAAAATATTAAAATTTCGTAGAAAGTATAATTTCATGTCCACAAAATATATTCCGGGGTACCTAACTAATAGTATAATACCGCAAGCTCAACGAAAATAAACTTCAATGAGAAACAAACACATTATATAAGTTTATCTTAAAATCAATTATTTATGAAAAAACAAACTTAGAATATGATAATTATTTCATAAGTGGTTTTATAATTAATTTTCTTTATAATATTAATTATAAAATCAAAATAATATTATTCAAAACTTGTTTCATGAATTAAATAAGTCTATGATTTTTTTCTATTATTTAATGCATATATTACTTGGTCTATAAGATTTCTACTACATCATTTTCAATAATACATAATTTAATTTATTTACATTTATATTTTTAATTCAACCCTAACTTATAAAATTAGTCATTGATTTTTATGCTTATCCATTCAATTCATTCCATAAGATACTATTCGTCAATTTAGATTATTTTCTACCAACATGAGGAATAAAATAAAAGTAAAGAGATTATTACAAGAAAATTACATTATAAACAACTTTGTTGATAATTAGTATAAGAGTTCAAAAATAAAAATAAAAACCAAAAGCTAAATTTTATTTATTTTTTGCTTTGCACAACTACAAAAAAACATTAAAATCTTATTTCATTCGGAATATGGATTAATTTAAATGATAACTTTTTATTACAAATATAGGCATGTAAAAAACTAACGAATATTTTATAAGTAAAACAAATATATGGATGAAAAATTAATATTATAAAGAGAAATAATTATAGGATCTAAAATTTTAATAGAAGGAAAAAAGAACAAAATGATTAATTATCGATGTTTTTACGTAAATAATGGTGAATTTCTCATCACAAATATAGAGATGAAAGATAGAAAAAATTATTTAAAACATGTAAAAAAAAAAAATTTGCAAAAATGGCGTGAATTTGAAAGTTTTATATATTTGAGCGAAGACAGGACTTAAAATCCCATCTTTATGCATTTTTTTTTAAAAAAAATTATATATTGCACCAGAGACGGGGTCTGAGACCCCATTTTCAAGCCAAAATTGGCTTTCAGGAATAGTGTGTAATAAATTCGTTTCTGCAGCGAATGAGTTTTTGAATTAATAATTAATAATTAATTTAATATTCTTTTAGTGTTGTGTATAATTTTTTTTTGAAAATAGTGAATGAGAAATTGTATGATGCATGGACACAGACATGACGACGCGGTGATACGAAAAATTTCATTGAAATATGACAGGGGTACTAAAGCAACTATATAATTAATATTTTTATTGTTATTTAATATTAAAATTTAATATATTATCAATGTTCTATAGAGAACTGAGACCAATTATATTGTGTGATTTTACTCTAATTAGTGGCACCAGCTAATGATTTTAAAAAAATAATTATTATTAGAATGTATTTTTAATTAATAAGATTTATTTCAATTTAATACTAAATTTAATATTTTTATTAATATTATACATGAAATATTATTAATAAAAATAATAAATTTATTACTAAATTAAAATTAATTTTTTTTATTAAAAGTACATTATAATACTATTTTTCAGAGAGGGGGTGTGAGACCTCGTCTCTGACAAAAGTCAGAGATGGGGTTTCAGACCCCATTTTTCAGTAAAAATTGGCTTTGAGGAATAGTGTGTAATAAATTGATTTTTTAATGAATGAATTATTTAATTATGAATTAATAATTAATTTAATAATTTTTTAATGTTGTGTATAAAAAATTATTGGAAAATAGTGAATGAGAAATTTTATGATGCATGGACACAGACACAGTGACATGGTGATAAGAAACATTTCAAGATACGACACGGCACTGAAACGGCTATATAATTAATTTTTTTTATTGTTATTTAATAATAAATTTAATATATTATTAATGTTGTATAGAGAATTGAGAATAATTATATTGTGTGATTTTACTCAAATTAATGGCACCAACTAATGTTTTTAAAAAATAATTATTATTAGAAGTATTTTTAATTAAAAAGATTTATTTCAATTTAATAATAAAATATTATTAATAAAATATTAAATTTATTACTAAATTAAAATTAATTATTTTATTAAAAATACATTCTACTAATATTAATTTTTAAAAAAATTGGATAGTGTTGTTACTTCGAGTAAAATTACACTTACACGAGTACAACTAATTAAAAATAATCATATTTTAAAAATAAATATTATTAGAAGGTATATTAATTAAGAAATTTATTTTAATTTAACATTTATATTAATATTGTGTACAAAAATAATATTGCATATTTATTAATATTGTGTACAAAAAATTGACAACAATAATGACGCATGGCTTTACTCGAAGAAACGATACTGACAGGCTGTAAAAAAGAAATATCACCATGCCGCACGACATGCGCAACATGACTTCTTGCCTTTCGGCGTGGCCTCATAATTTGCCCACAGCGCGGCGTCGCCCCATGACCGCGTATCTTAGCCAACGGACTGTCGTGCATGACTAGAATCCAATAGCGCATGTCACGAGTAGCTTACGAGGTCTTTCAGTGCTTCACCTCGATCGCTTATTCCGCCCGAGAGGTGTTGCCCATGACTTCCCACAGCCCGCGGAGCATCCTCTCAATACACACGGAGCCTCTCGGCGCATTGCTTGCCCGACGCGTGTCATCCTGGCCCCACGCCGCTCGTTCGGTTCTCATACCAGCCGGGGACTTTAGCGTTCCCTTCGAGGTGACTAAAGCCGGCCCTTGGAGGCCCCCACATGCCCCTAAGGGATTGCTCATTTAGTGCCTCACTGCACGGGGGGGACTGGTTGGAGCTCAATGCCGTACATTTAAAGACTTTCTGAAATAAATTGATTATGTAATATTTCTTAACTCATGTATTTTAGTTAAAAATTATATATAGATATGCTTATTTTATATTTTTTCCTGATATTTTTCATATTGTGTATTTTGATTTTATGAGAAATATTGAATATATATAAAAAGATATATTTTGTATAGGCATTTCAATGCCCCGTCATATCATAATTTTTGAAATTTTTTGTATCACCGTGTCCGTATCGCAATATCTGTGTCCACGCATCATAAAATTTATTATTCATTATTTTCCAATGAATTGTTATACACAATATTAAAAAAAAATTAAATATTAATTAATAATTAAAAAATTCATTCATTAAAAAATTCATTTATACACACTATTACTCAAGGCCGATTTTGGCTGAAGAACGGGGTGCGAGACCTCGTCTATGGTGCAATATATAATTTTTTATTTTTATTTTCAAAAATTGCATGAAGACAGGTTTTCAAGTCCCGACTTTGCTCAAATCTATAAAACATTCAAATTCACGCCATTCTGCAAATTTTTCTTTTTTTTTTTATATATTTTTTAAATAATTTCTCCTGAAAGATATGTAGAGAATTAATTTTAAAATCTAAAAGTTTATAAGAGGACAATATCTAAAATGTAAAAATACCTACCTTCTTTTGTGAAATTGAAGATCATAAGTCCAATGAAACATAAGAGAAGATTCTTCAAGGGAGCTATTAATTAAGTGATTTTTTTAAAATAAAATTAATCATTTGATTTTTAATGGTTATCAACTAGCGTTATATTTACTGAAATTTTAAATTGACAGTCCTAATTTTAATCATCATTTGATCACAGACAACTTTCATGTTTAAGTATAAGTACAGATTTGCACATACAAGAAATTTATGTTATATATAAGATTATATTGATATCTATACCATAAGACTTATGAAATATTCAAAAAAATTCTTGAAACAGATTTTGCTAATACCCAATAATATAATAACTATCATGTACTATAATTATTATAATATAAACTTAAATTTGTAAAAGTACATATTCATATTAACGCGCCCAATAGAGTACATAATTTTGAATTTTTTTATTTTAGTTTTGAAGTATTCAGATTTAGAAAAAGACATAAAAATAAGAAAGGTAATCAAATTTTAGTTCTTTTCATATTTTCTCTTCATTAGACTAATCAAATCATATATGGTCCTTTAGAAAATATAAAAACTATAAATGATAAAAGAAAAAGAGAGACTTAAAATAATTAATAATTTATTTTTACTTTTTCCTAATATACTTTTTCTTCTGGTGTATTTATAATTTTATTATATCATTTTTTATGAAAATATCATAGAAAAAGACATAGATAATATTTTTTCAAAATATTACATAATAGCTAAATTTTATATGGTAATAAAATAATATTATGGATGTCTACTTAAAAGTATAATTAGACCAATAATTGGGCTCTTAAATATTTAATAAATTAAAGTTTTGATCATTAAAAATTTAAAATTGAAGTAATCATTTTTATCATCTAGGATAAAAAATTTAATACTCATTATTCCACTTTAAATCGTTTCATAGGCCGTTTAATCAATTTAGAACTTTGTTTTAGAATCTCTTTAGACAAAATAATGAATAAAATAATTTTTTATAATGAAGCTATTAGTAGAAAATTATGTTATAGATAACTTATATAGTTGACATAAGGAGTAAAATCATAAAAGAAAAATAAAAGAAATGACTAATTAATATATTTTTTTCTTTTCAAAATTTGCACAACTCAAAAAGATTGAAATATTATTTCATAAGTAAAACAAGTTTAGAATAACCACAAGTTTAATAAAAATAAAGTTCAATTAGAAACAAGGATTTTTATGCTTATTCTATAATACAATATTACTTGCATTTTCTTTTTATACTTTATTTTAATTAGAGCTAATTAATACAATGAAAGATTTTAAAGTTTATTTTCATTGTTTGTTTCAGTAATGTGATCATCAATGTAAAGCAACATTTATTGAAAATATAAGAGCCTTACTAAATAAATATTTGATAACAAACATTAATACAATTAAAAAGCACCAAGTCAAAAATAAGTAAACATATTGCTCGAAACCAGGAACGAAAGTGTATTCAAGCGTAGCAATTGTAATTTTTGGTAAGTACAGTGAAGTGTAGCTGGAGGAGCTTAAATAGAGGAAGAACTAGTCAATTGACCTAATTAACCAACTAACCACCTATTAGAAGGTGACATGTCCTTTTGGTGGTCCATTTGCAAGGAGAAATTAAAAAAAAAATGAGAAGAAAATGATGAATGAGAAAAATCCAAGACTTCAAGTCACGCCTCCGATAACATTTGGCATGTTCTTCGCCGAGCCTTGAAGTGGGGGCATCTATTGACGTCAAAATATTTTGGAATAAATTACCAATTAAAGCCCAAATAAATCGGCTAATAATTGGGTTCCAAAATAAAAGTTCATAATAAATTTGGCTTATCATAAAGAAATTAAATTCATAAGTCCATATTAAATTTGGGTCTTATGTAATTTTATGGGTCGATCCAAAATATAAAATTATTGTTTTTGGATTGACTAAATTGGGCCAGCTACATATTCGAAATGCAGTCTATCGAAACACTAGTCCATGTCAAAGCCCACGGTGATCAAGCCCGACAGACATGAGCCCAAGCTACCATAGCCCTACTCATGCCTATAAATAAGGGGCCTCCACCACTCAAGAGAGAAATTCCATAGAGCATTGGAGCACAAGACAAGAAGTCACTCCATACAACACAAGAAATCCAAAGGGACCCAAGTCCAAAAGCTCTCTGCCACAATGAAGATCCACGACCACGAAGGTTTCACATCTTCCTCGGCATCAAATTCATCAAGCCTTGATACCAAATTTCAAGGTGACACGTAGTTCACTCCAGAAATCCAGAAGAGATTACACATCAACATCCAAGAATAAGCGCAAGTCCTTGGATCAACATTCGGAAGGAAGAATCAGGGGATTATATCCAAATTAGAGATTGTATCCACTTTTATTTTTAAATCAATAAACTCCATTTTTTCATATTTTTCTTGTCTTGTAATTATTTTTGCAGACACGAAATTTTGTGTGAACAGGGACTTCTTTAAATCCTCGCTCCAAATTTCGATAGTCTTTTGGCTAGGGCAGCCAAATACAACAACATGGAGGAGGCGCGGGCCTCAAAGAATGAGAACGAGGAGAAAAAAGGAAAGAGACAAAGGATGAAGGATTCGCCAAGAAAGCGAAAGGCGATCCTCAGGACAAAAAGTTTCCCTTTCAGAGAGGAACCCCCGTCTATACGCCATTGAATGCCCCCATCTCTCAAGCCTTTCTGGTCGTGGAAGGCAAAAGGTTTATACATCGACCCCGAGGCGCGCGAGAAGGTCCTACGTGGCCTAAGTCATACAAGTTTTGTCAGTTCCACAATGACTTTGGACATACCACGGATGGGTGTCGGCATTTGAAGAGTGAAAATAGAACAAATAGTAAAAAATGGGTACCTCCAGGAGTTCGTATGCTAGGAGAAGGCCCAGGGGACAAGGCTCTATCAGAAGAAAGAATCCCACAAAGGGAAGGATCCCTAGGAGAGGGGTCCTGAATTCCCTCAGCCTGAACTTCGTAAGCGGGGCCTCTCTGGGGGCCCAGAGGAAGATAATCCTCCTCGTAAAAGGGTCATCCGTATGATATCAAGAGGTCCCATAGGTAGGGACTCCCATAATGCCCGAAAGGCTTGTTTCCAGGAGATTGCGAAGTGCTCCGCTAAGGAAGTGTTAGAGGTTGATACTTTGCAAGTGCCCCCATTATCCAATTCTCGCCAGGCGAAAAACTGGCCACGAACCTCCCCTATAATGATGTGCTGGTAATTACCGCCACAATAGCAAATTATGAAATTTTCTGGGCCTTTATAGACTCAAGCAGTTTGACAGACATCTTGTTTGGAGAAATGTAAGACCAGATGCAATTAAGAGAAGTCCCCCCGAAAAAATTGACACCTCGATGTACGGGTTCACCGGGGAGAAGGTGCACATGCGGGGCGCAATCAACCCCTATCCTTGGGTAGGGGTCCTCTCAGGAGGACGTGTGTAATAAAATTCATAGTGGTAGATACTTCCTCAATGTATAATGTGATCTTGGGGAGGGCTACCCTCAAGCTTTTCAGGCAGTCATCTCTACCTTCCACATGAAGGTTAAGTTCCACGTGTCAGGAGGTGTGCAGTTGTAGTCCCAGGAATGCGACGTGGAAGCTATACGCAAAGGTAAAAAATGGGGAGCACCAAAGCTATCCCCAGCAGAAGTTCGTAAGCGTCAGGGACCTGGCCCTGGCAAAAGGCCTGAGCGGTCCGAATCCCCCTTAGATGAAGATCCCGTGGGAGAGAAGGATCACGCCAAGGTCCTCCCGACTGAGGAATTACTAGCCTTCGAATTAGGTATATCCCGGGAGGACCATGTGGCTTGGGTCCTAGTTGGAGGGACATCTAATGGAGGCCCTAATGCAATGCTTGCAGAAAAACATAGACATCTTCTCCTGGTCCCCTCAGGATCTGGAAGGAATCTACCCTGAGGTCATCACCCATCACCTCAACATTGACCCTTTAAGCAAAATCGTCAAACATAAATAAAAAGGCACTTTGGCCCCGAGAACGATAAGATCATTCAAGGGGAGGTGGAAAAACTCCTTAAGGTGGGACACATTAGGGACATATAATTCCCAGAATGGCTTTTCAATGTGGACTTCGTCCCCAAACGGGGGGAGAAGTGGAGAATGTGCATGAATTTTAGAGACCTCAACAAGGCATGCCCACAGGATTTCTATCATTTGCCTCGCATCGATCAACTGATTGACTCCACATCCGGATGCGAACTACTGAGCATGATGGATGCCTCTCAAGGGTATCACCAGATCATGCTCGCTCCAAAGATCAAAAGAGAGTTAGTTTCATCATGTCGGCAGGAACATTTTGCTATGCGGCCATGCCCTTTGGGCTCAAGAATGTGGAGGCCACGTATCAATGTTTGGTGGATAAAATATTTCTGACATATATAGACCGAAATATGAAAATGTATGTAGACGACATGCTCGTAAAGAGCAAGAAGGCGTGAGACCATGTCCTAGATCTTTAAGAAACATTCAGAGTCCTCCGAAAGTACCTCTTGAAATTAAATCCGGCCAAATATGCGTTCGGTGTAAGGGGCGGATATTTACTAAGGTTCAGGGTCAGGCAAAAGGGAATAGAAGCTAGTCCCCTCAAAATCAAAGCGGTGTTGGATATGAAGGCCCCCATTGACGTTAATGAAGTTCAACGGCTTACCGGGAGGATAACAACCCTCAACAGTTTCATAGTCAGATCTGTTGAGAGAAGCCTCCCATTCTTTAAGGTATTGCGGAAGGCCAGACACTTTGTGTGGGGGGACGAGTGTGGTACTGCCTTTGAAGAACTCAAGAAGTACCTGACCGAACTCCCTCTCTTGGTCAAGCCTTTCCCAGGAGACACACTTTATGTCTGCCTCTCCGCCATGACTCAAGCGGTTAGTTTTATCTTGTTGCTAGAGGAAAGGGGTAGTCAGATGCCATATACTACGTAAGTAAAGTCCTCAATGGATTTGAGGGATGTTACAACAACATTGAGAAGGTGGTCTTTGCACTGGTGATCACGGCTCGGAGATTGAGACCATATTTCCTATCGTACCCTGTAGGAGTATGCACCAACCATCCCCTCAAGCAAGTCTTATGAAAGCCGCATACCTCAGAACGATTGATTAAATGGGACATATAGCTGAGTGAATACGATATAACTTACCTCCCTCAAACCACAATAAAAGCCTAAGGCATTACGGGATTTTATGTCCGAAACAGCGTTCTCACCCCCTAGTGAAGGGCGTCGGTTACTGCACGTAGATGGGTCCTCTAGAATTCAGGGCAGTGGAACAGGGTTGTAATCACCTCACCAGAAGGGGAGGATTTGGAATTCGTTATTAAGTTCAGCTTCAAAGCCTGTAATGACGAGGCTGAGTATGCGGCCTTAGTCTTAGGAATGAAGATGGCATGGGAAGTAGTGGCGCGGGGCCTAGTGGCATACTCTGACTCCCAACGCATTGGAAAACAAATGGATGGAAGCTATGAGGCCAACGAGGACAGTATGAAGCAATACCTCCAAAGGATAGAGGAATGGAAGGCAAATTTCGATGACTTTAAACTAGTCCAGATCCCTCGAGAAGAAAACAACAAAGCTGATTACTTGTCTAAATTGACTAGTGCCCTGAAAGACGGCAGGACATGACAAATAACCATCCAATACCTTCCTCAATCGGCCTCCCTCTCAGAAATTCAAATGTGCAACAAGGAGGAGATTGGAGGCAAGCCATCCACGCGTGGTTGAAACAGGGTCATCTCTCTGAAGATCGGTGGGAAACAACCCGCCTAAAGAGAAGGGCTTCTCTTTTCCTACTACACGGTGACACCCTCTATAATAAGTCCTTTACTCACCCTCTGCTAAGATGCCTCTCCTAGGAGGGAGGAATGCATGTTCCCAAGGAAATTCACAGTGGATGTTGCGAATCGCATATAGGGGCATTAACCCTAGCTAATAAGGCTTAGTGGGCAGGATACTTTTGGCCCATCCTGAGTCAAGATTCTAAATCCCTGGTAAGAAGGTGTGACAAGTGCCAAAAACACACATATCTCGTACACCAGCCAATTGAGCCCCTCACTACTCTATTAGATCCTTGCCCTTTCGCACAATGAGGGATGGATCTAGCAGGGCCGTTCTTGTTTGGCCCCCGTGCAAAGGAAGTTCCTGCTAGTAGCCATAGATTATTTCACCAAATGGTTAGAGGCAGAGCCTCTCATCCGCATCACTGAGGGGGAAGTTATGAAGTTTATCTAGAAAAACATAGTCTGTCATTTTGGGATCCCCGAAGATTATATCTGATAATGGAAGGCAGTTCCACGGACGGAAGATTCAAGACTAGTATCGGGGGTTGCGAATCAAACAAAAATTTACTTCTGTGGCACACCCCCATACCAATGGACAAGTGGAGGTCACCAATAGACCTTTGTGAAAAGAATTAAGAAAAAGTTGGATAATGTCGGGGGTAATTGGGTGGAAGAATTATCTAGTGTTCTGTGGGCATATCGAGCCACCCCTAGGAACCCTGCAGGAGAGAGCCCGTTCTCGCTGGTATATAGCACGGCTACAATAATCCCAACAGAATTAGGCATGCCCTTTCATAGAGTCCTGTACCACTCTAAGCAGGATAACAATAACCTGCTCAAAGAAAACATCGACATCATCGAAGAGTTTCGGTAAAAAGCATTCATTCGAATGCAGCGATACAAAAGCTTGATGATTAATGCACATAATCGCCTGGTCAGACCAGAGGATTTTCAAGTAGACGATCTGGTACATCAGAAGGTAGAAGCATCCAAACCCGTGGAAAGAGTAGATCCTATATGGGAAGCACCCTATAAGGTGAGGGCATACTGGGTCGTGGGGCCTACGAGCTAGAGGATGGGGAAGGGCTCCCCCTTCCACGACCTTGGAATCTACATAACCTCAGATGATTCTTTCCCTAAATAAGCTTTGCCAGGATGGAGCTCCCTCAGAAATAAACTCCGTTCGGATAGAGCTCCCTCATAAATAAGCTCCGCCAAGATGGAGCTCATTTGGAAGTAGGCTCTGCCAGGACGAAACTCCCTCAGAAATAAGCTCTGTCGGGATAGAGATCCCTCAGAAATGAGCTTTGAAGCATTCTCAAGGATAAATTCCATGAGAACGGGGTCAGTCCCCTAGTGAGTAAAACTTTGCCAAGACGAAGCTCCCCAGGAATAGGCTCCATCAGAATGAGACCTTATTAGACAAAACATACCTATCAGCAAACAATACTTTTTACCAAGTTAATTTGTACTATATATCAATTCTTGAAATACTTTAGGAATAAGGAACATGGATGCTCAACTAATCCCTGCCAGCTTGGGAAAAATCCCTGTTGTATGACGAGTCTATCCATATTCAGGTAAACACACAAAAACCCTTAACACTCTATCTCCTTCTAAACAACCCCCCAGAGGTTAAAATAAAACCCTGCCTCTGGAGCAGGCCCCTTTCTCTAAATATAAGCCCTGATGCTAAGTAGGAATTCCAAACATAACAAAAGCCTTGTTCCAACACAGGCATCTAGCTTAGGCAGATTCTATTCATGCACGGGTCATAATGGTAATTCTTCGAACTCCACTAAGTTGTCATTTTATACATGCAGGTTAGTTATTTTGTTGCCTTTAATAGAAGGCATAAACAGGTAGATTGGGAGGCCACTCCCAAAGACTAACACCCGCAAATAAGAAAAGTCTCAAGCATGCAAAAAAAGTGATCAAAGATGAGTTAAAGCAACTAAGGGAAGCAACCCTAGTTAAGACGAATAATAGAAACATATTTTCAGCATAAAAGCCCCCAGGCATATCGGCTGAGAGCAGATCAGTTAAAAATAAATAAATAAATAAAATTGTTTCATCCCCACCCTTGGCGGGGGAATGAAAGGTAGTAAGAAATTGACTTCAGGAAAAGGGGAGTACATTTTAATCATACTTTCCCGCAAGCGGGGTCTTCTCTTCTCCCTCTAGGGCATCCTCTTCAGCAGTAAGCGCAACGATCTCAGCAGGCTGTTCCTTAGGGGCAATGGCAGCAGGCTCAGGCTCTGGTAGCGACGTTCCCCCTCAATAGGCTCATTTGGAGAAGCGCTCATGAGAGGAGCTAGGGGGTTCTGCGCCTCCTCCGTTGCGGTGTTCATTATTAGGTCCAACTCTTCATTTGAGAGGAAGTAACCAGACATGTCATTCAAAAATTTGAGAATGCGAGTAAGAACACCAAACAACCCAGTCAACTTGTTACCTGAAACCGCTGGGGGGGACTCAATCGCGGGAGCAGGTGCAGCAAAAGGATTAGGAGCCCCCTCCAAAACTACATCAAATTCCAAGACGAAAGCTTTCACTTCTTAGGGGGATAACCTTCGGCGGCGAATTGCCCCTAGCAGGCCTTAAAGTCGTACTCCAGGAAGGGCCCAACAATGCGCCCCACCTCCTGCTTAAAATGTTCCGACCCCTTGTACTTTGTGAGGCGGCTCTCTCAATAAGCCTCCAGGTATTGGGGTCCCTCCACCGAATCAAGGAAGTCCCTAAAATCTTACTCCCTTGCTCTGGGCAAGGCGGCTGATTGGCTCTTTGTCATGTCCAGCAACTACTGCTGCAGCTGGTCCACCTTATCTTCCGCCGCCCAAGCCTTCTCCTCAGCAATTTGAGCCCCCTTCTGAGCGGTCCTCTTGGCTTCCTTAGCCTTGGTCACCTGAGCAGATAAGCGCTCCACCTTCTCCTCTAGCCTTTTCCTTTGACCATCCGAGGGAGGAGGAGGAACCTTGGGACGGGAAATGATCTCCCCTAGAACCACGGCCGCCTGAGAAGAATCGTACTTCAGTAATCATATCAGAAAACAAGGACCAGAAGAGACCTTACCTTAGCATGGTAACCAGAAAGAAGCCTCAGTAGGTCCTCACGCAAGGTGGGGGAGGGATAAGACTGTCTATCCCTAGGGAGCAAGGCCCCATTTAAGAGGTCAACTACCAGGGAATTTTCTCCCTCAGGCTCCATACAAGGGAATGATGCGAATACAAACCCCACTCGGGAGCGAATCGCTGGCAGCAAGGGGAGGAGTTGTTGGTGTCTCGAGACAGGGGGTGGGACTGGAGGAATGACAGCCCCTGAGCGGGTGGACACCTGCAGCGGAACAACTTAGGAGGAGGCCCCCTTGGAGGAGCTCTGAGGGGCGGAGGCGGCGCGGTTCCTCCTAGAGTCACTAGAAGTAGGGGTCCCCTCAGAAGGCCGGCTACGCGGTGTCACCTGCCTTCCCCCAAAACCACTCTAAAGGCCATTTCGCAGATATTTGTTGAACACGATTTTTTCTGCAATAAATGGTAACAACAAGTCAATTACAAATATGTAACATAAGCAGGAAAATCAAAGAAGCATGCAAAATCGATAAATACCTAGTGGCTCCACTAAGGGGACCACTTTAGGGCTAAGCTGGAAGTGAGACAGAGCCTCTCTTCTATCAAGCCCCAACAGTCATACAGCCAGGAGTTTAGATCCTTAACAAGAGCAGTTAAGGATGGTGTCTGGTTGCGTATGGAGAATGAGACTAGCAGGGAAAGGTCGTACAACCAACAATGGGGGAAAGCCCAGGGAGAAGGTGGAAGGACGAAGAAAAAACTGCCCTGCCAGAACTTAGCGGCGTTAGGAGTAGGTAAGAACTATACCCTCGGTGGGGGAAAAAATGAAAAACCCTATGCTCCGACTTTTTTTAACTGAAAACAAGCCAAGAAATCTTGACCCGTGGGACTGAGACCATGGTATTTGAAGATCATGGCAAACCCAGCTAATAGGCAAAAGGATTTGGGGCTAACTGACTCAAAAGGACCCCGAAGGTACGGGCAATGTCCTCATAGAAGGGAGGAATGGGAAAACAAAGGCTCGCTTTCAATTGGGCCCAAAAGAAACACAGGCAATTAAGGAAAGGAAGGTCAAGTTAACTATCAGGAAAAGGAACTAGGTGAACAAAGTCAAGAGGGATACCATACTCTGCCATAAGAATCTCTAGATTTGATAGGCGAAGCGAGGAGGGAACACCCTCCAGGAGAATAGGATTAGTTGCCCTCTCTTCTTCACCGCATGACAGGAGGCTCCGCCTCCTCACTAGGGGAGGATTCCGCTACCCCCTCATCCTCTTCGCTCGAACCTTCGTCCTCTTCGAAGGGTTCATCTAGCAAGCGGTGGGGCTCTTCTGCCGCTTTCTGCAGACTCCACCGGTGGGCTCCTCCATAAGAAGAGGGACCAGAACTTGCCCCCGTAGAGGTAGCCTCATAGGCATCCGCATCTGCCTAACATTTTCCAATCAATCATAGAAGAAGCAAGAGGAATAAGCGAAGGAAAGATGCAGACACTTACAAGAATGGAAAACAAAGAGCAAGAAAATCCACCAAATCAATTTCTGTCTCCAAGGGGGGAGGGGGAGTGAGAGAGGAATAAGTTTGGGGAGAAGTTAAAAGGCAAGTGGAAAGGTTGTCATCTGCGGTCACTCACAGACACATCAAGTAATGGCCAGGGATTGGGCGGTTACCAACACTATGAAGCGGTTTAGCAATAATTGTTCCTCTTTATAGGGATGTCATCCCACGCGCCCAAGTAACGAGGCGCCGCACGTCACAGCCTTCAAGTCACCTCTGACACCAACGAGCAACCCAAGAGGATGTCCCTCTTGCTTAAATGCGAAGATTTCTGGAGCATCGAGAAGGTTCTTACTCTCAGAAGGAGGGTCGAGTCCTCCTCCTTCTCAGAGTGGGGGGACTGATGATATGCCCAGATTCGATCGGTCCAATACGCAAAAAATAAGCTCGGTCGGGTGAAAAGGCTATAGGCCCAAGAGTGGCGGCCCATGCCACCTCCAGTCTAAAAGAAGAGCGAGGCCCAAAAGCGTGGCTAGCCCGTTCCAGGCTAACCCAGCCCAAAGTTGAGAGCATGCAGGCCCGAAGACCACGAGGGCGGTCAGCAAGGCTGCAAGTGTTCAAGTCACCAGCTAACATGGACCGATACCCGAATTCCGAGAAAGGTGCAAGGCAGAGTTAAGCATCCTTATCTACAACCACAATCCACATTTGCAGGGAAGTTATCTGCATGTTCCCCGGAGGTGAGGAATCGTCGCTCGCCCACCTTCCCAGAGTCCTTATCATAGTAGACTCCTCAGTCTAAAATGACTCTTCCATCTATAAATACGAGGTCGTTACCCTTAAATGGGTAACGTATTCTAGCCATACACATTGCACACTTATTTCATGCTACAACTACTACAATCATCTTCGTCATTATTTACCCATCTTTCACTTAAATTCTTTCACAATCGTTTGTTGACTTGAGCATCGGAGTGCTAACGTATTTTTTATAGGTCCCTTCCCCAGCATCCTTCAATACACTGATAGGACCTTCTAGCCCAAAGTCACAGTCCAAATCGAGCATATTTTGATCACATCACCTTCACCACCACCACCCCCCCCCCTCCATCTAACTCCTTTAATTTTTAAGTTTGAAAAATCCATTTTACCCTTACTAAAAGTTGCCTTCTAAAAAAAAATTTAAAGGATTTCGAAGATACCAAAATCACAAGTTATCGCAAGCTCTGTATAATTCTAGTTTTATTTGTTCATCAAGCTCTTTTTATTTTTGTAGTCCTAATGTACGTGTAGCTCATTTTATTTTAATTTAACTTGTTTGTCAATACATGCATATATATTTATATATTTACTTAAATAATTATAAAATTAATAAGACTCGAAAAGGCTGATGAACTAATAAAAAAATATACAATTAATATATATCTACAGTAAAACCTCTATAAATTAATACTCTATAATTTAATAAATTCTCTAAAATAATAAAATCTTCCGGTCACGACTTGGGCCTTTGTAAAAAATCATCAAATTCGATAAGATAAGATAATAATTTTTTAGAAAATCCATTTATAAATATTAGGTCCCATTCTAAATTAATAATTCATAAATATTACAATTATAAATATTATGATAATTTGCTAAAATATGAATCTATTGTTACTTGATTTTTCTTAAAATTTAAATCTAATTGGATTTCATCCCTAACTTTTTTAATTGCAGCCAAGTGTTCCGGTATCGAGTTCTCAACCCACTCTTGTAAATCTTTTTGAGTGCATGTGGGAAATGATTTACGCATTTGATCATTCATGGATAATTTTGCGATGCCTTTTAAATGAGAAAACATGGTTGGGTGTTATGAATTATTTTATTTCCATATTGAGATTTATATAGTATATGTTTCATTCATCATGCATGAATATATTTAATTGGCTATAATAGTTATTTAAGTGCAACGAATTAATATAAACATGTATATTTAAGTAATTCCAATAAATTGATATATGCGTCCATGAATATAATAGTTAATTATATACAATGAATTGATATTGTACATGAATATATTTAATTAATTATAAAAAATTGGTTGATGCATGAATATAATCAGTGAAACATATATGAATTCATTTATTTTCAATATATATGTACTAAATTTGCTAAAGTTAAAAAGTCTCTCTTTTAATTAATAAAATACTAATTTATCGATATATTAATATCTTTCTAAATAAATAAAATTTCATGGTCCCAAGGTTACTAATTTATAGAGGTTTTACTATATATATATATATATATATATGATGTGAGCTTGAAGAGCTCGTTCTTGGGCTTGAATGGAGTGGCCTTTGATTTTCTGCAAGCTATGAAATGGGAACCTGCAAAAAAAGAGTTAGCACTCCGACGCTCAAGTCAGTTAGCAGTTATAGAAGAATAAACGTAAAGGAAACAAAAATAAGATGAACTCTCGTGAGTTAACAACATAAAATAAGTAGAGTGTGAGTGTGAGAGCATATAATTGCGTATTAAAGTGCTAGAAAACGTTACTTGAGCCGGCCATATGGGCTGGTATTTATAGAGGCAGATTCATGGTTGGGAAAGACTCCTTACTGTCCTGGACTCTGGAAGGACTACGTGCTAGCCCTCCAAGACTTATGCAACCGTTGGATTCCTTGAAAGTAGGGAGTCCGTTAAAAGGGTCTTCCGTGGATAAAGGACAAAGGGTAGACCTGGTCAATCCTTATCCTCTCTTGGTGAGCTTGGGCCTCCGTCTTGGGCCTCCTTGCTGAGCGTCTCTTCTTAAGCTTGGACCGGACTCCCTCCTTGTCGGGGCAGGCCTGGTTAGTACTCCCTTGGGCGTGGGTCGGTACCTCGAACGGGCCTCCTCTTGCGCATAGGTGGGCCTTTGTGTAGGTCTCCAGCACCTTCATTCGGACTCCTACAAGTACCCTTGGGCTTTTGGGCCTCGATTTTGGGCTGGTCTTTTTGGAATATATTAATCAGTCCCCCCCCACTCTGAGAGGGAAGGTTCGCTACTGTTCCCACTCAAAGTAGAGGCTTTTCAAAAGATGTCGACGGAGGTATAACCCCCTTTCCTATCTGTTGAGCTCCGACAGGCTTCCCTCCTGGCTAGGGGAAGTGGAATAGTTTCCTAGGGTGGTGGGCGCCTAGTCGTCTGTGCATGTTATGATGATTAGGTTGCCTTTATGGCAGGCTAGTCCATAGGCCTGTATAGGGGCTACGCGAGTGAACGCCACTCACCCTGGCTGAAGGGCAGTTATTGCTAACCGCCGAGGTCAGTTACTTCCTCGCCTTGGTAACCGTCCAATAGGATGCGATTTCTTGCACGATCCTCAGATAACCATATCTTCTCTCCACGTTCTCCCCCCTTGATCGCGTTATTACTCTTGTCCCCCTTTATTCTTCCGCCTTCCCACGTCTTTGCAAGAGAGAAACCGCAATTTTGTACCTCCATCATCTCTGTAAGTGTCCTTATTCCCTTCCTTCGCATTTCTTAACTTCTTTCTTTCCGCAAAAATGTCTTTTTCTACCCCTTCCGACGAGTCCATCCAGTTTGTGGGGGAGTGGGCTGGAGGCGATGATCCCTCCGCCGCTTCTTCTATAGGGGCGGCGGTTGGTCCTGCGGCCTATCGCGGTGGTCGGAGGTGGAGCCTGAGAAACCTCTCCCGCTCCCCAGGCGTTTGATTGATAAGGAGGAGGACGAGGATTTTGAAGAGGTAGGGAGTCCAACCGGGGGAGATGACGAAGCGGGTTCTTCCCCGGAGGCTAATGATATGGAGGAGGAGGAGGAGAAGGAAGCGAGCCCCCTCCCTCTGGAGAGAGCATCCTTCTTTAGGGCCTCCGACGCCGCCCGATAGTTCGCCTGAACATCCTCCCACTAGCTGTTTGTGTTTTTATTGGGCCCAGTTAAGGGTTGACCTTAGGTTTCCCCTCACTTCCTTTTATCAAGATGTTTCCAGGTTATTTCGGGTTCCTTTGAACCAGTTGACTCCCAACTCCTTATGTCTCCTTGCTAGCTTTGCCATGATCTTCAAGTACCATAGTTGGCCTGCTTTCAGTCAACATTTTTCTTTTTATTTTCAATTAAGAAAGTCAGAGCCCGGTATCTTCACCTTCTTCCCCCGGAAAGGGTTTAGCTTCCTGCCTGCCCTGAGCGCGCCTAAGTCTTGGAGGGGCAATTTCTTTTTTGTGCGCCCCCCTCTTCCTTAGCCCCTTCCCTTGTGAGTGGATTTCTGATCTCCCCCCTGTAGACCCAGTGGCTGGGAAGGACATGCCACCAGCCCTTGTCGCCTTTCTGGAGGAGTTAAATGAGGACCTTTATCATGTCAGGGGTCTCATAGTGGAAGGGCTCCTCTGCCGCTTTGGGTTGAGCCCTAAGGAGATCCCCTTGGAAGAGCCCCTGGGTACCCTTTATTCTTTGTTTGATTCATTCTTTGAATGTTGTATGTATTTTGAATTTGCATTTTTTTGTGCAGAAAAGATCATGTTTGACAAGCTGCTCAGGGAAACTGCTCAAAGGAGTCCGGTAGGAACTCCTTCCGCTGCGTGAACTCCAGAGGGGACTCCGGCCCCTGGTGAATCGAAAGGGGAAGTGCCAAGCCACTCCTTCCTATGGTGGGCCTTCCAAGCATGCGGAAGGGGGTTCTTCCAGCCAACCTCATTCCAAGAGCTCCTTGCGGGTGTCGAACCAATCGATCACGGCCCCTCCACTTCCCCCTTCTCTCTCCTCTGGGGGCTCCTACCCTCGGCGCCAACATTTGGTTCCTGACTGGGAGGTGTACACCCACTAGTCCCTCCTAAGGGACAGGAAAGGAAAGTCACGGCTCGTTGCTGAGTTTTTGCGGGGGCTGATCCTTCCAGTGGACCGCCGTTCGTTGACCTCCCTTCCAAGGGAGATTGGTCGGGGCCTTCGCCAACCAGATGGCCAAGGTATGTTGCCTTACCTCGTCAGGGTTCTGTTTTTGCATTTGATGAGGCTTTGACCTTGATCTTTTTTTTTTTTTTTTTTTTGGTAGGCGACCTTTGTCATTATATGCATGTATAAATTTATTTTTAACTTAATTTGACAAATAAGTGAAATTAAACAAAACTTCGACAAATAATGATTTTGGTATATAAAAATTCCTTTAATTTTATTTTTCAGAAGGCAATTTTTGGTAAAGATCATATGGACTTTTCAAAATTAAAAATTAAAGGAGTTAAAAGGAGAGGGGTTTTTTTTTCAAGATTTTAATACTTTAGGAGAATAATTAACGTGGGGTTGATACTTCAAATATGATAACTGTATTTAACCCTATATACTACTACTAAGTATAAATATCAAGGCGGGTTGTTATACAACTTCTAGTCCAGTGCTTTATTTTATTTTATTTTATTTTCTTGCATGCTCATGACGCGACAACGTTTGAATTTCACTGATTTGAAGCTCAATAGTTTTGGTTGTTTTGCCTCTTATGACGTTACCTCACTGCTACAATTTCTTTTGGTCCAATTATTATTGTTCCCTTGTGCATGTAAACGGTGCCTCAACGCTACAATTTCTTTTGATCCAATTATTATTGTTCCCCCTGTGCATGTAAAATGATGTTTCTTTCTCCTGCACGTGAAATGACATTTTATATCTCACTGGTTTGAAATACGATCGTTTTCGTAGCTTTGGGGGCTTTTAGTGATCCTGTTCAAATACATTGTCATCGATCCAATTACAATTGTTTCCCTATGTGCATATAAACGACATCCAATTGCTATCGTTTTGACTGTTGGTCACTTGTGTTGAGGTAACTCGGTGCAGAATACGTCAAAAAAAAAAAAACACTCGGTGCAGAACGTTTTTATTTTTTTGTTGCATATAAAAACAGTAAAGATGGAAAGGTGTTGTTTGATATCACACTTAGATTCCTTTTTAATACAAAATTATATTCTTCCCAAAAAAAAAAATTAAAATTACACTTACACCCCTCTAAAAATTCTCTATTTACATCCAAACTCTTTTCGTTAGATTTGAATGAAAAAAATTAACATAAACAAAAAGAATTAGATAATTTTTTTTAATTTTGCCTCTCATTTTACATTTTTATGTACATTCATGTCAATATTTTTTGTCCAAACCATAATAAAATGGGGTCAACTGTAAACGAATTTTTTTTGGAAGGAGTGTAAATATAATTTCAAATTTTTTTTGAGAAAAAGTGTAATTTCGAATTCTAAAAAGAGTCTAAATATAATTAACCCACGACTATAAACACATAATTGGTGCTTGCTATGCAGTCCACTTATGCATTTCAATTTGATTGGTACGATTTCTCCTTCTGAGTCATACAGTTTAGAAATTTTCCCACAAAACGTTCTTTTTCCTCCTTTCAAATGTCTTCATATTAAATGCAAGAGCTTCCATGTCCACCCAGAACATCTGTGGGACTGGGGATATAATAGCCTGCATTTTAAGTTAGCAAAACATGACAGTCAATATGCCGGGAACTGTTGGCTGCTGGCAAACAGCTTCTATATGAATCAATCAAACAACTCGCAAGAAACCAGGCTGTATTAAATGGAGAACCACACACCAATCGTCATGTTAGATGCAACCATTTAGCAACACAGGCTTCTTGAATTTGCACGAGATGAGGATTGCACAAGTCACTTGGTCGGTTTATCTTCTTCCAGAAACAAGTGAATTATAGATCTGATAACTTCATTGTCGACTACTGCAGCATTCTGAAGGTAAGTGAAATGAAATGATGAAAATTTAGTCAGCTAAAGACCATATACCCTTATAAGTCTGCGATGATTTACTAAAACTTGAACTAATGATGAAACTATCAAGTGTTTGTACTAACAACAATAGCTAATGCAATGGTGAAATGGACGGTTCGCGATCAAAAGTGCTAACATAGCAGACTCTAAGTTGGCAAATTGGCTCAGGCCCTAATTCAAGTTCTCATAACTGCTATCCTAGCTTATAGCCCAAAACAAGACCATTTACATCCACCAAGGTTGACAAGGACGTTTTCTTAGTCAGTTGCTAGACAAGATTTTACCACAGTTTGTAATAACACTGATTTCATCCGACCAGGAACCACATCCATACATGACAAATTAACAGGTTGTAAAGTGACACAAAACTCACGTGTGAGGAAGTATTAGTGGATAAAAATGTTTCAATAAAAAACACATGCAAGACAGGATAAGATTGTGGTGTTGGTGCCCCTAGAAAACATTAAGGCTCAAGCTTAGGTCTAGTCACATTAGCTGGGCATATGATGTACTTTGGATCCAACCAACAAAGGTTCGGGGAAAACGAAGCCAGGCAATCCAGGTGATGATCTATCCATCAGTCATATGCAGGATACTCAACGTCAAGTTTTTATAAACATGATATGCACGAGGTACAAACAAGGAGCGATTGTTTTAATTCCTTATCGAAAAACAAACTGACACTACAATCATGACGACTTTTATAGCAGCAAAATCAGGATATAGTACCTGTGGCTTGCTAATGAGCTCCTTCAGAATAGAATGAAGAGTAAACCGGAGTTCTTTAAACAGTACAGCAGTTTGTGCTGGTGCTGCCATCTTAAGCCAATTATCTACAATGATTAATCCGCTCTGCAAAATCAAGAGCAGACATCATTACCAACATTGGCTATCATGCTTTATGATGGGAGATAGAAGAAAAGGAAAAGATGCATGAAGCTGCCAATTCTAATATCTTTAATAAGGTCGGTGAGAAAGATACCTGATGCTGAACATTTATTGATCCACCAAATAACAATATAGAATAGGGGGAGACAATAGTTGTGTCTCGCAGGAACACTCTGTTTGTCTCAACCTGCAGTTATAATGAAAAGATCCCAACATAATGAATGGTAAAGTAGGGAAAGAATAAAAAGAGAGAAAAATAACAGATGAAGAAGATAAAATACATGATGGGAATATAAGAAAATAACCAACCAAGACATTAAAATATATGATAAGTATGCATGTCAATCGAAGTATATGCTTTTTTAATATCAGCCTAAAATCCTTGTAGAAACTCAAAACCTAAAATGACGAAATATAAAAGACTTTGAACAAATCATGTGAAGGACAAGACGCCTAACAAATATAACATAGAACTCTCCTCCAGATCGTTTCAGCTTGTAGTGTTATTTAAGATTCATTTCGATTTATTATCTATCTATTTGTTTATTTTAATACAGATCTCAACTTGACTTTTGGGCCTCACAAAAGAACCAATCAGATAAACACTGAAAGAGCTGTGTGATAATTCCCTCATAGCTTCCTATAAACAGGAATTGTGAAAGAGCAAAGAGGACCAGTAAGAGAAATTTCTTAGTAACCCAATTTATGCTATCCAACTAGCATGATTTTTACCAAATATCCCCCTTTCTGAATACTTCTTCCCTCATTTTCTGTTTTCCCCTAAAAGTAGACATGGACACTATCGAATCTCGAATGACCTATTCTTGAATTTTCCATCAAATGTCGAAAAAACTAATGCACCCTATCTTCATGACAGAGTCAAAGTCACTCCACATACCCTGGAGCACCCTCCCCCAACAATGGTATTAATATATGCTGCATCATTTTCAGTCTTCTTTGTAGCTTTGCTATGCCAAGAACTGCCAACTCCTATTGAGTAGAAGGGCGAGGAAAAGAACCACTATAATATATAAGAGAGCAAGGCACCAACTTCGAACCAAATAGGGCCTTTGCAAAAAAAACCATCATCGTGATGACTGAATGGTAGTTTTACTCCTTTTCTTTTGTTTTGTTTTGAGTAGCGGGTTTAGCACTCATCAGTAAGCTTGCATAATCGCAGACCAGAGGACTGCAAGACAGTCGAGATTAGAAGTGCTCATACCTTTTCAAGAAAGACCAGATATGGATACTGAAAAGTTTTCTGGTTACTGTTGACAGAAGAAGGGTGTATGTGAACTTCTCTTTTTCCATCATACCACACAGGACGACCTCCAGTGTTGCCTCCTTCAATGGTAGCAACATTCGGATATAGACCAGCACATAGTATTGCCTGCATATGGACCTTGAATAAATAAGAAAAGAATTTTTTTTCCTAAAAACCAAGGCAGTTAACAATACAATACAGATCCACAGATGCCATTATCTTCTTCTCCTCCTGACTGATGAATGATGGACCTTTCACATGCTGTAGGTTGTATTTCAGTTGAATTTATAACATTCTTGTTAATGCCAAATCTACCAGAAAACTCGACCAGGTTTGGGTAGGTCACCATAAACCAATAGGATATAATTCCTAGAAGAAATGTACAATTTAAGCAATTTGCCTGTCAGATTCCACCAAGCTGTAAAAAATATGCTTTTGGTCTATGTATTATTAGAGTAATCAAGTTCCAAATTCAGGATCATGAGCTCTTGTAAGAAAGTAAAGGAATATAACAAATAGCTTTTCCTCATGCAAGACTTGATTATTCACAAGACTGCGAAAGAAAAAAGTAGCAAAGAAGAACCAGGAAAGAGTAACGCACATCATGCATAATGTTTGCTTTAAATTCAGGGCAATGTGCTTTGGTCAGCCAGTAAAGGCATAACCATAAACGGGTTTTACTCGCACAAGGCGTGATTGTTTCTAAAATACAAAGAGAAAAAATAACAGATGGAAGAAGCACAACGCACATCAATAAATGTCTAAACAGATTGTGAGAGCTACCTCATATTTAAGATAAGTGCATGAAATGCTAAAACAACTCAAGACACATAACAGTTTTACCTTCACTACCACTGAATGACTTGAGTACTGATTGAATGGCTGTGACAAATCTGAAAGGAAATTATCAAGCTTTTCTTTCTTTTTCCAGCCAATCTGCTTAAACAAATTTCTCGACATCAGAACAAAGGAAGATTTTGACAGACAAAAAAGTTTTAACATCTATGTTTATTAGGCAGCAGGGTTAGGAAAGGGGAGACATTGTCCAGAAGTCAAACAATTTAGCCAATACAATACACAAACAATAAAATAAAAGAACATATGATATCTCAGTAATTTATAGATCTTCTGTTCATAACATGGACCAGCTATCACATTCCAAGAGAGAGATGACTCTCACCAAAGATATCTGAACGTGCAAACTAAGAATACGTGTAGCAGTGTAGAATATGAAAGAGGACTATTATCTGCTCTTTTGTTAATTATGTTCCAATCTTCATCCTTAGCTGGCTTCCCAAAAGAATCGTGTTTAATTCTTAACAAGAACTTTGGCACTCTTTGTGCAGTAAAATAAGTTGTGTAATGCATAAATGGGTTCACTTCAAGGGCAGAATCGAGTTCACCTCCTAAGATCTTTGGTAGATTGTTGTAGATATATAAGGACTAATCAATACACAGGGTTACCCTTTAGGAATAAACATCCCAAACCCAGGCCGGAACAGTTCAACACGCACCCTATTATTCTCATTTGCCATTTGTGATGTGTCAAGCTAGAGAACCAAGGAACGCAGTTGACCTCTTATTTGGCAGAAAGCATCTTTGTGAACATTTTGTTAACAGTAACATTCTACCTCTAATTCTTTTCCTAATAAAGTTTACCCTATAATTCTAATAACAGGAAAATGATATCAATGAGAATATTATGCATTTAAACCATCCGGCTGTCAACATTTTTATTACTTCAAATACCAAAATTTTTCGGCAGTACAAAACCATTACAATTCATTCCACTTAAAAGGACTCAAAAACAGACGGAAAATCTAATATAATCATCAGCGGAAAGGACTATCTGCAGTACAGCAAGGACAAGCATCCACCAAGTTGATAACTGGCAACCATAACTCATCAAAGATTGCGTAACTAAAGTAGATATACCTGATAATTCTTTGGAATATTTATCAGCCCGATATCAGCAAGCAATGTACCAAACTGTATCCTCATGTCCCTAGCATAGCGGCACGTGAATAACAATTTAAAATGTTGTTGTGCATTTTATTTTTAAAAATATAATCCACCCTTTCTTTTCTTAAAAAAACTTATGTTGACTTCCATTTACTAATCAGCAAGCAGATTTAAATGCCACAATCAAAACAAAGAAACTGCAGTTCACAATGTCTCTAAGAAGTTTTAATTAATTATGGCCCTATTAAATCCAACCAACACCCGCAGAAGAGAGAGACATCATACCTTATCATGTACATAACAGAGCTACTTAAGAAATGGGAGCTGCAAAATTTTTGGGCTGCCTTAAGTCCATGCTGCCATAACAGAATAAATTGTTACCATAGAGGCTTTCAATCAAATTGTTAGGTAGATGATCTTAAATCGGTGTGAAACACGCATCTTAACCATGAAAGATCAATCAAGGTGATTTCAAGAATATGACGATAAATTTCTTTTACTTTTAGCTTACAGCAATAATGTAAGAAGGAAATGTAAAGTGACAAGATGTCTGAAGAATAAAGTTAAGTAGATATACACATCTTTAGTTTTGAAAGATATAAATCTGATAAAGTTGGGGAGAAATATATTTTAAGTGTTTGAAACTTTATAACTCTTAACTGTAAATCCGAAGTTTTAAGTGAAAAACTGTAAGCAGAAATTGTTAATTTCTTTGAATAGGAATATACAATATTTAGCTCTCTTCAGGATTTTCTTTTAGAAATATAAGCCCCTCAAATGCAAGCATATAAACTGTTTCCATGTGACACTATTTTATGATTTTCGTTCATGTCAAGCTGATAATCATTTTTCAGATTGCAGCTAATGGGGGCATTTGTTAGACAAAGCAAATTTCATGAGGTGAAGCAAATTTCAAAAGAGGAAGCGACAATAGTCAGTATTTTAGGCAAACCTCAGGAAGCTCACTGAAATTATCTACACATACTCAGTGCTGCTCCGATACATGGCTTCATTCTCAATTACATGTGAATCAAGCAATATTTCAACTACTCATTTTCCAGGTGAACAGAGTAAGATAAAATAATAGACTCTTTGTTTGATCAACAAGAGCATGTAAACATTCAAGTTCTGTAGGTCGACAAGTATTTTATCACATCTGAACATTGAGAAACTCAGGCAATAGTCATAGCAAATATGGTCTCAAGATACAATCTACATCCCATATAGTTACTGTGGATCAGTAACAAGTCAGACAAGGATGCAGCACATAATAAATGATAGCAGCAAGTTGATGTTTATCAAACAATACATGAGTATTGGACAGACTAACCACACTTAAAATTTTATCCCACTTTTGATATGCAACCATCATTACTAGATGATCAGATTGCCGGCTACCATCAGCTGCAACAGTTGCATCACCAGTCTTATCAGCCAACAAAGCTAACTTTGCTCTTTCAACATTTTCCCTCTGCAAAATGTATAATATATACAACATTGTCACTTCTTTCACATTCAAGCGAAAAGCAACAGAGTCTTACAGCAAGCACCTCATCTTTTGGATACACAAACGGAGACTTGTAGCTCAAAAATGCTGAAATAGTAAGAATGGGTGACAAACATCCAAATATTGCACCATATACCATCATCTGCAAGTTAACAAAAGGGTTAGATTGGCATTGACATAACACAGTAGCTCTTTTAAGTCCAGATGAAGGCCAAACTTTTTCATCAAGAGAAAACACCAAAGAAGACTCCACATGAAGTTTCCCCAACTTCTTCTTTAAACAAAAACACTTGATCACACTTGGATCACCACCCTTGAACAAATAAGCAAATTCTAGCATGAATGCAATAGGCAAAGAATGTGCTACAAGAAGTCACTATGATGCATAATCCTCCAAATTGTTTGTGTAGTGTCTTACAATTAAAATATCTGGATGGAAAATCTAAGTTCCTTGCTAATGTTTTGCTTGTTTTATACCATGATAAGAGTAGAGTTTATTACTTGCAAGGTTTTCTTCCAATGGGTAGTGCCACATGCTTAAGGTACTCATACCAATGATGACAGCCTATATAAGTAAATGGAAACAGGGAATCATCAAGGTTTTATTTGGAGTTCTAAGTCATCTAGGAGTAAAGATAAGGATTAATTGACATGTACAACCCATTCACAGTTCTAATCCTTATCCTTGTAAGAGAACCTTTCCAGGTGTACATGTACTTATATACTCTTCATTATGTCAATAGGGTGGATTATTGTTAAGAACTGATATTCAATGAAAGCGAATCTTCTTCTCCGGGTTCTTTGACATTGTTATTTAACGCTATAATGCCAGTTTCTAGACCTACATTTTCTTTACGGAGATAAACGACTTCAGAGAGCCCAATCAGTCACCCCGTCCAGTAAATGACATTTCTCAAAAAGTACCAGAACAATAATTGTTCTTTGGTTTCTGTTTACAGCTATCTAGCATGTGAAAAGAAAATGCTTTTTTTCACACATTTCTTCAAATTGACCCATAGGCCATAATCAGAATGTTATCATTTTAATAAGGCTTTTGACCATTAGATATGGTCGAATTGTAGTAGATATCTGACTGTATCTGCTTTACATCAATACAGTAATATATTCAACAAATTTTAACAGACATGCTTCAGGATGAAAAAATAAGCCTTCAGTATCAAAACATTGAAAACTTTGATAGTGTTCAGAGAAAGGTGATTGTATGAAGCATACCTTTCCAATCAGTACATCAACTGGGAGTTTAGCCAGATGATAACCAAGAGGTGTCAGCTCTTCATTCCCTTCAATGGCACCAACCTATGCATGTGGTTCAGTCAAAACATGGTCAATAGAAACACTACAAACACTCTTTACAACAAATTTCAGGTTGTTTATACAGCCTAATAAACAAAACAGAAACTAACATTAGCAAATTTCCAAGCTGTTAAACATCACAACCAATATCTTAGCTTGAAATCATATACTGGAAGCATGCAAAGATTCTTTAGGGAGGGTGCGTCTAGTTGTAAATTTCAGGTGGCTTATACAGAATAATAAAGTAACAGAAATTAGCATTAGCAAAATAATTCCAAGTTGTTAAACATCACAGACATATCGTAGCTTGAAATCATACTTTGGAAGCATGAAAAAGATTCTTTAGGGAGGAGTACATAAATTTTTGATCCTACTGATGCAATTTATTAGTCGAGCCTAAATTAGTAATGGTTAAGATTTGAAGCTGCCAAACTTTTAAAATAGTAATGTGATGAGGAAAATGAAGAGAGAAGAAAGCATAGAACCAAGCAGATGAGTAGTTTGGCAACTAAGCCTATTTCCACAAGAAATGCCGGCATAGGCTATAAAATGTTCATTTCTCTCTTACATTCAAGTCACAACCATCACCATGACATAGCTGATATAGTCACAGGATTCACACCACAAGCTAGAAAAGATTAACCCATATGAAATCATGACATTTACAGTCCCATAAATAGAAAAAGATTTGAGCAAACTAATTTGGGCATGGTAAACAAGCATCTTAGGCATAGTATTTGGCAAATTGGTATCAGACTATAATATTAAGCACAAGCAAAAGACTCCTTAGGAGGGACTTCACAAAATTTTAAGTTAAACAATCATGAATTCATGATGCTGAAAGAGTTGAAGTTAAACCAGCATTAAGATCACCACACTTAGTCCAAATATCGTCTAGAAACACAAGTTGTTTAGAAAAAAAAATCTCCCAATTAAACCACAACTCTGATAATGGTAACAGACAGGATACCCCAAAGTCTAAGAAGCAAAGTGACTAAAAGAAGGCTTTTTGTTTGGGAAAATTTGAGCACGTATCGATATCCAAATACACCAGTAAGAACCATACCCTGGCATCTACTAGATTATCTAATCCAGCAAAGTATATTACAAGCACTTAATCCATGAGACATTACTGCACAACCATTTACAGAACCATAAACAGTATTTACTTTATTGAACAGCATAAATATTTATCTATTTGGAGAAACTAGTCAAAAGCAGAATTTAGAAGAAGTTCAGGTCTAACAGTTTAATGTTAATACTATAAAATCTTGTTGACGATTTAACCACTTTGATAAACAAGCAGATAGCAAAAATGGGTTTTCATACTTCAACTTTTCCTATTCAGGAAATATGTCCTCAAACCATCGTTCAAGTTTCATGACAGAATGCCACTTGAAATTCTACAGAAACTCCTGGTTCTATTCATCAAAGTCTAAGAATGCTGAAGTGCTGAGGTTTGGTTGCAGATACTTATCTTTGTCCAGTACAGGATCATTCTGTTAATTCAAATACATTATGAACAAAATCACATTGATCACAGTTATTTTGTAACCCCTCGAGCTATATTCTATTTTATTTATACACTATCTACGTTCCTATAAAAAATCAATCCATGGAGCTTGCCACTAGGCTTATAGAAATAAACATCTAGGCAGTGCTTCAGCCTTAATGGCCAGTAGTGAGCTATGCTTTCCTAGTTAAGAACAACCACCACCCTACCTCATATAAGGAAGAAACTGCTGATGCAATAGCCTCTTCCCTTGGAGGTTCCAGAGCCTGAAAATTTTGAGAAAACAAGCTGAATGAAAAGAAATTTTGAATTTGCAACCAAGTGTACAAGATATGCAAATCAAATAAACAGCCAATAGACCAATAAAAGAACTTGCCTTAGACAAAAATTGCTTTATGCCACCAAGAGAAAGTAATTTTACTTGCAGGCACAACTCTACCAGTGGCATTCTCATCATCTCAGGAATCTAGACAGCCCAAGCATGTTGATACAGTGTCAGAGATAAAGTACAATATGCCACAATGAGGCAACTGCAGTTCACTAAAACTATGAACCTTATCATCTTTCTGTTTATCATTACTGGTTCATGGGCACTGAGTACCTGGTACGGCCGCATTAGCTTTTCATATCTGTGACGTGTATATAAACAAAAGCAAATTCCTGGCTTCACACGTCCAGCTCTACCTCGTCGTTGCCTAGCATTTGCTTGAGATATCCAATCCTCAACCATGCTTGACAGTTTCTATTCGCACCAATTACAGTACAAGGTGTTAAGTTAAGCTTACATGCAGGGGTATTACCCTGTATGTCATATGGATCGTAGTACAAAGAAACAGTTTCTGATGCCTACATCTTGTGGGTGCAGAGAGACCAAAAACATGCACCAGAAGTTGCAGTAAGGCAAATCGATTAAGATATGCAAGCAACAATCATGGTATTCTGTGTCTTTAACAGCCTTACTTCATAAAGCTTATCACTATGTTTGTTTTTATTTTCGGCCCATCACCGAGATGGCCGAAACATGCCCAATGTTTGAGCTTGGTCCGATACACCTTAACTGGGTGTGTTTAGCTCATTGTGGCCCCGTTTCCCAAGCAAAACAATATATATATATATATGTATATATATACAATTATAAATATATATAAAAGAGACATGATTTGACAATGAATAGTGAATTTTGTCTCCTAAAAAACAAAACCAGAACAATGTACATATACATGTATATATATATATAGAATTATAAA
This sequence comes from Sesamum alatum, assembly GCA_034509735.1. Taxonomy (NCBI): domain Eukaryota; kingdom Viridiplantae; phylum Streptophyta; class Magnoliopsida; order Lamiales; family Pedaliaceae; genus Sesamum; species Sesamum alatum. Next base: position 17,762,784 of record JACGWO010000001.1, on the reverse strand, counting down.
TGCATATAAAAGAAACATGATTTGACAATGAACAGTGACTTTTGTCTCCCAAGAAACAAAACCAAACATACAACACCTATTTTACACTATATTAAGTTATCTCCAAAAACAAATCCAAACATAAACACTATTTATAACACATACTTATTTATCTCTGTTTTTCTCTCTATCTCCACAAAACAAAACAAGACACTCAAATAAAAACAAACATAGTATATCATTTTTCACCCTGTTTTTACCTTGACAGACAGAGCTACTAAACCAAAACCCAAACTACAAAAGGACCTTAATCTGCAACTAGCTGTATGTGGCACATCCGATGCATGTGCACAAAAAAATAAAAAAATATAAATAATTAAATATCATTTACTACCAAAATTTGAATTAGAAAAAGTGATAATAAGAAAATGATTATGATCAAAATTAAATAATTTTAAAAAGAATATTTAGAGCAGGAGAGAGAAAAAAATATTAACTAAAAATAAATAAATATTTTAAAAATTAATTTTTACCACTTGTAGATAGTGGTAAAAATGTAGAAGTTAGTGGGTGAAGAAAAAACACAAAAAACAGACAGAAAAAGGGAGACACCAAAAGGGTGCTCTCCATTAATATATAGTATAGATTCCCTTACAGGAAAAGAAAATGTTGTGCCTATAAGTTTGCAGGTTTCCTGCTGCAGGGTTGTCCAAGGAGCAAACTGATAACTATAACCTCACTGAACTTCATTTCCTTTTGAAAAATAAATAAAAAGCCCTGTTAATACTTTTATACCTCTGTGTGGTACACAAAATGTTCCATTAGCAGAGAACAGAGTTGACTGCCTTCGTTGATCTATCAAGATAACCCCATATGCATATTATCTATATTTTTTCCCAATACCCACGTAGAAAAGTATCCATACGACACTAGAGTTGGTTATGAGCACAATATAGTGCATTAGTGATGCATGAAATAAGAAAATTATGTAAACCGCAAACTTGCCACGCCAAATTAGAGCATGCTCCTTTGCTGTCAATGAACTGACCTTAAAAACCATCATCATGTTACTTTTATTTCTTAGAGAAGTTCAATAAAATAAGCACCAACCTTCTGTGGATTATAACGATTCTCCTTATGCTTTCCACAGTCTATCACATACACAACGTCATCGATAGTTATACTTGTTTCTGCAATATTTGTGGCAACTATAACCTGAAACACATAGAATTGAAAAAAAAAAAAAAAAAAATTCTTCATTACATTACAAATATGAAAAAAAAAAAAAAAAAAAAAGATCCAACCATCAAATGCGACAGATAATATTCTCTTTATTTTTCCCAGTTTTCCATTTTAAACAATATCTTCTCTTATTGACATGGAAAAAAATTTATGCAAGGGGCTTTTAATGTATTAATAGCTCTAAGAGAGGAAACAAGGAGGTTTATATAATTGGACAAAACACAATGAAGCTGCATTGGAACCATAAAACTCATGAGAGGTTCATTAGAGGTTCGTGTAAGTTTTAACAAGGGCAGATAGATAATTTCTTCTAAAGATTATGTTCTTTCAATGGATGTGAGCTTCAGTGGAGGTACATGTACATGATGCAGGAGAAACAATTTTCAATACAAAGAACACTATCATCAGACAAACGCATGAGAATACACCTCGTAGCATCTCTGAACACATATTCTCTTTTTGAGTTTTCAAGGCACCACAGTTTAGATGTGAAAAAAGTGTGGAGTCTGAGATACATATAATTTAGTAAAGCCAGCCATAGATATTTGCATAAATCATCACCACAATTTCAATACCTAATTCATATTAAGACGGTCATTTTACTGATTAATTTCTCTAGGTCACTGAGAAAATTTGTCACACTTTTAATCTCACAGTAAAGCTTCAGGAGTTCTACCACACTTGGGACATATTTTTTGTGCCAATAGATATAATATTACTTGTGATGCAATAACTTACAAAATGGAATCCATACAAAATGTGTATAAAAAGTCATTCACCTTTATGAGGACTCCCAAGATGACAAACTTGAGGACACATCAAAGACAACAGATAAAAAAGTTTAATGAAATCTCAAAGACAAGATACTCTACATAATTGAAATAGATTAACTATGCCAGCTCAGTGAAGTAAGAACTACGCAGGAAAGAGTTACCTTGCGTATGTTAGCAGGAGGTTTCTGAAACACCTTCTTTTGTTCCTCAGGTGCTATAGATGAATGTAATGGGAGGAGCCATTCAGACGAATGCCCCCCAAATCGGCGAGAAGCAGCAAGTTTATCTAGTAGCAAATGTATTTCTGCAACACCCTGTCATATGGCAAACATAATATGACAAAGGGTCTAACTTGAAACTTTTAACATGCCACAGAGGCTGAAGGAAAGTATAGGAGTGCCCTACCGGTAAAAAGACTAGTATGGCTCCCTCAGGATAAGTTTGATCAACATGGCATACCAGGTCCTCAAGAACATCATAATCAATAATATCTTCATTCAATCTTCTCTGTAACACGGTCATTCACAAGTAATTGCAGCAATGACTCATGAAATCTAATACACGTGATATAAAAGATACATACCAAATTGTGGCGAGTTTGCTCACTGTAACTTAGATAATCACTTTTATTGTAATAAGGGTTAATAATTTCTTCAGAAAGCAAGGACTCATCACCCCATCCAGATAAGACAAGATTTTTCTTTCCTCTCCTGTTTCCGACTGGAGCATTCTACAAGAATTCAATATGAATGCAGACAGTTATGTACATGCAAGTGTGCAAGTTAAATAAGAAGCCAAAAACCATATATGCAAAACAAAAATTTCTGAAGACAATGAACAAGAAAATAAGCAACAATAGAATAATTAAAACCTGGAGAAAAGCCATTCTGTGTGCGTATGTGTGTGTGTATATATATATATATATATCAATGAACACCTTTTAAGTTACCAGGAGGAGAACAATAAGTCCTCACAAAGACAGGAATAAATTACAACAAAAAATTCTCACCAATCTCTATGGAAGGGCCCTTAAGTCAGACACCCAAATAAACCTAGTGCCTTGGACCAAAGAGAGGCAAGTTGTGATTGTCCGCGAAATGCAACTATTAGTCAATTAGTAATCCATGGAGATACAGGCATTGTTTTTGGCCCAAATAAACCAAGCCATAGCAACCAACTGATTTCAAGAACTTCGACATCATTTCATATCTGTGGATGTATCAAGAAGGTAAATAGTTGGACAAATTTTGTTCTTCAGAAACCTTGAAAGGATGAGAATTTCCTAGGAAGTAAACCTACATCAATAGAGGATACTGTCCAGCGGCGTTTTTAAGTGGCCAAGAAGAGTAATTTATGGTGAAGATTTGTTACACATGTCCAAGATCAATATGCCACACTTCATCTGTTAAAAGTGTATCGTAGTGCAGACTATCCTTGGCTTCACCAAAAAGCTTCTGGTACTTTTCGGTCCATGTTTGTGAAAGTTTGTTGGCTATCATGGAAGTAGAAATCAATCATCTTTCCATCACCATAACACTGGTAACATTGTTTGATCCTTGTGACCAACAATGCTTGGGAATGATTGTTGGTCTCCATGGTCATCAGCTTCTTCATCAAATACGCAAGAATGATAATAAAAACCACTCACAAAGAAAGAAAGACAGGAAAATGAAAAGAATAAGATATGACGCAGAGTTTAACCATACAACATAACTTGAATCTAACAAGTTGGAGAAAACACACTATCTTACCTTGATTCTCAAAATTTCAGCAATAAAAAATTAAGTGCAGGGCCTATTATGTGGTGTACGAAAAGTTCATAATTAGTGAGGCAGTACACAGCTTCAAGAATAGGGAGAGTGCATTGAGTCTTATATGTATGCCACAAAGGGAAAACGCAAATTCTTCTACTAGGAAACACCTTCTTTGAGGATTTTTTAGTCAATGTGTGGTTGTTGACGGATCCTCTTTAAAAGATCCCTCTATCCCAGGGTGAGAAATGAGACTACAACATAAGAGATATTTGAAACTTCACTACTCAAATATTTCACTAAGTATTCCATTTTACGGTAAGTAATCCTTTTGAAGGCTTCATCAGGACAAACACCACTAGCAAGAGGTCAGATGCCTACAATCGAGTTGGACAAGCATAAAATAGCTGAATGACCAATTTTGTGGTTATGAAGTTGTCTAACAAGTTGTCAAGGCACCATGATTTTATGAAGTTGCCTATATTTTGAGTTAATGAATTCATACCTTTTCCATCCCAGCTATTCCATAGTTTATAGAGGCAGGAGAATCTGAAGCAAGACGGTAGCTCAAATTTTCATGTATATCCTCAAGAAACTGGGTTGACACAGGATGAGTTCGTCCTTGAGCAGTGACCACAGGGCAATTACCAAAGTACTGAGAAAACATGTGTGAATCAACAGTTGCAGACCTACATGACAATAGTATCTTAAGTGCATCGTAGAAAATATTAACCACCAATACAAGCATTCACTGTAAAATAGATAGAACTCATACATAAGAATAACTTTCAACTTCGATTTGCCGCAAGTACTTTGCTTCTCAATCAGATTTTTCAAAACAATGAGCAAAAAGTCCCCCTGTCACACAAAACGAATCAGGGAAAGTCAGACCACTTTGACGGCAAAATCTTTATGCACACTTACGTGTTGCCAAGAAGGATGAGAATTGCCAAAGAAAGGTTGCTGAAAGACCTCCCTGTATATGCCTCATTTTCAAAGTTATTATTAGATGAAGGTCATGCTTATGCTTATGTGAAACATAGGAGCTCGACAAAGGTGTACACTTTAATATCATGATAAGAAAAGCATTGAGAAAGTCCCTAGTAAATTCAGAGAGAAGCAACCCAAAAAGAAAGCAAGGGGTGGGGAAACTACCTAACCTTGTGTCCTTGTCTTTGTTAAAGGTTCTGTAGTGACATAACATAGAGACCAAGGTAGCTTCTCTAAGGGGATATAGATGATAATAATATTAGGAGGTCAAGTGGAGGAACAAACAATTCCTTTTAATTTGGAAGTCTAAAGCATGTAAACCGACTTCTCCAACTTCATAATCAAAGGTGATCTTAGGTGTATTTGGTAAAGCAATGAAGCAATTTCTTCAAATAAGTAGATAAAATTACTGTGCCACTGAAAAGAAAAATTCCAAAATAAAACCATAAATGAATCAATGACGCACATTCTTACAGCTCTTAACGGAACACCACTAAGATAGTATAGATGTTCTATTAGTCATATAAATGTGCAATACATTCATAATTGCACGTAAAATTTGAAACTAGACATCATTAGGATGATTTTCTGAATCAGCAGAAGAAAATTCATTAAAGTTACAATAAACTGAGTATGCAAGAAATCATGTCTTTCCTTGTTGGTATGTGTTTAGTTACCAGAAATGATGATTAGTAACAGGTATGCTTAAACATTTTGCAGTTAATATCAGTAATCAGTAGGCATGGAATCCCAAAGATACACTAGATCAAAAGCATAATGAACTAACCAGAAGAGACCTCTCATGCACTTCATCAACTATGACATGACTAATATCTGCCAGGTCTCTGTTTCCCTGCAAATACAGACCAGAATAAGGAAGAGGGGAAATAGACAACAGTATGCCTTCATGCCAATTTTCATTCTGCTTATACAACATCTATGCCTACATCAGGAAGATCTATAACTGGATCAAAATTAGTCTGCTGCCTAAAAGAAATCATGTGAACTTACCGATATCATCCTCAGAAGAATGCCAGTAGTACAGAAAAGAAGCTTCGTTCTTTCATTCCTAAAGCAATGAAAGCATATATGAGGAAACGTAAAGCTAATCCAAGATTCACCACAAGGGGATAATGATAATAAATATAAGCATGTACTGGAAACACAACTAAATAGGTTTTGGAGAAAACTATAGCTTCTAATAGATTAATATATCCTCAAACAGACGACACATGGTGGAATATCAAGTTCTTATGTTCCCAACACCATGAAAAGGTAAGGAATACACATTCAACGAGGGAACTAAAGCAGTGAGTGGTTCTCAGAGTCTAAAAGTTCTCTATAAAAAAATCTTTCATAATTAACCAGCATATGATGTATCAGGTACATAACTTTACAGAAAATGCATTAAGGCTTTGAGCAAATACCTTCAGCAGACCAACTTTCTGACCTTCTCTAATTATCAATAATAATAAGTTTTACCCCGTAGTATGCTCAATCTTAAGACACTTAGCACATGCACCTACAGACAACATAAACATCTTGAACTTTGTATCTAGAGAAATTTTTGGATTCTTTCTCAGCTAACTAAGAGACTACAACCACACAGTATAACCAACATTCAGTGCATGCAAAGAAAAAGGCACAAGAGAAAGCATTGCAATTTCATTCTAAGATATCTAAAAGTTTTCCACACAAACCGCCAATCCTGATACAAATTCATGGATGCCTTTTTGAGTTCCAGCATTGCTAACAATTTCTAGGAATCATTAAAAGAAGCAACAAATCCATGTCGTATAAGCATAATCATGTCTCTGTTGCAAATACTGGCTCCACATGAATGGCAAATCAGCTATAACTAAGTGAAAACAATTACAAACATATTACATAAAAGTTGAAATAAGTACAAAATAAATGGGATGTGAACCACAGGTATGTAGCATAAGATGATCATACCAACTGAAGATTCGTTCTGCTTAATTCGCTGAAGAAACCATTTATTTATGGAAACAAATATTTCGAAGAAAGAATTTTCACGAAAGAATAATAATTTATCACCTTGCACTATCTAGACGGACTTGATAACCAACCAAAGAATCATTTGATCCTGGAGATGATTCACAGCGCTCATCAGCAACTCTTTCAGCAACAGAAATGGCCTAAAAAGGGCCGACAAGTTAGCCTGGGCATAACCATCACATGTTGAATCTTATACCGAAATATGACATAATAGTATTAACTCGACTATTCATGACTCTTTCTGATCTAAATAATGAATTTTCGATCAAAATCCCAAGGAAGTTTCCTGCTATGGGATACACTCAGGCATCAGTGCTGAAAAAAAGAATTCCCACGATAGAGACAAAACTGCATGCACCATTATGTAATTTATGTTTTCACACAAACATGCCAACATTTGTAAGAAACCCAAGGTATTTGCTCAGTGTAGGTTCAACATGAACAGACATTACTTTTGATATTGTTACGTGAACCCTATGCATTTTGTTGCTAGAGGTAGAGAGATGCAACATGGTGATAACTGGAGGATGTAACACACTGTTGCCAATACATTAATCTGCTGTCCTAGCAACTTGAATAAGTTTAGAGAGAGAGTGACGCATTCTCATAATTTTTTGGTTTCCCTTTTTTCCTGGAAGGTCCAGGAGAAACCAGCTACTTTATCCAGTTTTTGTGGGCTTTAAGTTGAACAGAGTTCCTTATTCTCAAATTCCTAAAAGCAACCGGTTAATTCTTTTTAAACTTCTGAAACTCTTTGATAATATAAACCAATTGAAAATGTAAAATAATCAAGAGAATGGATTGAAAGTCCTTAAAGGCAGAAAGGTCACAACCGTGCACCTAATCAGGCTAATGATCTCATCCTCATCCCCACAAATGATACTCTATAGAAATCATGACATCTAGGTGAAATAGCATGGAAGAACGGTCAGATTTATGGTTGAATGAAGGACATGTAAATGCTTACTCTAACACCATAGTTCATGCTATCACTCTCACTTGTCAGTTTTGTACGTAAATTTTCACTAATAAGTGAAGTTGCATCCTAAGAGCGCAAGAGAGAATATGAATTGTTCATGGGACTAATTTCTTGGCGAAAACGGTGTGCACCCTTGCAACAGGAAAAAACCTAACAGTATGTAAAATTGTGCATATGATAGAAGAAACTGTAGCAAACCAAGTACTTGCATGCAATCCCCTATATCCACAATATATGAAAAGGAAAATTACCTTCAAAATTATTTCAAAGACAGGCTATACATAACTCAAAAATGTCAGAATAATGGAATTGAGTTATACTACGAACCGCAATTCTCCTGGGCTGAGTGCAAATTATATTGCAGTAACCACCACGTCCTGCTTCAATCATGTTATCCAATATATACTGTGGCACCTGCATAACCATCAAAGATAAACAGACAAAAAAGTATCCCCAATAAGTTAAACTCAACCACGCTGAACATTAACTTCCGGAACGAGTTTCTTAAGAAGGAAAACTACAATGGATCGAAGACCTGTGTTGTCTTTCCACAGCCTGTCTCTCCAGAAATAACCACAACATTGTTTTCCTCAAGTAAATGCAGAATGTCATCTTTCAACTCAGCAATAGGGAGGCTAGATCTTGACTGCAACATCTCCTTCTCAGCAGAAAAAAAAATAGACACGTCAATTATTATCTCAGATTTGTATAGAGCCACAAGAGATGCCCCCACAACTAGGAAGGATTATTAACCAGTTAAAGATCACAAGTGCTTTAATCAGTTTAACATACAAATACCCCCATCTGATCCCCAATGTCTCACAAATTTGCTAGACAGAGAAAACCAACCTTGTACTTGTTCGTTTCTTTCTTACGCTCTTGTTCCTTCTTCAGATAAACGTTTTCAGCATGCATATTTCTACGCATGCCTGCAAATGAAAAATATGAAGGTAAGAAAAGGATCAGAAAGGATACTCAAGAGCTTAAAGGAACATTAGGCATCTTGTGGTCAATAAGAGCTTCCAAACTTGCCCTTAGAACACCCATATCATCATGCATATATGGCTGCTTACAGATTGGTCATTAGCATGCCTGAGAAGAATGTTTTTAATGCTTTCGTTCATAGTAGAAATCACATGCCGCGCCTTCATCAATAGGTGTAATCTCATGCCGCATCACAACTACATCTAGGATTTCTTGTTGTATAAACTAACTTTGTCCACAGTTCCATTGCATACTTACAGAAAACTATGGCATATTTTGAAAAAGGGATTCAGCATTAAAATGATCATCAGATGGCGTAATGAAATGAAAGAAAGGAGGTGCAAGTTGACTGCAGCCATTAAGCTGACCTGATCATGTGCAGCATTACACAACATTACTACATCCTAAAGTCCTTTTCATGTAGATGATATTAACCACCATTCCCTTGATAAACTCCATAAAAATCATTTACATACACATATATATAAAACTAAATATACTTGCCGTACTTTGAGCATTGCGATCAGTGCCGCCAGCAATATCTTCAACAATACAAGGCATTTGAGTCTCCTCTTGATGAGCGCCATCATTGACATCAGCTTCAACAATACATTCAACCTTGTCAGCATTCAACAATGAGTCCACAAAACCAGCTCTTCTATCTTCAGGTTTGTCCTTTACAGTCATGAACAATTCTCCTGTAAATTTCAAACAATAAAACAACCAGAGGATCAGCTACATATAAAAAGGTCGCTAACTATAGAAATGAAAATTTTTCAGATGGGACAAATTCACAGTTATCGACTAAACACAAATAGTGGGTACAAGTAATGTACCTTCTTTCCATTTCAGTACGAGCGAAGCATATGGCTCTGAAAGTGCTAAGTGAACAGGAAGATCTGGAAAGAGAGAATGGAGTGCATAAGCTGCAACTCTGTTTTGTGCATCCTGAGGTTAAAAAGGTCAGGTGAGAGCTTTCTGGAAGAATTTAGTATAATAAATTCCCTTTAAATGTCAAAAGAGAGAAAAGACCACTGTTTTCAAAAACAAACTTGTGATTGAACTGGAGAAGCAACTGGGTACTAGGTTAAAAGAGAGAAAAGACCACTGAAGAACCCTGATTCTATCTTTGACATGGTCACTTCCCCTACTCATCCGTCCACTTTTCCCTCCCTCCGTCTCTCTTCACATATTTTTTTCTCTCTTTTATTGTTTTCCTTCTTCTTTATATCAGTGTTATTATTCCTCCTCATAAATCTTCTTTATGATCATCTATCAATGCCGGAAATACTGCATTTCTGCGCCATTTAAGTAGCTGGACAGGCAGTCCAATCCGATTTTAAAAACAATGGAAAAGACGGATACTAAATGATGTCAAAGCAGGTGCACAACCCTCAAAAGAAAGAGATGCTGATTGGTCAACCCAACATAAACAGGCAGATAATGGCGCTTTAGACCATTCTGAATCAAAATCAGGATCAAATGAAATTGCAGACCTATAGCTCATTTGCAGCTAGAAGACTCAAACAAAGAATGCAAGTCTTCTCCACAAATTCTTCATGCTAAGAAAAGCATTTAATATGTTTAGGAAGATGAAACTCTAATATAATCTGATACCAAAGTTAAAGTTTGCAATCTAATTAACAACTTTGGTTGGCAGAATGATGTGGCTGTTCATTAGAGCACTCTTTTGACCTAGGGGATAGTGCATTCGTGCATGTAACAGTCTAAATATTTAAAAGTTGGTTTTAAGGTCCATTTAGAAAGATAATCCTAAACTCCAACTTCAAAGGATAGAGGGGCCATCATTCTCTTAGCCTTGCCTCTCACTTACTCCATTTCTGCTTTTTCCTCCATTTCTTCATCTTGGAATTATGACCTCTTGCACATCCTTTACTCCTCATGTTGAAGGAACAAGTTGGTGAAGGTTGGAGTTTCCGCAGTGCCAGAGTTGTGTATCTTACCCAAGAAGCTGTGACCTAAATCTCTAGGGAAAGACTTCATTCTGGGTATTCGCCCTTTGGTTACTTATTATGCACATCAGGCCACATAATCTCAAATAGCATTAAACTGTTTACATTTTTCTCAGTTTGAGGGAACATAACAGTGATCAAATCTGACTTGATTGTAAATGGCACTATGTGACTTGTCTTCCGAAAGTGTAGCACCACACAACTGATTATGAAAAACAATGTACAACAAATTTCACATTATAACTAAAAGAATGACTGATAAATACAAGATTTATTGCTCCTCGTTCAGAATTTAAGACACTAAACAACAAATTGCTAATTCTGTGTTTATCTTCCTAGTAAGGTATCTGCAAAGTTTTTCACTATATCTGTGAGCCGTTCTTAGTAATTCTGGATTTATTCTCCTAGTATGAGAAATAGAAACATATTTCAACACAACTACTACAACTTATATGCATATATTCATAAGTAATACATGCAAAAAGATGAGGCATAATAGACTAGGCAGCTCTACCCAATAGGTGCTACCGTGTTAACTAACACTAGAATGTGATATATGCCTGCAGAAAAATCCCCATGCCAGCCAATTCTGAAAATGCCTCAAGCTTTCTCCTACTCCTTTTGAGTGATATAGACAGGCCTGTCCTGTGATGATTTTATATTGCTGGAAGGGATCAGTTCTCCAGTGAATTTGAGGGTGAGAGAAATGCTTGTAATCATTAGCACAACAAACATCAAAAGAACATCCCATTTAATATGTATTGCCAATTGCAATAACAATTTTTGCAACTACTTGCAGTGACAGAGATCAGGGTTTATACCTCAGGTGTATTAAAACTTTCATCGTGACTCGGGAGCTCAATAGTTGTCAACCCTCCAGCTTTTCTACTTTTACCCCTCCCACTAGCTTTCCGCAGTACGCTAATAGAGTAACCAGAATTGTTTCCCTTACCAGAAACTTTATCATATTTTGGTGCTTCCCATCCTGATCTTTGACAAAGTTGGTGAAGAAAAGCCTTTGGGATCTTCTTTGGATCTCCCTGTATTTATGATCATACAGCAAGGATTAATAATATCCAAAATGATGGAGAATGCAACAACCATTTAGTTCTGGTGAAAACCAATTCCGCCACCAGGAGAGGGTAGGTGGAAATTAGAGGGAGGGGAGAAATGATGAGACAGATGAAGAAGATACATGATGAGGAGACGAGGATGATAGACCATATATTGACAAAAGAGAATAGGATATTTTTAGAATCACATAGAGCGTCAGATCAGATTGATGGATGCACTACTAAATAAAGCATTAGAAACTCTGTCTTCAAATTGGCTCGGCTCATTTAATACCCTGATCAGCTTAACTGGTGGTGGAAATTACCTTCTTCCAGATTCCTTCCATTTTTTCTAAGTTCTTCTCGCTAGAAAGTTCTTTCAATTTTTCTTTCTTTTGTAGATCCAATATCTCCGGAGGTAAAACTTGATCAGGCACACTGTCCTCCAAAAAGAAATCCCCAAGTTCTACATCACCTGATTCCTTCTCCAAAGCATCCCCATTTTGTGTAGGGATACTTGTGGATGCAGTGTCAGTTGAATATTCATGTGAGACAGAGCTATCAACTCGCTTTTGATCAACTTCAACACTAAACCCAGCAGGGGCTGTTTCACCTTCCATACATACGTTAACAGGATGACCATCAGAGTTGTAAGAAGGTACAGGATCCGAGAGTGCATCCTTAGATGCATGATGGGAAGAACTTACATATCCAGATTCCAGGATATCAACTGATAGACCTGAAAATCAATTTAAATTCAAACATTCTACATCATGCACCTTAAATGTGTTTGAGAAAAATGAAAGTGAAGACACGCGTTAACATTGTCCAGTACCTAAGGCTGAAATCTCCTGCTTGAGTTTCCGAATGATTAGACCTGCTTCTTGCTGGCTTTTTTTGTCCCCCCTATCTTTCGCATTTGCAGCTTGCAGCCTAGCAGCATGGTAATCCTCAACAATAGACTCGTAGCTCCTTGGCTCCAGGACCTGCCACAACAGTACATACAACAATAAAAGCAGGATTTGCAATTGAAAGAAGGAAGCTTATTAATCTTGTTTTCCATCAGTTAGACAGAAATCATTGAGCCCCAGAACACATGGTTATGAGTACACATATTCCATTGGGATCAGAATGAAAAATTTCATAACAAAAGATAAATTTTTAAAGTGAAGAACTATAAGTTCAAGCAACTTGAATCAAGAAAGAAATAAGGGAAAATCTTGATGGTTATGTCACTGTTAGCCAAGCCAAGATGTCACGATTCCTTGTAGGATGACATAAACACTAAGATAGGCAGCACAAAAGTTCAAAAACTAAATAAGATCAAACATAAGACAAAGAAAACAAAATGTCACATCTATATATCTATATCACTTTACTTATAGTTATCATTACTCTTGGAAAGAAGTCAATGAAGACTCATGGTGCTACCACAGACCACAACATTTATAACTGCAGCTACCTTCTTGGAAGAACCATCCTCCACCGAATAAGTTTCCCAAGAATCAGATTCATCCTGCAAAGTAAAATTTTATCAGTAATCCTCCAAAATGGTGATGATTCAACAGAATTGTGTAGGTTATCTTCTGTTAATTACTAGGCATAATATTTGACCGGATCAGAACTGAAGAATATCTTTTAACAACAAAGAAAGAAAATGAGGAAGTCCTGAATTCATTATAAATCCTAAAAAGAGGCATTACTCTTTACATTATTTGCTTCTCTGGGTTTCTTGAAGAAAGATCCTATTCATCATAAATGTGGATCTGCTCTAAATGATGATCTTTACATTATTATGTAACTATCGTATGCTCGATTGCGTGGAGCTGAAAAATCAATCTATATTCCCCAGAAGCAAAGAGGACACTCGTCCAGGGATCTGCATCACTCAAGCAAACACAATCACATGCCTCTAATGGACAAACACCAGCTAGTGGTATCAGTATTTTAATAATCACAGGAACAATTATTCTTGTTTTATTTCTTTTTCCAGATGGAAAGAAGATCCACAAAAGTCTGTAACATCTCATAAAGGAAGGCGAAACTAAGTCTTTTTATGTTTTGCATATTGAACTACTGATATATCTGCACTGAAAGATCCATAGACACACATGAATAGAGAGAGAGAGAGCAGGCAAAAAAATGTGCAAATGGACTAAAGGGGCATGTAGTACTACACAGCAAGAGTCCTAATAAAATCCAGGCCAACAAGTTTATGAACCTACAAATTAAGGACTAGCTAACTCATCCTCAACCCATCCCCCCCAGCTAGGAACACATTTATGTGCAGGGTTGGGAACTAAGCTTCAGTGACCCCAGGATCCCTTGTATGTTATAGATCTTTGCTATAAATTGGCAGTTTTCATCCTGAAAAGATGATGCAAATTTGTTTAATGTAATAAATCAAGTTATCTGGGATGATTCATCAGAAATTGTCTAAACCAACGTATGGAAGTACCTCCTCCTGTTGTTCCATATATTGACGGATCCAGTCTGCTTGAGAACGCTGAACGGAATCCAGTGTTTGATCATCTTTCCGCTCTTTGATTTTAAGAGCAACTTCTGCCTTCTCATCAACTACACTTGCTGATATATCCCTCGATGAAACCCAATCTTCACGAGCAGTTGATATGACAGCAACAGAACCTGCCCGGAAAGTGCATTAGGATGTGGCTTATGCTCTGTGTCAAAACAAAATCCTTGGTAAAATGCCTATCAGGAAAATTTTAGAGCCTGAATTTAGTATTCATCTAAGATGTCATCAAAATTTACATATCGGTACCTCCACTTGTTTGCACAGAACTTCCACTCGAAAACTTCAGTGGGAGCTCATTCCCTGGAATATTTAAGCACAGCCAGTCCAAAGCAGCCTCATATGTTGCATTCTCCTAATAAATATAAACAAAGCAGAAGAGTTGGTTCTGATTTTGAAAACTAGTCAGGTTAACATAATACTATAACTAATACTTGAACTCGAACAAAATTTCTCATGTTAGCCAGAGGAAACACAATAGAGAATCAGTAGGACTTGCGAAACACTTCACTGATATTTATGGCAAAACAGCAAAAAAAGTGGTTCAGAAATTTATTAAAAAAAAAAACCAATATTAAACAGTTTTTAACACTGGTGACATCTATGTATAGTATTTATAGGCAACATCTTGGTGAAATGCATTTGTCAGAGCCAAAAACAATGAAGTTTCTTTGTATAATTGCCACGCCACGCCCCAGGCTGGGAAAGGGCCAAAAGGAGATTCAGGTGCAAAAGTTGAGCTAGCACTTTTTGCCAAAATCTTAGCAGTCACCTTCTCTAAGATTTTTGTATTTCTCTTACACTGATACATGCACTATAGCCTGTCCTATTATTTGCATTTCACTTAGGTATTTGGCATTCGTACTTTTCTATCATCCGTAGAAGTCTATAACCACTCCAATTAACTTGCACCGAACTTCAACAGAGAATTGTTTCACCGATAAATGCACTATAACCTCTCCCAACTTATTTGCATTTCACTTAGGTATTTGATATCAGTACTTTTTACTATTAGTAAACGTACTATAGCTACTCCAATTAACTGGCACCGAACTTCAATCTGGGATTCTCAATTCAATTAAACAAGTCAACTCTAACTGCGTCAGCCAACCTTGAGAGCGGTGAGAGCAAGTTCAATCTGATCATCTTTAAATCCCTCGCAAGACAGCTTCTCGTAAACCGAGCGGAGCCTCTTCGCCTTCTGCTCTTTAGACATGGAGTCTTCAACGACGGGAGAAGGCGCCGATCTTCCGGAGTTGAGAAGAAGACGGCGGAGGCGGCTCTCATTCTCCGCCGACAGTTGGAGCTTGGGACCGGTGGACGCCGCGGGTTTCCCCTTCGACGAAGACGACGACGATGACGTCTTCTGCTTTTGCTGTTTCTTCTTCGGCGCCATTTTTGCGTACAACACTATCGCTATGTGCGCTTGTCAGAGAGCGTTTCGGGAGGGAATTTGCGAAGGCGGGGATTCAGCGACGGTTTGCGGAGGTTGAGATCCGCCGGAGTTTAAATGATGGGCCTTATACGGGTTGGGCTTATATCTCTGGCGTGGGCCGGAGCCCAGGAACGGGTAGCTGGACTATCCAATTTGCACTCTCATGTAAACTCTATTTGAGACCCATCGTCGTCGAGTACACTCATGCGTGTAATTTATTTTTTTCATTATTTTTTATTTAATTAAATAAAACTATATATAAATAAATAACTTATCAAAACCACTTAAATATTCTAATTTTAATGCATCATAAAAATTAGGAATAATTACGTTTCACCTAATAATCTATGGTGTTTTTACATAAATCACCCGTATATGTTTGTATAACTATCCCTAAATATTATGATAAAACCAAGTGATTATTTAGATGGTTATTGTTGCGAAGAAAATATATGTAGTTTAGATTATATTTGGATGATGGATTTAAAGTCATAAATTTCAAATTTCTATTACAAATCTTTTGGATTTGTTTAGCTGATTTTAAATTCAAAGCATTTCAAATTCTCCAACTTTAAATTTAAACTAAATTTCATTAAATATTAATTAATTTCAAATTTTTCTAATATGAAATGATTTAAAATTATTTTCTCAAAACTTTACATCAAATCCAAATGTATCCCTAAGATATTTCAGTAAATACATATTATGTCAATCAAAGTATCGGCTCTTTGAAAAATTAAATCCAAGAAAAATATTATACACATGCCTGTCATATTTATAAAATATAAAACAGAACATACAATCTCTCTGTTTCCGAAATAAACAAAGGATAAATTTAAAATTGACTTTAGCACCCACCAAAAGGAGAAAAGAAAGACAAATTACACCAAAAAAAAACTATCATATTGGTCACACATTTTACACAATATAAACAAGATTTAAAGAAAGAAAAATAGAAAAAGTTATCACAATATATTAAAGAGAATAAAAACAAAAACAACAAACATTCTCATGTTTCAACCTTGTTCTGTTGAACTCATCAATTCCACTGCAGGTGAGAAGGTGCATAAAGAGGATTGTGAAGAGTAGTAGAAGTTCCCTTTTTCCTTGAAAACAAGTCCCCAACAAGAGGCACAATAGGCTTCTTTTTCATCACTAACTTCCTCTCCTTCTTCCTCCCAACAAACAAACCTTCCTTCTCTCCAATACTCAAGATTTGTGCCAAGCTTTGTGATGCACCACTCTCCATTCTCAAATATGCATCCCTTTTCTTCTCTTCCTCTCTTATAATCATCGTTCTGTCGGCCCCGTCTCCGCCTTGGGTTGCCGCCCTGGCTGCCACTGTCGCCTCAGCCAGCGCTAGCTTCGACATGTTCTTATGGATCTCAGCATTCAATGAGGCCAACGCCACCTCCGTCTCCGATTCTCTTTCCTTGAGCAGCTTAAGCTCGGCCTTAGTGTTCTCGAGCTCGACCTCCAGCTTCTTCACCGTGTCTGAAAGCGCCGTGTCGTTACTGCAGGTCGAACCCCTGGGACTGGGGGATGAGTGGCTCCAATGCTGCGGTTCTCTTTCCACCGTAGGACTCGGTGCAAAGAACGGAGTCTCTTTCTTGGGAAACGCAAACGGCTTAGGGGTGTAAATCTCTCCCGCCAAGAAACGCTCACCGAATATGGCAACAGCCTCCTTGACGGAGCGAAAAGGCCTAGAAGTGTCGACGTTGGAGCGGTAGTCGACACTGGCGAGGGGCGGGGTTTGATCTTGATCAACATTGGGATCAAGAACTTGGGGTGGTTCCATACTCAACTCAAAGACAAAAGTGAGAAATGGGGTGGTTAAATTTCAATATTGCAAGAGATGGACAAAGTATATAGGATGAGGCATTTGAGTTTTCTTTGCTTATAAGCCAAAATATGAGGGGGGGAATTATAAGGTATTGGTATAGTAGTATAGTGTGTGTGTGTGTGTGAGGAATGAGATACTGTGATTTGAAGGTTAAGCCAACATGGGATTTTGCAGGATGGTAGGAGGTGGACAACTCAACTACCTAATTTCAATGTATGTGGTATTATTGCATACACATACATTAAACCTAGGAGAGATCAATAGTTAAAGCTGTAATGAAATGTTTCAATCATCAAAAGACAAAACAACATTAAATATTGTGTGCTAAAAGTTGTGTTTATCTTATGGGATTTATGGATTGGGATATTCCAACAACCTATGCTAGCTTGTGGATACTGTTAATTATCAAATGATTGGCTTCAGACAAAGATTATGTGAGTAGTGCTTGACTTTGGTATATATGGTGAAAACAAGAGTTAAAGAAAAAGGTTGTAAAGATACTAATGATGAATAGTATTCTTGTAGTATAAGAATATCCCAAAAATAGAGTAGACATATTGGGTTGGGGTTGGATCGAACAAGAAGAGTTGCCCTCCTCAAATACTAAATTGAAGTAATATTTACGCGTAATTTGTAAAAAAGTTTTATTCTAGTGTATTATTGCATATGAAGTTGTTTATTTTGTATTATGTTTCATTAGATGTTGATACCCAAAAGGCCAAAACTATAGTTGCGTTATTCTTTAAATATATACAATAAACTAACTTAATCAAAGTTCTGAATAAGAAACTGAAAGAAAATTATTATTTTTATATAGGGATAATTATATAAAACTCCCCTGTGTTTTCATTTATCTGCAAAAAAATTCACTTGTATTTTAAAAATATGCAAAAAACCCTCTCATGTTTTGTAAAATACTGCAAATTCTCCCCTTCCGTCAATTGTACTTAACGGCATTAAAATTTTTCCTATTGCCCGTTATGCTCTTATTACCACAACCATTGATTTTCAATAGATGAAAATGAACGGTCTAGATTTCAACAATTTAAAATATGTTTTTTAGTTATATATATACAATCATATATATTATTACATTATGCACAGGCCCTCCGCGATGGCGACGTAGCCAAAAGGGGGCGACCGCAGATCTAAAAGGGGCGACGGCCCCTTTAAGATAGAGGCTAAAGGGGGCGACCGCGAGCGTCGCCCCCTTCAGACATGGGCGACGAGGCGACGCCCTCGCCGCGTCACACCCTCGCCCCTTCAGACGGTGCGACGGCGGTCGCCACTTCAGGCGGGCGCCGTCAGTGGTGGTGGTGGCCCTGGCGAAAAGAAAAAAAAAATAAAATTATTACATATTAATTTTTTTAAAAATACAAAATTTTATATACTTGTTAAATACTAAAAATATATACTGATATTAAAAATATTAATTTTATATACTTATTAAATATAAAAAATATATACTTATTAAAAATATAAAATTATTAAGTATTAAAAATATAAAAAATTATATACTTATTAAGTATTTTAAATTAATATGTTTAATAATTTATTAAAATACAATTAATCTAATCTAACTACAATTAAAGAAAAAATTTTAAAATAAAAATCAAAAAACAAGTTTAAAAAATAATGATCCAAATAAGACAAAAAGAATGGTATTTAGGTCTTTTTAAGTCAAAAAAAGTGAAAAAAATATAAAAAAAGATGCATTTTCGCACAAAAAGCGATCTAAACACGCTTGAATGCATCCCTATGTGGCACCTTGTGCCCGGCACTCGCCTATCCGAAATGCCCATATTCGCCGAGGGTCGCGGCCCCAACTAGCTAGCTTGTCATCATGCATCTCGCCCACAATCTCGGGTCCTTTCGATACATCTCGCAATGGCTCGGAGCATCCTCTCTCCATCTCGGCACTATGGGCCATTTTTGTGCCCACAACACCTATCGCACGCTTAATGTTCACTCGGTACATCACCGGCGCATGTCTTCACCATGCCCGTCTCATATGTCTCGTTCGAGTAGGACAACATCACAAGTCCGAGACCCAATCCGGATGCCAACATATCGCATCAATCTCGCACAACATGCCCAACATGCTTTCTTGCCTTTTGGCGTGGCCTCACAATTTGCCCACTGCGCGGCATCGCCCCACGATCGCGTATCTTAGCCAACGAACCCCCGTGCATGGCTAGAACCCAATATCGCATGTCACGAGTTAGCTCACGAGGTCTTGGAGTGCTTGCCTCGGTTGCTCATTCGACCTAGAGGTGTTGCCCCTGATTTCTCACAGCCCGGGGGGTAACCTTGCGTATAGCACAGAACCTCTTGCCACATTCCTTGCCCAACATGGGCCATCCTGGCTCTACGTCGCCCGTCCGGTTCCCATCCCATTCGGGGACTTTAGCCCTCCATTCGAGGTGCCTAAAGCCGGCCCTTGAAGGCCGCAACATGCCCCCAAGGGTTGCTCATTTAGTGTCTTGTTGCACGGGGGAGGCTAGCTGGAGATCACCACTACATGCCCCCCTTATAATAGGCTTAAAAATAATTTTTCTTATTCCAGCAGTAGACATTAAATTGGCCGAGGAGCGCACCTTTTTGCCATCTCCCTCGTCCGATGTCCAAATCACGTGCCGCTTGAATTGTTGCGTAGCCTACGACTTCTACATCACAAATCCACAGTTTCAGCCCCATCCGATTATCCATCTTTGGGGAATTTCCCTCGCAATATTCTGAAACAACCTTCTCGCCACTGCACTGGCAGGCTCCAAACATCATCGTCGTTTCCTACTCAATCGGAACCGTCTAACTCTGAAACTTGGTGGAGATGTTCCCAACACTCCATGGAACACACTATTGAAACAGTTTTGCAAATCTCGAAAGATAAAGTACTCTGCTTCGCACATCATTCTCCTGTTCGCGCACAAGATGGCGCCCGGTAGTTGCCCTTATAACTCCGTGCCCAAACGTTCATGAAACGACTTCATACTTGGCGGATAGCATCCTCACACATCAAGGAAGTTCTCATACGAACAGTATTGCGATACCCAATCGGTAAGAGTCTCTGCTCACTTGCCGTTTGTTCACCTGCGTGCTGACCCGCATCCCCTTGCCGCCCACACGTCTTCCGCAAATCACTGCCGACCGTCTTGGCTAAGGGGCGGCAAGTGACATGCGGGCTGATTATGAAATGATTTCAATTCGGCACATCTCCATAATATTGTGTCGATGAACTCATTTTTAAATATAAATTTGATTTGTATTGAGTATTTAAATTCATAATCGCTCGCAAAAAATATATGTGCTACAATTGTGAAAAAAATAGAATAAATTATATTTAATACTCCATAATCTTAAATTTAGTTATACAAACAATTCATATTTTTTTTTTAAATTATAAGTATACCTAATCTTGATGATGTCATTATAATTTACATTAACACAAAACATACAAGTACCCCTTTAAAATAAATTGTATCAATAAGCTTTGAAAAATATATTTATAATTTTTACATATAATTAAAAAAATATTTATGTAACTAAATCTAATCTCCTATTTAATTAAAGGGTAAATTACAGTCATCTTGTCTGAGATTTGACATAATTATAAATACTCCATCGTTGTTTGAAAAATTACAAAAATCCCACGAGGTTTATAATTTTAACCAAATGCCTGAAATTGACCATTGTAGAAAAATTAGTTAAGGCAAATTACATTATTGCGCCTCTATATAAAAAATCAAAAAACATTTCCTTACACATTGTAGTCCAAAAAAAATTTAAAAATTAAATAAAAAATAATTCAGTACATAAGGGCATTTTGGTCAGTTCACTTATAAAAATGGATGAAAATGAATTATTTATTAAATAATTACAAACTTCGGAAGGTATTTATAATTTCTCAAATAACAAGAAGATATTAATAACTTTATCAAAACTTAGGGTAAGTAACTGTAATTTGCCCAAAATTAAATATGTGTGCATGAGACTCACGGACTCCATTATGTAAACAGTGTTGGGTTGTGAAAAACAGACAAAAGCCCCACAATCACAAACACATAGCTGAACTCCAATTCGTGGCGCACGACCATGGCTGCTATCAACAATCACTCCTCTGTTCATCATTCCAGGCTCCGCCAGACCTTGGAGCCCTCTTGTTCGCCTTCCTCTTCCTCCGCCGCCGCTCTATTCCGCCGCCCTCCGCCTCCCAAGGTCTCTTTCTTCTTTTTCTACCATACATATCGCCGTCAAGGAAGGTATCGGATTTATGTTTCTTTTGCTTAAATTTTTCTTAGGTTTGTAGATTTTTGGGGAATCGGGTATCGGTTCCCCGGAGGGTCAATCTGGTGCGGGAGGCCTCGTTGTTTCATTTTGGGATTGGTTCGCCTAATGGCTCGCGGCGGCAGGGTGAGGTCTCCAATCCACTGTCCTTGAATTCATAAATTGGTCTTGTTGATTATGGTTAATTAGAGAATTGGTCAAGTGTGTATAATCAAATTGTTGGAGTGCTTCTGCTACTTTTATGCTTGATTGTAGATTGGAAATTGATTGATATACGCTTGGAACAAGCGAAGACTTATTAGTTTTAGTTTAGCTTTTCCCATAGGTATCTGTCTCCAATCATGTTGATTATTTCTGAAGTAGTCTTGCTTTAGAAACTTCATTTGTTTTGCATAATTCCAGATTGAGAACTTTTCGATGGGGGAAGAAAATCATAAATTAATGTATTATTGTTTCTTAAGTACATAAAGTTACATACCTTCTCTTTGTGTCTGATGCAGTAATTGTGTAGGTATAGAGGCAGTTTATAAATGTTTAGAAGCCGTATCAATTGTGCAGGTATAAAGGCAGTTGCCACGCGTGATTCGGCTTTGGAATTGCCACTCACAGCAGAAAATGTTGAGAGTGTGTTGGATGAAATTCGCCCTTATCTCATAGCTGATGGAGGAAATGTTGCATTGCATGAGATCGATGGGAATGTCGTAAAGTTGAAACTAAAAGGAGCATGTGGTTCCTGTCCTAGTTCTGAAATGACGATGAAAATGGGCATCGAGCGCCGTCTAATTGAAAAAATCCCCGAAGTTGTTGCTGTTGAGTCAGTACCAGATGAAGAAACTGGCCTTGAGCTGAATGAAGAAAATATAGAGAAGGTAGACATTCCTCCCACCTTTGTATGCTTCTCTTCTTTCGTACTTCGTAATGGTCTCAAGTTAATTGTAAAATGTCATTTTAGATTATCAAATTATCATCCACATGTTTTGTTCCATAGTCTTTGTAACTTTTTTCCCTCCTCCTGGTGTTGCATCATGGTTTTTGTGGCTTAATTTTTCACTGTCATCTGTATATGAATATCTACTTATTTTAATCCTGAGTGACCGAAACTATTTTTATTACATTGCCGGCGTAGCTAAAACATGGAAGTTTTGTTAAGTTGGGAATATTTAGGAGTTCTTTTACTGTAAGACTAACATATTTGGGCGTCATATTTTTTCTCCTTTAATGTCATGGAGATATGTTAGAAGTGCTGTATTTAGTCTTTAGTGGGTTTAACATTGTTTCTTTCCCGGAGTCTATTTCTTGGTCTTAATGGAGTTCTCTTGGAACCTAAGACAGACATGTAGAATTTGAGAACACAATAGAGACCTACTTACTTAGACCTTATATACTATTAAAGCTCTGCCTTGCGTGATGCCGAGAGGTTCTAGGGTTGTCTTCTCTAAATACCACAGAATTTGGTCATAAAAAGATTGTAAGTCAATAGGGGTGTAAGTATGGATTCTCATTCAGTTCTTTTGTTAAAATTAGCAAATTTAATGAATTTTGACTAACGGATGGACTTATTTGATATACAAACGCAAACCTCAAGAGTACTAAATATAATTTTCCAAATCACAGGGGTCTACGTGTAATTACACCAAATCTCATGGAATGATGGTGTAATTCGTATTCAACCTATTTCCTAGATAATCCCTCAAGTTTATATTTGAGAAGTCCATAGATTTTTGCTTTTTGTTTTGAGTTTGACGTGTAGATCCACTCCTACATTCAACCTTGGATATGGGACGAGGGACATTGTTGGTTTGTTATATAGGAGTAGAGTCTCTTTTTCTCCTTCCCCCAACTTCACCACCTACCCAAAATTCTCCGTGCTCCCAACCATTATCTCACACCACCTGGAATTAGCACTAACCAAATTGCTAACATTGCACCAGCCACTGCATAGCATTCGAAGTATTATAATCAACAACTGTATCTCTTTACATTGATGCCATCTTGTTCATGAAGGGCTTAGGTTTAATTTAACTTGATGACTTGAACTTTCCCAGGTACTCGAAGAAATAAGACCTTACCTTATTGGAGCAGCTGGTGGAGATTTAGAGCTAGTAGCAATTGAGGAGCCCATAGTTAAAGTACAAATAACTGGTCCTGCAGCCGGTGTGATGACTGTTCGAGTGGCCGTCACTCAGAAACTTCGAGAAAAAATTCCAGCCATTGCAGCTGTGCAGCTGTTGTCGTAAAGTATAATTTAAAGGTAATCTCCATGCCAATTATATAGCACAAGCTCCTAAAATTGGAAGTCGGAGTGAAGACTGGATAGAGAATTGGTGCAGTTCGTGAGATTTGAACCTTTAATACAAGTATCGGCCAAATGTACACTTTAGAAGTAGCATGTATCCATTGCAATATCCTGCTGCTGTGTACATATATATATACCATGCCGTTATTTATTTTAGGATTTGCAATCACTTACGTAGAATTTTCCACTTTCGACCTGGTGTTCTTTAACCTGGCAAAGTTTCGTATAGGCCATTGTTGACATTTTGCATGAGATTCGCATAACGCCTGATGATTCTGTAACCAAGTCAGCTAAATAACAAGTTTCCTGTGCAAAAACTCGACGAAAGAATTACTGAAATCTCTGGAAAACTGTTACTCTGTTTTCCAAGATCATCTCTGTTATTTACCACAAACGCGATAAAGAAAAGACCTCAATTATAGTCCAAATGGGCAGTGTCCATCACCAGGAGGCAAGAAAAACAGAGTGAAGGAAGCGCAAGGTCAAAATGACGCAAATGAACGTCTTTCATCCCAAATTAACGAATAGTTTTGTTAAAACTAAGATCACTATGTAATTTTTAAAACGGCACCAGTTCGTCATAAATTCAGCCAACACTTGCTATTTCTATACTGTTGAACGAGAGATCCAACTTAGACCAACAATTTTACTGATAAAACAGAAAAGAATCTAATGCAACTGAATACCGGGTATTATTCCTGTGTTTTGGTTCTTCCAACATTAACAGGAAAAGAACATTGGTACTTTTTTTAATACTGCGAATCAGTGTCCAAAGAGTGCCAAGGGTGCTAAGCTTTAGCTTTAGGATACAGAATGACCTAATTCAAAACCTTAAAACAGTGGAATGAACATTTATCGTCAGTTTGTTACTTCGGTTCTAGATTCACTCCGGGGCAATCCAATCTCTTCCTTAATCCAATGGGGTCATGGGTGGATATGGCCCAGGCCACCCAAAGTATTTTTGTTATCGACTTGCAACACATGCTCCCCACCAAAACTGTCTTCCAATGAGTCAGTTGCAGAATACAGCGGGTCTTTATATTTTAGGATTGTTTCAGCTCACATATCTTAAGGAATGCCTGCTAAATTACGACGTTTGCATATGTTTGGTGAGAGGGGTACGTCCAGCTAGTCAATTAACAATGTCGAACAGGGATAACTCCATTGAAGAGCATGTCAGATGGTATACAATCGGAACAATGTGAATAATAAAAACTAAACAAAAAACTGAGAGAAGAAAAATAATGTAGCTCGAGGTTACATCAATAAAAACAAAATTTTGGCTACTTGATCCTACAACCAGATAATTGATAATTCTATGTGATGCAAATCTTAAGGAAAGGGAAGACGCGAGAACCTGGACTGTCCACCCACCTCTTGCAACAACTACTGCAAGTGTAGAAAGAACATTGTTGTGTTGGACATAGAAATTCACTAATCTTCAAGGCCTTTCTTCTATAAAGCTGGCAGTGTAGAATGCCCATCAAGTATGATGAACTTAATGACAATAAAGCTTGATCAACGAATCAGCACCAGCAGTAAACAACCAAGGTTGCCTTGGATGGAACTTACAGTCCAAAACTCCTGCAAAAATCACCACCAGGAATATTATAGTAATAGAACTCCTATACATGCCATCGATATTCCATGAGAATGTCCCATGTCATAGATACACTTCTATCAGAATGAATATGAAGAAATAATCAGGCATGAATCAAACCACCGCCTCTTGCACAGCTAATTACCAACGGCAGGAGGTCAAAATTCGTACAGACCCAAGACTGAATCACCCACAGGAAAAGAAAAACAGACCAAAAGTTTCAAACAAAACTAGCACCCCAGACGTAAATATTTATGTTATCGGGCCACCTTCAGAGAAAACTGTATGTATGTAAAAGTCACAAACTGTACCTTCACTAAATAAGCAATCAATAGAAATGAAGACCATAGAAATCATGATTTAAAATGAAGGCACAGATTAAGAAAAAGTTACCTCTTCCATCGGCACTGGAATGCCCTCGAAGAATCTCCAAAGGAACAATCAATGGATTCTGATTCAGATCCGAATAAACCATGCCATGAAAAACATAAGCCGTGCAATCATCAGAGCAAGAGGCAAATAAAGGGTAGGAGCGATGGTAGGCTACCCTAGTAATGTCCTTCGGATGACACCTGCATATTTGAATCAGATCCATAAGTTAGAGAAAACATAAACTATGAGTAACCACAGCCGTGAATAATTTAAATTCTCTTGTTCATTATGCTAACATCTGGTATTATTCAGCATACTTTGAACATTGGCATCACAACGAATTTTCATTTTTTTACAATTACCTAAATGCAGCAAAGCACCAGTAATGTAAGATTCTTGATAATAAGTTACCACTAAAATCATGAACACGGTTTTCTTGTTCGTATAAATTTCAAATCACTGAATCGTGTAACCATGTGCTTCCCCATCCCACCCAATCACTTTATGATTAGTACTGGATTTTGAAATAATTTCAATAAGTTAATTCTGGAAAAACTTTAGGATGTCAATTATATGAACTTCAGCTGTATCCAACAACTTCAAACTATCACAGAGCACTCTATCAGCAATTCCACGACAAGAATCAATTGCTATGACATACCTGAGGACTCTGTAAGGTCGAGATGAAAGGTCCATGTCAAACCAACACAATTTTCCATCTTTGCTTCCAACAATGGCATTATCACCTGCATTGACAATGGGACTCAGATATGTGTAGTTTTGCATCGTTTACCCATAACTGTTAGCATTCATGCATCTGTTCACCGCATACGCAATGTGTGTGCGTGCATATGAGTGAGAAAGACATACCACCAGGGTGGATAGCTATGGAAGAAATTTCACGGACTCCAGCTTCAAGCTTTTTAATAAGCTTCTGCTTTAACAAATCATAGACGCGAACATCTTTCTTTGTTGCAGTGAAGAATATCGAACGAGTAGGATGGAAAGCAGTAGAAACAGGTATTCCTTTTGTCTTGAATGGAATTCGCTGAGTAAGTCTCTTGGAGAGTTGGTGAATCAATACTGATCGCGATTCACGTACAACTAGGTTAAGAAATAACAAGGTCCGAATTGAAATATATTTATTATTACAACATCACCTCATGCGCCCATAAAAGAATACGCTAATTCTTCCTAAATGTACCATGCATACTGAATATTGACAGCAAACTTTAGTTTCATGCACTACGCAGTGCCAATAACTACTTCACAGAGCATAGATTCTTGCTCTATACTACAGACTTCCCTCCAGTATATTGATGACAGGTATGTCAGGAGTGAGTTTTTTATATATAAAGAGGGCAACATAATGAACCAACTAATGTATTCACAGCTGGGAAAAGGATATCAGATGGCATAAGCGTTGAGAGATAGTCTCCTTTCCGATGCCACTCCACTTTAGTTACAGTCTGCAATTCAATATTATTAACGCTTAAATTCAATGATGAAATCCTGAATGTGCAGCATCTTCAGATCCGTAAGACAACTTAAGTTGAACTGTGAGACACAATAAGACATAAAATTACCTTAAAATGCTTCAACCTGATTCCACCATGCCTATCATCTTGAACCCAGCTGACAATGGATGCACTTGTATCTGAAGTAGCAGTTGTAGGTGAGTGGCAAAAGTTGAGAGTTAGATAAAGAGCAAAACTTTTTACTCATACTGACCAGACTCATCTGTTGCCTTTTGGGGTTCAACATGGAGAAGCTCTTCAATCGTTTTCTGTTGTTCATGACTTCCACATCCAGTGTTCAAGATAAACACATCATGGCCCCTGCAAATATCAGTTTTGATATACACTGACATCCAGTTTAAATATAAAAAATTAAAGACCTTGCATATTTTCTTACGCTGCGACCGCTAATATAGGAAACTCCGTTAGAGGATTCCATGCAACATCCTCGATGGTTTCACCTATATCCCAGATCTGGAGACATCTTCCAGTTTCAACTTCCCAAATGCGAACAGTTCCATCTTTAGAACCTTCATAAATGACAGAATCTGGTTAACCCCTGTTCTAACTTCCACATTTCATAGGACTGTAAAAACAAATTAAGTCAAACCAGAAGCAATCCATTGCCCCGTCGATTCTGTAGAAATGGTAGTGACAGGACCCTTATGGCCTTTGTACTCGAGATAACAAGTGGTTGGATACGGTTTAAGATCTTTACGGCTTGGCAGCTTGGGTTTCAAGGACTCTGGATCAATATTAATCTGAAACAATTGAACAGGTAGAAATTCACTATTAATTATAGATTTTTAGCTTCACAAATAGTTTCATGAACCAAATGAAAAGTTCATCTCAAGCATCTAGATAAGGCATTCTTCGTTATACATACACGTTTCTTCCGAACTCTTGGGCATAGATACAGGTCCAAACATCGATCAAAAGTTTCTTGGACTGCTTTCTCATATGCGGGAACACTTCTCAAGGACGTGTACCTAAAGTTTCACAAAGAGGGTAATACTTTCAACTCCTACTACAAAGTGGCAGACGTAAAAGCACATCAAACTGAAGAAACAAAAGCCAAAAGGCAGTTACTGTTTTGGAATGAATTTAGGCCGGTCTTCCTCAAACATGAGCTGGTAAGAATTTATTTCTTCTTGTGTTGGGATGTATTCTAGAGATGGATTGTAAGACTCCTCATGACCTGAAATCATACTTTAGGTCAGAAGCAAAAATAATCCTCAATAATTATGAAAATTATATTAGTTCTACATAATCAAGCATACTGGTAGCGTAAACAATATCTCGTTATTTCAGGTATAGTGTTTATTGTAAGCAAACCTGGCAATTTAGGTTTTGGTGCAGGAATATATGCCAATCCCTGTCTTTCTGCGGGCGTGGAATCATCCCACAAAGCATAAAACCGAGGCTCTTCCTTGGGTTTATCATCAAATTTAATCAGCCCCTTCCTGATGGCCCGGACATATCGAAGAACCTGTAATTCAAAAAAGAACATAAGGAATCAGCAAATTATGATAAGTACAGTTCATAAATACCTTTTACAAAATTAACCACATCAGTTTTTTTCAAAAACCACGATACGCCATCTCACTGATCATTTAGAGTTTTAAACTATGGCCAGGGAAGACGAGATAAAAGGTCATTTGAGTGAACATAAAAACAGCAAATGGATAGAAAATATTAGTACTAGCAAGTCCTCATATAACATCATAGGCAACCAAGTAAACCTCCATTAAAAAAATTTCATCTAATTTCTGGTTGCAGAGCAAGGAATACACTCGTAAATGATACATAAGTATTGAAACAACTACATCATATTCTCATACCATGAGGTAAATCTCGTCAAAACTGGAAAACATATTAACTAAGACAAATACTGGCCAATAATTTGGGATATTAGTAGATTTGCAAAAACCCCTCATTTACGATGCTAATTAAGATTTGATAAGATTAATTTACTCCTTAATCCTTACACAGAACTGAAAAGGAAAAACTTGTTTCAGAGAATGAAAATGATATTCATATTAAGCAAAAGCAACAAGTTTGAAAGCTATTTACCATTTTACTCTCCCACTTTGAAGGAATGAAGCGTCTCTTTGGTTCTGGTGCATTAGAGAGGGGATGCTTAGCACCATCCCAAGCAAACCAATCAACATAAGGCTGCACAGAAGACCAAGATCATAAAGAGTCCGTTCAAAGGAAGAGGATACATAATCTGCACAATCGATATTGGGGTATAAATAGAATAATAGAACAGCAACAAATGAAGAGGAAAATGAGGACACTACGCACAGCATATGGATCAAAATCAGCATGGGGTGCCTTTCCTTTCAGTAGTCTGCCAATAAGTTTGGTCTCTTCTTTCGTCAATTCCACTTCCTCATCATTATACTCATCATATATCTTACGCCTAAACACAACAGACCAAAATATGAATTAATCATCATCTAGCATCTTGTTAGGAATGTAGCATATCATTGGCGTACATGGTTTTGCCCCACATAACATAGGAACTTCAATTCAAACAGATACTACTGAAGTTACAGACTCACCAATTCTTTGAGTCATCAACGCTTGCAAGAAAAGAATCCAGCTTACTCTGTCTTTCCTTTTTCTTGATCTTCTTTCCAGCTAAATCATATCCAATATGTTCCTCATCCTTGTACCATTCCAAAGGAACATTTCCAATGGTGTTACGAGGTGCAACCTGATTTTTGCCCCCAAAAAACATAGAAATCAACCACAGGTCAGCAAGTCAAAACTAATAAATAGGACAGCTCTTAGCAAATAGTATGAGCGGCTGACTCTATTCTCTCAATAATGAAGTTAAATTCCAAAAGGTGAAGTAATATAAGTAGCTGCAAGTTAGGCTAGTTTTGTCAGATCGTTTTTCTTCTTTTTTGTTTTTCCATTTTTTTTCTGCAGTTGTTAAATTTTCCAATCTTATACTCTTTCAACCTTCAGTCATTCAAGAGTCTGATATTCCTAGTAACTTGAAACAGGAACATCAACAGACCTCATCTTCAGATGAATCGCTCTCCTCAACTACTTCACGGGAGTCCTCACTTCCACCATGGCTGTCTTCACCATGATAATTATCATTATCATCACCTTCTCTGAGACTGTCTCCACTTGAATGGTCAGTATCATCATCACTAGCACCAGTAGGATTATCACCATCACTTGATCGAACAACATCCTGCCACAATATAAAATCACATTATATAAGCAATAAACTAACACTGAAGCAGGAATTAATCGATTGGACTTTAAAATAATGTATAATACATCTTCCTGCTGATGCAACAAATAGGGTCTACGAGTTCCCCCATAACTACGTAAAATAAAATCAGAAAACAATGCTACTGAAACAAAAGAAAATCCCATCACACAAACACCAATCCATACTCTTCAGTATAACAAATAGCCACGGAATGAACTGTTAAGCCTATGTCTATGCAATTTATAGTAACTGCAATCCTCAAACAAACTAGCATAAGAATATCACTCCTTCAGGGTCACCTATGTAGAATAGCAAGTTCATAATTTTAAGTTTAAGATTCATCAGCAAAGAGAAGAGGAATCATGGCGATATGAAGTCCAAGGGTCCAACCTAGTGACACTTTGAGCACACTGAAATTTGCATGATTACCAAAATAACAAATGCAAATTGAGAATTACCATGTACCTCATCCTCCGAGAGTTTACTTTGCTCGGATCCAGATTCGCTTATTGAGCCATTGTCCTCAGATAGACTCTACAGGAAGTACAAAAAATAAAATCATTGAGTTTGAGTCTTGTTTATACACACTTTTCTATTCATTCTATCTCAGTACTTCAGATGTAACAAAATAAAATGGTCATATTCAGCAGCTCATGCCTCATAGTCACGCAAAGATCATTTGATTCTCAAATTCCAGATCACATGGCCACTTCCATAAACTCCACTTTACAAGTGATACCAGGAGTAGATATTTAACAAAGTTTTATCCTTCCATAACCAGAATGAAGGCTACATCAAAAGTTGAACCCTGTCATTCTAACACTAAAATATCAAGCATAATCTCTCCCGCAAACTAAATATCTTAACAGTCTCTTCCTTTCACTAATTCAAAAAATAAATAAATAAAATCCATAGCCACACCACAGATGAACAGTCTCGTCCTACAATTCGAGCACGGGCAGCCAAAACTCTCACTCAAACAATTCAAACTACCGGCAAAAGGCAACCCTATACTTCACCACAATAAGTCTTGGCAACTGTAAAAACAATTAAATCTTACACAATACCTCATCATCATCGTCATCATCTTCTCCAGAGTCCGAAACGAACGGAGAATCTTCGGAACTTTCAGCTGCTGCCTCTGCTTCTTCAATTCTTTTCAGATTTTCTTCCACGTTTTTCGCTTTCAGCTTTTGCACCTTTTTCTCGGCCTTTCCATTCTCGGGCTTGTCGGAGCCGTTCTCCTTCCGCTGCCTCGTTCTCATTCTGCGCGTTTGAGTGCGTGTTGTGTGGGTTAAGGAAAGAGGAAGCAGAGGGCAGAGAGGGGGGGCAATTGGGGATTCTAATCTAGGGTTTTATGGGGGTTTAGGTGATGACGGCTTTCAGCGACTTCTCATTCTAAATGCGCTTTTCATATTCGGTTCATGGAGCTACTTCATTATGGTCTTGGTTAGGCAATTTCATTTTACAGTTGGCCTTCAGCCCAAACTTGAACAATGCCCCACGTAATTTTCCCTTGAGGCCCCGTTTATTTGGGCCTCGTTTACTTGCCTAACAGTGTTATTTGAGTTACAATTTAAATTCGAATTAAATACATAATAAAAAAGTCTATTATTATAATAAATTATAGTTATTTTTCTTGAGGTTTGACATAATTACAAATACTCGTTCGTTGTTTGAAAAATCAAAAATATCCTCTTCAACTGAAAAATAATTATGTCGCCCCTAGATGGAGATGTGAAAAGGTACTACGTTACTCTACTGAATTCTTTTATTTTTTCCAAAAAAATATTTGAAAAAATATAAATAGAATCTAAGAGTGGGTTAAATAAATCATTCATAGAGAATATTAGCTCATAAAAATATTTTACAAAAATTTTAAAAAAATATATAAATTGTAACTTATAATTCAAAAAGGCATTGGAGACAGTTCAATACAAAAATTGGATGGAAACATAACAGAATTGGCTCGTTATTAGACGAATGTTAAAGTCAGAGGGGTATCTGTAATTTTCAAACAACGAGGAGGTACTTGTAATTATGCAAAACCTCAGGAGAGGTAGTTGTAATTTACCCTTAATTATAAGTTGTTTACTTTTGTATTTTTTTATTGTTATGCAAAACTCCAATCCTATGTTTACTTGGATGTATTATCAATTATTTCAATTACATTCAACCAAATACCATTTCTTACCAAATTTAAAAACACCCAAATTCACTTTCAGCCATGGTTAGCGAAATTGTTGAAGAACTCCTCCTCCCTATGAAATCGACTGCGCAAAATTAAGTGGGTTATGTCTACGTACAAATTGGGTCGTCAAGTAAGTCGTTACCTAGCAAGTAAACTTGTTTATTTATTTTCATTGTTTGCAAATTGCGTCCAACCTTTATATGTATGAGGAATTTTTGCGAGCTATGAATCGTTTTACGGAGATTTTTGTAGAAAATTGAATGAGTTTGGTTTTTCATCAATATCAGGATCGGCCGATTTTGTAATAGTAAGGAGGAGTTCATTAATTTGTTCGATTATGATTATTGTAATAGTATGATCTTGCTTTTGATGTACCATTTTTTTACGTATTTTAGAGGAATATATTCCTTTGTATTGTTGTGATGTTTGACGTGATCTTTCATTGCACAACTGAACATGCATTGTTGTAGATGAAGGATTGAGTACAAGGTCATGCATTGTTTTTGCTTCTTTACGTGACGACTTGACAACTCATTGGTACAAATCTTGTACCAATGATCTTTACTGAATAATGGAGCTATAGGGTCTTGTCCTTTATGCATACTGTAGTGTATTTATTTGAATTTGTTTTGTTGCATGTTGTTTGTAATATCCTTATACATAGTTGATATGGCTCCAACTGCAAAGAATTTACAACGTAGAAGTATCTATAACCATAACTGGACAAATGAAATGGAGAAAATATTTTTGGATGTGTTCGTTCAACAAATTCGAATGGGGGTTCCTGAACGTGGATATCCGAACGAGTGCTCGGTAAGGGTTGGTATGCTAGAGATAAATCGGACTTAAGGTGCGAGAGGAGGTGAAGGTGTTGCGTTTGATGTTGACGAAGTTATTGACGTGGATGATATTATCGACATCTCTTCCAATTCTGACGTGAAGAACTAGGCCATGTTGTTTATTTTTTATTTTTATGTTTTGTGTCGTTATTTTTGTGGTGTTTATGTTTATATGTTCTGACATATGCTTTTATGTTTTGATAATTTCATTTCCTTGGCTTGGAGTAGTAGTGTTGTCGTCTCTGCATAATGTATTTCGTAGTTGTTGAATCTGTATTAGTTCATTTCATGTCGAACTTGTGGTTGAATGTGACATGGTTCTATGCGTGAACTCTAGATATTACGGTTTAAATGAGGATTTAATTGAATGCCCAATTACATATGGTATTTAATTTAACAATTAATTGAATTAAACTGGGCAAAGGTGATCAAAATAGGATTAATTGAAAGCCAATCAACCATTTAACTGAGCAATGTATAAAAGCATGCAACTAGAATGTTTAATTGATAGGGAAACTTTGAAATGTTTAGCAACATTTTTATTTCACAAGAGCAAATGTCAACAAACCAATATGTTCACAACAGTTAATTAGGAAGCACCATAATGTTGTGAAATTACATTCCGATATACAAACAAAAGACCCAGAAAACTTCCATCTTTGCATGCATTGTCACATGAAACGAGATCCAACGATTCCTTACACATAAAATACACTTCCAACTTCAACAAAATCTGTGGCATACATGTGCATTATAGGGAATTTAGGGTGCGTAAGTAGGATCTACGCCACGCTCACCAGTTGCCCTGTCCTTTCCGAATACTTCATACCATTAGGGATAGTATGGGAAAGATTTGTATCGGAGTGTCTTTGCAAAAGGATCAATCTGAGAGATGAATTAACAAGATTGCATTGTTTTAACATGTAAGCATAGCATAGGATTCTTGTAAATACCTTAGTGAAGTTGTCGAATACTTCATTCATGACGACGATACTATGTGTGGTCTCATTCCATCCAAATCACTACATCCCATCATATTATTAATACATCCATATGTCTTTTTCTAAACATGGATCTTAGAGGTTATATGTGGATTAGCTTTTAAGCCACTGTTTGGGCAAGTCCTATTTAGCAATTGTTCCAAAACATCCAAGTCACCTATCCGAAAACTAGTGTCACACTTCCATCCTATCCGGACAATTTCCTTTAAACATTCCGATGATGCCTCTTTATCAGTACTAGACCATATACGATATCACAGTTTTCCATCTTGTTTCGCCCCTCGCCGTCAACCTCCTTTGCTTCCACCTTCCTCCATCAGTAACTAACAAATCAAGAACAACACATAAACACATACATACACGGTCATATAACTAAAGGCTCATATATAATTCGATCATTAGATAAACTGAACAACATTATCATTCATAGTCCATTAATAAAAATATTACACCACCAAACAATATTTTCAAAGCAAAAACATAAATCAAAGGTCATCCCATAGTCTCATTCATGCAATGACATAGCTAAAAAGTAAAACATGACTACTCACCATGCCACTCATTCTACATGACCTCAGCAATCTCATCCCTCCAAGTGTTCCACATTGGGTGTGCCTCCACAGATCCAACATATTCAGTGTTGTCATTGTCAGCAATTGTAAGGTTCTCATTCACCATTGTTTCAAGTGAATCAATATACATTTCTTGACGTAAGAAATTGTGTAAAAGACAAGAAGCAATAATTATTCGATTTTGGTCATCGACGGAATAGAATGATGGGGATCTCAAGATTGCCCAACGAGCTTTCAGTAAATCGAATGTACATTCAATCACATTTTGTGCAGATGCATGTTTCATATTGAAAAACTCTTTGTGATGTTGTGGCGTGTTCCTTCCTGACTCTTATTCTTTCAAATGATAACGTACACCTCTGTACGGTGATAAAAAGCCCTCGTTTTTGTTGTATCCACTGTAACCAAATAGTAATTTCCTATAAACACATACAACATTAAGTGCAGTTATTGCACCTCGAATTATATCACTGAGAACAGAATGAACGTGTTTATAGATTCATACCTCTAGGTATTTTAATCCCAATTGTCTGCAAAACTCTGCCATCACTAGCACTTCTTTCCCATCCAACTAGCACGTATATGAAGTGCATCTCTCTATCACACACCCCAAGAACATTGACAACAATTTATCCTTTACACATTCTGTATCTGGATTTTCTTCTGCAGGCACACATATAGGAATGTAAGTTCCATCCAAAGCTCCTAAACAACCCTTAGAACAAAATTAACCCATATCTGAATATTTACTATACACAAGGTAATATATTGTACTTAAACAAAACAAAGACAAAAATAATATTACCTCAAACCATTTTCATCTTGCACAGGTGTGGTTTGGTGGTACAAGAGCAGGTTTGGCGAGCAATAACGGATGGAGTCTTAAAACAATGTTAAGCACACGGTGAAAGTACTTACTTACTGTTCACACAAAATTTCGTGTCTGCAAAAATAATTACGAGAAAAGAAAATATGGACAAATAATTTTATTGATTTAAAATGAAAAGTGGATACAATTTCTATAGTGAATGTAATCCCCTGATTCTTCTCTCCGAATTTCGATCCAAGGGCTTGAAGTTTGTTCTTGGATGTTGATGTGTAATCTCCTCCAGATTTGTGGAGCAAACTACGTGGCACCTTGAAATTTTGTATCAAGGCCTTAAAGGATTTGATGCCAAGGAAGATGTGGAACCTTTGTGGTCGTGGATTTTCGTCGTGGCAGAGAGCTTTCGGACTTGAGTCCCTTTGAGTTTGTTGTATGTGTGTCGTCTCCAATGTTCTATGGAAATCCCCTGATTTTAATGGTGGAGGGCTTTATTGATAGGCATGAGTAGGGCTACAATAGCTTGGGCTCATGTCTATTGGATTTGATTACCGTGGGCTCTGACATGGACTAGTCTTCTGATGGACTGCACTTTGAACATGTTTCTGGCCCGATTTAGCCAACTCAAAATAATAAATTTATATTTATTTTGGATTGACTCATAAAATTACATGAGACCCAAATTTATTATAGGCTTATGAATTTAATTTCTTTTACGAGAAGTCCAAATTTATTATGGACTATCATTTTGGAACCCATTTATGAGCCAATTTATTTGGGCTTTAATTGGTAATTTATTCCAAAATATTTTGATGTTAACAGATGCCCCCACTTCAAGGCTCGGTGAAGAGCATGTCAGTTGTTGTCAGCGGCGGGACTTGAAGTAATTTTTTTTTTCTATTTTTTTTCTACTTGGCGTGAGACTCACCAAGTGATGGTTCACACGCACCAACCACAAAAAATCCTTGCTTCTGCTATCATGAATGGCAATAGAGTTGGACGAATTTTCTTTCCATTCATCAAGAATCCTTGCCAACATTTGACTTTATATTATGGAAATTTGTCATTGAATTTTCAATCTTTATCAATTTTTAGGATCTAAACATTTTAGGAATATCCAAAATTTTCCAACTCATAGCCACGCGTGACACTATAAAAGAATAGCTTTGCAATTAACTTTCCTCGGGGTGATGCAAACAGAACGATCCCTTTTTTTCTTCTTCTTCTTTTCTTTCTTTCTTTTTTTTTTTTTTTAAGTTTCACGGTCTCTCGCTTTTGTTTTGTAGATCGACTTTGAATCATTGCGAGCCATTTCCGGGCATCGTCGTTTGTAGTGGCAAGGGTCGAAGGTATCACCTTCTATGTTCACCGACCGACATCGTTCAACCATCCAAGGCTCGATCTTTGCACAAGTTATGCACATCCCTTGGTGTTCTGAAGAGATGACGAGATAGGCGCTTGACTTGCATTCCAACGCTTCGTCTCAATCCAAAATAGGGGGTGGACAACCATCTCTTCATGATGTTGAAGCCAACGTTGAGTTTGCACTTTCAAGTCGTCGCTACATCATCGACGGGGCTATGAGAGTATTCCATCGTCCAAGTTCTGTGAGATCTTTTTTTTTTCACGAAAGAAATGTTAGGCCAATATGCAAAACACCCATTCACGAAGCCAAGATTCATGCCGCCGTTCACGCGTTTCTCTTTATGTGCGTCTGCAACAAGATCCTCACAATAGAAGAAGAGCGAGGCCATCGTCTAAGCGTCCTTCACGAAGTTGAGATCCATGTCGCCGTCCGTGCATTTCTCTTCATGTGAACTTGCGACAAGATCTTCACCATAGAAGAAGAGTGAGGTCGTCGTGCAAGCGTCCTTCACGAAGTCAAAATCCATGCCGTCGTCCGCGCGTCCCTTTTCACCTGCATCGCTACAAGGACATTCTTCAAGCTTTCCTCAAGGTAGGATACCTTCTGTGATGTCTTGCCTTCCACCATTAGAGAAGTCGTTAGACGAAGTTAAATCTTCATGGCCGCTTTTACTTCGGGATTTCAACAATGAGGTCGTCTTTTCTTCCAAGGTGTTGTTAGGCGATGACGCTTGTGACCACTCCGTGCCATGAAGTCGTGAGTGTTTACTTTTGGTGCTCCACCGACTTCCCGAGGATTTCAGACGCCATGCTCACCCTCCGATTGGATCGACCTCTGTTGAACCGGCGTCTTCTTCACGTGTTTCTTGAGCAAAAGCCACTTTCCGATACTCGAACGACCTTGGCTGTTTCCACTTGTTGACGTTGATCATTACCCCCAAGTCGTGAAGCACTTGATGAGAAGCCTTTTCTACTTGAGCGAGAAGACCCTTGCCAAGAAGCCGAAGAGAGCTTGTCCAACCTCAAGAGACATGGTCGCCAAGAGAGAAGACCCTATTGCTTGGAGACACTTCATATTTGTTTGGGGAATCCAATCAAGGGAGTTGAAGAAGATGGATGGGCTTCTTGAAAACTCACGACGAGATTTGACAACTTTCAACTTGTTCGCCTGAGTGTTTAGCATTTAATGCTACTTCCGATTTGTCTTTTTTCCTTGTCTTCCTTTGATGTAAATAGGATCTTTGATGCAATAAAAGTATTTCTCTCGCGAAAATTTTCATTGCGTTTCATTTGAAGAATTTTTTTTCGTTGATGTTAACTGTGATCCGAACAATTGCAACACACATTTAAGATAAATCAGAATTTCAAGACTTGTTTAATTTGGAGACGAGACCGACCAACCTTTGCATTGCCCTCTTCCTTTTTGATTTTTTTTAACATGGCAGAGTGAAGCACGACCATGTCAGAGAACACGGCCAGGGTGTGTTCCACTCGGGTTGTTGCTGGCCAAACCTTTTTTTTTTTTTTCTGATACGACCGTGTTTCTAGACCCACAGGGCGTGCTCTGTTTTCCCCCCATGGACACAACCGTGTTCTTGAACACGGCTAGGGTGTGTTCGACTATCTCCCGTCATTTTTTTTCGCCCGATTTCTCCAAAAAAAAAAAACACGACTTGGCGCACAACATCACTTAGATGCTCGACACCACTGGAATGCATTTTCCTTGCATTTTCTTTGTGGGGACAAAGTCTTGGTTAAAACATCAACGAACTTATTTGAAGATATGACTGAACTTAGGAAAATATACCCAAGCTGCCTACATACCCCGTGAAGGGATCAAGTCTAAACGTAGTTCAAAGAAACTTGAATTCTTTATTTCTCTCTCTCTCTCTCTCTCTCTCTCTCTCTTTATTTAACATGAAGAATGCCGTACACAGTATATACTCATGCGGGCCAGGAGTAACATGCAGTTTAGGCTCGTGCATCAAGGAGCGCCTTCTTCATGAATTTGACATTTGCAAGGTCGAGGCCGTATCTTCAATTTGAGATGACGGAGGTTTCATGTTCTCCATCTTCAATTTTTGCATGGGAGCGTCTTAGATCTCATTTTTGGAGATGTCCAAGCCAGAGTCTTCATCAACACTTACGTGGTTGGATGGACATAGCTTCATGCTTTCTTTGTCCTCCTTATTTGAAATGCTTTCTGGATCATGCAATCGTCTGACAAGGCGTCGCTTTACTTTGATTGGCTTGTTTGAGGGGATGAGCAGGAATGACGTCTTACTTCCCCGGGGGCCGAGACACATGAAGTGCTTGACTTTCACCTTTTTCTATCGATTTGTTTGTTGGGTCACGTTGAATTT
The DNA here is from genome assembly GCA_034509735.1 of Sesamum alatum. Classification (NCBI taxonomy): domain Eukaryota; kingdom Viridiplantae; phylum Streptophyta; class Magnoliopsida; order Lamiales; family Pedaliaceae; genus Sesamum; species Sesamum alatum. Next base: position 17,722,770 of record JACGWO010000001.1, on the reverse strand, counting down.
TTTTCTTCAGCTGTCGCGCAGGACCATCTTCGAGGTGATCGCGCACAAGTCCGTCGAGAGTGAAGCCTAAGCCAATGCGTGGTTGGTTGACACGGAAGCCTTGTCTTATCAACTCGTGTTGCGCTTCAATCAATCCATGGATCTTTTCACCAGTCAACTGGGGATTTAACTTGTTGAGTCGAGATGGGATAGAAAAGTCGTACCCTGCTTTTGCCAATAGGTGGTAACCTTTCGAGCTGAATGCCCCCGACATTTCTTCAGGTTGATTTTTCAGCAGAAGTAGTTTACTTGAGACCAACGAGTATAGACCAGTGACGAGCTTGATTAGTTCACCCTTGGGTTGTTTAATTTCACCTGACTTGATTGCTTGATTCCTTTGGATAGTGGAAGAGCATGGTCTTGTGACGAGCTTCGTTTATCTTTGTCATCGGACCGAATCACATAAGGGATTACTGGTGAGTAAGGTGGCCTCCTTGGCTTATGATCTCCGCTTGTTGGCACTTCAGTGATGGTCAATTTATGGAACTCTTCATCACTAATTTCTAACGCAGTGAAGTTGGAGTGTACTTCATTAACAGATTGACCGGTTGGAATCTTTGAAGGCATGGCTTCTTGCATCTCGTTAGGCAATCTTGATTTTGCTGAGAAATTCCAGTGAAATGCTGATATTCTCATGCATAAATCAATGAGCTCCTTCATGTGGTAAATTAAAATGATTTTCATATGTACTCTATTATCTTACATAGTGAAAAATGAGATAATTTCAAGATCATAACAACCTGGAATAAGCAGACAATGTCTATAATTTCATAACAACCTGGAATAAGCAGACAGTTTTTAGTTTTATGTGTTCCCTCTCGTACAAATTAAAAGAGAAGATCGTTGATCTTTCGCCTGAAACTTCACTACAGTATGTGGCGGTAGCTATCATCTTAGTTTAGATACATCGACCGGAAGGTGTACAACAAGAGATGATAGAGCTGTCCTACAAATAACGGAATCTGCAACAAACAAGAGTGTCAAGATAATATAGATGTAGCTTTAATTTCTCAGAGCTGCAGCTCATGACTTCTTCAAAGGTAGTATAGTATATGATTAAAGTCCCAAGTTTGAAAGAAGCTGGCGCCATCTTGGAGTTTCCTCGTCGAAGATGTAGGTCAGTGGAGAAACCAGAACCCCACTACCTCCAATCTGTTAGAACGGGCAAGAGAGAGATTTTGAGTGGGCTTAAAAGCAAAGACGAAACATGAGCGAAAGAGACGGCCTGAGACATCACACAAACACAGACCAGAAGGGGAGAGAGAGAGAGATCCTAATAGATTTAAAAACAAAATCTTCCTCAAAAAATGAATTTTAAGATCCTATGTCAACCCATGATATATTATCAACTGACGAAAGGATGTTGTTCAATCCCCTCCACCACTTTAGATTTTAGTGCGTCCGTAAATATCCCAATCAAGATTATAGCAAATACAATATTCTTGTATCAGCATATACGAATAGATGCAGAATCTAAAAGAGAATTCTTACCGCCCTGAGCTGCTGAACGGACTTGTAAAGTGCTTTTTTTGGTACACAAATAACTATAGCATAATAGTCTGCCACCACTCTTCCATCACGTTTACGAAATACCGGGCTAACGGTCGGTCCCTGCATCCAAAGGCATGAATATGAAGCGTTTGCAATTGATAAAAGGATTAAATTAATAGACAGTGCCTGTTAGAAGGTATATTATTGCGCAGAGGACAAGTTGGACCAGCAACCTGTAACCCAGATAAAGATGGTTGGCCTAGCACTCGCTCAGCCACTTCATCCGCGCTGCTTCCCCTCATGTTTGCAGTTACCTGTCATGAGAACTATAAATAATAGATATAACAAGGAACGGCAAAATAATGGAGGAAACAAATTATACGCACCGTGAACTGACCAACAGCCATTAAATGTGCCTCCAATCTTTCAAGCATTTCATGAGTGATATCAAGCACACCTTTTCGCTGGATCAATGACCTTCTACTAGCAACAAGAACAGCCTGAATGATGAGCTGAGATCAGAATATATTCTGGAAACAATAATTCTAGATCAATGGCCATAACCATTCCTCAGATGAGATCTGACCAGCAAAAGTTAAGCAAATTACCTGACTTTCCAAGATAACTCCACCTTCAATTTCTTTCAAATTATTTTCTCTCAGTGTGGTTCCACTACTCACAAGGTCCACAATAGCATCAGCTATCCCCATCTAAAAGAAAAAAAAAAAAAAAAAGAAGCAATCAGCATTCTCTGGTCATAACACATCAAAATGACATCTGTGGGTTGCATCATTGTCCACACTGAGAAACAAGTATCCACAAAATTCTTGTAGCAATGAGATTTGTCATCAAAGCATCATATTAGAAATCCACATACATTCGAATAGCATATTTCAATGGAATTTCAAGATAACTTATCAAAATGGAGCCAGTAGCAATAAAGTACAAATCAAAAGAACCTGGAGAGTTAATTTAACAGCCACCTAACAAATATATCTTGTTGGTATGTGAATTCAAGGAAAGTAACTACTTTTGTTACTCGAAGACAGGTAAAATGTAATGCGAGGGTAAGCTCCAGTATCTTCTCTCTCAGACACTCAACGTAATTTGTCAACTGAAATTTCCATATTTTTACCTAAATACTTTATATGCTATCCAAATTGCATAATTTCTGTTGCAAAGTGTTTGTCTTGGCTTCAAATATCCCAATGATGGGTTGAACAACAATAAACCATCACAGGACATAATTAATGATTTGCAGTGCAGGCGTTCTCAGCAATAGATATTATGCTAACAGAGTGACTGTTACAGTCACTGCCTTCATTCACTATTCTTCCCCTTGGGTTCATGATTGGCACACATCCCATGCTCCATGAATCGAACTGATTCTAAATGAAAGTTTTACAAGCCAACATAATTCATGCTGCATGATGTAGCAGAATCACAAGTTTCAACATCATAGTATGTCAAGATAAACGTATTGGAAGAGTCAACATATGTATGCAGTTCCACACACTTGATTCTAGCAAAAAGAACAAATGTTTTATTTACAAATATTCTCATATTCTCCCTCTAAATAGTAAATTCACCTTGCTCTCTGAGGAAGTAAGAAATAACACATAAAACACCCCTACTTTTTAGGAAAAAAAGAAAAATGAATAGGACAGAAGGTGAGCAAAAAGTTAACGGGGAACCCAGAGAGGATAAAATGCCAAAATAACTAAATTCCACAATCATATTCCAGAAAGATATACATATTGATTTTAAGAATTCAACACTTACAGCAGGAGCTGCTTCCAAAGCTCCATCAGCAGTAGAAAAGGTGACATATCTCATCCCATTTTCCTTCATAAACTTGGGACCCAACTACAAACGAAAATGTGTGCTAAATAGAATCTTTTCTATATAAAGAAAATATAACATAAGGAAAACAAAATGAGAAAAAAAAACCAAAATTTAGATCATACATATGTAAAACCAGTAGCGACTCTTAGAGGTCTCTCGGTCGTCCATTGTGGCATCTCTGCTAGCTCTTTCAAAGAATTTACATTCTCAAATATGCCATACTGGGGAATCTAACAAAAGAATACAATTATATGCCCGCAGCATATTCAAATGAAAATAACAGTCTAAGAAGAACAAAAAGTTTGGAATCTGTTAAAGTTTTGAAAATTATTTACCGCCAGAGATAAACGGCAATCTCCATAGTCAAGAGCATCATGGACAAGGATGAGATCTTCATTCCCCTACAAGTATTATCTAAATGAGGAGAATTTAATTAAAAAGGTTCGTGAAAGTTAACAACTCTTATAAAGAAATGATTAATAATCTTATACCAAAACCATCCAAAATAATGCATACAAACATTTTCTGGAAAGATTAAAGTTGTTCTTTTATGTAGTTAAAAAAAACAAGCAGAATACTTGCACCAATCTCGTTCTAGAAATATTGCTCCAATAGCAAAGAATGCTTCAAATTTTGACCTTGGAAGTTGGATAGAGATACAGCCCTGTGGTTTGAGGGGGGAGATTCTAACTACAAACATCAGGAACATCGTGAATGTCACATAACGACAAATGCAAGAAGCCTAGAAGAGATAAATTTTCCTGAAGGACGTAGGACAGGAAAGTTCACCAGTCACAAAGTCAGGAGCATGATATATGAAAGGAAAACTCTGGTTTGGTTGATTAAGCGAGTGAGGAACTATGAAAGAGAAAATTGAACATAAGAACTCCCAAGACTATTAACGAATCTTAGCATGCTAGAACTGCTCTCATACTAAATACATCATATATTGATAAAATAAGCCCCCGTCAGATCCACCTGCCCATATTCGTTTATTGTGTCCAAACCAACAATTCCAAGGTCTAAATCTCCAGATACCAACTTCCTCACGATGTCCTTCGGCCGCTGAAACCAAACTTCTAAATTTGAAAGCTGCAAAATAGAAAAAAGGCTACATATTAACTACATAGAGGTATATAAATCCGGTATATGCTCATGATCAAATGAAACCATGAGGAAAAACTAAACTGTCAGCTCATACATATTCGCTACACAGAGAGAATATATCAATTTTTTATGCGGTAATTGCAGAAATTAAATCCAGAGTTCAGCATGTATTAGAAAGATCATTAGGAGAAGTATGTCAAAATTTCAAGTATATGTTCCTAACATTAAGAAAGTAAACTCAAATCTCAGTAGAGCTTCATCTGATACTTATTGGTGTATGCTACATGGATTCTTTTTTCCCACTTAAATCAATCAGATGTCTTATTAAATCAAAGCAGAACTACTGAAATACTTCTTAAAGTAGTCTTGCAAATCCTAGAGCTCGTTTTCATGAAAATAAAATAGGCCTCAATAACCAGAGCCTGATTTTGCCTTTGTGAGGTTTTTTTTTTTTTTTCCTACGGTGGGAAAACAAATAAAAAACTTAACAACTTCACTTTAAAATTAAAATCAATGACTATCTCAGAGTAATCGACTGATCTCGTCTGTGGAGAAAAGAAGACCAACACAAATAACTATTCTTAAATCAACAACCAAAATGAATTGCTAACTTGTACTCAGCTGAAATACAACAATGTATTAAGTACTAAGAGAAAAATCAATCACGCAACAGTTAAATACAGTTAACTTTGCTTGCGTACGTAAACGAAAGGCACACCTGAGGAATTTCCGCCACATACTGTCGTGGATTGACCTGTCTCACTGACAATTGACAATCCTGTACATAAAATAAAACGAGTTAACCTAGAAAAACGTGCCGAACACCACAAAAACTAACACTACCTAACAACATACCACAAACACATAATCGCAAAATCAGATACCTTGAGAAGATCAAGAGTGTCTGTTGCCATTCGACCTTTACTCGGCAATCCAAGCCGAACTTCATTCCTCTCCAAAGGCTTCTTATCCACATTCCCATTCACCACGGTAACTAGCGACGCCGCCGAGCAACACGAAACGGAGAATTTCACGGCGACGCAGTTACTGGACGGCGAAATCGAAGCCGGCAAACTTTGCAGGAAGATCGTCCTCATCACGGGCATTTCTTCTCGATGTGTAGTGTGTGCGAGAGAAATGGAAGGGCTCGTCTAGGAAGAGGGTGACACTGCCATTGGCACTTAGCAGATAGTTGGTGTTGCCGAATGAATGTTTCTCTGCAATCTTACCACTTTTTTATTTTCTGCAGTCTGCTTCTTGCGCATGACACGTGTATTCCTGTGGGACCGGACTGGTATGAGTGACTGAGATTTCTTTACGATTTTGCAAAATTATTTTACCCTACCCAAAGCCAAAATACCTTATCGGTGGCTTTTGGCCCAATTTTCAAAACATACTTATAATAATATATTATATAATTTAATTTATTTATAAATAACTAATTTATTTTTCGGTGCGAATTCTTGAAGGATGATTTTAAGAGTGTACAGTGCCAAAAATAAAATTTTAGGATGTATTGTGCAAATGAGGTGTATTTCAGTAGTGCAAAATGGAAATTACTCGATTTGTTTTGGAGGGACGACTATTGAATTGACAAAACAATCCTTCATATTCCGGTTGTTATAATTTTCCGGCAAGAAAACTCGCCGAAAATGAGTAGAGTGTGTGTGGTGCCAATAATTATATGATTAAGGGTGTAAAGTGCTATTTTTACAATTTAAGGTTGCATTGTGCAAAACCTTTATAATTCGAGGGTGCAAAATGCAAATTGTCCCACAGTCGGAGTTTAATTTTGCTATACGAATACTTTCCTGTATACATATACACACATACATACAGATTGATGAAAATACGTATTCGTCTCATCTGTTAGCATCTCTCAACACAGTTAACATGATGATTAAGGATAACAAGACGGTCTCTAATAGAAGAATTAGGAGGAGGTGCTGCAATGGCAGCTACGGCGGCGCCGACAATTGTCTAGCACATATTTCGGCCAACGTATTATGGGAAATACTCTCCTACTTGTCGATCACCGATCTCTAGAGAGCCAAATCCATATCCAGAGAGTGGAATTCAATCACCGGCAACCGCAGTTTCATTGAGACGCACAGAAATCAAACCCCTTGCCTCGGACTACTCATATCAACGGCCAACATCGAGGCGAGAGAGTTCCAGCTCGACCGGAGAAAGAGAAACATAAACGGAAACTTCTTCTGTCGTTTGAGGGTGCCCTACTCCGACTGAGAGGTTTGTGGTGGGGAAGTTTCCTGCAGGGTTTGTAGCTTCAATGCCGCTCATGGAAAAGCCTTCTCACATTGTTTGTCTCGGAGAAACTCACCCCACTTCAGATTTTACTTACATGAAATTCTAACTGACCGATGGTATTAATTGAACCTTAATCATCACATGATAAATGTATTATAATTATTATATATATATAGAGTAATTGGTGTACAACGTAAAAAAAAAAAAAAAAAGTGACTAATCACATTAAATGCACTATGTACGATTGGTTGGTTAGATCATACCTTATTTAAGTAAAAAAAAATTCCTTATTTAGAGGTGATTAAATTATTTAATTTGGATCGATTTGTAACGTGAGAAATTTTCTAATACTACTTTGTTATTATACATTGGTGGTGCTAGTAATGATCGATGTTTATCAAAATTATAGTATTTTTGCATCTGACGGGCTTCCTTAATTAAGTTTGATCGATATGCAATACAAAGATAGTTTTTTTTTTGTAAGATTTTTGAAAATTTTAAGAAATTAATAGTAAAAAGTGCTTAAAAGTCACTTACTCCTGCTAGAAACGTAAAGTAAGGTATCCATGAGTAGGAGAACCGAAGGAAATTAACTTTTGACATTACGCCAACATTGAGTATTTAGAGAAAAATTTATTTTTAAAGGTAAATTACATCGACACTCCCTGAAATTAGGTTTAATTACAAAAATACTTTTCACTTTCTATATGTGTTGGTATAAGTTGTTTGTGTAAAATTATGTCATTGAATAAGGATGTACTTATAATTACAACTACAATCTCAAAGGGGTATTTGTGTGGTTAGATGTAATCTCATGGTGTGTTAATTTAATTTACCCTATTACTTTATTTGAGTAAGCCAACTATATATATAGCCACTACATGTTAATTTATGTGATATGTTCATTGTCTTGCCACTGTTAATAGTCAATTTGATTCATGTAACTTAATGGTAGTATGAGAAAAGCGTTACACCGTTAAATTATTGTTAGAACGACATTGTGTTTATTTTCATCTAACAAATAGATTCTTCCATAGTCAAAATTCACTGAATTTGCTGATAATTAGCAAAAAATTGAATGAAAATTTTTATTTACTTCCAATTGACTTATTACTGACTCATTACAGGCCAAACAAATATTTTTTTTTGATCAAACTATCCTTATAAAGGTCGAGGATAAAGATACACATAATATCATTTTTCCAATTGGTAGTAGTGTTCCCGTAGGGTCTCGTTTACTTTTATGTATGAGATAAATAAATTATTGATTAAGTTTATCATGAGATTAATATGCGAGAAGGCTACTGCAACTCTAACTGATTTGGACCCAACCAAATCCTTTTTGAATTCATTAATTAAGACTAGTTCTTGACCCAATTCATTGAACTCACAACTCATTTGGACCCAACTCAAAGTCGATCGAATTAGTCCACTTGTTACAATTTCAATGAAAAATATGCAAAAAAGGTTATTGTAGCTCTAACTAGTCTTATTTTTAATTGGGATTGGGATTCCGATTCAAACGGCCTGATGATAACCGGTCTCACAGTTGGAGTTCAATTCTACTATACGGATACTTTCTTGTATACATATACACATACGTACACGCCACATCTATTAGCATCTCTCAACACAGTTAACATGATGATTAAGGATAACAAGACGATCTCTAACAGAAGAATCAGGAGGAGGTGCTGCAATGGCCGCTAAGGCGGTGCCGATAGTTGTCTATCACATATTCCAGCCGACGTACTATGGGAAATACTCTCCTACTTGTCGATCACCGATCTCTACAGAGCCAGATCCATATCCAGAGAGTGTAATTCATTCATCAGCAACCGCAATGTCATTGAGACGCATAGGAATCAAACCCCTTACCTCGGACTACTCATATCAACGGCCAACATTGAGGCGAGAGAGTTCCAGTTCTACTACACCAGGCTCGAGCGGAGAAATAGAAACATAAACGGCAACTTCTTCTGTTGTTTGAGGGTGCCCTACTCCGACTACCAAGGTTTCACTCAGGTTGTCAGTGATTGTAGTACGTCTGGGGATCTTGGCTGGGGCCGAAGTCCATGGCACCATCCAATCCTTGATAGATAATTTCTCGTTGTCCGTCCACTGTTGAATGGGATAGAGAGCGGGGCATGTTCCTGGTGGTGTTTCCTGATGAGTTACGTTGGAGTGCAGGTCGTATGGTGGATATAACGCTGAGGGGGAATTTGCCTAACGGAGATCGTCGCTAGGGAATGACAGAGTAGATGATGGTTTTACGGCAGTTTATTCTTGGAATGAAGAGAGGAAGAGGTATGACGAGAGGTTTGTGGTGGGGAAGTTTCCTGGGTTTATAGCTTCAATGGCGCCCATGGAAAAGCCTTCTCACATTGTTTGTCTCGAGGAGAAGCTCACCCCACTTCAGGTTTGACTTACAGGAAATTCTAACTGACCAATGGTATTAATCAAACCTTAATCAATTACATGATAAGTGTATTTTAATTATTATATACTAGAAACCGTGGCACGCAGTACCTGCGCGCAATAATTTTTAATAAAATTTTTATTTTATTGAATTTCATAACTTATTATAGTATCTTAAAATTTATTACTGCCTTACGACTTCACATATAAAAACAGTTTGATAATTATTTTCTAATGCATTAATTATCAATACAGTATTGTACTCAAATTAAATTAAAAATTAAAACTTTATAGAATATTTGTTATATTGACAATGACGATTATAATTACATGTAACGCAAATACTAATATGTTATTTTAATTTCAATTAACAAAAAAAATTATAAAATGGGAGTATTAATTTTTTAGTAATGTAATTGCATGGAATTAATTTTCCAAATGAACTTAATTGAATAGAGTTGGGAAGTTGAAGGGCATTTTTGGTATTACAATAATTTGGTGTAGTGGTTTAAAAACTTTCACTTTTATATCTATTAGCTGTTGTGGCACGCCGTCCTTGCGTGCATATAATAAATATTTTTTTGCACTTTAAAATATATTATTATCATAAATAAGAGTAAAATATAAATCATTACATCACATTAAAAAAAATAAAAGAAAGAACGAAAAAAATCTAATTTATCAATTAGTGAAATTTTGAAAGTTAAATAAGTTGGTTATATTATTAGTTGAAGGCCATTTTTGACATCATAAAAAAGGGTGCAGCGGTGTAAGTAACCGTCGTTTGTGAGTATATATATATATTTCTTATATTCAATAACTTTAAAGCGTGTAATATTATTTTATATGCGCGCAGGGACGACGTGCTACGACATCTACTATATATATAAATCAACACATTACATTTAAAAAAAAAAAGAAGGAAAGAAAGAAAATAAAAGAAACTAACTTTAGGGATATTATCAGCAAAATAAAAAAAAATGGTGTCGCGGTGTCATAAACCGCCATTTGTGAGTGTGGAGAGGGTTTTCTTTATATATTAATATAGATATAGAGTAATTGGTGTATAGTTTTAAAAAAAATGACTGATCACATTAATGCACTATGTAGTATGTACGATTGGTTGGTTAGATCATACTTGATTTAAGTAAAAAAAAAATTCTTATTTAGAGGTGATTAAATTATTTAATGTGGATCGATTTGTAACGTGAGAAATCTTCTAATACTACTTTGTTATTATATATTGGTGGTGCTAGTAATGATCGATCTTTATCAAAATTATAGTATTTTTGCATCTGACGAGCTCATTAATTATTATTGATATGCAATACAAAGATAGTTTTTTTTTTTTGGGTAAGATTTTTGAAAATTTTAAGAAATTAATAGTAAATAGTGCTTAAAAGTCACTTACTCCTCGTAGAAACGTAAGGTAAGGTATCCATGAGTAGGAGAATCGAAGGAAAATAACTTTTGACCTTACGTCAACATTGAGTATTTAGAGTGAACAATTTATTTTTAAATGTAAATTAAATCGACATTCCTTGAAATTAGGTTTGATTACAAAAATATTTTTCACTTTCTGTATATGTTGGTATAAGTTTTTTGTGTAAAATTATGTCATTGAATAGAGATGTACTTATAATTACAACTACAATCTCAAAGGGGTATTTGTGTGATTAGATGTAATCTCATGGTGTGTTAATTTAATTTACCCTATTACTTTATTTGAGTAAGCCAACTATATATATAGCCACTACATGTTAATTTATGTGATATGTTCATTGTCTTGCCATTGTTAATAGTCAATTTGATTCATGTAACTTAATGGTAGTATGAAAAAAGCGTTACACCGTTAAATTATTGTTAGAACGACATTGTGTTGCGCACGTGACGTATCGCTAAGTCCAACTAATTAAATATTGGTTGCACCATTAAATTATTGTTTTAGTCCCACACTATAGGGTGTTTGCAATTATTGGACGACTGCTCCCTTAGTGACGTTGGTTATGTTGGGGAGAAGTTCACTTGGAGTAATCGGGGGGAGTCCCCTTACATGGTTCGAGCACGTCTTGACCGAGCTTGCATCTCGCCAGGCTGGTCTTCACGGTTCCCTCATACTGTGGTGACTCACCTCCCCGCTTTAGGATCCGATCACTCCCCGTTGGTCGTTAACACAGAGCATTTCATCTAGCAACATTTGGGACAACCACGAGGTAAAGTGTGGAGGTTTGAAGCTATGTGGTTGAGGGCGGCTGATTGTGAGCGAGTTGTATCTAAAGCTTGGAAGAGTGGGATGGAATCGAGCAACACTGAACGTATTCTACAAAATCTGGAGAATTGCCATCTTGGGTTTATTAGATGGAACCGGGCTTCTTTTGGTAACTTGGGTAAGAGAATTAAAATTCTTGAGAAGGAACTTGCACAACTGCAAAATTTGGAGGCCACTGCTGATGTTATAGCTTCAATCCATCAATGTATTGGTGAGCTCCAACGATGTATAACTCAAGAGAGGAGATAATATAGAAGCAAAGGGGGAAACCAGAGTGGCGTAAAGAGGGAGATCGAAACATGCATTTTTTCCATAATCGGGCCTCATTTAGATTTAAAAGGAACTCCATTGATAAGTTGAAGAATGGCAATGGGGACTAGTGTTATGAAAAATCAGAAATTTGGTCTATCATCTCAGACTACTTTAGTTCCTTATTCAACTCGACCAACCCGTCCACAGAGTTCATTGATGACGTGGTGAACACGGTGAGTCCTCGAGTTTCCGACGAGATGAATGACAGTATCAACATGCCTTTCACGAAGCTGAGGTTGTGAGGTCTATTACACAAATGTTTCCATTTAAATCTCCCGGCCCCAATGGTATGTCCCCTGTTTTTTTCCATAAATTCTGGCACATTGTAGGAAAGGATATTGTTAGAGTTGTTCTTGATATTCTTAACCATCACTTACTCGATTCATCTCTTAATTTCACACATATAGTGCTTATTCCGAAATGTGATGAGCCGCAAACGGTTAGTCATTTTCGGCTGATTAGCCTATGTAATGTGATTTATAAGATTGCTTTTAAATCGGTTGCTAATAGAATCAAGCCTTTCATTTCTTCGGTTATCTCTGAAACACAATCTGCATTTATTTCGGGACGCCTTATTACGGATAACATCCTTGTCGCTTTTGAGCTTAACCATTTCCTCAAAACCAAGACAGGTGGTAAGAAAGGATTTGCAGCGATCAAACTCGATATGAGCAAAGCGTACAATTGGGTGGAATGGAGGTTCTTGGAAAGCATGTTACGTAAATTAGGTTTTCATTCTTGTTTTGTTAGCCTTATCATGCTTATTTTTCTTCCGTGTCGTATTCTTTTGTTCTTAATGGTGAGGAGTTTGGTCATGTGAGTCCGCAAAGGGGCCTCCATCAAGGGGACCCTTTGTCACCTTATCTTTTCTTGTATTATTCTGAGGCTTTGAGTTGTCTATTCAATGAGTCGGAGCGCAATTGTTCTATTAAAGGAGTCTGGATTTCTAGACAGGCACCGTGCTTTTCACGCTTACTTTTTGCTGATGATACCCTCGTATTTAGTGAAGCTACTGTTGATGCTATGCAGGCGATCTCCCTTATTCTTACTAGATATGAAGTGGCTTCTGGTCAAGCTATCAATTTGGAGAAGTCGAGCATGGTTTTGAGTAAGAACTTGTCTAATGGTTTTAAAGAACAACTTGCTTCGTCCTTGGGTGTTAGATTGGTTGATAAACATGACAAGTAGGAGAAAGGTCTAAAGGTGAGATGTTTTGAGGGTATCTAAGACAAGGTGTGGAACGCATTCAAAGATGGAACTCCAAGTCTCTATCCCAAGTAGGCAAGGCAATCCTCCTTAAATCCCTCATTTGCTATGTCCTGTTTTAGATTACCTTTTTCGTTCATTCAAAAATTGGAAAGCATGATGTCAAACTTTTGGTGGAGCAACAAAGGAAGTAACTGTGTCTATTGTGTTTCCTGGAAGGCGTTGTGTAAACAAAAAAATTCGGGAGGCCTTGGTTTTAGACATCTGGCAACCTTCAATGATGCGCTACTAGCTAAACAGACATGGAGGATTGTGCAACATCCTGATTCGTTAGTCGGTCGCCCTTTCAAGAAGAAGTATTTCCAGCAGTAGCGCATCTTGGGGCACGCCCCTCTTTTACATGGTGTAGTATTTTCGGTGTTCGTGATTTGATTATTGCAGGGTCTTGATGGAGAGTTGGTAATGGCGTACATATCAAAGTTTGGGGAGATAGGTGGCTACCACGTGAACCAGATTTCATGCGTATTCCTATGCCCCAACATTATGATGCTGAACTGAAAGTTTTTGATCTCATTGATCCCGTCTGTAAAGAGTGGAAGACGGACCTTATCTATCAGCTTTTTCATCCGCTCGACATCGAGATTGTCCTTTCTATTTCGTTGGGATGACACTGCAACAACGACCGCCTCATTTGGCTCCCGGACTCTAAGAGCAACTTCACGGTTAGAAGTGTTCACCATCTGGCCATGAGAATCAGTAAGCGTAATTTGGCTACGAGTTCAGGAGTTGGTTCCCCTGTTGGGACCTGGGTTGATTGGAGTTTCATCTGGAAATACTCGGTTCCTAACATGATTAAGGTCTTTGGATGGAAAGCTTGTTATGGTGCTCTTGCAACCCTCTCTAACCTTGCTAAAAGGTGAGTTGAGGTGGCAAATTTCTATGCTCTTCGTTTGCAGCAGGGTGAGGATCTCCATCATACATTATTTTACTGTCATTTCTCTCGTCAAGTGTGGGCAATCTCTCTTCTGCCTGAATTCTGGACACAGTTGATGGAGATGTTGAAAGTTGGTTCTGTCATGTGTGCGAAAATTTGGACCCCAAGGACGCGGATCATTTCTTTGTCCTTTGTTGGTCCCTTTGGAATAATATAAACAAGAGACTAATGGAAGGAAAGAGTCAGTCGACTAGCGATGTTGTCAATTCTACGGATAACTTCCTTCGTGAATTTGAGGAATTAACGAAGTGTATGGCACCTGTAGTACCAAGAGACCGTCCTGTGCCGTGTTGGCAGACCCCACCACAGGGTGTTGTTAAGATTAGCTTCAATGGCTCTGTGTTCGAATCACGATCGGAGTTGGGAGTCGATGTTATTGCTCGAGATGAAGTCGGTGATTCCTTAGCTTGGCATATGAGAAACTTCAAATTTCCTGCTGATCCTTCTTTTGCCGAGTCCCTTGCGGCTAAAGAGGCACTTAAATTAGTTATTCAGGAGGGCTGGAGGAATGTCATACTCGAAGGGGATTTCCAAACAGTTATCAACAGGATGGCTTCCATCGAAGACAACTCTCTTATAGGACCTGCTACTGAGGATATTCAGCATTTGGTGCGTAGCATTCCCCACTGCATTGTGGAATATATTCCTAGAGAAGTGAACTCTCTTGATCACAAGTTAGCTAGGCGAGCAGTGTGGAATGAGGATGGGATAAATCATTTTTCTTACTTCCTTATGTAATATGTCAGGATATTCTATATTCCTATCGAAAAAAAACTCAAAATAATCATGTCCAAAAAGTATCACGTTGTTAATTTTTGGACAAAAAGAACATTGGCAAACCGTTACCTACAACAAGAATGGAAGGAAATCCTCGGAACAATATTTTGCATTATGGAACTATTTTTGTATATTTTGGAAAGCATGAGACTTAATACTGCAAAGGGTTAAAAACACTTCCACCCCTGAAATATGTATTTAATCGCATTTACTCCCCCAAACTATAAAATGTAACACCCTCCCCCCACCCCCTCATAATATGAAAAAGGGTAAATTACATCTACCTCCCCTAAGGTTTGATATAATTACAAATACCACCTTGTTGTTTAAAAAATTACAAATACCCCCTCTGAGGTTTGTAATTTTCAACCAAAGGCTTGAAATTGATCATTTTGCCTTGATATTTTAGTTAAATTGCAGAAAAATCAGCCGATGCAAATTGCATTATTAACCCCTCTGTGTAAAAAACTTTAAGAACTTCTCCTTGTGCATTTTAGTTCAAAAAAATTCAAAGAATTTTATAAATTAAATAAAATGCATAAGGGAATTTTGGTAGTTCACCTATAAAATGGATGAAAATGGGTTATTTGTTATACAGTTACAAACCTCAGGGGATATTTGTAAATTTTCAAACAATGAGGGAGTATTTGTAATTATGCCAAACCTCAGGGGAGGTAGATGTAATTTACACTATGAAAAAAATACTCTTATTATTTACACTCCCCCCAATATGTATATTACAGTCATTCCCTAAAACATAATTTGAATTATTATAAAATTTGTCTAAAATAAATATTACTCAAATGTTATGATATTTTATGATTACTGTGAAAATTTGTGTAAATTCTAAAATTTATAATCTTTTTTTTATTTCACATAATTGTTCAAAAAATTACAGGATTAAAGGCAATTTTCGTCCACTGCCTATAGCCAATTTTTTTTTAGTCCTTTAACTTTTTAGAGTTTCAAAAAGGTCCTCCAACTTTTGAAATTGCTCAATTTTAGAACACCAATTGCCGGATTTCGGACAAAACTATCGAAAATTAACACTTGGATATGATGTGTCTGTTTAAATTGGGGGGAAGTGATTTTATTGGCTAATTATACATCATATGGCAATTATAAGGCTTTAATTTTTTTTTTAAAAATGGCATGGCACTAGTGGCCACGTCATCCGGATGACATGGATTTGGGGGAGGGAAATTAAAAATATGTTTTATAATTTGAAAAATGATATATACATATATATTAGATACACAATTATATATCTGACATATAAAATGTATATAGGCGGCGACGCAGCCGCCGTGCGACCTCTGGGTGACAGTGACATTGCCCAACATCGTTGTCGCCGCACAACCTCTGGGCGGCAACAACGTTGCCCAACACAAAGGGGCGATGTTGTCGCCCTCGATTTGGGCGACGGTTCGCTTAGAACAGAAAGGGCGTCTGTTTGGGCGACCGTGCGTCGTCGTCACCCTGCCTTGGCGACGGCCACACCCCTCTCTTCTTTGGGCGACAGTCGTTGTCGCCTAGGGGTTGGCAATGATAGTAGCCGTCGGCACTGAGGCGGCGGTTGGCCGTCGCCGCCAACCTTATATTTACGTAATTATGTATTATATTGCTATATATATACATATATGTAAATTTTTATTTTGTTAAAAATTAAGATCTTTTTTTTTAAATTTTTCAAAATTTAAGATTCATATATATTATTTTTTTTAAAATACATATAATGATAAATATTATTTATATTAAATAATATAATTTAAAAAATTGATATATTTTTTTATTTGATATTTAATTAAATATTATTTTCAAAAAATGAATAAAAAAATGATTTAAGTCAAAAATATAAAAAAATTATTATAAATACAAATAATAGTAATTCTAGTAAATAATATAACTTAATGCCACTTTGGCCACTAATGACACTATCACATGTTATATTTTTTAATTAAAGTCATGTAATTGCCGCATCATGTACAATTAGGCAATAAAATCATTTTTCCTAATTTAAAATGCCACGTCATATTTCAGTGTCATTTTTTTCGCAAGTTTAGATAAAATTTGGCAAAAGGAGGATCAAAATTGAGCAAATTAAAAACTTATAGGACTATTTTGAAACCTTAGAAAGATAAAAGACTAAAACGGGAATGGGGTATAGTTAGCGGACGAAAATTATCTTCAATCCAAAATTTACATATTTTTTGCTTTGTGTTGTTATATATATATATATATATTAAAATTTTCTTTAGAAAATATTGTTAATACAATTTTAAAATGTTATATGTCGAATACATATATATATACACACCGCATAATATGCAGACCTATGCATATAATTAATTTATAATATTCTATAATTTTGCGAGTAACCATATGATATATTGTTAAAAATTTGTACATGTAATTGGAAAAAAATTATATAAGTTATATGACATATCTCTTTTATTAAAATTATAAGCGTATTGCATAGAGTTACATTACGATTTACACATATTTATGTGTATTTTTAACCATAAACAATTTATTTTGTTACACATATTTGCATATATTGAGCCTGTAAATATTTTTTGTGTCATATAATTTGAAAGCTATAAATTATAAAATAATTTTTTAAATAATAACTTGAGTGAAATTTTAAATTAAAAGTAGTTTTGGGGAGATTTTTAATAAAACATACGTTAGGGGTTAGGGGGTAAAACTTATAGAGGGTAAGTGAGAAGGGTATTCTTGTCCTGTTATGTGTCAAATTATTTTATAAGTGATTTTTTTGTTACCTTTCACACTTTAAAGGGGTGAATGCAATTACATATATTCATACTTCGAGGGTACAAAGTTTATTTAACCCTATTGCAAAACCCCATGTAGTATAGAACTAAATTACGATTTAACGATGTGACCAATATTTAACTCACTGGATATAACGGCCACGTGCTCCGTCAAAAAAAATTATGAAAAATTAATTATTATGATCCGACTAATTATGCAGAATACCCTATTATGACTAAAATTGCAATTGAACTCAAAATAATACTATAAATAAGATATTAAAAATGTGAAATGAAATCAAAGAAAAAGGAAAAAAACTATAATTTTTGAAATGGAACTCCATAATATCTTGAGAATTATAATTGGATAATTATCTCTTTGAAAAAAATCGAAAAAGGAAAATAAACTATCTAGATGATAAGAAAGCATGATTTTGAGCAACTCTCTTATTCTTCACCAATGTTAAATACTAGGTTTAGTTTCAAATTAATAATGATCATAGTATATATTTTGCGAAGGTAAAATAAGAAGAGAGTGATCCAACTTCCTTAATTTTTAATTCGCTATGCATTTTAAGGTTGCGTATTTTGTCCAACATAAAAAATATAACGGTACTTACTAACATAGTTTTGCACAAAAAAGGCACGAGACAAAGCCAAAATATGAAAACTAGGAATTAGTTTGGGAAGTCGTCTATTTAAGTCCGGATCCGGTCATATGTCAAAAATAATGCGCGAACAGATATATACATAATGAATTAATCGCGATATGAAATATTTTCTTGGATGATTTATGGATCTCTCTTGTCATTTTCTTTCTCTTTTAATTGTCAGTATCAAATAGACATAGTCATGTATTCAACCATGAATTAAAAGATAATTAAATGGGTAAACTTACCTATAATATAGTTTCTTTTTATCACTAATGCAGTCACAAGTCACAATAACATAATCTGGTTTTCTATATCTATATCTATCTATATCTATATCTATATTCTATATTATTTATTTTTATTTTCTATATAAATGTATGAATAGACATTTTGGTTTCTTTCTTTTTTTATTGGACTAAATTAATCTTGTAATATTATTTTTTTATCTTGTAATATTAACTTTTTAAGGGTAAAAAAGTAAAATAATATGCTTATTATCTTTTATTAATTACTTTTCACATTACACATTTATTCT
This sequence comes from Sesamum alatum, assembly GCA_034509735.1. Taxonomy (NCBI): domain Eukaryota; kingdom Viridiplantae; phylum Streptophyta; class Magnoliopsida; order Lamiales; family Pedaliaceae; genus Sesamum; species Sesamum alatum. Next base: position 17,704,082 of record JACGWO010000001.1, on the reverse strand, counting down.
TATTAATTGTTGTTCACATTATCTATATTTATTCCTATTAATTACTTTTCACATTATGCTTATTTACACATATAATTTTTTTAGTATTTTATATTCATAATATCATATACTTACTAGATCAAAAATACCCCTATGATATAAAAAGGAATGACTAGAAAAATTAGTGAAAATTGAAAGTTTAATGTTCAGAAATTTTCTAGCATAGATATAAATGAGAATTAGTTAGATTACTTGACATGTTAAGATATATTAGATGACAAATGAAAATCAATTAAATGAATTGTCATGTAAAGCAAACATTTTGAAGAGTAACATAGGTTAAAAGAAAAATAAGAATGAATTAAATTGCTAATGATGTAAAGTGAATACTTTTGAAGTAAGATGGATTAAAATGTGATTTAAGCATTTTAGGTATAAATAATAGATACTTTATATAATTTTTTAATTATCTCTAATCTAATAGAACAAAATGTTAGTGTACAAGATTTGATCTTTATAACAATATACAATAGAAATTGCTCATTGTAAAAAAATTATTGAAAGGTGTAAATCTTACTCCTAAACCATCATCACACATATCCGTTTAATTTTTCAAAAAAAAAAAAGAAGAAGAAGAGAAAAAATAGGCACTCAACCACTGATAAACATTGTGTCTTTTTTTTTTTTTTTTTTTTTTTTTAGTGTAGCTTCTTAAATTGCTAAAACTTGGAGTGATATGAATGTTTATATTTTTTACTATACTTTTATGATTGTTATTCATAATTTAACAAGGGATAGTTTTGTCGATTACAGAAATTAAATAGTATGAAATATTCCTAAAGATGCATGTATAAGGGTACTTTTTACCGGAGTATTATTTAAATATAAAAAAGTATGACTGATAAATAGGTGAGAATAATAATACTAATAGTCATAATAATATATATATAGTACAATAATATGCACCATATATATATATGTGTGTGTGTGAATTACTTATTAATGTGTAGTAAAAGAAAAAGAGAAACTAAATTAATGGTCATGATACATTTAACCAACATTTAACTAGCTACAAGAATTGCAAACAAAATAAAAAGTTAATGATTATTACAGTTCAATTATTTTTTCAGAATAGATTTTAAATATTATAAAAAATTAATTTGTTAGGTTATATATGATAAACTATAAATGAACTATATATGTAAAATATTAAGCTAAAATTTCAATAAATAACAAACATATTAAGTACTATTTTATATTATATTATATTGTATTATATTATACTACAATTAAAGTGTGAATCCCGATAATGTATGTTCCAATGTGAAAATATATTTATACTTTTTCATAAGGACTATTTTTAATATAAATAAGAATTAGTTATGAAGTTCACAAATTCATAACATATGAGGAAAAGAAAATCCCACGAAAAAAGTTTAATAGAATGCAGGACAGGAAAAATAATATTTGATTAATTAAAAAGGGAGAAAATAATTGACAAAAATAAATTTTATCAAGTACTAAGATAAATAAATAAAAGATTTAATAAAGGATAAAGAAGGGAGTCAAATGAACTAAATTAGCATTTTAAGAATTTACATTCTTTTGGGCATCTTGATTAATACAAATTAGTTTGAGTTCTTTTTCACTTTGAGTTAGATTGCATTCTTTTGTAAATTAAGTTATAATATTTTTAATTGTCAAGGAAAAATCTATAAAAAAGATTAGTAGATGTAGTTAAATGTAAAATTATAAAAAGAAACAATAACAAAAAAAAATTCACTATTAGTAATATTATTGTAAAATCAAATTATTTGAAAATTTAAGTCATCCACTTAGAATAGTAGTAGAAGAATGACCTTTTGTTATTAAGTAAAATTCTAGCACACATTTTCAAAGGTTGATATAATAAAAAGTAGTTAAAATTTTCGACAGATACAATGTAATATTGCTACTTAAAGTTTGAGTTAATGCAATTTAGCCCTTGTGAAATTAGAAAAAGTTAAAAAGAAAATTCTATAAAAAGAAAAAGATAATAAAACAAACACTGACTTGTTTGTCCTGTTGTGGGTGAAAATCACAAGCTACCTTGAAATATGATTTCAAGCCTTTGATGTCAATGAAGACGTAGGACCTTCGCAATTGCATAACTTTTGAAGATGTAGAGAGCTTTGAACTTATTTTGGACTTGATTTGTTAGGATTTGGCTTGTGTCCTATTGTGTGTTTGTGTGTGTGTGTGTGTGTCTTGAGAGGTGTCTTATTGTGTGTGTAGGTTTCATTTTTGAGGCATGAGCAAGACTTAGGTAGTTTGAACTTGAAAATTATATATTTTATCTTGAATCAATCTGTCAAGTCACTTAAGGCCCAAGTTTAGTATGAATCTGTTGAGAATTATTATCTCAAAAATATGTAAAGCCCAAATTTAGTATGGATTATAATTTAGAACCTAATTATTAGTCAATTTATTTGGGCTTTGAATATTTACCATTAATTTAATGTAAATAAAACTTAGTAAGATATTATAAAAATATGAGTAACTAGAGATGCTTTATTTTTTTTTATGTCTATAAATAATATCTCGGGTACCTAACTAATAGTATAATACCGCAAGTTCAACTAAAGTAAACTTCCATTAGAAACAAGGACATTAAATAAGTTTATGTTAAGATCAATTATTTGTGAAATACAAACTTAGAATAAGATCAATTATTTCATAAGTGGTTTCATAATTAATTGTCTTTAAAATATTAATGATTAAAGTAAAAATAATAATATTCAAAATTTATCTTATGAATTAAATAAGTTTATGATTTGTTGATTATTTAATGCACTGACTACTCAGTCTTTAAAATTCCACTACATCATTTTCTATAATAAGTAATTTAATTTTTATACATTTATATATTTAATTTGACTCGAACTTAATAAAATTAGTCAATAAGTTTTATACTTATTCTATTCAATTCATTCCGTGAAATATTGTTCGTTAATTTAGATTATTTTCCACCAACACGAGGAGTAATATTGAAAGTAAAGAGATTATTAAAAAAAAGAAAAGAAACCATTATAAACAACTTTATTAATACTTAAAAAATAAAAAAAAAATAAAAAACTAATTATTTATTTTGTCCTTGTTTTGCACAATTAGGAAAAGAATTAAAATCTTATGCCATTTCTGATGCAAATTTAAAATATGGATTAATTTGAATGATAACTTTTCATTATCAAAAGTAAAATCATATTTTATATGTGAAATAAATATAAGGATGGAAAATTAATATTATAGAGAGAATAATTATAAGGTTCAAAATTTCAATAGAAGGCAAAAGAACAAAAAGATTAGAGTTAAATGCAGACACCTCCCTAACGTGTAGGGTCATTTGCACTTTGCCCCCCAGCCTTTTTTTTACACATTACCCCCCAACCTTTCATTTTGTTGCACTTTGCACTTTTTTCGGGAATAATAGGGGAATATTCCAGGAATAATTTTGGGTTGGGTAAAATTGTAAGGGTTAAATGCAGACACCCTCCCAACGTATAGGGTCAGTTGTACTTTGCCCCCCCAACCTTAAAAAAACAAACAAATTTAAAAAAATGGAGAAAAAGTAAAGGGCATTTTTGGTCATTTTTCAAACAATGATGAGGCATTTGTAATTATGTTAAACCTCAGGAGAGACGGTTGTAATTTACCCAAAATAAATTTTATTTCTCACTTCGAATATTTTGGCAATGAACTTGCATATATTACAACCCAACTTATTAATTTACAATCCCAGATACACAACTTCACATCACAGATTTGGACAAAATACATACTGTTTTTGATGCATAAAAGAAGTGAAATCGAATCGAAAAAGAAAGAAAAAAGAAAAGAAAAATTGTGTGTATTTTTGCCGGCGCCACCATCAGGCAGATGTGTGTATTTCTGCCAACACTAATATTATATTTTGGTTTATAATGTGAAGTTGTTTATCTGTAGATCAGGCTTTGATTTTTGGGAATTTTTCTCGTTTTTTTTCCATTTCTTATAAATTTATTTGTTTATTTAAAAAAAAGGTTTTTTTTTGTTGGGGGGGGGGGGGGGGGGGGAGGGGAGGGGAGGGAAGTGCAACTGACCCCATATGTTAGGGGGGTGTCTGCATCTAACCCTTATAATTTTACCCAACCCAAAATTTAATTATTCTTAGGAGTATTATATTATTATTCCCCGAAAAGTGCAAAATGTAACAAAATGAAAGGTTGGGGGGCAAACTGTAAAAAAAAATAGTTGGGAGGCAAAATGCAAATGACCCCATTGGGGGGGGGGGGGATCTGCATTTAACCCAAAAGATTAATTAGCAATGTTTCCACATGAAACAATGGTAAATTTATCATCACAAATATAGAGATGAAAGATAAGTATTGGAGAGAATTAATTATAAAATCTAAAAATTTATAAGAGGGCAAAATCTAAAATGTAAAAATACCTACCTTCGTATAAAAAAGTTGATGATGATAAGTCTATTAATGGAATATAGGAGAAGATTCAAGGGAGCTATTAATTAAGTGAATTTTTTAAAATAAAATTAATCATTTGATTTTTAATGGTTTATCAACTAGGGGTTTCTGGAATTTTAATTGAAAAGCTTTTTTTAATCATCATTTGATCATAGACAACTTTTCTTTTTACGTATAAACATAAATTTGTAAAAGATATATATTTTATATATAAGATATTGAGATCTATACCCCAAGACTTATGAATTTTTCAAAAACTTCCTCGAAAGCTTTTTTTTTTCCTACTACATACTGATAGAATAATTATCATGTACTAAATAATAAAAAAAGAGGGATACGTTTCTTTTAATAATAATATAACACCAAGTATCACTTTATGTTCTAAATTTTTCTATTAAAAATTAGCAACGTGTTTTCTTTCTATTGTAACATTTTGATTATATTATATTTTTTAAATAAATACGTATGAAACTAGACTTCAAGAGTTTTTTAGGTGATAGGCATATGTACTTCCTATGAGATAATAATTATAGTTGTTTAAAAGTGACATTCTTTTTTATGATTTGGGATATGTGATATGATACTTTTCTAATTTTTTGACACTAATTACATATTGTCCATCTACTATAACTCTAAAGTACAGATTAAGATTAATTTATAGAAAAACATAAACAAAAAATATAATTTTTTTAATTCTAGAGAACTTTGCTACTAAATAAAAAAGAATTAATGATTAAATAAATATTAAATGATAGTATTGTTTGGATATACACCTTTTCAATTCAATTTATCCAAATTAATTGTTCATGATATATTCATTTACTTGAATATTTCTACACACACATACATATAGTTTGTGTATGTGTGTGTCTTTTACGTGTTTGTTGTGTATGTATATCTTTATCTTGACCTAAATTTACTTATATGAATTTGGATTTATTTATACTAAAAAAGATGCATATATTGCAAGTATAAAAAATATAATTTATCATATAAAATAATAATCAAAGTGGAGAAAAAATATTTTATTTTTTAATTGTATGCTTTTACTTTGTAACAATAATATTTTTTGCTTTATAAAGTACCTATTAAATTTAGTTAATTAACACATTTTTATTTATATATTTATTTTGTTATTATAATGTAACAATTATTGAGATAATACAAATCACGTGCAACGCACGTACTTTTGACTAGTTGCAATAATATAACTTTGACTGATATTTGAATTATTGAACTTTTAATCACAAAATATTTATTGTGTTACACAATCAAGAGAGATTGTTACTAATCATAAACAATAACACGTATATCTAATATAATATCTTACCCCAATAATATTGTTCAACGTTCTTAACAAACTTTATTTGGATTTCGTTTGAACCATATGAGTATAATTATCCTTATAACACGCACCTAATAGGCGAAGTAAAAGGCTAAATCTTTAAGAAAGTTGAAAATAGCTTCCTAGAGGCGCATAATACAACGCTCCAAAGCTAAGAATTATTTCAACTTGAGAACTCATACAAAGTTCCCCAAATAACTTGTGATCACAAGCTTTCCCGAGGTGCATAATAATACACCCAAAAGCCAAAAATCTTTAAAAACTCGAGAACTCATAAGAAGTTCCCTCAAATGAGTTTAAGATTGTAAGATTTTTCGAGGTGCATGATACAACACCCCCAAACTATAAGATTACAAGCTTTCTCGAGGTGCATAATACAACACCCCAAAGCTATTACGAGCTTTCTCGAGGTGCATAATACAACACCCCGAAGCTAAAAAGCATCACAACTCAACAAACTTCATGATCGCTTCTATAAATGAATATAAAAAATCGTCACTCATTGAGAGATTGAAAAAACCCTTAAGATGACTGAAATAAAACTAAAGAGAGTCAAAGTGGCTTTTAAGCAAATACTTCATAACACTCGAACTTCATAGTAAAAATATCTTCGTACATAACTCCATTACCAGAGGCAAGAGGGAGGAATCCCACTGAGTATTATAGTACTCCTCTAAGAAACGAAGTTCATCAAAGCTCGAAACAGCATAACTCGGCATCGAACCTAGGGGCAGGGGAGCATTCCCACCAATATCATCACAAAAGGAAACCTCCGAAACTACGCCCTTGGAAGAAAACGAAGTAGACTCAAAAGAGACGTCTAAGGAATCGGCCGGACAATCGGGAAGATTGCGTATGGCCTCAATAAAATTATCATCATCTAGAACTATCATCGGAAGAATGAGGAAGGTTAAGAGTAGGAAGACACGACGACCCCTGGCCCGAAGGAAAAATAGAAGAGCGAGAGGAGAACCCCCGACTGCCGAGCCGAGGCAACAAACCTCGGCCCCCACGGTCGGGCCCGCCTCGACCAGGTGCCTGGCCGAGGCCAAAGCCTCGACCAGTAGGGCGTTTGAGGCCCATGCCTCAACCGACTTGCTGGTCGAGGCCCTCATGACCACGACCAACACCGCCGTCTCCGTCTCGGTCCCCCCCATGGTCGAGCCGAACCCCACTATACCTGGAAGGCGACTCCATGATTCCCTCACGGTTATTATTAAACATTGAGACTACGATCGAGAAGAGGAAGAAGAACTTTCCAAACAAGGTAGATTCTATTTACCAAGTTCCAATTATTTCCTTCCCAAATATTTGGAACTTGAGGGGGCAGTAGACATGGAGAAAATAGGAAATCAACTATCATTTATTCTTCTCCCTGAAGAATGAGTAGATCAAGGAATAGTTAAGAGGATCAAGGAGGAAATTGAGCACTTGGGGCATAATTAATGGAGCTGTAGCATTAATGCTAGAACAAGGAAAAGACCAAATTAACCTCCTAAAAGGTTTCCATACATACTCAAGGATATAAGGGTGAAGGAAAAAGAAGACAAAGTACGATACTTAACGTAAATAGATTAGTAGTATAAATAAGAGCTCAAATCCCTCATTTGGGGGACCGGAAACTTGAGAGAGAAATACTAGAGTTCTAGTGTAAAGAGAAAGGATCATCTTGGATCGAAGTGCAATGTATTGGTGATTGTGTCCAATCGATAATCAATAAATAAATTACTTTCTTTTATGTTGACTGTTCGTTAAATTCTTGCAACATCAGCAACAAATCCTGTTTTGCTCCCACAGCCACAAGCCCATCAGCAAACGTCCACAAGCTGTACAACTACTCTGCACCGACCCCTGCAATTCCAGATCCAGTCCCACAGGCACAGTTTCATCCTCAGACATACACAAGACGTGCACGGACTCCTACACCAACAGGAAGGCAGGAAATGAATCGGCAAGTTCAGAGGCTGGAAGAGCCGGTTTCAGGAGGCTAGTGCACGACATACAGTGGAGACAGAGGCAACTGTGCGTAGAAGAAGGATAACCCGTGGACAAAGTGAAAGAATGAGGGTTATTGCAGAGAGCAACGGTTGGAAGATGTTCTGGGAGTATTCTAGAGAAGAAGTTAATCGTATATGTGTAGAGATTGGGATTACTAGAACAGTAATGAAAAATTGGATCCTCAATCACAGGCGTATAGTAGCATGTAATCCAGAAGCTAACTAGACTTATATTTGGTTTGAATAACTTCTTATTAGGAATTAGTTTATTGTTATTTATTTGACGTGCATAAAAAATGGTTGGCCCAAATAGACCCAAATGATCCAAAGAAAAAAGTAGATCCATGAGCCCAAAGGAATGCAAGATTCAAAGTACTCCCAAAGGGGCCCAATTTGCGCCCCAGGCCCAAGGAAGGACCGCCCTAAGTACAAAGTCCAAAATAATGGCCCAAGGAAGACCCCGATCCAACCCGTAGGAAGGATCAGGCCTGGTCCCCGAAAGGGAAACCAAGTAGAGCCCAAGTAAGGCGTAGGGGGCCTAACAGGCCCCCCAGAAAGAAGACCCATGCAAGGAAGGCCCGCAGAAGGGGGTCTAATCTGGCCATGAAGGAAGGATAAGGTTATCTAGCCATATCCTTATCCGAACAAGGATCTCGCAACTACCTCTGGGATTTTAGGAGATAATGAACTGCAAGACTCTGGGAGGGATGCCTACTGACCTTCCGAGAGTCCAGCAAGAGGTCCTCATCTTCAAGGAATTCCCTCTACAAATACTAGCCCCCTTGGCTGGTATGAGGGGACGAATTTTCTACCCTTTCAAGCTTAATAACGCTTTTAATTTACACACTCTAAGCTCTCACATCTCTCTCTGAACTACACTTGGCAGACTTTATGCTCATTGCTATTATATTATTCTTATTTTCATATTACATTCAAGTTATTTTCATCTCAACTGCTTACTGACTTGAGCGTCGGAGTGCTAACTTTTTTTTGCAGGTCATCTTTCATGATTTGTAGAAACTCAAGCCCACTCCGCTCAAGTCCAAGAAGACAATTTTGATTAGCTCTTTTTTTGCTCACATCATATTATTATTGATTAGAATTTTTATTGATTAGATTTATATTTGAAAATTGAACTTTAGTATTATTTTATATTGTGATTTTAATTTAATTTTTAATTTAAGTTATAAATTTATAAAAAAAATGATATTCTTTTTTTTGGTACTTTGATATTTAAATAAATGTATTTAAGAACAAAAAATTATATTTTTAGAAGCGGTGAATATGCAAAAGAAAAACCACCCCTTAAGTTACAGTACGAAGATTGCAATTTTTTCATAAAAAAACTTGTACTATTTGCTGAAAATTTTAATTTTTTTACTCCTCATAAAGAAAATAAATTAATAATGTCTATAATTGAAAACTTAGAGTCTTAAAATATTTCTCAAGCTTTGTAAATCAACATGCCCCCAGCATGAGATTTGACGAAGGTTGTGTTGAAAAAATAGACTATAAAATTATAATTTTGAAACCCCGCAGATCAATGCCCCTAGTATGGGGTGTCCCGAGGGCAATGCTGAATAAAGGGTCTAAAAATAGAGTATTATAATTTTCATCCTGTAACTTAATTATGGGTGATAATTTTGGTCCTACACGAATTGATTTTCGCAATTTATTCCTGTAATTTTGAATAATTGGCAATTTTGGTCTTTTTGAGCTGGAAAAATGCATGTGCCGGGCACATGACGTTTAAACTTGGAATTTTTCAGCCTGATGGGACCAAAATTGCCAAATTTATAAGACTAAATTTTGAAAATCAATTCGTGCAGGACTAAAATTGCCACCATCCAAAATTATTGCAATTTTCCCTATTTCGTCGACGATCTTGTACTAATCTCTTTGAATGAATTTTAAGTTGTTTTTATTGTCTATGATTTTATAATGATCATGGTATAGTTTCTCTTCGAGGTCGAATAAATCATGTCCTTTTCTAATACTCATTTTATATTATATGATTGATCAACTCTTTAAGGTCATACAAGTTGACCACTCCTCTTCGGATACATCTTGTTTCTATTGTCAGACCATTCCTCGAGGCTCGAGGTCATATGTGTCGGTTATATCATCTTCAAACATGCCTTTCTTTGATTTTTAGACCATCTCTCGGTGTCATATATATTGGTCGTACCCTTTTTGGATACACCTTCATTTTATTTTAGACAACTCTTTGAGAACATTTAAGTGTATTGCACTCTTTTCGAATATGCTTTATTTGATTTTTAGACCAGTTGCAATGTATTTTATTAAAATACTTTTTAATGTTAATTTTGTTTTCTATAAGACAAAAGGTTAAAATTTGAAAGAATCGTACAACCAATTTCATTTCATAATTTAATTAATTATCACATCCATTTTAGTTTTTCACACACACTAACTAATTCGGGATATGATATGATCAGCTAAGTTGATCATGAAGTTGTTTTAGTCAAGATGGTTGTCCTCGAGTACTCAATCTAAAATTGTACTGAATATTGATCGTCTTTAAAGCCTACGCTCCCGGATTATAATTAAAAGAACATTACAAGTTTTTCAATGTTTAAATTAGATAAATCATCAAAAAATAATAAGTGTTGCAATAAATGTAGTCGACTTTAAAATACATTACTTTCCTGTATGCATATAGAGTTCAATTCTATATGGAGTTCAAAATCATTGTTAGAGTTCAATTCTACTATATACTTACTTTCCTGTATACATATATACATGCGTACAAATTGATGAAAATACGTATTCGCCTCATCTATTAGCATCTCTCAACGCAGTTAGCATAATGATCAAGACGATCTCTAAGAGAATAATCAGGAGGAGGAGGTGCTTCAATGGCCGCTACGGCGGCGCCTACAGTTGTCTATCACATATTCCGGGCGACGTACTATAGGAAATACTCTCCTACTTGTCGATCACCGATCTCTACAGAGCCAAATCCATATACAGATCGCGAGTGGAATTCAATCATCAGCAACCGCAATTTCATTGAGACGCACAGAAATCAAACCACTTGCATCGGACTACCCATATTAACAGCCAACAACGAGGCGAGATAGTTCAAGTTCTACTACGCTAGGCTCAAGCGGAGAAACATAAACGGCAACGTACTTCTTCTGTCGTTTGCGGGTACCCTACTCCGACTACCAAGATATGATGAGAGGTTTGAGGTGGGGAACTTTCCTGGGTTTGTAGCTTCAATGCTGCTCATGGAAAAGCCTTCTCACAATGTTTGTCTTGATGAGAACCTCACCTCACTTCAGGTTTTACTTATAGAAAATTCTAACGACTAGATCGTATTTAGTTAAACTTAAATCAATTACATGACAAATGTATTACATGTCGAGTAATTGATGTACTATTTTCTTTTGAAAGTAAAGTGACCAATCACACTAATGCACTTACTGTACGATTGGATGGTTAGATCATACTTGATTTAAGTAAGAATTTTTTCCTTATTTAGAGGTGATTAAATTATTTAATTTAGGTCGATTTGTAACGTGAGAAATTTTCTATACTACTTTGTTATTATACATCAACGATGATAGTAATGATCGATATTTATCAAAATTAACAATATTTTGCATCTGATGGGCTTCATTAATTAAGTTTGATCGATATGCAATAGAAAGATAGTTTTTTTTTTTTTTTTTTAAAGATTTTTCAAAATTTTAAGAAATTAATGGTGAAAAGTGCTTACAAATCACTTACTCCTCCTAGAAACGTAAGGTAAGGTATCCATGAGTAAGAGAATCGAAGGAAAATAACTTTTGACCTTACGCCAACATTGAGTATTTCGAGTACACAATTTACTTTTAAAGGTAAATTACACCGATATTCCCTGAAACTAGGTTTAATTACAAAAATATTTTTCACTTTCTGTCGGTGTTGGTATAAGTTGATTGTGTAAAATTATGTCGTTGAATAGGGGTGTACTTATAATTACAACTACAATCTCAGAGGGTGTATTTATATAATTTTAGAAAGGATAAAGGTATTTGTGTGATTAGATGTAATCTCATGGGGTGTTAATTTAATTTACCCTATTACTGTATTTGAGTACGCCAACTATATATATATAGCAACTGCATATTAATTTATGTGATATGTTCATTATCTTGCCACTGTTAACAGTCAATTTGAGTCATGTAACTTAATGGTAGTATGAAAAAAACGTTATATCATTAAATTATTGTTAGAATGGCACCGTGTTGCGCACGTGATGTATCGTTATGTCCAACTAATTAAATATTGATTTCACCATTAAATTATTGTTTTAGTCCCACACTATAGGGTGTTTGCAATTATTGGTCTTATGCTTTCCATATTAGTAAAAAATGGTTCCATAACTCAAAATAATCATGTCCAAAAAGTATGACGTTGTTACAATAAGAATGGAAGGAAATCCTCGACAAAATATTTTGAATTATGGAACTTTTTTTTGTATATTTTGGAAAGCATGGGACTATAGCATTGCCAAGGGTTAAAAACACTTGCACCCTTGAAGTATGCATATAGTCGCATTTACTCCACCAAACTATAAAATGTAACCCCCCCCCCCTTCCCTCATAATATGAAAAAAATACCATTATTATTTACACTCTCCCCAATATGTATATTATAGTCATTCCATAAAACATAATTTTAATTATTATAAAATTTGTCTAAATAAATATTACCCAAATGTTATGATATTTATGATTCGTGTGAAAATTTGTGTAAATTCTAATATGTACAATCTTTTTTTTCAACGTAACTACTCAAAAATTTATAGAATTAAAGGCAATTTTCGTCCACTACTTATAGCCAAATTTTATTTAGTCTTTTAACTTCCCTAGAGTTCCAAAAAGATCCTCCAACTTTTGAACTGCCCAATTTTGGAACACCACTTACAGGACAATAACACTTGGATCTGATGTGGCTGTTTAAATTGGGGGAAGTTTTATTGGCTAAAAAGAAAAAAAATGACGGGGCACTAGTATCCATGTCATCAGGATGACATGGATTTGGGGAAGGGAAATTACAAATATATTTTTATAATTTGATATAATGATATATATTTGACATATACATAATTATATATATTACGTATAAAATGTATATAGACGGGGACGCAGCCGCCGCGCAACCTCTGGGCTACAACAATGTTGCCCAACACAAAAGAGGGCGACAACGTTACCCCCGATATGGGCGACGGGCCGCCTAAAAAGGAAATGGCGTCTGTTTGGGCGATCACGCGTCGTCACCCTGCCTTGGCGACGGCGACGCCCCTCTCTTCTTTGGGCGACAGTAGCTGTCGGCACTTAGGCGGTGGTTGGCCGTCGCCGCCAACCTTATACATATTATATATATATTTATATATATGTAATTATGTATTATAGTGCTATATATATACATATATGTAATTTTGTATTTTCTTAAAATCCTAGTAAAAATATTTTACTTTTTTCAGAATTTAAGATTCATAAAAAATATTTTTTGTTTTAAATACATATAATGATAAATATTATTTATATTAAATCATATAATTTAAAAATTTTCATATATTTTTTATTTGATATTTAATTAATATATTTATATTATTATTTTAAAATGAAAGAAGAAGAAAATATTATTTTAAAAAAATGTTTTAATTCAAAAATATAAAAATATAAAAATATTATAATAAATGCAAATAATAGTAATTTTAGTAAATAATATAACTTAATGCCACCTTGGCACTAATGACACGTCATATGTTTTTTTTTAATTAAAGCATGTAATTGCCGCATCATGTACTATTAGCCAATAAAATCACTTCCTCTCTTTAAAATGCCACATCATATTCTAGTGTCGTTTTCCCGCAAGTTTAGACAAAATTCGGCAAAAGGCGTACCAGATTTGAGCAAATTAAAAAGTTACAAAACTATTTTGAAACCTTAGAGATAAAAGACTAAAATGTGAATGGAATATAATTAGCAGACGAAAATTATCTTTAATCCAAAATTTACATAATTTTTGCTTTGTGTTGTTATGTATATTAAAATTTTCTTTAGAAAATATTGTTAATACAATTTTAAAATACTATATATCGAACACACATATATATACACCGTTTAATATGCAAATCTATGCATATAATTAATTTATAATATTCTATAAATTTTTGAGTATCCATATGATATATTGTTAAATATTTGTACATGTAATTGAAAAAAATTATATAAGTTATATGACATATCTCTTTTGTTATAATTATAAGCGTATTGCATAGAGTTACATTACGATTTACACATACTCATGTGTATTTTTTAACATAAACAATTTACTTTGTTACACATATTGGCATATATTGAGATTGTAAATATTTTTTTGTATCATATAATCTAAAAAGCTATAAATTATAAAATTATTTTTAACTAAAAGTTTGAGTAAAATTTTAAATTAAAAATAGCTTTGGGGAGATTTTTAATCAAACATACGTTAGGGGTTAGAGGGTAAGTAACAAGGGTATTTTTGTCATGTTATGTGTCAAATTATTTTGTAAATGGATTTTTAAACTATAAATTTTGAAATGGAACTCCTTAATATCTTGATAATTATAATTGAATAATTATCTCTATGAAAAAAAATAAAAAAAAATAACTAAATAAATTGTCTAGATGATAAGAAAGCATGACTTTGAGCAATTCTCTTATTCTTCACCACCAATAAATACTAGGTTTAGTTTCAAATTAATAATGATGATAGTATATATTTTGTGAAGGTAAAATAAGAAGAGAGTGATCCAACTTCCTTAATTTTTAATTCGCTATGAATTTTTGAGGTTACGTATTTTGTCCAACATAAAAATGTAGCGGTACCTGGTAACATACATAGTTTTGCACAAAAAAGGCACACGACAAAGCCAAAATATGAAACCTAGGAATTATTTTGAGAAGTCGTCTATCTAAATCTGGACCGATCACATGTTAAAATAATGCATGAACTAGTATATACATAATGAATTAATCACAATATGAAATATTTTTCTTGGATGATTTATGGATCTCTCTTGTTATTTGCTTTCTCTTTTAATTGTCAATATCAAATAGACATAGTCATGTATTCAACCATGAATTAAAAATAATTAAATGGGTAAACTTACCTATAATATAGTTTGTTTTTATTACTACTGCAGTCACAAGTCACAAATAACATAATCTGGTTTTGCAATAATATAACTTTGACTAATATTTGAATTATTGAATTTTTCATCACAAAATATTTATTGTGTAGCACAATTTAGAGAGATTGTTACTAATCATAAACAATAACACATACATCTAATACAGTATCTTACTCCAATATTATTGTTCAACATTCATAACAAACTATATTTGGATTTTGTTTGAACCAATTAATATAGAAGTCAACATTATGAGTTGAACATAATATAATTGTAAACATTGTTAGTCATTTAAAGTGAATGAAACGTCGTTGTAAACTAGAATATTTTATTAAATTTTAGGATTAATAAAAAATTAATATCTCCAAAAAAAATAAAATTCTGTTAGCTAATTAACCATCAAGGACTATATCTATGGTGGTTTAAGTTACACATTTTAATTTTAATTTTAATTATTCTTTTTAGAAATAAATTATTCATATTATCTTATCATAAAATGATACACATGATGTTGCTCAACCAGAAAAGGAAAAGAAAAAAGGTCAAATTTTGAAATCCCATATAAAGATGTTTCATATAACATTTAATTTGGTCCAAACTTTCACAACCAAGTAAGGAAAACAATATGTCATTATGTGAAATTACAGACTCACTTTGAGTTGTTGCACTCAAAGACTTAAAAGGTATGTCATAATAATCTTACTAACATGATTTTGACTAGTTTTATGAGTCACATTCCAGTAAAAAATAGTCATATTGCTTTAATTATAATTACAATGCTTTATCCATAACAAAAATACCATAATTATAATAGACTAAACTATCGTTATGTGCAAAATAATCGTAAAAAGCGACAAAGTGCAAAATATGCATAAAGAGCGACTAAGTGCAAAATATGCGCAAAGAGCGACTAGATGCAAAATATGCGCAAAAAACATATCACTAATCTTGAAGAAGAAATAAGTTTGTCTCTCGATAAATTTACAGTTCGCTAATCCGAATATACCATTTTATTATCACGTTCTAAATTTTAAATACTAAGAGCATTACAACCCTAAGTCTATACGTTTGACTGAATTATCATGAAATTACTCATTCAGTAAAAGAGATAGAGATACTACTCACCAAAATTACATACTAAAATTGCACTTGCAACTTTTCAGCAGGACAGCTTGCTGTGATTTTGTGCCGACTTAATTTGTATATAAACCCCTCTCTGGTTCACTTCCATCAGAAACCCTGCAGTTTAGTTAAATCAAAAGATTAGAAAAACCTCTTTTGCTATCATCTTCCCTGCTGCTGAAATGGCCACCAACAACATTTCCCAAGAAGCAAGGAGGGAAGTCCTTGTGATGTACAGAGAATGCCTGCACAACCATGCAGCAACAACCACACCCATGGCTTATATTGTTGATGGTTGTGGTCTATTTGAGGCCAGCGGTCCAAATGGCATGGTCTGTGCTGCGTGTCGTTGCCACCGGAACTTCCACAGGCGACTGGAAGTGGACATTCCTCATGCACAGACTCAAAATAACGTCATTTCCCAACAGCATGGCACGTCAACAAATCCTGTTCTGCTCCCACAGCCACAAGCCCATCAACAAGCGTCCACAAGCCGTACAACTACTTCTGCACCGACCCCTGCAATTCCAGATCCAGTCCCACAGCCACAGTTTCATCCTCAGACATACACAAGACGTGCACGGACTCCTGCACCAACAGGAAGGCAGGAAATGAATCGGCAATTTCAGAGGCCGGAAGAGCTGGTTCAGGAGGCTAGTGCACGACATACAGTGGAGACAGAGGCGACTGTGTGTAGAAGGATAACCCGTGGACAAAGTGAAAGATTGAGGGTTATTGCAGAGAGCAACGGTTGGAAGTTGTTCCGGGAGTATTCTAGAGAAGAAGTTAATCGTATATGTGTAGAGATTGGGATTACTAGAACAGTAATGAAAAATTGGATCCTCAACCACAGGCGTATACGAGCAGCAAGAAGTAATCCTGAAGCTAACTAGACTTAGATTTGGTTTGAATAACTTCTTATTAGAAATTTCATTTCAACTTTCAAATAGATTCAATAGTTTTAAGTTTTTTTTGGATATTGTAACTTATATTTCTCTAGTTAGGTTTAAATAGTGCCTGGTGGTCTATCCTCTTTCTGTCGTTTAACGTTGTGCAAAAATGTGCGATCATGTTCAGTTCCAGATTCACAAATCATTATGCTTCTTGTATTAAAAACTTTTGATCCTTTCTTCATTTTCCTATTCTCCAATTCAACTTAAATGTTCTTTGGTTTAGCTTTTGACAACCAATATTGAAGGTTTCTCCAGTAATTGACTTGGAATCTGCTTAACATAATTCTGATGAATATACAAATATACATTATTTTTGTGGAAAAAAAATAGATAATGCGCTAAAACAGACAACCAAAGAGCTAGATGCTCCGGCCGCAACTTCTTGCCATTTGAGGCAACAATCAGATTTATTTTGAATAATAGATGTACGGTAGTATCTTTCTCTCCCACGGACCACACAAAACACAGTATACATTAGACTAACAGAAAGGCCATTTGCTACAGTGTAAAAGGAAAGGAAAAGAAAAATGGTTATTTACCAGAGAACAGAAAATCACAAGACCAGAAAACTGGATGGTAAGCAAAAGTTGAAGGTTAAGGAACAAGATCCAAGTGTCTTTCAATAATATCAAATTATTAACAAACTTCACGATACTACAGTGAACAACTACTTCATTTAAGAGTTTAAGTATTTCGGCCATTTAATGAAATCCTGAGAGCAAACGCATTAAAGAATAGAATCTGCAAACTAATGCAAAATCGTGTGGCTTGTCCAAATGTGATCCTAATCTTGGTTTGGTCGTAGTTTACCATTAAAACCAACATAAACGCAATATAAAGTACAAGGATACTTACTTCACTATGATATGAAAATTATGACATGGATAAGTAATTTTCTTTACACTAGAATAAAATTTTAAATTATGTGATAGTTTTTGTTTTTGAAAAAAAAAAAGGTCAGTGATGTTATGTAAAAGGGAAAAGGATGATTATTCAAATGTGTAATATATATACATTTTAAATGCATTTAACAAAACTTTAAGTAGACATAAAAAAGGAAATACATTATTCAGTATCAAATTTATGATACTTTAACGTGTTATAATTTTTTGATGTGTCTAATCTACATACTAGAGTTATTGGATGCCAGTGTCTATTTTCTTCTTTCCTATTACTTCTTTGGACACATTTTGAAGTTTCAAACGTGCATTTGTAAATACAGAATCCAAATATCAGAAGGAACCTTAAGGAACAAATCACCTCCAAACCACAAAACTGAAAACAAAACAAATATATGAAAAGAAAGCAAAACCTGCAACAACAGGATGAGGACTAAGAACTCCACCGGTGGCAACAGCCATAGCATCTGGCAAAGAAAGCTGCATACAATTGCATGTCAGCAGCAGCAGCAAGACACCTGAAGCTTCAGTTCAATATAGCAGGATGTAAGCATAGGTTACAAGTCCTCCAAAGGCATCAACAGCTTCTTTCACTGTGACTATTCCAACGAAACCATATTCAGATATCCATGCTTGGAATTAGTAAAGAGACTATTCATCAATAAGGAAAACAGATATGTGACTGATGATTAATGATGATAAAATAGGATCCTGGATTAGAACAGTGGTCGGATGAAGGCTTACTCATGTTAGGATGCTCCTATGGTCTGCAAGCATAGATTCTTCTCAGAACACGGACTCACATCCAAAGGCAATTATGCTTCTCAGAAGCACAGATTGACTCTCAAAATCCATCTCATTTCAACAACAGATTACAAGACCAACAAATCAATGCAGAATATAGTTTTCACAAATATTTTCATATTGTACGGGATTATGGACCGAAAACAAAGCTACAAAATTATGTAAAAACCCTCGTAATTTACTTATAGAGATTTATAAAAGTAGGATAAAAGGAACTAAGTTTCAATTGATTCAAAAAATAAGAATGGTCAAACAACACGTAACTGCATGTAAGAATCTTGATGATGGTCTGCATGTATGAATCTTGATGAGGGCATGTAAGAATCTTGATGATGGTTGTTTGATGAGGTTATTCCAGGAAAAATCACTAGAATAATTTAATCAACTAGCAACCCCTGCAATTCTCTATCCTACGTTCTTGGGCTTACAGCAACATCATTCTCTTGGCACGACATGAGAAAGGAAGCATACTATGATGAACACTGTCAATTAAAAGATTAATGTAATGATTAAAGATGACTAGAAAATAACAACAACTGGTTAATCCAATTGAACCAAAGTAGAATAGTTCATAAATACTTCTTATCACAAACTTTTGGTATTTGGCTGAAATAGAAACAATGAAATTAATATCTGATGCTTTTAAGCTTTAAATAAATGATCAATCCACAGCTGAAATAATGATGGTGTTAACAAGATGACAAAAGCTTAATATGAAACAATTAATCATAATCAATATTAATCCAATATGGTTCGCCAACATGTATCAAAATTAATGTATCCCAGTTCCTTTCACATAAATCATCAAGGAATTTCAATTTAATTCACCCGTCAATAAATATATTTCAGCCAACACAAGTCCATGTTAACCTATACCAAGATCTCCAACAAACAACATTCCAAATAAAGAACCCATCAAACATAAGTCTAAGATTTTCAACTTGAAATTATATTTAAATGGCATATAAAGAATATTCAAAAAATTATAAATTTTCTATTTATTAGTGAAAATAACTAATTGAAATCTTATAAAAGCAAACATGCAGACCTTACCAAATCTCAAGTTTTTTACTTGGAATGTTTAGGAAGATGCATTTATGTGAAAGCTTAGATAGGTACTTAGTATGTTTTGATCATTAGTTTATGTTCTTCTTACTTCATTGATTTGATGAGAGTTTTCCTTATTCTAGTAACTTAGAATATGTTTGGTTGGGGTGAAAAGCGGAAGAATATGAGAAGTGGAAGTAAAAGGGGATGTATAAGAAAAAGTTTAGTGTTTGGTTTGGAGGAAGAGATGGAGAGAAAGTAAAACTGGATGTATATGAAACCCCCTCGGAGTCCAATTTCGTATCTGACAGAAATTGGGCGGAAAAGTGGAAGTATAAGGCCAAAAAAACAAAAAAATACATATTTTATTTTTATTTACTCTATTGCTCATATATATATACATATATATATTTCCCTCCAATTCTTTTCTCCTTCCCGCTGATAATAACGTACATAATCGTAAGAGAAAATATAACAAAATCATTGGAAAAATTACTACGTCAAAGTCAATAATCAAGTAAACATAATTTGCATTTGCGATTTTTTAGAATTTTTTATGCTAATTTGCTATTAATGTTGATTGAATAATCAGTTCCCCCAATCTTGTTCCCTCTTTTCCCCGCCGGCACTAGATTTTGTCCGTGAACAAAATTTGTTCATAAACTAATAAATTTTGTCCCGCCGCCTGCTGCACTAACTTTTGTCAAGATTCCACTCAACAAAATAAGAAAAAAAATATGAATCTAGGTTGTTGTTTTTGTTTGATAAATATTTTTATTAATAAGGTTTTAAATGTTTGATATAGTACAATTATATTAGTGCAATATTAACATGTTTATTTTCTAATACAAAGTGAAGAGAAAGGGTTAAACAATAAAATTACAAAAATTAATATTTTCTTCTCAGTCTATTTTTCTCCTACCAAACAAGGGAAAGTATTTGAGATCTACTCTCCTTCCAATCATACCAAACAATTTAAAGGAAAATTATTTATTCTTTCCCTCCCCTTCCCCCTTTCACTTCCCTTTTCCTCTCATTTGAACCAAACAAACCCTTAGTTAACTCAAACATATTCTATTACTCCCATGTCCACATGTGTACATTAACGAGTGTGTGTGGGTTTTGTTAAAAATTAATAAGGTCCTTTTCTGAACTTGAAGTAATCATGAGTTATATAAGTTCAATTATAACCATCCGAGCAATATGTTTCTTTGTTAGCATCCATTCCTTAAGTCTGATATATTATACGAATACATCGTCATTTGATGAGTGACTGAGAACACAAAGGGATATAACTAAGTCCAAACAAAGGAAGTATGCGTAAAGATTACAATTATAATGCACTAAACTAAAGTTATGTGCAAAATATGCGTACAGAACTATGTGTAAAATATACGCAAAGAGTGACTATGCGCAAAATAAGAACAAAAATATATCACTAATCTTCAAGAAGAAATAAGTTTGTCTTCCGTAAAATACAGTTCGATAATCCATATGCACCCTTTTAGTATCACGTTTGAAATTTTTCAACACAAAGAGCATTACGGCCTTAAGTCTATACATTTAAATTTCAATATTCACATACATTTTGACTGAACTATAATGAACTTACTACACACTAAATTACATACTAAAATTGCACTTACAACTTTTCAGCAGGACAGCTTGCTGAGATTAGATTTTGTGCAGAGTTGTGAATATAAACCCCTCTCTAGTTCATTTCCATACACCTCCATCAGAAACCCTGCAGTTTTGTTAAATCAAAACATTAGCAAAACCTCGTTTGCTATCATCTTTCTCTGCTGCTGAAATGGCCACCAACAACAGTTCCCAAGGAGCAAGGGTTGAAGTCCTTGGGACGTAAGAGAATACCTGCACAACCATGCAGCAACAACCACACCCATGGCTTATATTGTTGATGATTGTGGTCTATTTGAGGCCAGCGGTCCAAATGGCATGGTCTGTGCTGCGTGTCGTTGCCACCGGAACTTCCACAGGCGACTGGAAGTGGACATTCCTCATGCACAGACTCAAAATAACGTCATTTCCCAACAGCATGGCACGTCAACAAATCCTGTTCTGCTCCCACAGCCACAAGCCCATCAACAAGCGTCCACAAGCCGTACAACTACTTCTGCACCGACCCCTGCAATTCCAGATCCAGTCCCACAGCCACAGTTTCATCCTCAGACATACACAAGACGTGCACGGACTCTTGCACCAACAGGAAGGCAGGAAATGAATCGGCAATTTCAGAGGCCGGAAGAGCCGGTTCAGGAGGCTAGTGCACGACATACAGTGGAGACAGAGGCGACTGTGCGTAGAAGGATAACCCGTGGACAAAGTGAAAGATTGAGGGTTATTGCAGAGAGCAACGGTTGGAAGTTGTTCCGGGAGTATTCTAGAGAAGAAGTTAATCGTATATGTGTAGAGATTGGGATTACTAGAACAGTAATGAAAAATTGGATCCTCAACCACAGGCGTATACGAGCAGCAAGAAGTAATCCTGAAGCTAACTAGACTTAGATTTGGTTTGAATAACTTCTTATTAGGGACTTTATTTCAACTTTAAAATAGAGTCAATAGTTTTAAGGTTTTTTTTTTTTTTTTTTTTGGATATTTAAACTTATATTTATCTAGTTAGGTTTGAATACTAACTGGTGATCTGTCCTCTTTCTGTCGTTGTGCAAAAAATGTGCCATCATGTTCAGTTCCAGATTCACAAATCATTATGCTTCTTGTATTAAAAACTTGTGATCCTTTCTTCATTTTCCTATTCTCCAATTCAACTTAAATATCTATACAAATGACTAGAAATAAGCTAATATTGAAGGTTCTATTAGAATTAGATCTATTAAAATGTTCTTTGGCTTGCTTTTGACAACCAATCTTGAAGGTTTCTCCAGTAATTGACTTGGAATCTGCTAAACATAATTCTTCGAAGATACAAATATACATTATTTTTGTGGCAAAAATAGATAATGCGCTAAAAGCAGACAACCAACTTTGTGCATTTCTTGTGCAGCCAAAGAGCTAGATGCTCTGGCCGCAACTTCTTGCCATTTGAGGCAACAATCAGATTTATTTTGAATCGTAGATGTACGGTACTGTCATATGGAAATTCTGACATGGATAAGTAATTTCCTTTACACAAAAATAAAATTTTAAATTATGTGATAGTGTTTGTTTTTGAAAAAAATAGGTCAGTGATGTTATGGTAAAAAGGAAAAGTTAATTATTCAAATGTGTAATACATATATTTTTAATGCATTTAACTTAACTTTAAGTAAACATAAAAAGTAAATATACATTATTCAATATCAAATTTATGATATTTTAACGTGTTATACTTTTTGCCATGCCTAATCTACATATTAGAATTATTTGATGCCCGTGTCTATTTTTATCTTTTCTATTACTATTTTGGACACATTTTGAAGTACCCGATGTGTATCCGTAAATACAGAATCCAAATATGAGAAGGAAATCCAAGGAAAAAATCACATCCAAATCACAAAACTGAAAACAAATCAAATATATGAAAAGAAAGCAAAACATGCAACAACAGGATGAGGACCAAGAACTCCACCGGTCGCAACAGCCATAGCATCTGGCTCAAAAAGCTGCATACGATTGCATGTCAGCAGCATCATCAAGACAAGCAATGAGTGCTTGGCACCTGAAGCTGCAGCTTAATATAGCACGATGTAAGCATAGGTTACAAATCCTCCTAAGGCATCAACAGCTTCTTTCACTGTGACTATTCGAACAAAACCATACAAAGCAGATATCCATGCTTGGAATTAGTCTAGAGATCTAGTCATCAATAATAAAACAGAAAAGTGACTGATGATTCAAAATGATGGTAAATAGGATCCTGGATTAGAACAGTGGTCAGATGAAGGCTCACTCATGTTAGGATGCTCCTATTGTCTGAAGGCATAGATTCTTCTCACAACACAGAATTATATCCAAAGGCAATTATACTTTTCAGAAGCACAAATTCACTCTCAAAATCCATCTCACTTCAACAATAGATTACAAGACCAACAAGTCTATGAAAAATATAGTTTTCACAAAGAACCATTCATATTGTACAGTATTATGAACCAAAAACAAAGCTACAAAATTATGTAACAACCCTCGTAATTACGATCGGGTACTTCTATTGATTGATAAAAGTAGGATAAAAAGAACTAGCTTTTAATTGATTTAGAATATAAGAATGGTCAAACAACACGTAACTGCATGTAAGAATCTTGATGATGGTTGTTGATGAGGTTATTCCAGGAAAATTACTAGAATAATTCAATCAACTAGCAATTCTATGTTCTTTGGCTTGTAGCGACCTGGTTCTCTTGGCACGACATGAGAAAGGAAGCATACTATGTATGAACACTATCAATTAAAAGATTAATGTAATGATTAAAGATGACTAGAAAATAGCGACAACTGGCTAATCCAATGCAACCAATCTAGATAAGTTCAATAAATACTTCTTATCACAAACTTTTGGTATTTGGATTAAACGGTAACTATGAAATTAAATGCCTTAAATAGAAAATAATTATGTAGCCCTAGAAGAAGATGTGAAAAGTACTACATTACCCTTGCTGAATTTTTTACTTTTTCAAAAAAACGTCTGAGAAAATGTAAAAAAGTCTAAAGGTGGATGAAACAAATAATCCATAGAGAATATTGGTTCCATAAAAATACTTTAGAAAATTCTAAAAAATATATAAAATTATAACTTATAATCCAAAAGGACAATTTGGGCACTTCACCACAAAAATTTGATGAAACCTGATAGAATGGGCTCGTTGTTTTACGGACGTTAAAGTCAGGGGGTATTTGTAATGTTACAAACAACGAGAAGGTATTTGTAATTATATCAAACCTCAGGGGAGGTTCTTGTAATTTACCCATGAAATTAAATATCTGATGCTTTTAAACTTGTTATTAAATAAATGACCACTGGACAGCTGAAACAATGATGTTGTTAACAAAATGACAAAAGCTTAATATGAAACAATTTATCATAATCAATATTATTCCAATATGGTTTGCCAACATGTATTAAAGTTAACGTATCCCAGTTCCTTTCACATAAATCATCGAGGAATTTCAATTTAATTCACCAGTCAATAAATAAATTTCAGCCAACATAAGTCCACCTTAACCTATATCAAGATCTCCAACAAACAACATTCTAAATAAAGAACCCATCAAATATAAGTCTAAGATTTTCAACTTGAAATTAAAATACAAATGGCATAGAAAGAATATTAAAAAATTATAAATTTTCTATTTGTTAGAGGAAATAAATAATTAAAATTCTATAATAGCAAATATGTAGACTTAAACAAATCTCAAGTTTTACTTGGAATGTTTTGGAAGATGCATTTATGTGAAAGCTTAGATAGGTACTTAGTATGTTTTGATCATTAGTTTATGTTTTTCTTACTTCATTAATTTGATGCGAGTTTTCGTTATTCTAGTAATTTCGTTAACTCAAGCATTTCTATTACTCCCATGTCCACGTGTGTATATAAACGAGTGTGTGTAGGTTATGTTAAAAATTAATACGGTCCTTTTTTGAACTTGAAGTAGCATCATGAGTTTATAAGTTGACTTATAACCATCCGAGCAATATGTTTCTTTGTTAGCTTCCCTTCCTTAAGTGGAGTAGGAACTATCTAAGAGCCGATGGTGGTCCACAATTTTCATAATCTGAAGAGATCAAATTCGTATTCCATAGTCTGATATATTAAATGAATTCATTGTCATTTGATGAGTGACTGAAACATAAAGGGATATAACAAAGTCCAGACACAGGAAGTATGACAGACAAAATATGCATAAAGATTTAATGCACTAAACTAAAGTCATGTGCAAAATATGCGTAAAGAACGACTAGGTGCAAAATATGCGTAAAGAGCGACTGTGTGTAAAATATGCGCAAAGAGCGACTATGTGCAAAATGTGCGCAAAAAGTATATCACTAATCTTCAAGAAGAAATAAATTTTGTCATTCGACAAATTTACAGTTCGATAATCCACATGCACCCTTTTAGTATCACGTTTGAAATTTTTCAACTAAGAGCATTATGACCCTAAGTCTCTACATTTAAATTTCAATATTCACATACATTTTGACTGAATTATCATGAATTTATTCATTCAGAAAAAGGGATAGAGATACTACACACTAAATTACATACTAAAATTGCACTTACAACTTATCAGCAGAGGCAGCTTGCTGAAATTAGATTTTGTGCACACTTGTGAATATAAACCCCTCTCTAGTTCAGTTCCATCCACCTCCGTCGGAAACCCTACAGTTTTGTTAAATCAAAACATTACCAAAACCTCTTTTGTTATCATCTTTCTCTGGTACTGAAATGGTCACCAACAACAGTTCCCAAGGAGCAGGGCTTAAAGTCCTTGTGATATACAGAGAATGCCTGCACAACCATGCAGCAACAACCACACCCATGGCTTATATTGTTGATGGTTGTGGTCTATTTGAGGCCAGCGGCCCAAGTGGCATGGTCTGTGCTGTGTGTAGTTGCCACCGGAATTTCCATAGGCGACTGGAGGTGGACATTCCTCGTGCACAGGCTGAGAATAACCTCATTTCCCAGCAGCATGGCACGACAACAAATCCAGTTCTGCTCCCACAGCCACAAGTCCATCAGCAAACGTCCACAAGCCGTGCAACTACTTCTGCACCGGCCCCTGCAATTCCAGATCCAATCCCACAGAAACAGTTTCATCCTCAGATATACACAAGACGTGCACGAACTCCTGCACCAATAGGAAGGCAGGAAATGAATCAGCAATTTCAGGGGCCAGAAGAGCCTGTTCAGAAGGCCAGTGGACGACAGAAAATGGAGACAGAGGTGACTGTGCATAGAAGAAGGATACCCGTGGACAAAGTGAAAGATTGAGGGTTATTGCAGAGAGCAATGGTTGGAAGATGTTCCGGGAGTATTCTAGAGAAGAAGTTACTCGTATATGTACAGAGATTGGGATTACTAGAACAGTCATGCAAAAGTGGATCTTCAACCACAGGCGTACACAGGCAGCAGCAAGTAATGCTGAAGCTAGCTAAGTTTTATGTATGACCAGTGTAGCAATGGGATTTGGTTTGAATAACTTCTTATTAGGGATTTCATTTCAACTTTCAAATAGAGTGAATAGATTTTTTGTATTTTTTTAATATTGTAACTTATACTTCTGTAGTTAGGTTTAAGTACTGACTGGTCGATTCAGTTCAAGATTCACAAATTGTTATGCTTCTTGTATTAAAAGTTTTTTATCCTTTCTTCATTTTTCTATTCTCCAATTCAACTTAAATTAGATCTACACAAATCAGTAGAAATAAGCTAATATTGAAGTTTCTACTAAAATTAGATTTATTAAAATGTTCTTTGGCTAGCTTTTAACAATGATTATTGAAGGTAATTGACTTGGAAAAATCTGCTAAACCTAATTCTGATGAAGATACAAATTATATTTGATTTTTGAGAAAAAAAATAGATAATGCTTTAAAAACACACAACCAACTTTGTGCATTTCTTGTGCAGCCAAAGAGCTAGATGCTCGGGCTGCACTTTCTTGCCATTTGAGGCAACAATCAGATTTATTTCGAAAACGGTAGTATCTTTCTCTCCCATGGACCACACAAACCACAGTATATAGTTGACTAACAGAAAGGTCATTTGCTACAGTGTAAAAGGAAAGGAAAGGAAAGGAAAAACGGTCATTTACCAGAGAACAGAAAAGCTCAAGAGCGGAAAACTGGATGGTAAGCAAAAGCTGAAGGTTAAGGAACAAGATCCAAGTTTCTTTCAACAATATCAAATTATTAACAAACTTAGGATACTACAGTGAACAACTACTTCATGTAAGAGTTTAAGTATTTGGGTCATTCAATGAAATCCTGAGAGCAAACGCATTAAAGAATAGATTCTGCAAACTAATGCAAAATAGTGTGGCCTGTCCAAATATGATCCTAATCTTGGTTTGCTGGTAGTTTACCATTTAAACAAACATAAAGGCAATATAAAATATAACGATACAAGGGACATCCTCCAAAAACAACAAATACTTGACTATGATATGGACATTATGACATGGATTAGTAATTTTTACACTAAATTAAAATAATAAATTATGCGATAGTGATTGTTTTCGGAAAAGAAAAGGTCAGTGATGTTATGGTAAAAAGGAAAAAGATAATTATTCAAATGTGTAATACATATATTTTTAATGCATTTAACACAACTTTAAGTAAATAAAAAGTAAATATACATTATTCAGTATCAAATTTATGATACTTCACCATGTTATACTTTTTGACGTGCCTAATCTACATATTAGAATTATTGGATGCACGTGTCTGTTTCTTTTCTTTTGTATTACTTTTTTGGACACATGTTGAAGTGTCCGATGTGTATCCTTGAATACAGAGTCCAAATATCAGATGGAAACCTAAGGAAAAATCACCTCCAAACCACAAAACTGAAAACAAAACAAATATATGAAAAGAAAGCAAAACCTGCAACAACAGGATGAGGCCTAAGAACTCCACCGGTCGCAACAGCCATAGCATCTGGCTCAAAAAGCAGCATACAATTGCATGTCAGCAGCAGCATCAAGACAAGCAGTGAGTGTTCGGCACCTGAAGCTGCAGCTTAATATAGCAGGATGTTAGCATAGGTTAGAAGTTCTTCTAAGGCATTAACAACATATTTCACTGACTATTCCAACAAAACCATACAAAGTCAGATATCCATGCTTGGAATTAGTAAAGAGATCTATTCATCGACAATGAAAACAGAAATGTGACTGATGATTCAAATGGTGTTAACAAGATGACAAAAGCTTAATATGAAACAATTGATCAAAATTAATATTAATCCAATATGGTTCGTCAACATGTATTAAAGTTAACGTATCCATATCCCTTTCACATAAATCATCAACGAATTTCAATTTAATTCTCCCGTCAATAAATATATTTCAGCCAACACAAGTCCACCTTAACCTATATCAAGATCTCCAACAAATAACATTCTAAATAAAGAACTCTTCAAACATAAGTCTAAGATTTTCAACTTGAAATTAAATACAAATGGCATATAAAGAATATTAAAGACAGTATAAATTTTCTATTTATTAGTGAAAAGAAATAATTGAAATATTATAAAAGCAAACATTACCAAATCTCAAGCTTTTTACTTGGAATGTTTAGGAAGATGCATTTTTGTGAAAGCTTGGATAGGTACTTAGAATGTTTGATCATTAGATTATGTTCTTGTTGCTTTATTAATTTGATACAAGTTTTCATTATTGGTTAACTCAAGAATATTCTTTACTTCCACGTCCACGTGTGTATATAAACGAGTGTCCGTGGGCTATGTTAAAAATTATTAAGTTCCTTTTTTTGAACTTGACGTAACATCATGAGTTATGTAAGTTGAGTTATAACCGTCCCAGCATTATGTTTCTTCGTTAGCTTCCATTCCTTAAGTGGAGTAGGATCTATCTAAGCGCCAATGACGGTCAACAATTTTCATAATCTGAAGATCAAATTCGTAAGCCATAGTCATATATATTATACATATTGATTGCCATTTGATGAGTGACTGCGAACACAGAGGGATATAAATAAGTCCTAACATATGAAGTATGACAGACAAAGCTCTTATGATTATACTTTTGAAATGCCAAAACCTACAATTTATACGGAAATCAAACACAACCTCTACACTTTCCAGAGATACACTAAACAATCTTTCAAACAATAGAATGACAAAGTTACTAATCCCATCATAGCAGTCACAATTGTGAACAGAGTTCTTCATACTCAAGAAATCACTAAATTTACACACATCAACACATAGTCCTCCAGATTTGAAAAAATAAGCTTATCATTCATCGATTCAAATAATCTGAGCCATGATAAATCTCAAAAGATGAAACAAGAGTTGGGCCTTACTAACATCCCGGAGGTAATTTCTTGATCAAAACCCTAACACAGCAATAAGTATATTGATAAACAACACATTTCCAACTATTACTCTAAGATTGATATCCAATACTACCACGCATAAATCAATCACATCAACTAATACTTTGGGAAATCAAAGAAACACTTCAAGAGAAAACGTAAATCATGTAACGTGTTATAATAAATCAATGCGAAACTTTTAGATTCCAAAACCTACGAATCTCGTAAACAGGATCAAGAACAAAAAAGGAGATATTCCAGAGATTTATAACAAGAATCAACTTCAAAAAGACCGCTCGATCGTTCAGCTTTGAAGCTTGGAGTTTTTCTTTCTGAAACAGAACAAAGTTTTATAAAAGGTCTTCCACAGTCCAACAAATGGTTAATATCACCGGTGCACTAATTTTTTATAAAGTCAAAAATATCCTTTAATCGAAAATAATTAACTTATTTAATTTTTAAATTTTTCATTAATTGGTAAATTAATTTTTTTCTTTATTTTTTTAATATATTGTATTGATTTGTATTTTTTAATCTCATTTTATAATATATTTTTAAACACAAAATATTATTTATTATATGCACATAGGAACAACGTGCCACAACAACTAGTATATTAATAAAGATTCATACTCAGTGCAGCAGGGGGCAGTATGCCTAATTGAAGCAGCAAATAATACGTATATACAAACTACATCAGTATGCCTAATTGAAGCAGCAAATAGTACGTATATACAAACTACGTCTTCAGCAAAAGTAGAAAAAATATCAAAAGTATTGAGTTCAAAATCTGGATAATTATAGTTTATTTTGAAATAATTAATTTTAAATAAATAATTATAGTATTTAAATTTATAAATTCATAACTAATTATATAAATATGAATTAAAATTAAACATCAAATTGGGATTAGTAGAAAAAAATTAAAATATATATAAAAAAAAAAACATAATGAATAATAGGTACATAATTACCACACAGTATAATACACAAAACAATAACCAATAATCAAATATGAATAAAACAACAATCCAGTATAAGACACACATTTTAACTAAAAGAATCATAATATCAAATATTTAAAAGATGTACCGATTATGCTTAGTAGTAATAGTAATAATAATAATAATAATGCGTGCCAATTTAATGATTCCAAAATGTTGAAATGTTTAAACGATCTAACTTAATTAATTTTATCTTTTTTTTTAAGTTAAAAATTTGTTAATTTTGTGAGAATGGAATAGTGTTCAAGACCAATGATAATTTAGTATCTCGTATGAGAAGTTGGTTTTCTCTCTCTGGGGAGGTTTTTTGTTTCCATGTCTCGAAAGGCTTTCACTTGATTATGCGTCTCGATTGGTCTTACCACGTATCCCATCACTAAAGGGGATGATGCACTATTTCGTGTCCTTATTTATTTTGCTGTCTTGTTCCTTATTCCTAGTTTTTTTTTCTTGTTTTATGTTGAGTCGTTGCTTTTCTTTCAGCCTCTATTATCATTGCCTTGTTGGTCACTAATATTCGATTTAGTGGTTGTTCTTTGTGGTTTTGTTTCATAGTTCGGTTCCAGGTGTTTGGTGGCGTACGGTGTCCATCTTGCGCCGCGGGGGGGGGGGGGGGGGGGGGGGGGTTGGACTTCTTCGTTGTGATTGTATTCTCATGGATCAGGCCGTGGATCGCTTGGGGAAGTCATTAATGCTGACAACGAATGAAGCGGAGGGTTTGCAATTGTCATCGTCTGCGTAGATTAGGTCTTATTGTCAGGAGTTTTATCCATTGGTAGGGTGGTTACTCACCCCACGGGCGTTTCGATTCGATGTTCTTTCAGCCACACTTCATGTGTTATTTCGTCTTGATAAGGATATGGACGTTCGCTTACTTGAGAATCAGTTTTTATTATGTTTTTCTCATGTTGTCAATCATGACCGAGTTCTGGGAGGCAGGTCGTGGACGTTTGATAAGAATTTCGTGCTATTGGGACAGATTCGTGAGGATGAGAACCCTATGGACATTGAGTTGTACTCCTGCCCTTTTCATGTCCATGCCCATGGATTGCCGCTATGCATGATGAATCAAGAGATGGATGAATTGATTGGGAATCTCATCGGCGTTGTTGTGGATTCTTATCACGCTCGAGCACACTATGCAGGGCTAGTCTTCGAATTAGAGTTTTGATTGATGTGCGAGTCCCTTTGAAAAGTTTTTTGCGGCTGTGGTCGGTGGAGGGGGAATTGTTCGTATACTTTACATATGAGTGTTTGCCGAATTTTTGTTACTGGTGTGGTATTTTGGATCACATTCTTCACAATTGTCTGATGTCCGTGGATGTGGGAACGTCTGTTTTCAGCGAGGAACCTCAGTATGGTGCTTGGCTTCAAGAGTCGTGGGCGATCCCGCCATAGGTTTACTCAAGTACACCTCAGTCGTCATAGAATCAAGGTAGTCAGTTTGCTTGTCACTCTTTCATAGATCATCATCGTGCAGGTCGGCGACGCATGGATGTTTTGGACTATGGCAATCGGGTTGTTGGATCCGTAGGCCGCCCTCCGGATATGGGTGCAATTCAGACTGGGTCAGAGCCGATAGGTTCTAAGCAGGTAGCTAATAATGTCGAACGGCCGCCGGGGCCATCATCGAATTTTCTTGAAGGCGCAGATCGGGCAGTTACTAGCGGAAAGGCACCATACAAATAATTGTTGGGCCTCACTCTTCAGGCCCATACTTAGACCTCCCTTCACTCCAAGGCCCAATTCTCCACTCACCCCTAATCCCAACCCATCTTCATAGTGGTCCTAACTCCTTTCCAAGTCCATCTCACCACATCAACCCAAAATGCCCGTCCAGCCCAACTCATCGCAGTGCGAACCGATTAACTAGCCCAATCCACCCAATCCCTAACCCGACACCGCCATCTACTAGACCTACCATCCATACCCCAATTCCTCTTCCCACTCACAGTTCACCTCGCTCAGATCCTCTTGCCCATGACCCCTATTCTCCAGCTTTACAACATTATTCAAACCCTTCCATTCCAGTGCCAAGTTCCCCCACTCCTTCCATCATACATGGATCATCCACCCAGATCTGCGTCCACTTCTTGTATGAGAGGTGGGCTGCCCAGTTCGAATATCTTCTTCTCTGGCACAGACCAATGCGTCTTTGCTATGGTCCGCGTCTGCTAGCAATGAACTCTAGGGCAGTGATGGCTTGATTCAGGTGTCAATTACTTTCCAGTCAGGTGTTCCTTCAGTTAGTAGTTACTGTTGGCGGCGTGGGCGTATGGTCGACCCCCGATGTGGCCGTGATTTACACAAATGGCGAGGGGGCATTTTGGAGGGTGAACCTAGTAGGAAGAAACTTATGTTAGTGGACTCGGACTCAACAGACCGCTCGCCATGATTGTGTTATCTTGGAACTATCTTAGTATTCGGACAACTGCGATAGTATGTACCCCCAGAGAGATGGTTCGAGAACATAGTCTTGGTGTGCTCTTCTTATATGAAACTAAGTGTGGAGTTCGGCGTTTTTATCGGGTGAAACAACAATTGGAGTTTTATAGTGTGTGCGTCCCAGCAAATGGGTCTTTAGATGGTCTTATGTTGTTATGGCAGAAAGATATAATAGTTCTGCTTCATTCCTTTTCTCGTTGTCACATTGATGTTGAGGTGTTTTCGGTTGTGAGTGGTGCTGGATAGAGGTTTAGTGGATTTTATGGTGATGCAGAAGCTTCACGTCGCAAATTAGCTTGGAATATGTTAAAGTTATTGAGTCACCAATTCGAAGCGGCATGGTTATGTGCCAAGTATATCAACGAGGTTCTGTTCCAACATGAGAAAACAGGTACTCCTCGTCCACCCTAGCAATTAACTGATTTCTTTCAAACACTGGATTTTTGTGAACTTAGTGATTTTTGTTATACGGGCAGCAAGTTTACATGGTGTAACCGCATATAGGATCCTGATACCGTTTGGGCTCAATTGGATAGGGCTTGTGCTAATCCGACATAATTAAATATCCTTCTCTTGTTGTTCATCATCACGCAGTATGGATTTTAGACCACCAAGTACTTTCTATTGATTTTGAGCCTAGACAAGATGGAGACCAACGACAAAGAAGAAGCAATTTCAATTCTAAGAGAAGTGACTTCAATCTGCAGATTGTAGATGGGTAATTGAAGCAGCTTGGGTGAATGGTCGTTCTACCCATATCCATCGGTCTTTATGGCATAATATTTAGTTCTTGTAGGGTTGGACTTTTATAGTGGAATGGGCTAGAATTTGACAGAACACAAAGTGATTGTAAGTGGTTGGAAACGCGTATTGTGCAACTCAAGAGCTCTACATTGGATTCTCATTCTCATTCAGAACTGCAACGCTTACGAAGTCAGATTATGGAGTTGGACACGAGGGAACAAATTTCTTGGCAACAACTCAGTAAGGAGCACTGGTTAGTGAATGGAGACAGTAATACAAAAAAAATTCACTCCAAAGCTACCTCACACAAAAGATTTAATCGTATAACTCATCTTAAAGATAGTGTTTGTGTATGGCGGACCAAACATACGGATATTTTGTTCAGCATTTTTTATCGATCTTTGCATCCAATTGGCCACATGAATCAGTCATACACGAGGTGGTATCTACAATCCAGCCACGTGTGACCCCTGAGATGAACTCGACTCTTGTTACACTATTCACGGTGACTAGAGTGAAGCATGTTGCGTTTGGTATGTCTCCATTAAGATCCCCTGGCCCGATTGTAATTTCCCAATATTCTTTCAACAGGTTTATTGTTGGTGTCGAAGTTACTAATTATGTGTTATGTATACTGTATGATCACATTCTGTTGAATAACATGAATTATACGCATGTCATTATTATCCCTAAATGCCATCATCCTGAATTTGTCACTCAACTCCATCCTATTACTTTATGTAATATAGTGCTGAAAATTGCTTCGAAATGTATAACTAATAGGCTTAGAGGTGTCACGAACTATATTATTTCTCCCATTCAATCAACCTTCATTGCTGGTCGTCTTATTACTGATAATGTGCTTCTTGCATTCGAGTTAAATCATTTTCTAAAAGTGTCATCCCGATAAAAAAAAAAAAGGGGGTATGTGGCTCTAAAGCTAAATAGAGCAAGGCCCATGATCGAGTAGAATGGTCTTTCTTAGACATGTTCTTCTTATGTTAGGTTTTCTGTGTTGTTTGTTCAGTTAATATGTTGCTTGTAACTACAATCTCATACTCACTTACTTTAAATGATTCTCAGTTTGGGATTTTTTTCATCCAAAACGTGGTATCCGTCAAGGAGATCCACTATCTCCGTATTTGTTTATTTTCTGTGCTGAGGCCTTTTCTAGTTTAATTCAGGAGGAGGAGCGTATGGGGCGATTGAAGGGGGTCACTATTGCTTCTTCAACTCCAAGTGTTTCTCATTTGCTATTTGCGGATGATACGTTGCTTTTTGGTGAAGCAAATATGGAAAAAGTTGGGGCTATTTAGACGGTCCCTGATCCTTATTAAAGAGCTTCAGGGCAAGTGGTTACTTTTTTAAAATCCAGTTTGGTGGTTAGTGGGTGTTTCAGGGAGGAGTTGAAGAGGGATTTGGCTGGATATTTAGGTGTTAGGTTGGTTAGTTCTCATGACAGATATTTGAGACTACTGGCAGTGGCGGGGCGATCTAAGAGTCGGTTGTTTCAGAATATTCGGGATAGATTTTGGGATAAAATAAATGGTTGGAACACTAAGGCCCCGTTTACTTTGAGGACTAAATTATATGAGTGATAGGATTATCTTGAACTAAATAAATGATAAAAAAAAGTCATGTATTAATTGTAATGTGTTTACTTACATGTAGTAAAAAATTCTGATAAAACCTGTGTAGTGTTTACTTTGTTGTATTTATTTATTTTGTGTGGCAAAATTACCCATTTACCCTTCAATAATTAAATAATAGAGACAAACAATTCACCCACCCCCATTGCAAGAAAATGCCATATTCAAAGTAGAATTTTTTTAGTTCTTCTACTCCTCTGTCCACGAAAGCTGCTTTTCTTTCGGTAAGTCCAATTTTATGTAATGGTTGTTCAATTTATTTCTCTAATTTATTTATTTTTCGTAATTCATGTGCAATAATTTAATTTTTTTTCTTAGGTTCTGATTTGTGGTCAAGGTTGGGGAAATATTGTTTGATTTTGGTTTTGAATTTTTAAGTTTTCGTTTCGTATTATCTAAAATTTTCAAATATTTTGTTTTCATTTTGGCAAAAAAAAGGTCACATTCAAGCATAATAATCGATGGAAGGTATGTTGTTAGATATATGAACTCTAGAATAGAAAATGGAGTCCAAGAAGAAAAGGAGAAGATGAAGAACTCACCTTGCAGTCTGCTTCCCCTGTGCTTCGATCCAACAGAAACAATGAACAAAAGGGTGAGTGTTGGTGTAATAATGGTAGGTGAACAAAATATTTGTCCTATTTGAGGGCAAAAGCGATTTTTACCAAGTGCATTAATTGTTGTATAAAACAAATGATAACTTATACCACCACCTTTGGTGGTATAAGTTATGTAAGTGTAACAGTAATTAGTATCGGGCCCTGAAATTGTACAAGGCCCCCATACATGAAAGTAAACAACATATTGTCCTATACTAATTTTCTTATTAGGTTAATAACTCAAAATAAACGGGGCCTAAATTGTTGTCACAAGCCGGGAAGGGAGTGTTAGTTAAGGCAGTCCTTCAGTCTTTCCCAGCATATGCCATGTCCTACTTTAAGTTTCCGGATTGCTTAATAAAGGACTATGAGTCAACTATAGCAAATTTTTTGTGGCATTGTCGGGGTGAGAGGAGGGTGCATTGGGTGGTTTGGAAAAAAATATGTCGTCCTTTGTCTAGTAGGGGTTTCGGGTTTCGGGATTTGAAGGCATTTATTTTAACATTGTTAGCTAAACAAGGATGGCGTCTTGTTACTAATCCGGAGTCCCTATTAAGTCTAGTTTCAAAGGCCCGATATTTCCCACATTCAAACTTTTGGGAGGGGTCAGTTGGGGCCCGTACATCAATAACTTGGCGTAGTATTGTTGCAACTCGAGAAGTCCTCTATTTTGTATTTGAAATTCATCATGATTCTATAATGGAGGCTCCTCGTCGGATGGTCGGGAAGTTTACTCGAAGTGGTGAATTTTTAGTTTCTAGTGCTTACAGAGCTGTGGTTTCTCTTGGAAAATGGAATGTTACATCTTCATCACACGGGTATCCTTTTATTGCCCAGGGGTGTAACAACTTTTGGCGTCGGCTTTGGGCTATTACGCCCCTCCCCCAGTTTGCTTGCAAATGTGGCTCCCGTCGTAATGCAACAGTTCATCATTCTTGTGTGTTTTTTGATGTTCCTGTTAAGTCTCTTAGACATATCCCCCTCTAATGTCCATATGCAAGAATGGTGTGGGCGTTATCAAATCTGTCTTGGTCAATGATTTCTGATTGGATTGGTTCAGCTTTGAAGTGGATTTCCCTTCTGTTTGATTGATTGCAACCTCAAGATGTCGCTCGATTTTGTATCTTGTGTTGGTCTCTTTGGCAAAATCAAAACAAAAAAGTAATGGAAGGGACCAATATGGAACCGTTCAAATTAGTAGAAGAGCTGAGTTACATCTCTTTCATTATCAGCAAGCGAAATTGAAATAGAGGATAAATGCTGGTCTAATTGCTCCTGGTAGTGGCGTTTTATTCCTTTTAGAGTGTGGACTTGATTTTTTACTATTTTTGTTTTTACTTAGGGGATTTGTTCCTTTCTACCCAAGTGTGTTGTTTTAACATATTTTTTGTGGCACTGTGTTATGGTTTAATATTGTAAGTCATCGCTTTTTAAAAAATACCAACGAGAATTATCAGTTCAAACAGGGTTAAACCATTGTACCCATCTAGTTAAATTCATGCTTGCTCTAAGTTTGTGATAATTGTCAAATATCTTCCATTTTAACAATGTAATACATGATAATCATTTAAATATTTTATATATTAAATATCGAGTATAATATTTATAAACTTTGGAATGTTCCCATAAAAAAAATGACTTTGACGAAAGTTGATACATTGGGAAAATATTTAGGGCGTCAGGCAAAATTAGATATAATAATTGGACAATATAATAGGAGTAAAGAATAATAATAGTGAACTAATTATTATTATTATCATTATAAAATTATCCTCACAAAATGGCTAACATGATAAGTAAAACTAAAACTGAATTTATATTCCGATGAAAATATTCAATTATAAATAAAATAAATTATATTATATTTATAATTTTATAGCATTAACAATTATATAATTAATATATTATTTTTGACATAAAAAATTTTGGAATAAATTATCAATTAAAAACTCAAATAAATTGGCTAATAATTGGGTTCCAAAATGATAGTCCATAATAAATGTGGACTTATTATAAAAATTAAATGGGTAAATTACATCTATCTCCGCTGAGGTTTGACATAATTACAAATACCCCATCGTTGTTTGAAAAATTACAAATACCCCCCTAAGGTTTGTAATTTTTAACCAAAGGCTTGAAATTGACCATTTTGCCCTTGAATTTTTTATTAAAATTGTAGAAAAATCAATCAAAGCAAATTGTATTATTGCTCCTCTGTGTAAAAACTTAAAAAACCTCTCCCTGTACATTATATTCCAAAATAATTTTAAAATTAAATAAAATAATTCAGTGCATAAAGGCATTTTTGTTAGTTTACCCATAAAAATTGATGAAAATGGGATATTTTTTAAACGGTTACAAACATCAGGGGGGGTATTTGTAATTTTTCAAACAACGAGGGGGTATATTATGCCAAACCTCAGGGGAGGTAGATGTAATTTATCCAAATTAAATTCATAAGCCCATCTTAAAATTTGGGTCTTATGTATTTTTATGGGTCAATCCAAAATAAATATAAATTTATTATTTTGGGTTGGCTAAATGAGCCAGATACATGTTCAAAATGCAGTCCATCAAAAGACTAGTTCATGTCAAAGCATACGGTGATCAAGCCTAACATACATGAGCCCAAGCTACTGTAGCCTTACTCATGCCTATAAAAAAGGACCTCCACCACTCAAAGTCAGAGGATTCAACTTATGACAAGACACACACACACATACAACAAATCAAATGACTCAAGTCCAAAAGCCCTTTGCCACGACGAAGTTCTGCAACCGAGAAGGTTTTACGTCTTCCTCGGCATCAAATTCTTCAAGGCCTTGATACCAAATTTCAAGGTGCCACGTAGTTTGCTCCACAAATTTAGAGGAAATTACACATCAACGTACAAGAACAAGCGTCAGCCCTTGGATCAAAATTCGGAGAGAAAAATCAGGAGATTACATTTCACTATCGAGTGTGTATCCACTTTTTATTTTAAATCAATAAAATCATTTATCCATATTTTTCTTGTCTCGTAATTATTTTTGCAGATACAAAATTTTGTGTGAACAAATTTCTGGCACGCCCAGTGGAACAATCTCTATCCCTCATCTCTTCCTCCTGCATCAAAGTTCAAGTCATCACGTCAAAGTACTCAATAGTGCCCAAGAAGGATCAAGTTACCGTCAACACCACTACCGCCGGTCAATCGTCCATCGGAGGCAAGATTGTTGACACAACCCCTTCAGACAGTTCAAACTTAGCAAGTCCTATCGAGATCAACTCCAAGTCTATGCATTTCGCTATCGTCCCCACCACGATTGCCGACACGACTGCGATGGAGGAACAACTATCATAAATGGTTGAAGCCGTCGCTAATCTCCAGAAGATCATCGAGGAAAAAGACCTTCAAATCACCTAATTGATGAGCAACCAAGAGCATACGAGCATTGAAGAAACCAACGACAGGCACAAGCATGCCTCTTTCTCAAACCATGTTGAAAGCGAGAAGTAAGTGGATAAAACACCACCGACGCATGACTTCATGCAAAAGTCTGCACATTCTAAAACATCTATTGCTACATGGTATGTTCAACAATTGCAAGAGATGATCGCCAACACCATCAAAGCCCAATACGGCGGAACGACCTAAAGCTCGCCCGCGTATTCAAACTTTATACCAAGCACATTGACGCCTTGAGGATGACAATGGGATACATACTGTCAAAATTGCAACGATTCGATGGAAGAGGCAACCCAAAACAACACATCATCCACTTAATTGAGATGTTGAATTATCCAATGCAACTTTAATAACATGACTCTGATACCATATCATAAGGAGCCAGGGCGTAGCCATGGGGGATCGAGAATATACAAAAATCTCATCATAAAATCCGACCATCTACGTGGAATATAAGTCCGACCATGTAGGCGAAAGAAGATAGATAGCAAAAATATACAAAAATCTCCATAAAATCCGACCATATAGGCGGAATGTAAACCCAACCATGTAAGCGAAAGGCGATCAAAGAAAAGAGTATCTTAAGTTGTGACCATATAGAGAGAGTTAAATAAATTGGAAAAGAGTAATTTCGGGAACCTTTTGCGCTTCGTTAAATTGATAAGTATAAACTCAGTCGAAAATGCCACACAAAAACCATCGGCAAAATTGGGCAGTAATGGCAAAACAGACTTCATTCATACCCATAATTTAACGGAATGACCCAGAGAGTCTCATTTCCATATTCATTCAATTTCTCAGTATGTTTATCATTGACTTAAAATATATTTTTTTTCAGAACCATGCTATCTCCATTGCCATGGATAATTCAACAGTAGGAAATCAACATTTCATTAGGCTAAGAACAAAATTAAGAAGAATATAAATGCAGTAAGTAAGTACAGTAATTTATAGAGAACTTACAAAAATGTAAGTGCACACCCACATATAAACAAAGGTTTTATTTACTAGAAGAGGAAAGAAGATATACAAGTAAAAGTGTTTCCGGAGGCTCCCCTCCTAATGAACTGAAAAAGGTTATTTATAGAGAAGTTCGGATTTGAAAACTTTATTTCATGTCCGTCAATAGTGACAGGTGTCTCAGCATTTGAGATAGGTGGTTGGACCAATTCTCCAGGCACCTTGCATGTGTGACACTTGTCCGTGCCTTTGACATGGTCAAAGTCTTCTGACTTTGTCTTTTT
Organism: Sesamum alatum; assembly: GCA_034509735.1. Lineage (NCBI taxonomy): Eukaryota > Viridiplantae > Streptophyta > Magnoliopsida > Lamiales > Pedaliaceae > Sesamum > Sesamum alatum. The sequence goes on along the minus strand of JACGWO010000001.1, from coordinate 17,663,094 downwards.
CCTGCATTTATGTGTTTCCTGCTTTCATTTCTTCATTATTTTGGAGAAACTGCTTTCTTCAAATTCTGCTTCCGATCTCTTATGGTGGTCAACTCTTTGTTCTTCCGAGGATTCGGAAGTTCCAACTTTTGATTTTGCTTTCAAAGCAGTCATAATTCCCTAGAATAATTGATTAATAAGAATTTCGTGATTGGGTTCCTCGAATGGATCATGTGGTTCTCCTGCCAAACAAGAATACTTATTTTCTTTGTCCTTGGAGGAGGTCTACATTGGGGACTCCATTCCTGTTAGATTCCTTTTGAGATCTTTCTGGACTTGATTGAGATATTCTTCAATCATTTGTTCTTTAGAGATGATGCATATTTTGCTTATGATTTTTTGTGATAATTGCTCAAAGGGGCTAGGAGTCTGATTTTTCCCTTTTTCAATAAGTGTCCTATATTCTTGAAACTTTTATTCCATTTCATCTAGTGTTTCTTAACAAAAACATTATTTTGTTTCTGGGTTTATTTGCATTAATTTGTTCCAAAATTTTGAACAAGATTTCCTTCTGATACAAGGAATTTTTGTAGGGTTATTCCTACTTCCGATAACCATTTCCATATCCGTGAGAGTGAAAATTCCACAAAGAAGAAGAATGAGGCCATTCCTTCTACCCATTTTCGTGATCTTTCTGCCTGAATAATTTTTGGCAAATAATTTATCCATTCGGTATAATAATCCTAAAAATTTTCAAGGAGTATAAAAATTGGAGGACCATAATTTAACCACTACTGAAATACCCAGTTTAGTACTTCTTGTTGAAAGACTAATGAACAAATTTTAAAAACCATGTGTGTTTTCTCTTATAATTTTCATAGAGAAAAGCTTTGTTGAATGCTTCAACATAGTCCCAATAATTGAATTTTATCAAGTTTTTAGATTCTGGTAAATGCATTCCTTTTCACCTAATGGGTTAATTCCCGATTCAACAGCAGTGATTAATTTTTTTATTACTGCTTTTGAGTAATTAAATTCCTTTCCATTGTTGGAGTAAGTGTGGATAATTTCAACACTTTGTATGGCCTTAAGAATGCACTCATAATAGGCTCTTGGCTTATATGGCCTTGTTGTAAATGTTGTCACATCCAAGTATCTTTTCATTAGATACCATGGTTCTTTCTCCCATCTTAAATCATCATTTTCTAGGAGTATGATTACTTCCTGACGTTCACTAAATTTATAATTCGTTAAATCGTCTTCTTCTTCAAGTACCTTGGCATAAGATACTGAAGAAGATGATACTTCATTACTGGCAACTTTTTTATGCTCTTTCTTAAATATAAGGAATTGTTGGAAGAGCTCATTCTCTTCTCCAGAGATCTTATTATATTTCCCAATTCTAGAGATGTTTTCTTTAATAAGTGATATATTACCTTGGGGTATAGTTTCACCTGGTCTAAATCAAAGATGCCTTCCTTAGTCGAGTAATGGAACTCCTAGAATCTAATGACGCTCACTGAAAATCTAAATTCGTAGACGGACTTCCCACTTATTTGCTGAAAGAGTAAAAAAGATTCTTAGGAAAGGAGGGGTATCTATAAATTATAATCAATATACTTATGGGAAGTTAATTGGAACTTGCATTCAAGAAGGTTTAAATTTATGCAATGAAATTAGTATAAACGAATTAAAAGACAATTTAACAGAGAAGAAACAACTAGGAGAATTTTGTGCTCAATTTGGAATAGAAATGCCATCAGATAGACAAAAAATTCCTAAATATAGGACTTCAGAAGGTAGAAGAAAAAGACATAAGAAAAGAAGTGATAGAAGAGAAAAAAATAAACAAAGAGATATAGCTAGAAAAAAATGAATGGAAAGCTAAGAATAATGTAATAAAGAAAGTAAAAAGATGTTACCTATGTGGCTAAACATACCACCTTGCAGATAGATGTAAAAATAAAAGAGCTAAAAGATTAAAGAAGAAAATTAACAGTCTTAAATTAGAAGATAAGGATAAATAAAATAAAATAGATACAATATTTTCTGAAGAAAGAGAATCCTCTGAATCTGAGGAACAATTAGAAGAAAAATTTGACTCTCAAGATGAACTAAGAAATATAGAATAAAATTCTGAATATTCATCGACCTCCTCTGAGTCAGAAGAAGAGGAAGACCCTTCGTGTGTATGTAAACAAGGGACAAATGAAGAAAATTCAAATCAAGAATTTTATAAATTAATGGCATAATTCCAAGAACTAGGAAAAGTAAATGTTCTTACAGATAATCATATAGTGGAATTGTTTAGGGAAATTAAGGACCATAAGATAAGAGACATTATTCTCAGTAAAATGGATGATAATAACGTTTCATCATCTGAGTCAAATCAGGCTTATGAAAACATAATTAGTAAGCCATTCACTGATGGTGACCTCTTGGTGAAGCTTTTCCTCCGATCGCTTAAAGGAAACGCTTTTGATTGGTATGTCGATCTACAGCTCGAGTCAATTGATAGTTAAGACGAGGTGGAGAGACAATTCCTAAATCGTGTCTATAGCACCCGCTGGACGGTGAGCATGTACGAACTTACCAGCGCAAGACAGTGGAAGGACGAGCCAATCATCGACTACATCAACCGTTGGCGGGCTCTAAGTTTGAGTTGCAAAGATAAACTTTCGGAGGCCTCGGCGATAGAAATGTGCATCCAAGTTATGCATTGGGGTCTCATTTACATCTTGCAGGGGATCAAGCCAATAAGCTTTGAGGAATTGGCTACCTGCACGCATAATGTGGAAATAAGCATCGCCAATCACAAACCCAAGTTTTCAATTGACTACCAAAAGAATGAGTCAAAAAAGGACGAAGACTTCGTCATACCTGACGTCAAAGAGTCCGTGGCCATCAAACAACTCATGTCAAATTTTCTCCAAGCGAGAGAATGAGTGAAAGACCTCAAAACCAACAAACGGCACGTAATAAAGGTTGGCTTCCTTTGGATGACGAAGAAGCGACGGGCACGAACGTCGCCAGCGTCACTTCAACAAATGACTTACAAATTTCGAGAAATGAGGATAAAGCTCTACCATGTCTACCGGCAGTGCCACCGAAACTTCGACTGGACAATCTTGAGCCCATACAAAGGGAGGACTTTGATGTTGACATGAAGCCCTTCACCAAAGTGGAATACGTTGTTGATGCCAAGCCCAACCTCAACCCAAACAAGATGCAAGAAAGAACGCCTTTGAAGCTCCTAACTTGTCAACCAATCAAGGAATCACACTCCAAACCTACTCCTTCAGAAAGCGATGACGAAAAGCTCGGCAAATTGACCATTGGTGAAGTGTCGGGTAGCAGGAATCATAAGTCAAAGAGGCCACCTTACTTGCCAGTATTCCCCTATGTAGTTCGGTCCGACGACAAAGATAACAAAGCTCGTCGCACGACCATGCTCCTCCACTACCTAAAGGAATCAAACAACAAAGTAAGGTGAAATCCAACACCCCTCAAGGTGGCAAGGTTGAACTAATCAAGCCCGTCATCGGTCTGCAAGCATTGGTCTCAAGTGAACCACTTCTACTGAAAAATCAACTCGAAGAAATGTTGGGGGCATTCAGCTCAAAAGCTTACCTCCTCTTGGTGAAAGCAGGGTACGACTTTTCTGCTCCATCTCGACTCAACAAGTTAAATCCCGATTTAACTAGTGAAAAGATTCATGGATTGTCTGAAGCACAACACGAGTTGAGAAGACAAAGCTTCCGTGTGGACCAACCATGCACTGGCTTAGGCTTCATCCCTGATAGACTTATGTGCAATAGCTTCAAAGATAGTTCTGCGCAACTGCTAAAGAAAGGAAGTTGACATGACCAAACAAACAAGCTGAAAGAAAATTGCGGACGTCATTCCTGCTCATCCCTTCAAATAAGCCAATCAAAGTGAAGCGATGCCTCGCCAGGCGATTGCATGATCCAGAAAGCACTTCAAATAAGGAGGAAGAAGAAAATATGAAGCTAGTTCCATCCAACAACGTCAGTGTTGATGAAGACTCTTGCTTAGACATCTCCAAAAATGAGATCCAAGATCCTCCAATGCAAAACTTGAAGGTGGAGAACATGAAACCTTCTTCATCTCAAATCGAAGATAAAGTCTCAGCCTTGCAAATGACAAATTCATGAAGAAGATGCTCCATAACGCCCGAGCCTAAACTGCATGTCACTCCATGACGCACAAGCTTATACTGCCTGTTACTCCTGGCCCGCATGAGTATAAATTGTGTACGACATTCCTCCTGTTAAACAAAAAAGGTGAAGAAAAGAAAATTCAAATTTCTTTGAACTACATTTTGACTTGATCCTTTTATCGGATACGTAGGCAGCTTGAATTTATTTTCAAGTTTAGTCATATCTTTAAAGAAGTTTGGTTTACCTTAAAGTTATCCATGTTTGTGAGCTTGAGAAGTTTGTGAAATTGCAATCGTTTGTATTCAGCAGCAACAAGAAGAAACAAAGTCAACGCTCTATCAAAAGCATTTCAGTAAGGAAAAGAAGTCATTTTATTATGTGACAAAATGTTCTTTTACATTGAACGACAATAAAGCAACAAAAAATAAAAATAAAAAAAGTACTACATGCTAAACACTCGAGCAGACAAGTCGAAAGTTATCAAATCTCGTGTCGAGTCTTCAAGAAGCTCATCAATCTTCTTCAACTTTCTTGGTTGGATTCTCGAATAAATATGAACTGTCTTCAAGAATTGAAGTCTTTCTCTTGGCGACCACGTCCTTTGAGGTTGGACAAGCTCTCTTTGGCTTCCTGGTAATGTTCTTCTAGCTTAAGTAGAAACGGCTTCTCATCATGTGCTTCACGCACTTGGGGGCAATGATCAAAGTTAACAAGTGGAAGCGGCCAAGGCCGTTCGAGCATTGGAAAGCGGCTTTTGCTCAAGGAATGCGTGAAGAAGACGATAGTGCACTAACTAGAATTGGAAAGCGGCTTTTGCCCAATTCATTGGAAAGCGGCTTTTGCTCAATTCTTTGTCCATCTTCATCATATGCTTTTAACATTATATTTATGTGAGCATTTGGTTGAAGCCCTTAGATCAATTATGCTACGGAGTTGGCTCGCGCATATGATGGCAATCATGAAACCAACCTCTATGGTTTGATCTAAAATATTCCAAGTCGGTGAATCAGTCGAGACAGGGCATCGATCATTCCTTAAAGACTTCCACTAAGTGATGCGTTCATATGATGAATGTCGAGTTTCATAGACAGAGATGTATGACGTCTACACACTTTAGTGGGTGCTTGATAAAGAGTTATCAAGTTCACTGAATTGACTCGCAGGAGTTGTCATATGGAAGCCCTATATGGCATGATCGGTATGACTAGAACTCCTAGGCTACGATAGTGCACTAACTAGTCTTTAGACTTGAGGTTCCACAGTAACCTTGTGCATAGGACGGCTGTGATTTGATCATGTCTAATGTGGTCTCAGGTTTCATTTTGGATCACTATACGGTCATGTTTCAGACATAGTTGAAGCATGCATGGAGGTTGGTGAGTTCCAAGATAGGATCTGCTACTTATTATGAGATGATAACGAACCTCCTATGTTCTCTACAGTATGCGTTCCTCGAAGTCCATGGCCATGGTTGTTGATCAAATAGGAGAAAATATTTTTCCTATATTGATAAATTGGAAGCATAACTTGAAGAGTTGATACATAGACATCAAAGTCGATAATGGGAACCGATAACTAATTCCATGCCCTAGATTTTGATCGGGAGGTTAGTAACGGAGCGACCGTATCTGCATGGTACACGTAGCTCACAGGTTCACCCAATAATTCACCTATTCTCTAGTGCCATGGACCACTGCTAGATGGCCACCCATGGTGACGGGTACCCTCCAATCAAGGAGTTAATTGAGGGTGATTAATTATGATAAGATCTAATTAATCTATTGCAAGTAAGTTACTAATTAAATTGTATATGTGATACAAGCCCAAGTCTAGCTGAGTAGTGAACCTAAAGGGTCACACGCAAATCCATGATGGAATTTTTGGAATTAATTTATAGAATTAAGTATGGAGAACAAATCAATTAATTTAAGAAATTAAATTAATTGATTGAAATAATTTATGAAATCATTTCATGGGAATATTAAATAATATGATTATTTAATTTGGCATCTAAATTCACAAGCATTAATTTGATTAAGTAAGACTTGTGATAGATTAATTAAGATTAATCTATTTGAGCTTGAAAATTAATTAATTGATTTAGGCTTATATTTAATTATATTTAATTAGACAATTAAATATTATGGGCTAAATAATTGGTTGAGAATTAATTAAAATTGGACTGAGTCCAATTAAGAATTAAGATAAAGCCCAAGACCTTAACCCAAGCCCACAAGCCCACAAGGTAAGATTCATTGAACATAGACATGATTTGTTTTCATCTTTAGATGAAGAAGAAAATATGAGTCATGCTAAAGCTTGGCTATAAAGAAGACAAGTGTAAAAGGAGAAAAGATGAGTCATGCTAAAACTTGTCTATGAAGAAGAAAAGTGTTCAAAGAGCAAGACGAAAGGCCTTGTCTACATTTATTGTATCTAGTGTAAAGGAATGCCTATAAAAAGGGGTACAAAGCAAGAGATTCATATACCATTTTTTCTACATACAAAGATACAAAAACTCTTGTTTTCCTTTTGCTCTCTAGCTCTTAGATTTTCTCTCCTTCAAAACTAGAAAGTCTAGCTTTCACTTTAGCATTGGTCTTATGTTCATTACTCATCTCCAAAAAGAGAAAAATTTCCTTGATTTCTCCATAGATCAATAGTTGATCTACCTTAATCCTCCAATACCGACTAGCATAGGTTTGAGGGTGATTCCATCATAGGTGGTGTGGACTAGCTTTAGAGGGAAGACACTTGTGTTCCTACTGTGAATAATAATTAAAAGCGTTTCCGTTTTGACGTTCCACCAATTTTAATGTTAGGTCGTTCTTGAGAAAATTCAAGTAACCAACATCAACCGGAGAGCAAGAAAAGTTGGTTCTCTTAACTATTCAATTGACATCCTTTTATGCATGAGATCCACATCGTAATAGCAACCGAATGGGCGATTTGATCGCTAATTATAATATTGTTTTCTAATTAAAATTTTAATTTCTGCTGCGTTTAACGTCTCGAGGCTTATACGAAGCTATATGGATGATATTTTACTCATCGGAATTGATGTTAAAATGTGAGGTGACATTAAAGCATGATTATCTACTCAATTCTCCATGAAGGACTTGGGTGAAGCTTCTTATATTCTTGGGATAAAGATCCACAGAGATAGATCTAAAAGAATGTTAGGAATGACCCAAGTCTCGTAGATTGATAAAGTCTTGAAAAGGTTCGAGATGGATGAATCAAAAAGGGATTTTCTTCCCATGAGGCATGGAATTAAACTCTCCAAGACTCAGTCTCCCAAGACTGATGAGAAAGTTAAGAAAATGTCAGAAATTCCCTATGCTTCTGCCGTTGGCAACATACAATATGTTGTTCAATGTACGAGGCCTGATATAGCTTACGCTCTAAGTGTTACAAGTCGTTATCAGGCATGTGCCGGCCACGATCACTGGACTGCTGTCAAAAATATCCTTAAGTACTTGAGAAGAACTAGGGATTTATTTTTGGTGTACGGTGATGGAGAATTGATATTGGAAGGGTATACTGATGTCAGCTTCCAATCAAATGTGGATGACGCTAAGTCTCAATCTGGTTATGTATTTCGGTTGAATGGAGGAGTTGTCAGTTGGAAAAGTTCCAAGCAAGATATGACAACGAATTCCACGACAAATGTCGAATACATTGCAGCTTCTGAAGCTGCAAAGGAGGCTGTTTGGATGAAAAACTACATCTAAGAGTTGGGTGTGGTGCCTAGCATTGCCAAACCTGTAGTTGTCCTTTGTGATAACAACGGGGCTATTGCGCAAGCGAAGGAGCCAAGACCTCATTACAAAGCCAAACACATAATTAGACACTACCATCTAATTAGAGAGATGGTAGGAAGAGGTGACGTGCGAGTGGATCGCGTTGCATCATCGGAGAACATAGCAGACCCGCTTACAAAGACGATATCACAAATTGCTCATTCTCAACATCTTGAAAAGATGGGATTAAAGAACATGGGCAATTGGCTATAGATCGAGTGGGGGATTGTTAGAATAGGTGACCGTCAAGCCAATTGATTAGCTCTTTATAAACTATTCTATACGATCTTTTTCAATAATATGTTAACTTAAGAAATGTTATTTGGACATCTTCATCATATGCTTTTTAACATTATATTTATATGAGCATTTGGTTAAAGCCCATAGATCAATTATGCTACGGGGTTGGCTCACGCATATGATGGCGACCATGAAACCAACCTCTATGGTTTGATCTAAAATATTCCAAGTCGATGAATCGATCGAGACAGGGCATCGACCATTCCTTAAAGACTTGCACTAAGTGATGCGTTCATATAATGAATGTCGAGTTTCATAGACAAAGACGTATGACGTCTGCACACTTTAGTGGGTGCTTGATAAAGAGTTATCAAGTTCACTGAATTGACTCGCAGGAGTTGTCATATGGAAGCCCTATATGGCATGATCAGTATGACTAGAACTCCTAGGCTACGATAGTGCACTAACTAGTCCTTAGACTTGAGGTTCCACAGTAACCTTGTGCATAGAACGGCTGTGACTTGATCATGTCTAATGTGGTCTCAGGTTTCATTCTGGATCACTATACGGTCATGTTTCAAACATAGTTGAAGCATGCATGGAGGTTGGTGAGTTCCAAGATGAGATCTGCTACTTATCATGAGATAATAACGAACCTCCTATGTTCTCTACAGTATGCGTTCCTCGAAGTCCAGGGCCATGGTTGTTGATTAAATAGGAGAAAAGATTTTTCCTATATTGATAAATTTGAAGAGTTGATACATAGACATCAAAGTCGATAATGGGAACCGGTAACTAATTCCATGCCCTAGACTTTGATCGGGAGGTTAGTAATGGACCGTATCTGCATGGTACGCGTAGCTCACAGGTTCACCCAATAATTCACCTGTTCTCTAATGTCATGGACCATTGCTAGATGGCCACCCATGGTGACGGGTACCCTCCAATTAAGGAGTTAATTGAGGGGTGATTAATTATGATAAGATCTAATTAATCTAATGTAAGTAAGTTGCTAATTAAATTGTATATGTGATACAAGCCCAAGTCTAGCTGAGTAGTGAACCTAAAGGGTCACACGCAAATCCATGACGGAATTTTTGGAATTAATTTATACAATTAATTATGGAGAATAAATCGATTAATTTAAGGAATTAAATTAATTAATTGAAATGATTTGTGAAATCATTTAATGGGAATATTAAATAATATGATTATTTAATTTGGCATCTAAATTCACAAGCATTAATTTGATTAAGTAAGACTTGTGATAGATTAATTAAAATCAATCTATTTAAGCTTGAAAATTAATTAATTAGATTAATTGATCTGGATTTATATTTAATTAGACAATTAATATTATGGGCTAAATAATTAGTTGGGAATTAATTAAAATTGGACTTAGTCCAATTAAGAATTAAGATAAAGCCCAAGACCTAAGCCCAAGCCCACAAGGTAAGATTCATTGAACATAGACATGACTTGTTTTCATCTTTAGATGAAGAAGAAAATATGAGTCATGCTAAATCTTGTCTATAAAGAAGACAAGTGTAAAAGGAGAAAAGATGAGTCATGCTAGAATTTGTCTATGAAGAAGACAAGTGTTCAAAGAGCAAGATAAAAGGCCTTGTCTACATTCATTGTATCTAGTGTAAAGGAATGCCTATAAAAAGGGGTACAAAGCAAGAGATTCATATACCATTTTTTCTACATACAAAGATACAAAAACTCTTGTTTTCCTTTTGCTCTCTAGCTCTTAGATTTTCTCTCCTTCAAAACTAGAAAGTCTAGCTTTCACTTTAGCATTGGTCTTATGTTCATTACTCATCTCCAAAAAGAGAAAAATTTCCTTGATTTCTCCATAGATCAATAGTTGATCTACCTTAATCCTCCAATACCGACTAGCATAGGTTTGAGGGTGATTCCATCATAGGTGGTGTGGACTAGCTTTAGAGGGAAGACACTTGTGTTCCTACTGTGAATAATAATTAAAAGCGTTTCCGTTTTGACGTTCCACCAATTTTAAGGTAAGGTCGTTCTTGAGAAAATTCAAGTAACCAATATCAACCGGAGAGCAAGAAAGGTTGGTTCTCTTAACTATTCAATTGACATCCTTTTATGCATGAGATCCACATCGTAATAGCAACGAGACGGGTGATTTGATCGCTAATTATAATATTATTTTCTAATTAAAATTTTAATTTCCGATGCGTTTAACGTCTCGGGGCTTATATGAAGCTAACACATCAATACTTTGGATTGAGATGAAACGTTGGAGCGAAAGTCAAGCGCCTCTCTCGTCACCTCTTCAAGACACCGGTGGATGTGCATTGACTTGTGAAAAGATTGAGCCTTGGATGGTTGAACGATGTAGGCCGCCCATGGATGTACAAATGGAGTGATTTTGACCTCGAGATTGTCCTTGCCACTTCAAACGATGATGCGTGGGAACAGCTTGTGGACGTACAAAGTGGGCCTTCGACCTTGACGTTGTTCTTGCTACTTCAAATGATGGGGCGTGGGAATGATTCGTGAGATCCTCCAAGTCCACTTCCGTCAAACAAGCAAATTCCCACAAAGAAAATTAGAAGCCAAAATCATAAAGAAAAAAATACATGTGCATATGTGTGCCTGAAAGTATAAGAAAGCAAAGAACTCCTCTCGTTGATGAATCCACAAAGACATGCGCGCGACAATTTCACAATAGTTGTGTCAGGAAATGGAGAAGCCCGTTCACAAATTCATATAAAAAAACGGCAAGACTACGAAGCACTTATGTTTGAGAAAATAAGAGAAGGACCGAAATTGCATTTACTCCCTTTTGCTTGATAAGAATCCATCACCAATGTCATCTTTTTATAATGTTTCGTGTGATCAAAAATTGGAAGCTTACTATGTTTCGGCGGAGAATGAGGATTTTGTAAATAAATAAATAGGAACGCCATCCTCAATTTTCATGATTTGAAAAGTTATGGGTTTTTTTTTTTCGTTTTGCTCCAAGATTCTGCTAATCACGATTATGCAAGGGAAAGATAATCTAGCTTTCTTATGGAGTTTTCATTTTGCAAAAATGAAAGATATGATCAAAGTTAGCATAGCCTTTGAGGTGGGCCCGCGAGTTTAAAAAAAAAACAAGGGGGACAAATGAAATGAGGAAATCAAATTACTTCAAGCCCCGTCTTTGACAACAATTGGCATGTTCTTCGCCAAGCCTTGAAGTGGGGGCATCTGTTGACATCAAAAAATTTGGAATATATTACCAATTAAAAGCCCAAATAAATTGGCTAATAATTAGGTTTCAAAATGATAGTCCATAATAAATGTGGAATTATTATAAAAGAAATTAAATTCATAAGCCCATATTAAATTTTGGTCTTATGTATTTTTATGGGTCAATTCAAAATAAATATAAATTTATTATTTTGGGTTGGTTAAATCAGACCAGATACATGTTTAAAATGCAGTCCATCAGAAGATTAGTCCATGTCAAAGTCCAAGCTACTGTAGCCTTACTCATGCCTATAAAAAGGGACCTCCACCACTCAAAGTCAGGGAATTCAATAGAACATTAGATTCAATATAAGACAAGACACACACACACATACAACAAATCAAAGGACTCAAGTCCAGAAGCCCATTTGCCACGACGAAGTTCTGCAATCGCGAAGGTTCTACGTCTTCCTCGGCATCAAATCCTTCAAGGCCTTGATACCAAATTTCATAATACAACGTAGTTTGCTCCTCAAATTCGGAGAAAATTACACATCAACGTCAAAGAACAAACGTCAGCCGTAGGATCGACATTCGGAGAGAAAAATTAGGAGATTACATTTCACTATAGAGATTGTATTCACTTTTTATTTTAAATCACTAAAATCATTTGTCCATATTTTTCTTGTCTCGTAAATATTTTTGCAGACACAAAATTTTGTATGAACAATTATATCACAAATTTCAATTGTTAACAACAATAATAATTAACCACTAGCATATGTAGCACACTCAATATATGTGCACAATTCATTATAATTTTTAAAAATTAATTATTATTTAAAAACTTATATTAATTAGATAAATAAAAAATATATAGTAATTTATTAGAAATTATTAACAAAAGTGAAAGAATAAAAAAGGATATGGGAGTAGAGAAGAGAGATAATAAGAATTAGGAAGTCTAGAAGAGATAGAATAAAATTAATAAAATAATTAAAAAATAAATTTTGATATTAGAAAAAGATGAAACATTAAAAGGGGATCTTGCTGTATAGATAGATAGATTAGTTATTATATCTGATAAAAATTTATAATTTATTGTTAACTAACGATTAGAATAAATTAGTAATTTATGGCACAATCTGCAACTTCTATAATTCTATTTAAATAAAATATATACAAAATATATATAAACTATTGAAGAATATTAAATTTATAAAAAAAATAAATGACAAACAAAATGAATGAAAATTTAAAATATGAAATCACTATTTAAAAATAATGGGATAGTGTGAAGTTAAAAGAGAAAATAGAAAAAAATATAAAATAACATACCAAAAAAGGGAGAGACATCAAAAATGTGTTCTTACTTAATATACTAGTAGCCACTGCACGCGATCCTCGCGCGCACAAAATTTTAAATGTAAATTAAGGAAAATACAAATTTTTTTAATTGTAAATAAAATAAAATTATACATCCATTATACTATGATAGGATTCATCCATTTGTAGATATAATGAATTCACATAGAGCACCTACTTCCTATACAATATTGTGTTGTTGGTAAACAATCAATTACTTTTCTATTTGATTCCTTATTCATAATTTTGTTCCTTTTGTTTCTTGAGAGAAAACACAAAAATGAATTCTTCTATTTACTTTCTTTCTCTTAATCATTTTCTCAACTTCCTTCAATCAACGAAGGAGACAGAGGAAAGGGATTCAAAATAAAAGTTAAAAATTTGGGTTTAAGTGGGCGGCAAAAGAAATTGTGGGCAAAAAATTTCAATTTGCAAAATATTTAATAGAAATAATGGATATTTTGTAGAGAGAGTAATGAAAATTTAAATAAAGAATTTGGTGAATACTTCATTTCACATGTCATATTACAGTTTTATATACTAGAAGTCCACGCACACGCGATGCGTGAGCAAATGAAAAAAAGGATAAATTACATCTACCTCCCCTGAGGTTTGGCATAATTACAAATACCCCTCTAAGGTTTGTAACCGTCTAAGAAATAACTCATTTTCATCAATTTTATGGGTGAACTGACCAAAATGCCCTTGTGCACTAAATTATTTTTATTTAATTCTTAAATTTTTTTTGGACTACAATGTGCAAGGAGAGGTTTCTTAAGTTTTTTACATAGATGAGCAATAATGCAATTTGCCTTGGCCGATTTTTCTATAATTTTAATAAAAAATTCAAGGGCAAAATAGTCCATTTCAGGCATTTGATTAAAAATTACAAACCTCAGGGGGGCATTTATAATTTTTCAAACAACGAGGGGGTATTTGTGATTATGTCAAACGTCAGGGGAGGTAGATGTAATTTATCCTAAAAAATGATAAGAATACTAAGGTATATTAATCAATGTGTTTAAATTCTGTACTTTGGTCAATTTTAGTTCGTATATAATCTATTTTACATTGAAGTTTAGAAGATCACTAACCATATATTTGTTAGTTGTTTGGTCTAAAATGTTTTACAAAATTAATTTACAAAAACACTTAATGGATGAGCGTAATCTATCTATACTAGTATAAAAGAATAGGTTGTTTGCCTCTAATAAATGGTGGTTACCTCATATTTCTATCACATTTTTTTAAAAAAGAAAAAAGTTGCCCTCAAAACAAAATTGATTTTAAGTTGAATAAGTATATTTATTGGGATTTTTAAGGATAAATTCACTTTTTTAATTTAAAATTCAGTTTTGTTTTGGAGGTCAAAATTTGAAAGAATTGGTAAAAGTATGAGATAACCGCCATTTATTAGAAGAAAACAACCTTTTCCTTTATAATAGTACATATATATATATATATATCATTAGAAGACCCTTAAAAATATTAATAATTTATTTTAACATGTTAGAAACATATGATTATACGATAATTTCTTATTTAAAAACTTAATATTCAATATATGATTAGCTTAAAATAAAATGTGTTTCTAGAAATTAGATATCATCAAGTAGATAACATTGATATCATACCAAAAACTCCTAATTAATTTCAAAATGAGACTTCATGCTGCATAAATTGGATAAAAATAAATAAAAATTTAAATTAGTAAATTCACTTACTATTTGATAAATCTTAACAATTAAAAAAAGTAAATTTGCATTATGTAGAAAAATTCAAATATATATGAAGCATATCACTTATAACATTAAAAAAGCAAGCTTCAATATGTATTAAAAGCCACTTACTACTACACAAAATATTTAGAGTCGATAAACCGGTAAATTCAAATAAAAATAAGATGGTGAAAATAATATATTTCAAATTATGTCTTCTTAACAAAAAGTTTGAATAATTTTCTGACTAAGTAATTTTACATATAGCCCATGAAAATGCATTATGGTATTTGATACTACATGGAGAATAATATGTAGCTCTTTATTAACGCCAGATAAAGTTTAAGAGTAAAGAAAAAAAAAAAAGAATCACAACTACATCTTGATTATTGCTAACTTGATACTTTTAGATTTTGTGTTTTGCATCTTTTACCTTTATGTAAAAATGCAAATAAATGGCCTATGAGTCTATACATATATATATATATATATAAGATAGCAGAAAAGAAAAAAAGAAAATAAAGAATATATTAATTACATGTTTCTTATTAAGACCAAATCTTGGACAAACATATATACATATTTGATGGTGTGTGATTCGGAAAGAACGTAGCTTACGCACTCGTGCACCAAATCAATTCAAGAAGTTTAAGCAAAGCAATGAAATGTAGAAAGTTGTTATATTTATTCCTTCAAAAAGTAAGTTTAACAATGAATTCACCCCCTATTTATAGTAAATTTTAGGGGGTGAAATTACAACGTTGCCTTTCGATCCTACGGCCTAAAATTAATCAATTGAGGGCATTTTTGTCATTTTGTTAGCCCACTCTCTTTTCAACCTCCTTCTCTTCAACTCCCCTCAACTTCTCATAACTTCCCATAACTTCCATCTAGGACCTTTGTGCAATTAGTCATAAGTTTGACGGCCTTCTTGCAAATTTGTTTTTTCTCCACATCAGTAGCCCCCCCGACTTTCAAGTATTTACTTGGAAATCTGAAAGTTCCAATCCGCAAGTTGACTCTGCTTCGAATTCTTCTTTGAATAGACTTCTTTTTGCTAACCTCATTCAATCTGGAAGTCTTCTTTTTCTTAAACTCTTTTTCAAACGAATTTTATTCTTGCTGGGATCCTTTTCTTTTATTACTCATTCTCTAACTTGTACTCCTTCTTCTCTATATAAATTGGTGAAAAACCATCCTCAATTCTTCATTGCGTTCCAATTTCTCCTTTTGCCTTCGTCGTCTCCAAAAAATAAAGAATGTCAAAGCGCCTTGGCTCGGGTATTTAGCTCTCCATTTTTTCCACTGCTCCATCTAATTTTCCGTTCTTCGTTTTTGTGTCTCCAAAGAAAAAAACACTCCTCCGTTCAATCCAAATTTTCAAAAAAAAAAACACAAGACTTCGTTTTTCTTCCAAATAGAAACTTCCGCATCATGTCGAGCAATGCCGGAATCCCGTGGGGGAGAGTATCGACTCCAAGCTGGGGTTGGGGAACAACCCGGCGTGGCGCTGGTCGAGGCGGAGCGCCTCGGCCAGATCCTAGCCGAGGTGCCGATCCTCGGCCGAGGGGCGCCTCCTCCACCTTCTTCGGCTCCTGTTATAAGTTTGGATTCTTCTCCTCCTTCTGCTTCTCGTATGGGTCCGGATATCGAGGATTTTGATCAAGAAGTGATTGAAGCGTTTCGAAACCTTCCTACTTATCCGTCGCCTTCCCCAAATCCTTCCTTTGAGTTAAGCTCCCAAGAGACTCCCCCACCCTTATCTCCTCTACCAATTGACCTCGTTGATTCTGGTTTGGACGGAACTGAGTCATCTTCAGCCCCCCACTCCAAGTCTCGCTGTCGTATCATGGACGTCGATAATTGTCATAGTCGTGTGAGTTTTGAAGAGTTCCGTTCTCTTGAAGCTAATGTCAATGCTTCTTCCGAATTCACCCTCTTGTTGCCTAGCATTGATGATAGGATCAATTTCCCTCATCCTGGGTTCTTTACTGTGTACTTATCATTCTTTTCCTCTGGTTTAACACTTCCCCCTTATCCTTTACTACTTCAAATTATCACCTGCACTACTCTGAGCATCAGCCAATTTACGCCTAACTCCCTTGTAAGTTTTAGGGGGTTCCTTCAGTATTTTGAAGAGCTTGACTTGACCCCTTCTCTTGAGGCCTTCTATACCTTGTTCACTGTTAGGAAGGTGCCCAATGACTCTTATTTTTATTTCTATCCTCGGGGGAGTTGCAAGATTCTTGAGGTTGGTGTTTCTTCTAAGGGTCCTTGGAAAGAGTAGTTTTTATTCGTAAAGGACTTATCTTGGGGATTAGCTGCCTCTTGGGGGGAATCATCCTTTGTGCCCAATCCCGTTCCTGATCTTCGACTCTCCTTCATCGGGGTTGGGCTGTTCGACCAACTCTTTGACGTCAAAACTTTAGGCCCTGCTGGTATTTAATTGCAACTTTTCTGCTTTTTACTTGCTTTGTAAAAAAAAAATTCGACGCTATCTCACTTATTTTTTGTTGATTTGTTTGCAGGAGGAAAGAAGATCTCCCTCCACGATGTCCATCGTTTCCGTGACAAAGAGAATGCCTCAAGGTCCTGCCATCCTCCTCCACCCCCGCCAAGGAGGGGAGAAAGTAGTTGCCGGCGCTCACCTCCTGCCCGGGCCCGGAGGCCTCCTGGGCACTCAACTCGCCATGAAGGGCGCTCTTCCCCCCCTCCTAAAGGCAGTGCCTCCAAACGCCCCCGGGAAGGCGAAGCAAGTCCTCCTCGCCGTGGGGCAGGAAAAGGTCTCTTCACTTACGGGACGAACAGGCAGGGGGATATCTCTTCTTTTTGGGATGCAGCTGACGTGGACCTTGCCCATAAAAGATCAAGGGATCTAGTGAGCCCTTATGATGTGACGCTACTTGGCGCCCTCCCCACAGTCACCCTTACTCGTCTTATGCAAGGCGAAGCTGCCAGGGTATGTTGTTCATAATTTTTGTTGATGCTTCATTTTTTATCCTCATGTGTCTAATTGGGGTATATCCCTTTAGGTTATCAACTTAGCAAAAGCTACTGAGCTGCGGTTGAGTAACCACGAGAAGGAGATCGAACGCCTGAAGGATGCCTTTGAGGACGCCCGAAAAAACTTGGAGCGCTGTCAAGAGGAGCTCAAGACTGCCTCTGCTGAACAACTCAAGTAGAAGGAAAGCTTCAACCGGGAGGTTGCCTCGGGGAAGACTTTCCTGAAATCTGATGCTGGCAAGGCATACTTGGAGTGTGTGTGGGATGACTTCAAGAAGAAGTATGTGGACTCAGAGGAATTCCACCAAGCTGTTCTCAGCAAGGTAAGCGAGGTGTACGATCAAGTAATCAGGCAGTGTCGCTCCACGTTGAGGAACAGTGGTCGGTTTGGTGATCAATATTTCATGTTTCTCGATCCCAAGGTTCCTGATGAGGAAGGGGATGAGGATGGAGAAGGCGAGATTGCTGATGATGTGGTCGATGAGACTCCTGTTGATGGACTCCCACCCTCTGTCATAGAGAAGAATTAGTTAGTCTTTAGGATTTGTTTATTTGAATTTCTTTCCCGTTGATTCAAGATATGTTTAGGGATTTATTTAACGTTATTATCACTTTTTTTTTTTTATAAATCTTAGTTTTCAGCATTGTTCTCTTTCTTCCCAACATTGAACCTTCAATAAAAATTTTATGCTTATATTATATCGTACTTCAGTATCTCTGAGAGGCAGTCCCTCTCGTTTAGATAATGTTTTCGATGTTAGGGGCAATCCCTCTCTTTGAAATGATGCTCAAGTGTTAGGGGCAGTCCCCCTATGAGAGGCAGTCCCTCCCTTGATAACTTGGGGCAATCCCCCTCTGAGAGGCAATCCCTCTCGTTATAATCTCGGGGCAATCTCCTGTGAGAGGCAATCCCTCTCTTTGTAATGTCGGGGCAATCTCCCTGTGAGAGGCAATCCCTCTCTCTTTATAATCTCGGGGCAATCCCCCTGTGAGAGGCAATCCCTCTCTTTGTAATCTCGGAGCAATTCCCCTGTGAGAGGCAATCCCTCTCTCTTTATAATCTCGGGGGAATTCCCCTTTTGCAAAAAATTAAACATATAGGCGATAAGAACTCGTCAAAAGAAAATTTCATTACCACAATCAGAGGTACAAGAAAGTCTTACATTATAAAACTTCATACAACTTAAAACGCGAAAAATTTTTTATACAAAATACTTCTTCAGGTTGGCCTGTTGCTCGGGGAAGCTTCCCTACTTTATGCATCCCCCATGTCGAAAGGGCAAGGACTCTGCAGGGGCTGCATATCCGCTATTGGGACGTGAGAGATATTAGCATGTTCTTGACACTTTCGGCATTTCCTCACTAAGTCCCTGGCGTCTGCCTGCATGGTTGGCCAAAAATACACTTGCCTCAGGGCCTTCTGCGCCAAGGCTCTTCCGCTAGAATGGTTGCCACAACTTCCTTCGTGAATCTCCCTCAGAACGTACTTTGCCTTGTCCTTATTTATGCACTTGAGGTATGGTTGCGAGAATCCTCTTTTATACAACTCCTCGCCAATCAGGGTAAACCTAGCTGCTCTCGTGCGAAGTGTCCTAGCTTGGTTGGGATCCTGGGGCACTTCCCCAAATTTTAGATACGCTTCTAACTCCTCCATCCACGCCGATGGAGCTCCTTTTGTCATCAGGACTTCACTCTCCTCGTCGTTCACATCCGGGTACTCTTGGTTCAACAATGCTATCTTCCTGCTCTTCAGGGGAGCCAATGAACTGGCCAGCTTAGCCAAGTGATCCGCTTCTTCATTCTCAGTCCTCGGAATTTGTTCCAAGGTGAATGTGTCAAACTTCTTCCTCACCTCCTAAATTTTTGTCAAGTATTTGGCCATCTGCTCTCCCTTGGTCTCAAACTCCCCATTTACCTGCTTGACCACCAGTTGGGAATCACTGTATACTTTCACGTGCTTCGCCCCGACAGCAAAGGCCAATTTCCCCCCTGCGATGAGGGCTTCATACTTTGCTTCATTATTCGAGGTAGCGAAACCAAGCCGGATAGTATAACGCATTGTCACCTGATATGGGCTCTCGAGTAATATTCCTGCTCCGCCACCTTGGGATGTGGAAGAGCCGTCAACAAACATCTTCCAACACTTCTTCTCTTGCATGCCCTTTTCCTCCGTCAATTCGGAGATGAAATCTGCCAATGCCTGTGCCTTGATCGCGGGTCTAGGATGATATATGATTCCATGCTCACTCAACTCCACCGACCACTTTACCATTCTCCCGGATGTATTGGGATCTGCCAATACCCTCTTCAAGGGTTGATTTGTCAGTACCACTACAGGGTGTGATTGAAAATAGGGACGTAGCTTCCTCGCCGCGGTTATTAGGGCCAAAGCCACCTTCTCAATCTGGGCGTATCTCTCTTCTAGCCCTTGCAGAGCCTTGCTGGCATAGTATATGGGTCGATGTTCACGCCCTTCTTCTTTTACGAGGACCGAACTTACCGCACCTTCCGAGACGGACATGTATACAAACAAGGTCTCCCCAGGCTCAGGCTTTGTCAGCAGGGGCGGCGAAGTAAGATACTTCTTTAACTCCTCGAAGGCAACTTGACACTGCTCTGTCCAAGTGAAGCCATCCATCTTTCTTAACACCTTGAAGAATGGGAGTCCCCGTTCCGAGGATTTCGAAATGAAACGATTAAGCGCCGCCATCCGTCCCGTCAATTTTTGAACTCCTTTTATCGTTCGGGGAGGTTCCATATTTATAATGGCCTCAATTTTTTTTGGATTCGCCTCTATCCCCCTTTGAGAAACATGAATCCTAGGAAGTTTCCTCCCTGAACCCCGAAAGTGCACTTTGTGGGGTTCAGCTTCATCCCATATTTCTCCAATGTGCGAAAGCATTCCTCGAGATCTGTCACGTGATCTTCCCTCCTACGGCTTTTGACCAACATGTCGTCTATATACACTTCCATGTTCCGTCCTATTTGCTCTCTGAACATGCCATTTACTAACCTTTGATATGTGGCTCCCGCATTTTTCAGGCCGAAGGGCATCACTCTATAGCAGTATGTGCCTTGCTCCGTCACAAAACTTATTTTTTCTTGGTCCTCGCGCGCTAGTCGAATCTGATTGTAACCTTGAAACGCATCCAGGAAACTCATCAACTCGCATCCGGAAGTTGAATCAATAAGCGCGTCAATCCTAGGCAAGGGGTATGAGTCCTTGGGGCAGGCTCGATTTAAATCAGTGAAGTCTATGCACATCCTCCACTTTCTATTGCTCTTTGGAACAAGGACCACATTGGCCAACCACTCTGGGTAGTATACCGGTCGAGTATAATCCACTTGAAGCAGTTTCTCAACCTCCTCGCCTATAATCTTGTTCCTCTCCGCCCCAAATGCCCTCCTTTTCTGCTTCACAGGCTTTGCCTTTGGATCCACGTTGAGTCTATGGACCATAACTTCGGGGTCTATCCCTTTCATATCTGACAGCTCCCATGCAAAAGCGTCCACTGATCTTTGCAAGAAATCAACAATGACATGCTCCATCTGTTCACTTAGTAGTGACCCGACTTTCAACACCTTCTTAGAGTCACCCAGGAGCTCGACCATTTTGATCTCTTCAAAAGCCTCTATTCTTTCCTCTTCCACCTTCCTCTTTTTGGCTTCTTTCCTGATCTCTTCCCTTTGCTCCTCCATAGAGCTTCTTTTACCTAGCTCTCTCCCAAGGGATTCCTTCTTAGACATCAAACTATCACTGCCTTCGCCTTTCCTCTCACGGGCATCCATTGGCGTCTTCAGCGTACTGGCATAACATTCTCTTGCTTGCTTCATGTCTCCCACCATCTCTCCTACACCTTCAGGTGTTGGCAACTTCACTTTCATGTGGCAAGTGGATATCACAGCTTGGAAGAGGTTCAAACTTGGTCTCCCCAAGATAGCATTGTAAGCAGAAGGTGCGTCCACTACAAAAAATTTCACAAACTTGGTCACGCGCCTGGGATACGTCCCAATCGATATTGGCAATGTGGCCTCCCCCAACGGCACAACCACATCTCATCTGAAGCTGGTTAAGGGGGTATTGACGGGCGTAAGTTGTACGTTGTCGATCCTCATTTGAGAAAAAGCCTTGTAAAACAAGATGTTCGCTGAGCTCCCGCTGTCAATCAAAATCTTCCTTACCCAGAAGTTTGATACTGAGGCTGCCACAACAATTGCCTTATTCTAGGAAGGAAGATTCCCCTCCAAGTCCTGTTATCTCCCCCGTGGGATGTGCTCGAGGTACCTCCTTGAGCTCGTTACAAGTAACCTGGTTGGGAACATTTCATGCTGCTCTGGCGGCCGCCTTCCTAGCTCGCCCCGGTCCCCTCCAGCCGGGCCTCCCGAAATGACCCCAATGACACCAGCTGTCGGAAGGTTATCTTTTCTTTCAGGATCTACTTCTTCCTTATCTCCTATCTCAAGGCGGGGCGTCGATCGCTTACTTTCGCGGGTGACCTCTCGAGGTCCTTGCTTCATTTTTGCCACAAATTCCTTCAGGTAGCCTCTCCTGATGAGCTTCTCAATTTCTATTTTCAAATGGTGGCATTCCTCAGTGCTGTGGCCTCGATCCTTGTGAAAGTGACAGTACTTGTCAGATTTCATCATATGGGGATTACCCTTCATTGGATAGGGCCATCTCACAAGCCCTTGTTGTTCAGCCACGGCAAGAACTTGAACTCGCGGTGCATTCAACGGGGTGTACGTCACCAACTCCCCCGGTATTGGTGGCTTCCTTTCCCTCCTGAATTCCTCTGACCTCGGAGGAAATCTCCTTTCTTCTTCATCAGCTTTCCGTTTGAGGGGATTCGCCGGACGCAACCCTACTGTTTCTTCTATTCGGATATACTTCTCTGCTTGAAGCAACAACTCTTCTTGAGTAGATGGGGGCTTCCCTGCTATCGACTCCTTAAATCGTCCACTTCTCAAATTCTGTTGCATGATGCTAGCCAAAAGCTCAGGATTCACGTGCGGGACCTCTAACACCGCTTCCAAGAAGCGCTGCACATATTCTCTCAAACTCTCATTCTCCCACTGGATCGATGTAAAAAAGTATGAAGCGGTCTTTGGGTACCGCCTGTTAATCGAGAAGTGGTGTAGGAAGCGCTGGGAAAGTTGCTTAAATGACTCGATAGTCCCAGGCGGCAGCTGATTGAACCATGCCATGGCTTTCCCCGAAAGGGTAGTGCAAAATAATTTGCAATATGCCGCATCGCTGATGTCCAGCAGATCGGCTCTGGCCATAAAGCGGTCGAAGTGATCTTGAGGATCCCCTACTCCGCTATACTCGTTCAGACTTGGAATCTTAATTCCTGGATGGTTAGCTTCTGCCAATATGTGGGGGGCGAATGGGCTCTGACGGGGAGGAGCCACTGCCAAAGGTCGCGCCGGATATCCTGGAGGCCCTAGCGAGTTAGGGAAGGTGTGTAGGGGAGGGGCTCCTGTCTCGTAGTATCCCCCTCTTTGTGCTGGGCGCCTCCCCCCTTGGGGGGGATATAATTGTCTTCATGCCCCCCATGTGACGGATGAAGGAAATAATCCTCTTCACCTCCCGCTCTATGAGGGGGTGAAGGATAAAAGTCGTCCTCGGGCTGCGTGGCCCTGCTATTGACCTCCTCCTTATAACCCACGCCTTCAAAGGCTTCCTCGGGTCTCTGCTCCCTTGCAGGTGCGTCCTGCCCCCTCCCAGGATGGCGAAGGGGTCGCGGGGGTGCTGCCTGTCCAGCAATATGCTGAGCTACGGCCCTCGCGGCAGCTTGAGCAGATGCCTCTTCTATTAACTGGTGGAGGGCCTCTTGAGTTATCTGGATGACTGGTGGAGGTGGTGGGGCCTCAACCTCCTCGTGCCCTTCTTCCTCTCGGCTTCGCGCTGGAGGATTCTCCAGGGCGCGGCCCTGCTCTTCCTCTTGGTTCTCCACCCTCTGAACTGGTGCTGGTGGATTCGCCAGGGTGTGGCTCTGCTCCTCCTCCTCTCTTCTCACAGGGTCCTCTTGCCCCACGTTCACGCTTCTTGCCCTTGATCTGCTGTTCATCTTCGATGCCTAGACTGTTTCCCACAGACGGCACCAAGCTGATGGTGTGTGATTCGGAAAGAACGTAGCCTACGCACTCGTGGACCAAATCAATTCAAGAAGTTTAAGCAAAGCAATGAAATGTAGAAAGTTGTTATACTTATTCCTTCAAAAAGTAAGTTTAACAATGAATTCACCTCCCTATTTATAGTAAATTTTAGGGGGTGAAATTACAACGTTGCCTTTCGACCCTACGGCCTAAAATTAATCAGTTGAGGGAATTTTTGTCATTTCGCTAGCCCACTCTCTTTTCAACCTCCTTCTCTTCAATTCCCCTCAACTTCTCTTAACTTCCCATAACTTCCATCCAGGACCTTTGTGCAATTAGTCATAAGTTTGAGGGCCTTCTTGTAAATTTAATTTTTCTCCACATCAATATTAGTTTGTGAGAGATGTTTTAGACTATTAAATTGGATTTTAATTCGTAGAGGAAAAAAAAGAAGAAATAAAAAAGTTGGTGTGTGGACATGGGTGGTTTTGGCAAAAGGGCATATTTGGTAGTTTGTAAAATTGGTATGAGAACATAGAAGTTTTTTTTTTCTTTTTAAAATAAAGGTTCATAAAAAGGGCAATTAGGTAATTTAAAAATTGGTATGAGAACACCGATACTATGTTAAATTTGTTTGCCCTCACAAATGATAAATTTCACTTTGAAGAAAGAAATATGAAAATGGATTATGCAAAAACAAAGAGTAAATTTTATAAAATGCTAAAATAACTTCCATTCTAGACATAAAAAAATATTTTTTTATAATTAATATAGATAATTAGTAGAGAATATTATGACTTACTTCTTAATATTAATTAGTCAATAATTATTCATTAAGCTTTATTGTTTTTTATTTAAGGTACCATGATTGCACTTCACTATTAAAATATTAAATATAATATTATTTATATATATTCATTCTTTTAATTGATTTTTCTTTTTGATATTTTCAGGTTATTTAATACACTCTTATCTTCAATATCCGATATTTGTTTTATTTTTTATTTTTATAAATATAATTTATTACAGTTTTAATATATTTTAATATAAAAATTAAATATATCCATAAATTTAAAATTATATATATGAAAACTTTCATGGACAATATTTTTAAATAAAAAATTATGGTGAACACTTCATTTGACATGGGATATTACAGTTTTATACTACAAAAAAGGAGTAATTTATTATTATAAAATTAAATAAATCAAATAAATATAAAAATAAAGATGAGAACATGGAAGCGTTTGTTTTTTTTTTTTTTTAAGGAATGAGGGTTGATAAAGAACATATTAATTACATGTTTCTTATTAAGACCAAATTTTGGAGAAATATATTAACATATTAGATTGTGAGAGAGGTTTTAGACTTTTTAATTGGGTTTTTGTAGACCAAAAAAAAAAAAAATAGAAAGAAAGAAAAAGTTGGTGGGAGAATATCGGTGGTTGTGGCAAGAGGGCATAATTGGTAGTTTATAAAATTGGTATGAGAACTACCAATATGATATCAAATTTACACTTTTGTCCTCCATAAAATATTAATTTCATTCTATAGAAAGAAATAAGCAAATGTATTATACAAAAAGTAAAGGGTAGTTTCTGTAAAAATCACAAAAAAAACTGTCATTTTAGACACAAAATAACTTTCTCTTTTATAAATAGTATAGATTATATATAATAAAATATTTATAAAATTATATTATTTAATAAAATATATACAATAAATTAATATTAAATGTATAAAAAATATAATAAAAGAGATGAATGAAAATTAAAAATAAACAATAGAAGAGTGGGAATTTTGATGAAAAATAATAGGGGAGTGGAAAGTTAGATGAAAAAGAAATAAATATAAAATAAAAAATGGATCAAAAATGGGAGAAACACTAAAGAATTATTCTTCCTTAATGTATAGCATACACTAGTCGTCGTAGCACGTCGTCCCTGCGTGCATATAAAATGATATTATACCCTTTAAAGTTATAAATCATCACATTACATTTATAAAAAAAAGAAAGAAAGAAAAGAAAAAAATTAACTTTAGGGGTATTATTGACAAAATAAAAAAAATGGTGTCGCGGTGTCATAAACCGCCATTTATGAGTGAGAAAGGTATTTCTTTTATATATTAGTATAAATTAATATTTAACGATAAATTATAAATAAATAATTACTATTAAAATAAATATAAAAACAAAGAAACATAAATCATCCGGAAACATTGCAACTGGTTCTTCGATGGAAGGGTAATTTGGTAAATGTTTGAAAATTCCCTCGGCCTCAGGCTTAGGGTTTATGCCGCATCTCAGACAGTATAAAGTTATACTTCCCCTCAGCATCACTTCCACCACCACTTTAACCGCTCCGCTACGTGCCGCCGCCGCCGCTGCTCTACTTTCAGGTACATTGTAACTTCAGCATTTTAGTTTGGTTCAGTAAAGTAATTATTTGTTTATTATTTCGATATAGAAATGTTTTCGAACGAGTTGAATGTTTTGGAATGGCTTTATATGGTCAGGTTGTCGAAAGAAATGCTCCAAGTTTGTATCCATCTAACGAGTTGTTTTTCAGTGGTTCTGCATATGATTTTTTAGATTATTATTATATTGTTCTTGAAATCTTTTAGCATCATATATTGTGCTGTTCCAAACATGGAGATTTATTGTGTTTTTCTGATCGTTTAACAGGTATTGGAAGTAAGGAACTTTTGTGATTTGGCGCAGTGTCTTTTTCTTAATTTTTGCTGATTGTGTTGGTTGTTCGCTCGTGCCAACAGGTTAGAAGCTCCGGAGGTTCATATTAAGAAGGAAAATGTCAGGGTAATTTGAATTTTTGAGCTTTAAGGATTCGTACTCGTAACGTCTATGCCTAATTCATACCAAGAAATGTTTTACTTTCTACATGAGTTGTAATATGGATGCGAATCAGCATGATTGCTTTACGGTTAGACTGAAGCTCGGTAATTTTCATGTACATCTATACTGCTGTTGTCTCTTTTGGTTACACCTATTTAGATTGCTTTTGTGGGTGTGTATTTTAAGTACTGGAAAGTTGGATTTGGTGTTATTGCATGATTTATCCAAGTTTGATTGGCCTCCTCTCTTGCTGCATGCCCTTGCACTATCTTTTGAATGATTGGCGCCTTTCCGTTCCTGCCTGTATTAGACAAAACAAGTTAATGAATTTTTTAAGTTTGAGATTATCCATCACTACCTGGATGATTCTATTATCTTCTTTGTAAATATGCCTGATATCATTCAGTACCCACTACCCACACATACACTTTTTGCGTAAGTTGCTTGAGGTCATGCGGCTAATCTACCATTCAATGAGTCTCATGTGGCAGCACTTCGATTTGCTGTGAATGATAACCATCTGACCTATTTTTCTTCTGAAGAGCTAAGAAAATGTGGAAAATAGTGATAATTGTCATACTTGGGTTGGTTTGATTTTTCGCCAGTTTTTTAATGAGTTTTGTAATTCACGTTTTTATCTTTTTTGGCCTCTTACAGCGAGGATGCTGCTGTTGCAGAGGCTCCAGCATCTGCACCAGCTCTTGGAGAGCCTATGGATACCATGACTGCGTTACAGCTGGTATTGAGGAAGTCACGTGCTCATGGTGGGCTTGCTCGAGGGCTCCATGAGGCTGCTAAGGTTATTGAGAAGCATGCAGCTCAGCTGTGTGTTTTGGCAGAGGACTGTGACCAAGCAGATTATGTTAAATTGGTGAAAGCCCTATGTGCTGACCATAATGTCAGCTTGATCACAGTGCCTAGTGCTAAAACTCTCGGCGAGTGGGCTGGAGTAAGTGGCTACTGCTTACGTTTTCTTCATTTACATACGACTTCAATGTTTTGCTTTTCCAGAATTGAATATTGTCCATCCCCTCTACTGTTGGAACACCCAATTTCAGTTTCTAGTTAAAGTGAGAAAGGTTGGTGGGATGGGCTTATGGGGCTGAAGTTTGGCTCTTTGGCACTCAATGCAATGCCTCAGAGATGAATAGAGCTCCCTATATTAGAGTATATTCCTTCAGTTGAATTTGGTTAGGTGTCGTCTATACCTACCTGAACATCTGAGGAGGAAACAAGAGTCTAATGATTTTTACCTATTTAAGTAAATATTCTAAGGCAGTTTTTGATTGGTCTTGGGGAAAAGATTATAGGGGATTAAGGGGGCAGATAAAAGTTAAATTGAAAGAAACCAAAGGGTCCTATTATTCTCTATTGCATCTGAAGCCAAAGGATGATCCTGGATTTAAATCTCTCACGACGGTCCTCTGAGACACCTTGAGTGTCGTGCTGATGTTATAATCCAATATTTCTGATGGTTCCTTCCCTCTGCACGTGCATCCTTAATTCCAGCAAACAATCATGTTTCTGCTAACATATAAAAGTCTACCCCTACTTTTATGCAAGTCTCCTTTGTTTTCGTTCATCAATTTGCTTAAAGACCTCATATTTGTCTCTACATTGTTTGCGTCCAGCTCTGTAAAATTGATTCTGAAGGAAAAGCAAGAAAGGTGGTCGGCTGCGCCTGTGTTGTTGTGAAGGTATTGGCTAGAAATTTATCTGAATTGTATAATTTCCTGCTTGCTGAATTCTTTCGACTCCTTTAAAGAAAGCATAAGAAGAGTTAATCATGGGTATGATGTAATCATCTTGCAGGATTACGGTGAAGAAAGCGAGGGCCTTCATATAGTTCAGGAATATGTGAAATCCCAGTAGAAATGGGTTGAGGACGAAGTACCATATTTATAGAAAGAGCCTTTCTTTTTTCATTTGATCTACTTCCTCGCTAGCCTCAATCTTTAGGTCTGTTAGTTTAGAACTCTTTCCAAGTCTTGAACTATTTTCCATCCTCTTTTCAATTTACAATGCCTCTTTATCATTCATTTCCTACTGCTCTCATTTGATTGATGCCGTTGAATATGAGGATTGCATCTGGATCGAAGGATTTAAAATTATGGATTTAGAGTCGAAAAGGGGTAAATTTGCTGGGCCTGGGCTTGTGTGTTGGGGTGGACATTGGAAAGCCCATTTACTTGCAGTCCAGTCCCTGATACGCTTTGTAATAAGTGCAATAATCACTGTTACACAAATCTATGAATGTTTCATCTACTAAAGTGTCATTTATGTGATGCAGTATAATAATGGTATACTCATTTCCATGTGCCCCTCCCTGCTCATACTTCAATGATTTGTAGCACAATTTGAAAGTATGAGATGTTGCATTCACCCATATTCTAATGGGTGTTCATCTCATGCCATATACTGCTATGTAGAGTATATATAGCCGGGCAACAATCAAGACGCCGTCGCCTCTGAAAGAGTACTTCAATGCCTGGGTATTCATCCCATGCATTCTTTTCAATCTTGTACCCATTTGCTTTGCATAGGCTACACAAGCTTTGGTGCGGCACACGAAACACCAACCCAATCACAACAGCCTCAACGGGATCAAAATATTCCTTAAAATGGATTTGATTGAATTATTAAAATTGAAAAAGACGAATTGGTTGTTGTTGTATCAAGAAATCCAGAAGTGAGTCCTGGTGTCTCATTTATTACCACATCACCTGCACATTTACTGTGGATCCCAATCAAATAATAATTTTGTTACCCCCCAACAACAACTTCAACTTTGAGGTTCAAAACAAGTACTCCAACAACACGTACAACACCCCCCCAACTACAATCAAAATTTATCTCAATTTGGACAACATGGTGAAATGTACCAGGTCAATAGATGCAACCACCCCTCCCCCTCTCATTCATGTCTGACATTGACCCATCAATACATAAGTACAATGGGGGCACCATCGTAAAAATCCACCACCATTTTCACTTTTTACCAGCCCTCATTCATGGAATATTGGCGATCTCCCAAATAAAAAATAAATAAATAAAATTTAAGTGGTTCGGAGAACTTGGATGGATTCTTGATTGACTCACATATGATATTCCAACAAAAACAAGAATTAATCACACAAAATGATAAATAATGGGCTATTTATATTGAGACATACGTAAAATATTACAGATTCATTAAACTTATGTATGTAATATTGGGTCAAGTTCCACGAGTCACGGTAATAACAAAAAATGGTAAATATGGGGGAGGTGAAAAGGGGGAAAGTCAAGGTGTGGGAACAGAAAAAAATGAGAATCAACATTGAGGTTAAAAATTTTACACTGTGGGGTGGGGGTAAGTTGAGAGGTTTCAGTACAAAACAAGAAAGAACGAAATCTGACCAATCAAAAACTGGGTTTTACTCGAAAAAGGAAGTCCATGTGGGGGGCTTTTAATAATATAATAATATTTCTGACATTTTCTGTCAGCATTTAATATTTTTTCTTTTGTTGGTTCCAGAAATATTTCAGGGCTTTTAATATGATTTTTGAAAATTAATGAAAAGGGCAGCTTTCTATTATTACAGGGGAGAGGGGAGAACTGATAAAAAAGGAGTGGGGGATCATCATATGATGTATCAACAGTGAATCTACTGTCCTTTTTTGCTGCCTGCCCACAAATTATGTCCCTAATAAATTCAATCCTTTTTTTTATTTTCTTCTCTTTGAGTAAAATAAAGATTTAAAATTTTCACACGTTACAATAATGTGTGTATGTTGAATAAAACAAATATGTCATATGATTTATAATCCATGATTGACACTAGAGAGATATACATAGTTTTTGTATAGTTAATTATCATTGTTTAAAGTTAAAATTATAGCGAATTAATTAATCATGGATGCGAAATGGTTGTTAGTCGTTGTTTCTGCATGCAAAATATTAAAATTATGGCAAATATTGAGTGATCGTGACTAAAACTTAAATTTTTGTATTGGTAGATAATTTTTGTTTGCATTTTTTTTTTACTTTTTGAGGAATTTTGTTTGGGTAATTAATGATGAGGTATTAGGTATTTTTTTTTAGTTTTTAAAAGAAGAGGATCAAAACTAGTTCTCCAACTCATTATTTGGATTCAAAGCCATGACCTATTTTTCACAGAAATTAAGTGTTATCATTGAGCTACTTAATCGTTCCTATGAAGAGGTATTAGGGTATTTGTTTGGAGTTTCTAAAAGATCGTAGGAATTTGGTAATTAATTTAAAACTTAGCAAAATCTACTTTCCGATGAGATTATTTTGAGTGTTTCACAAACCAACACAAATTAAATCAGGTTTAATCAACTCAAACTAATACATAATAACTCAAATATCACACATTTCTTTTGATGTTTTTCTTTATTACAGGAGAAAGATAGTTAATCTAACAAAATTATGTGAAATATAAAAACATGTATAATTAGAGCTACATGTGGGAATAGAAGTGAGCTCTTAAAGAAATCGTGAAAGTAGCAAAAGTTGTACTCAGGACATAGTGTGCATACATTTATGTATGTATGTTTGGACTTTAAGATTATTCGTGGTCCATTTATACAAAATTGATCATACCGCGTGGTCATGGCGAATTCGTACCTATTTAAGTTCAGATCAATTATGGGTTGGATCGGTACGACCAAATAAATATAACGCGAATCTTGAATTGTTTCATTTATAAGTATGGCCGAATTTTACAATTACACATAAATCATTTATACAGAACTTTCCATCATATGGTCATATTGAGCCCGGACCTATCCAGGGTTCAAATCGATTATGGGCTAGATCAATACAATCGGATAAATATGTTCACACAGATTTCGATCTGTTTCATTTATAGGTATGGTTGAACTTTACGATTATACGTGGACCATTTATACATAACTAACCATCATGCGGTCATGGTGAATCCGTACCTATACAAGCTTCAAATTGATTATGGGCTAAATCAATACAATCGAATAAATATGTTGACACGAATTTTGAATTATTTCATTTTTAGGTATGATCGAAAATTACTATTACACGTAAATCATTTATACAGAATTGATCATTATGTAGTTATAATGAGTCCATACATATTCAAATTCAAATCGATTACGACCTGAATCGTATCACCGGAAAAATATATCAACAACCATTTTATTTTTATACATTAGGCAAGAGTTTGAGGGGTTTTGTACTCCCATTTTAGAGTACTGGTTGTGGCCCCCACATCACTATAATCTATTCATAGATAGTGAATATGTTGAAATAATAAATTAATTCTATTGGTTTCTTGCTTCATATATAATCATTAACAATGGTACAAATTGCTGCACATAAAATAATTACAATAAATCATTAAAAGTTTATTATTCTCTCACTGCAACAACATTCTAATTAATAATCCCATGCATGTTTATATATAATTTATCATTTTAATATATATATACATAAATAAATAATAAAATGCATTGTTTTCTCTCATGCAGAATAAATGATTTTGTTGTACTATATCCATTTTCACCCATGACCTCAATTAATTTATTCAAGACCAGACAGAGTGGAATAGTTCCATTTTCAGAAAAAAAAAAAAGAAAAGTATTATAAGATAATGTTTTATTAAATTAATTGAATAATAAATATTGATTATAAATGTATGATTGGAGATGAGGATGTGGGGCTGGTTATTGTGTGGTTATTTTTAATTCATCATATATCTGATGATTATCTGTACAAATCAATGGCCAAATATTTAAGAAGGGAAGTGGGTCCATGTGGGCTGATTATTGCAGATAATTAATTTTTATATATATTGGTCTTAATTTTCTAAAGTAGGTGGACATGATTAGAGCAGCTTCATGATTCATATGAAATTTGATTATCATAATTGGACAAAATTGTCCTTTTCCATCTGTTTGAATTACATGATGGGATATGTCTCCCTTGGACTCATCATCAACACAATGGAACTATACAAGAAAATTTTCTTTCATCCAATCAACTAATTAATTGCATTTTTCTCTAATTATTGAAATTTATAAATATTAATCCAAATAAAAAATAAATTAATTTCATTAATCACCACTAGTATTAGAATTACTAATAAAAATAAATATTAAGTGATGATATTTTTTAAGATTAATTACACTTCGACCCCGGATTGGAAATGAAAATTACACTTTCCTCAAAAGAATCTTTTGAAGCTACATGTGTACCCTTCCGATAAGTGTAATTAATACGGAATATTAAATAAGGGGTAAAATTGAAAATTTATGTAAATTTTTTTATTGAAATCAACATTTTTTCCCCAACTTTAACGGGGTATAGACTACAGTTGTAAACAGAGAATTCTCGTAGGAATGCTAGTGTATATAATTTCAAAAAGCTTATAATCTAAGTATAGTTAACTCTAATTTTTATTTTATTACAATATAAATTTTGACAATAATATGAAAAAAAACCCTATATCTACCATCACTGGATTTATGATTATAAATGTATCAGTAATAATTTAGTACGATAATTTTATTCATAATTTTTTTTGTCATTATTATCAATAATAACACATGCCACGCAGTTGTTGCTACTATTAAAATAATGAAAATCTCCATTGGGACACATTTTTATGCATAATTATGACTTATTTTTTAAATCACTAATGATATTATCTTCTTTTGGAGTGAATCTTTTTTACTATATTATGACAAAAGTGTATTGAAGTTTCCTACCTATGATTGTTGTATATAATTTGATTAAATATCTGAGTTAAATGCTACCAAATTTTATGGAAAAGAAGTAAAATTGGCTGAATTAAGTATAGTTTCAAGTCTTGGAAAAGTGTGTAAGATCTTCTTCTAATTGGTGACAAAATCCACCTTTAGCACTTTTAGTAGTTTTATTGGTGGCTAATTATTAGTTGTTCAACCTAACAAAAACATAAATTGGAATGATGAACAAAATTATAAAAGTAATTGGGTCTTGGGGGTAGTTGATTACTAGTTGTTCAACTTGTCCAAAAGTTTCTCTTCCCCTTTTTTTTTATAAAAAAAAAAAAAAAGTAATTAGAGCAATCATATATATGGTATTTGGTATTTTCGTCCTTTATTTTCTAGGAAAGTAAGTTGGTTCTGCATATTTTTTATTTTTGTAATTTTAGTCCCTTTTTTCTTTCGAAGTTCACTTTTCTCGCCGGATAAACACATGTGCATCTAATGCGACTTTTTAAAATTGAGGCTACTGTTCCTACTGTCTCATTTTTAATGACATTCTTGTCCCTTAACTTTCTAGAGTAGCATTTTGGTTATTCATCTTTTTAGTTTTAATGATTTTGGTCCTTTTTTCTCGTTGGAGTTCACTGTTCTGGCCGACGGAGGTAAATTTCGATTAAAAAAAAAATTAAAATCACAAAAATTAAAAAGATACAAGACCAAAATGTTGATCTAAAAATTTATAGGACGAAAATGTGGAATGACCTAAATTACGGCACCAAAAATGGGGAAAATAGCATTTTTGGTCCCATAACTTAGACCCTTTTCACTTTTGGTACCATTCGTTACAGGATTAGCAGTTTTGGTCCCGTAACTTACAAAAATTAGCATTTTTAGTCCCACGCTATTTTTCCGTTAAGTTTTTAATGGAGGTTAAGTTTTTGCCGTTAAGTTTTTGAAATTGAAGGTGAAATTGACGCCATTTGTGCTTGGGATGATTTTTGGCAGAAAATAACTACTATTGAGAGCTAACATAAAAAAAATCAAGAAAATTAGGGCAAATGCTAATTTTTGTAAGTTATGGGACCAAAAACTTAATGGTAAAAACTCAACCCCTCCGTTAAAAAATTAACGAAAAAACAGGGTGGGACTAAAAATACTAATTTAATAAGTTATGGGATCAAAACTACTAATCCCGTAACGAATGATACCAAAAATAAAAAGAGTATAAGTTATGGGATCAAAAATGCATTTAACCATTTTATAAATATCATCTCTAAAAAGTCAAGTAAGGGATGCATGGAAGTTATTAATACAAGTTAGGTTTTGATTCTGTACCTTAACCTCTTGTTATCGTCCACTGACTCCACTGTCGGAGAATTCCCGCCTTGCGACCCCGATTACTTTACTTTGTTTTTTATGTTACAAAACACCCTAGACATTCAGAACGTAAAACAAGATGAAAATTCGAGACAAAAAAATCATAAAACAAAATGTAATATAATTGACTCTCTCTCTCAATTCAACAATCTTTAAGTTTAAGGAAATCTTTTGAAAAGTTAATTGCTTTAGCTCAATGGACAAATCAACACATATATTATTATGTCCATAACGCAATGGCCTAATTTTTTATTTATTTTTTTAATAGAAAAGAGTTCTGCATTCATCTAAAATCATTAATATATTAATTGATCAATATATCACCAAATAAATTAGATTCTATATATCAATTATGTAAAAAGAATACAAATTCCAACTTAGATCTAAATAATAATTAATTAGTGCATTTCAAGAAAATCAGCACTTAATAATGTCCCCCTACCCCCCAAATTAATCATTTCATGTCCCTCAAAAAATAGAAAATTTCCTCAAACACACACATCAACAAGTGCACTTTGCTCGTCTTTTAGCCAATTTTGCTCCCCAAATTAATTAAATTGGAGTCTGCTACCTCATATGTAGAATTACATGAGAAAAAAAGGAATTAAAAATAAAATAAAATAGATTATATTATTATTATTATAATTATTATTATATAATTTATATATAAATTAAAAAGGAAGTGTGGGGTTGAGTTGGGATGAGCTGTCGTACAGTGTGCATTAGATGCTTTATCTGATGCTTACCTGCACAGCCCATCTGCCACCCAGCATACACAAAATTCAAATTAAAAAAATTAATATTTCTCCAAGTATATATTATTACATAAAGTTAAAAATATATAATTAATCTTCACATAATAATATGGAAAATCACAAAATAAACCTCAATAAATTAAAAGAATAATAATGAGAAATAGTTACATATACATATACAAATAATAACAAACACACATTTTATTATTAATTATATAATTAAGGGGTAAAGTACTGATAAATATTTAAACAAATGATAGGTGTATATCATTTAATGTCCCACGCATCAGATTAATTATGTCATTTGGGCACTAAAATTTTTAAGCACCTTATATATAATTAATTCAAAAAAACTTATATTAATTCATTCTTCTTAATTAAACCGACGAGTATAAATACGAATCTTTTAATTAACATTTAATATGAATATATAGGATTTTATGATTTTTATTATATCTCGAATTGGAATCAACTAAATTCAATCTAATTAAACGGCTGGTGTAGCATATATAAGCACCATGTGGTTAGTGTAATAAGTTTAAATTGTTTAATTAATTACATAACAAGTATAATAATACTTATAATATAACTAATTAATTTAAAACAATTAAATCTAATTCAAATTAGTTTTTTTTTTTTTTTTTTTTTTTTTGCAAATTGTAAGTAGGATTGTGTGTGTAAGATGAGTATTGGGGTAATTGTGAAACATGAGGGGACATAGGGGGAAAACTTTAACTCGAACGGGGTTTGACCATATCTGAATAAATTTTACTATAAGTATATGTGATTGATGTATAATTTAAAAAAAAAGTAATTAATTATATGATAAGTGTATCATACTTGTTATATATAATTGATTTAGTTGTACGATTAAATTTAATTTGGATAAGAATTTGTGAATAGATGGGATGTGAATGTTGGAGAGGGTGACATTAATATTTAGGCAGGTGTGAGTGTGAGTGTGTAATGAGTAGTAGATGTTTGAGAGTGAGTGTGTGTGTGTATTAATTAAGGTTTGAGTGTGAGTGTGAGTGTGTGTGTGTATTAATTAAGGTTTGAGTGTGAGTGTGAGTGTGAGTGTGAGTTTTGAATGAGACAGAGGAGAGTATTACATTACATATTTGGTAAAAACAAAGCCAATTTTTTCACATTCCTTTTACAATACCCCACCACTCATCCTTCTTTTTTCTCTTCCCTACACCCACCCCACCCCACCCCACCCCCCTGCGTGTATGTATATGTGTATATATATGATGATGATGATGATAGAGAGAGAAACAAAGACAAGAGTCAAATATCAGAGGATGTAAGTACCCCACAAACACAAAAAGTCTCAAACTCTTAGTCTAGGTCTCTCTCTCTCTCTCTTGAAGTTTTCTTAGTTTCTAGAGAGAGAAAAGAGAAGAGGAAATGAGGTTGGGTTAATGAATTGAATGATGAGACAAAGGAAATAGGAAAATATCATCATCATCTTCTTGTGTCAAGTGTGTGAATTGTGAATTGTGAATTTTGAATTTTGAAGTTGAACCCACCAACAAAATTCTTTTCTTCATTCATTACCCCACATGATGGAACTCACTGATTCTTCTTCACAACCCAATAAACAACATTCTTCTTCCTCCTCCTCCTCCACCACCACCACCACCACCACCTCCTACCATCTCACTCCTCCCCACCTCCTCCACCGTCTCCATGGCCGATCTCCGCCATTCATCTCCCCCCTCCACACACCATCTTCTCTTCCTCCTCCTGCTCCTGCTCCTGCTGCTGCTTCTTCACCACCGCCTTCCACCTCCTCCGCTTCTCAACAGCAGCTCGTTGACGCCTCCCTGGCCATCGCCACCAGATCGGAAACCCTAATTGACCATCCCAGCACCTCCAAGAGGCCGCCCCAACAACAACAACAGCAAGTACAACAGGGGGAACTGCAGCAACAACCCCAACAGCCGCCGCCCAAGAGATCCACCAAGGACCGCCACACCAAAGTCGACGGCCGGGGCCGCCGTATCCGCATGCCGGCCGCTTGCGCGGCTAGGGTTTTTCAGCTGACCCGGGAATTAGGCCATAAGTCCGACGGCGAAACAATTCAGTGGCTGTTACAGCAGGCCGAGCCGGCCATCATCGCCGCCACGGGTACCGGCACGATTCCGGCGAATTTCTCCACCCTTAACATCTCTCTTAGAAGCAGTGGTTCTAGTCTCTCCGCTCCGCCGTCAAAATCCGCGCCGCATTCTTTCCATAGCGCGCTGGGGTTAGCACACCATCCTTACGAGGAGAATTTCTCACATATGTTAGGGTTTCACCACCACCACCAACAGCAGCAGCAGCAGCAACAGCCGCCGCCTCATCTTTTACAAGCCGCTCAGATTACGGAGACTTTAGCGGCCGGAGGAAGCGGCGGCGGGCAGGAGGAGACGGAGAATTACTTGCGGAAGAGATACAGAGAAGACTTGTTCAAAGAAGAAGGCGCCAACAATTCTCAAGCCGAAGGACCCAGCAGCTCGCCTTCAAACAAGCAATTCAAGTCCCAAAACAGCTTGCAAATTTTGCAGAAACCCCAAGACTCGGCGGGGCAATCTCCGGGAAGCCTAATGAGGCACGCGAACATGATGCCCACCGCCGCCATGTGGGCCGTGGCGCCGGCGCCCAGCAGTGGCGCCAGCGGCAGCACATTCTGGATGCTCCCCATGACCACCGCAGCAGCCGGCGGCGGCAACAGCGGTCAAACACTAGCAACAGCCTCGTCTACAGGCCCATCCGAGGCAGCCCAGATGTGGCCTTTCGCCACCGCGCACGGCGTCGGAAACACTCTCCAAGCACCGCTGCATTTCATGCCGAGATTTAATTATCCAGGGAATCTAGAATTCCAAGGCGGAAGAGCCAACCCACTGCAGTTAGGGTCAATTCTGATGCAGCAACAACAACCGCAGCAGCCCTCTCAGCATCTGGGATTAGGAGTTAATCCGGCGGAGTCAAACCTGGGAATGCTGGCGGCCATTAACGCATATTCAAGAACTGGTCTGAGTATGAACTCAGAAAACGTTGAGCAGCAGCAGCAGCAACAACACCAGCCTCAAGCTACAGACAGCGACGATGATGGCGGCCAAAACAGTTCTCAGTAATACATACAATGATACAGATATATATATCTGATCGAGGTTAGATATAATAATCATGATTAATTATCCCAAGAATCTCATGAATTCCAATGAAAATTCAAATTATTAATATATATATAAGGACTGGCGATGAGGGCATCATCAGAATCCATTAAAGATTGCAGCTGCATCTCTGCTAAATGTTGCAGCACCAGATTTGAAGACTGTGATGAATGAATTTCTGAAGGTGGAAGACGATGAATTTCAAGAAAGGAAGAGGACAGAGGTATTCATCAGTTTCTGATTTTGGATTGTGATTTCTTGTTAGTATTGTTATTATATTGTATTATTATTTTTATTTTATTTTTTTGGGTTTTCGTGGGGTGGAATCTGAAATTGTCTAGATTGATGTGAAGAATTTGAAATTGTAATTTGGTAGTTTGGTCCGAAGGGACGACATGATGAGTGAGATAGATTTGTATAGAGGAGGGTTTGTGTTACTGCTTATTACAATCAACTTCTTTCTTTTTTATTTATTTTATTTTTATTTTTTCCAGCCAAAAAAAAGAATTACTAAGTAAAAATGATTTGCTCGTAAAGTGGGTACTGGAGATATAGTACTGTGTTTCTGTATATATCCTGCAAAATTTTCAGACCTTTTCTTATAAAGTATTATTTTATTTAATTTATATATGTGCCGTGGTATATATTAAATAAAATATGTAAAGTCTATAAATTATTTTCCTTGATATATAATACAATAATTATCACAACACAGAATTGGAATATATAGAAAATTTGAATATAACAATTGGATGGTTTTATATATACATATGGAAAAACAAATTTCAATTCACTTTCTTTGAATATCACAATTTTTCCACCCAATTAATAATGCACGTGTATTTTGATAATTCAGTCGTAACAAATATAATTATCATTATATTGTAATGTTACTAATTATCATTTACGTATATATGTTATTGTCCGTTCTAGTCATATAAATATTTATATAAAAATTATGTTGTGTCAAAATAATCATAATATATATGTATTTCTAGTGATAATTATTTTTATTATTCATCATTATTATATAAATAATTTAAATAATAATGGAGGTGGAGGGGGTGGGGGCAACTTGCATGTTTTACATGTTTTGTGCAAAAGAAGCCCCACATCTCCTGAATATGTTGCCGGGAACCACTCAAATTTTTAAATTTTGAAAAGATTGGACCACCCCACAACTTCTATTAATTCATTTTCTTGCCTACTCAAATATAAATATATATATATATATGCATGGTTCGTACCTTATATTTATGTTATTATTATTATTATTATTATTGTCGTATTTAACCTCTTATTTCCTATAAATTTTTGAATTTAACCTTTTCATTAATTAATTTGTTAATTAATGCTTTTCGACGTACACCCAAATATTCAGAAATCAAATAATTTACTTATAATTTTTTTGTCATGTCATACTTACTATAATCACTTAAATTCTTTTTATTCTCACTTTAAACACGATTAGTTTTATTCTCACTTATATAAAATGGTGACACTTGCGGTGAGTTTAATTTTTTTTCTTACATTTCGAATAGAATTAATTTCAATTTTAACGTGTAATGAACAAGCTTGAAGTAAAAAAAAAAAATGTTAATAATATGACACGTGTTAGGCAAAGTCTTACAGCTTTACCTCAAACTTTCAGACTAGCTCGAATCAACTTAGTACCAAACACAGGAAAATGGCTTCCACTTTACCTTTTCCCTTTTTTTATTACATGTAAACACCACATAATTATGAGGACCACGACACCTAGATTATGGTATCTATACGGTTGATAAAAGTTTGTTGAATTTGATTTGTTAAATTTAATATTAAAATTATACATTTACTCCTAGGAGGTTTAATACTTTTAGTTATCTGCTTAATGAAAATTTCAAAGTAGTCCTAAATTCGAAAAAATCAATACATTTGGTCTCATCTCCAAAGACACGTGCAGTGCGTATGTTTGTTGATTTAATGACCTGGACTCCGTTTTAGCTCATGTGCCACTCACGTGTGGTATTTGGGAGCGAAACTTGGCACCGATAATCCCTCATTCCTTATTTTTGTCTCATTTTGTGATGTTTTTCCCTTCAAAAATTAGAGCTGGGGGACAATGGTTGTAGGGAGGCAAAATTTGAAGAGGGTCCTCGAAAAAAAAAAAAAAAAAAAAAAAAAGCTTGTGTTAACTGGTGGAAGGAAAATATTCGAAATGGGGTCTGTAAATTATTTCAACGGCAAAGTTGTAAGGCTACATGCATTATGGACCAATGAGAATTTGGGAAGAAGATTTCATGTTTGTGGCGATGGGGACCACAAATGTAAATTTTTGGCTTGGGAAGATAATTCGATATGCTCAAGGGCAAAAGTAATTATTTCAGAGCTTCTCTGTCAGCTGAATAAGCTGAAAAGGGTGAATGTGAGTGAATGGTTGTTTATTGGCGCCAAGTTTCCCTCCCAAACGTGAATGGCACATGAGTTGAAAAGGAGTCCCAGGTCGTTAAAATAATGGACACGTACATTGTATGTTGCCTTATCGTCTATTTTTCATAGAAACTTGGAAATGTGACCACATGTGTCAACTTTTCTCAATTTTGGGACCATTTTGAAACTCGTATAAGCAGAATACTAAAAGTGTTGACCTCTCCATCCTATGATACTAAAAGTGCAATTTTGCCAAACTTAACAGACCAAACTTGAACAAAGTCTTTTGTTCGATAAGCATGCAAGCTCGACTTGATTAGCTACATTTAATTAGTGTAAAAATAATAAAATATGCTTAAAAATATCAAATTACTCGAACTCGAACTTGTGTTTGAGTCAATCAAAGCTTGTTTGAACTCGATTAGAGCAATAATCAAATTAAATTTAAATGCAATTTTTCAAGATCGATATTAGTTCAAACAAATTTGAACAATGACTTATTCGGTTCGACTCAAATCATTTACGGCCCTAATTTCTGTAGATATTACATTTGATGTTAAACTTTTATACATATCTTATCTATACTGTTATAAAGAGAAGGGGTTTTAGATACAAAGTGATAGTTTTTATACCACTACACTAAATTATTATAATACCAAAAATGCCTTTAACTTCCCAACTCATGTACTGGAATTAACTATTTAATTAAGTTCCTTTAGAAAATTAATTCCATGCAATTACATATACTCAAAAATTAAATTTATTTCCATTTTGTTTAAGTTTATTGGTAATTGAAATAGAAATAGCATATTAGTGTTTGTGTTGCATGAATATATAATCATCATTATCGATATAACAAATATTCTACAAAGTTTCCATTTTTAATTTAATGTGCGTAATATATTGTATTGATAATGAATGCAATAGAAAAAAATTATGAGACAGGTTTTATATGTGAGATTGTAAGTTCATGATAAATTTTACGATACAAGAATAGATTATAAATTTTAATAAAATAAAAATATTACTAAAAGTTATACACGTAGGTACTACGTGCCACAGTTTCCAGCATGTTTTACAAATAAAAAGTAAGTGAAACATCATCATACACTCAATATACAAAACACCAATAACAATTTAACAACATCTGTATTAGATGATTAGTTGTAATTAGTACTTTTATATTTAATTTTTATTAATATTTTATTAAAAAATAATTAATTATATCATTTATGTGTATCAATAATTCCACACCAAATCGTAGAATTGAAATATAATAACTGAAAATTGCTATGAAATTCGGTCCACACATGGATGGGATTCGAATCCAAAAAATCAAGAATGCCTTCTTAAGTGAAAGGGTACTGCAATTTCAATCTTGTCACTACGATAGACCTGATTAGCTATATTTTATATAGATTAAGCCTCGTGGCACACCATTCCTGCATGCATATATATAATTATTCACGCTTTAAAATATATTATAAATAATAATAATAATATCAACCAAGTAACAAACACATCACATTTCAAAAATAAAGAAAAAAATAAAATTAATTTAGGATGTTATCAGCACAAAAAAATTCGTAATGCGGTGTCACAAATCACCATTTATGTGTGAAAAGTGCCTTTCTTTTTAATATTAGTATAGATTAAGAAAAAAGTGTTATAAATTTATAATAATTAGTAAAGAAATTATAGGATGCGGTACTTACTCCTTAAGTACATTCAAATTCCAAAGCTGATCCAATACATGATCAAATTTCAAATCAAGAAATATATTTAAACGGAACAAATAATAAATTACACTTATACATACATCTATAAGACTCGAATACACAACCCTTCGATTACGTGGCCTCAAGCATAAATAGAATGAAATGTAAATTCATCACATAAATCATGAATTTACGCTATTTTATCTTTTATACTTTTTTACTTCATATTTTTTATTTTATAAATGTTAGAAATGTCTAATATGTGTATCAATACTGCCATTGAAGTCTTTATTAATACTGAGATATTAATGTAATAATATAATTATATATAGTTTGATGCCGCAATATATATATATATATATATATATACTATTATATTAAGGGAGAACAATCATTTGATGTCTCTCCCAAATTTGGTCTGCTAATTTTTTTTAATTAATATTTTATTGTTTTTCTATCTTCTCAACTTCTGATTTTTCTCTATCCTCTCAACGTCTCATTTTTTTTTTCTCAACTTCCACATCTTTTTTTTCCTCCCATTTTTCTTCAATATTTTCTCATAATTTTTTTTTTATATTTTTTAATATCTTATTTATCTAATTAACATATTTTTAAAATAATAATTATTTTTTAAATTTTAAATTATTTTTGCACACACATTTGAATGTGCTACATGTACTAGTATATATAAATAAAATGCTACTTTTATAGGATACATCATACATCAATAATAGTTCATTTAAATATTTATTTATTGCATTAAAAAATCATAAAAAAGGCAGAATATGTGGGGAAAGTACAGACAAAGATATTGTAATCCCCAAAAGATTGTAATTTTGATAGATAAAACCTAAATGAAGCAAAATTGGAGGTCAACTGCTTTTTTGATAATGTCTCAGTTTCCACAGTAATAATTAAATAAATAAATATCACAAAACTATACTTTCATCCCCATTATTTACGCTTCATATTATTATTATTATAATTAGTTATAAATAAATATATTATGCATTGGGATGTGAAAAAGAGCAATTTAATCCATAATTAATTCCACTAATCCGTGATTTTCGCAATGAAGTGCTGCTCCCTTTTGTATTTTTCTTTTTCTTTCTTTGGGTGGCTTAAAAAAAAAATCCACTTTTGATCCGACATAA
Organism: Sesamum alatum; assembly: GCA_034509735.1. Classification (NCBI taxonomy): domain Eukaryota; kingdom Viridiplantae; phylum Streptophyta; class Magnoliopsida; order Lamiales; family Pedaliaceae; genus Sesamum; species Sesamum alatum. Next base: position 17,619,339 of record JACGWO010000001.1, on the reverse strand, counting down.
TCGAGGGTGTTACATTTTTTATCTCAGTAATTTAAGAATTTAACACATTTAGTCCCATAAGATAAAAGATTGTAGTATTGTTGATCCCCTAAGATTAAAAATTGTGGCACACTTAGTTCCCCTAGATGAAAAATTGTAGCATTTTTTTGTCTCAAATGCTACAAGTTTTTAGCCTGGTGTAAAACCCCCTCTATTGTATAAGATCAAAAGTGCAATTTCTCCAATGACTTCAACGTTCATTACCTACATGGGTTAGAACATGTTGTCGTAATTATATACGGTACTACAGATTATCCATTATTGCAGTATTGATAAAAGAAATCGAGATTATAATCAAATGTGGTTCATTTTTACCAAGTGAACAAATAAGAGTTGGCTCCTTTCCTATTTTGGACAAGAAGGGAAAGATCCTTACACTATGTTTGGAGTCATTTTTGGGAATTTTGATTGGTTTAAAAATCAGCACGAAAATATTCAAAAAGTCGAGGCAGAAACTTACCCTACCCCGTCCCTTGTTCAATATTATATATATATATATATATATATTTATAAAATATCCGTTATGTTGTTTTCTCAAAAAACAATACTGATTATATTCGTTTCTCTTTTTTATACACTATTGAACTGTGATTTCTCATTTACAATAACTTTTATTGTTTTGAAGGCAATATTGCAATAATATTTTCTAATAAACCCTTCAAAATTCATATTTATAAATTCCAAATATTGCAATAATATTTTCTAAGAAGCCCTTCAAAATTCATATTTATAAATTCCAACTCATACAAAAATCATTTTTTTTAAAAAAAAAAAACTCAAAACAGTGCGTGTGTGGGTGGTCACTGTTGTGATGAGTTGTACGTTGTGCTGGATTGAGGGTGCACATTCTTCTAGAGTTTGTGTGTGTGTGAGTTGGCTCCACTTTTATTGGTGCATAAATTTCTAACCCAAACTTATCTGTCTTGAAAAACGGATTAGATTTTCTATTGTAAAATCTATTCAATCTTCTACTCCAAATAATATACGTACAATATGTGTATATTTTGCATTAGTAAATCCAATCCACTTAGAAAGATAGGGGAAAAAAAAAGTAAAATAATTGATAAAATTATATTTTTAGTCTCATAGGATAGAGGGTTCAACAAATTTTAATCTTCTATTTTACAGAATTTTTAAAAATAATCATAAAATTAAAAAAATTCGACACATTTAGTTCTCGATGGTCCCAAATTGAGAAAACTTGACATATTTAAACCTCTACTTTGCGGGCTTTATGAGATTAAATGTGTTGAATTTTTTAAATTTTGTGACCATTTAAATTTTTTTTAAAGTAAATGACTAAATGAGCCGATTTTTCTACTTTTGAAATCAGATAAAACTTGGGTGAGACGCGGCCCACGTGCACCAATACTGTTGATGTTGGAATATCATCCATCAATCACGTAAAGCTATGTACTATTGCAACCCTACTGGAGAGAAACATATAGAAAGCGACTTCTCCACAATGCAACGCCTCGCACAGGATTCTTCATCTTTGTTTTTGGCATTCTCAACAGATTTCTGTGCAACACACTCGATTCATTCATTCATCCCTGTAGTTCTAAAATCATTGTCAGATGAAAATGAGTTGGTCATTAAAAATAATTTATTACTTAGTTAATAAATTCGACTCGTTGAAAAAACCCTAGTTTTCGTCCTCAAGTTCGACTAAAAAGGGATCAATCAGTACTCACAGTTACCATGATTCTTGGAATTTATTCCAAGCAACAATTTTTCAAGATTCTCAACTTGAGGTCTAGTGTGCGCAAAAGGTGTGAATCATACTACATTCGATGCTTTGTGCATCGAGTCCACATTTGGATACATGATTTAGATTTAAGAGAAGGATTTCAGATGACTTCATATCGAATGAATTTGAAATCCATCAATATTTTACAAAACATAGGTCAATGAGAGTAGAAGGATATGAAATCCTTTGTAATATGAATCATCCAAACAACGTCAAAGGATTTGCTAGTAAGGATTAGAAATCCCTACTTTCAAATCCACCAATCCAAACACACTGTAAACGTAAAATATGTATAAATCATCTAACAATCCACATCTACAATATCAGAGTGAAATATTATAGAGATAATTACATCTTTACCCCTTGACCTATGGTCTATTTACACAAACTATCCCACACCTTTTAGAAAATTACAAATTCACCCATCATAATCGTCAATCTTGTTTACGTAAACCACCCATGCTTTTTGGGAGATTACACATGCACAGCACAGAAACATCAATATCATTAACTACTTGCATTCTTGATTTAATTCAAATGTGCAAAGCCTTATGAAGAGAAGCAGTGTTAAGAAGAGAGTGGAGAATTTGACATCAAGAGAAACATCTTTATACATTTCACCATCTGCTGCTTCTCTATGATCAAACCTTTGCTTCATTTCAACTCACAATTATATCACCACTTCTTATTTCTATATATACAGATGATACCTAACACAGATCTCCAACAACTGATAGATTTCTTTTGTCGAACCGAATTCAAGAGCCAGACCTACATGTATGAAGTCAAGAACCAGTCTCACACAGTATAACAAGAAGCACGATTCGGGCAACAAAACAAGTTGGATTCGAAAGGCCAAAAGTGGGTGCGTTTTCAACGACTTACCATTTCGACCAACGGTAACATCGAGTGATCAGAGGGCTTTCTGGTGGTGCACTTGCTGCTGACGTTCCACTGGGAAGAGAGACAACACTTTCATCCTAGGGACATAGAGATCCGTAGTGAAAACGTATAAATTTGATAGTTCTGTTAGCTAACAATATTTTTCAATTACGAGTATCGTGTAAGTAAGGTTGTTTATCCATCTATGTGAATTTCTTTACTAGTCATTTTACGGTTGCTAGAGGGATGCGGTGGTAGCTTACGATAAATAATCAGCAGAGACGAATATAGGAATCCTTCCCAATCCTGCACCCTTCCATTTCTTTCTTTGAGAAGCAATGACTCTGTCTGCTTCTGAGCCTGTAGCGGTCAGAACAAACTAGAAAAAACAAGCTGTAATTACTACGGAACAATAAAAGTCGTTGAACTACCAAACATTCTGCTCGGAAGAATGGGTCGAGCAAAGAATGATGTCATGCAATTTAATGTAGCAAATGCCGGCAACTAACACAAGATTGTTTCTTAGTGAAAATGATAACAAGCGAGAAAAAGCTGCAGCATGTTAATAAGTATATTCACGGATTCTTCTACATACCCTCAGGCATCTTTAGGCTCCCATAATGAAACAACGTTAGCGAATGATTCTGCGTTACTAGGATATTTAGATTATGGTCATTTTTCTGCATAAGATTATCATGATCAACATACTTAACCAAGAATTTGGAAATGAAAGTCAGTCTTCAAAGTTGGACAAGAATAGGATGGCAATATAAACAGCATAGAGAAGTTCACCAAAAACAGGAGCAGGTACATAAAAGCACCGAACAGGCAGAACAGAACTCGAAATGAAGATGCAAACCATTAACGCATACACAAGCGAGCGAACAAGCACAAACACACACACAATCTCACTATATATACATATATATATGAGAGAGAGAGAGAGAGAGAGAGAAAGCAACACTTACTAATGGATAGAGTGTAGCCATAACCCCATAGCTAACAAGGGGAGAGTAAAAGAATACTGCAAGAACACATGGGCTTCCTAAAAGGATACAGTTGCAACATTCTATCAATTAAATATCAAAATATCTGAACAAATAATATTACTAAGATAAATTCTCGATAACAGATTCAGGCTCATTTATATTGTGCACACACATTTGAGTGTGCCACCTATACTAGTATAATAATAATAATTAAAAAAAAGTACAAATGCTAGCCCAGCTAACAATTAGTTGGGCTAGCAATATAATATAGTATAATGCTAGCAATACAATATAGTAAAAATGCTACCCCAGGTAGCAGGTCGCTACCTGGGGTGGCGAACCCTGAGTGCGACCCCAGCTCGCGACCTTGTATAAAAAATTAAAAAAAAATAGTAGATCGCTATAAGTGTACTGTCACTGGCGGTATACTAATAATTTTTTTATTATATATAATATTAATATAAATGAGCCAAAATATTCAAACACAAAACATTGTAGCATCTTCCCCTTGCAATGGGGATTCAATAGCACCTGTGAACTTAAAGTTCATCTAATATCATGAAGGCTAACTCAATACTTGAGACATTTTCAAATGGATATCTATAATGGTTGACATTTCATAGCAGCACATGATGTTAGAAACCTGATTTCATTCTGAGAAGATTATTTTTATCCCTTAAACAGACTATTAATTGGAGCATGTGGGATAAAAATTTGACAGCAGAACATCCAGCGGAGTGAAATCCAATTCGCCATTTGATCCCTTCAAACTTTATAAACGCCACATCAATAGTTCTATGTTGTCGGGCTTTGTATTGACAAGTAACATCTCAAAATAGTCGGGACCGTTGCAATAAAGGAATATCTGATTGGTATCCAAAATAATAGAAGAAGGATGATGAAATATCACCTTTTTTCTATAGATGAGATTAAATTATGTTTTCAAGCTCAAAGGAGCCGAGAACACTACAAGAAAAATGGTTCATCTGTTATTTTGGAAGCATATTTTTTCATAGAGAATCTAATAGAAAAAGTTGCTGGTGCAATGATGGGGTTCAGAAGCTGTTATCTCTTCTTAGTTTTCCAAACTTATCTTTAATGCATCAAAGGCAAAGTTTATGCCACACTCTATAACAAGACTTTCTCATACAGTAACAATGTACATGTAAATCTAATGTTATAACCTTTCACTTATTCTCATTAAGCATGTGCTAGATAAACTAGCATCAACTTGATAAAAGGTCTATCAAATGTATTTCTTTCATCTTTTATGAGACAGAATTACATTCCATAGACAACAAATTATCCTTGCATATGTTCAGCATGGTTCAAAAATGATCCTTGGTAACAATAATCAATCAATAAACTGGTCCATCCAAAGAGCCAAGTGAAATCCAGATAAAATTGTAAAAAGATCAAGGCACTTCTGCCAACTCAATTCTTACCAAAACCAGCAAAAAATGGCCAGTTGGATTCAAAGAAGTCCAGCCTTTTGTCCAAACTCACACCAGAATAATTCCATTTGTACCTTAAAAATGAGAGGAAAGTGTTAGTGTAACATTTCTCTAGCCCATTGAGCATCCAAATTGATAAGCAAATAGAGCATGGACATCACTACTCACTCGAAACAATAATAAGCATACATCCATGCAAGGAGCAGAAAGTTCAATGCCTTTCCGATGTAAGGGATGAATCCAGTAATATATACCTGCAAACAACTACGGATTATCTAATTCATATAAAGGTGGAATCAGCAGTTGATTATAAGATACAAAGATATTACAATATTTTACCTCCAGGAAGAAGAAACTCAATAGGAGAACTGAATAGACCTGTTCAGCTATCCCAATCATTACGCTGCAGATAAAAGAATGCAGCAGGTGAATTTAGTATGCATAATTTAAAACCTTATGAGATAGCACATTCTTCAGAATGAACTAGTCTAAAAGGGATGATTCCAAGGCATACCCCTGAAGGTCAGTAGCCTTATCACTGGCAGCCGTATTCTGTGATGCAGTTGAGTCCTTTTTGTCAGATGATTCTGAACCAGAAGACCCATTCTTCTCTATTGCAAAAAACCCATACTTTGCAATGTCATTGTACCTGGATTCAGGTATAAGGAAGATGTGATGACAAAGCACAATGACTATATAGAATAGGTTAATTCTAGATTTCAAGGCCACAGATAGTGTATCAGCAAGGGGCGTGACTATATTTGGGGAAGATATGACAATAATGTGTATGCAGTAAATGTGGAAGAGTATCGATATAATCAAAGGAAAAAAGACAAGTCGAAGAAAAGAAAGGAGGCGAAAATACCATAGGGTGCTTAGAATAAAGCTGGATATGTACATAGGGTAGAACCAGATTACCTGCAAAATTGCTACATCAACTCACTAAAAAGTTTAATGAAAGTAATCCTCATTTACGGCACATAATGCATCCTCTTCTTGCAGACTGTGAGTGCATACACATATAAGTGTGTGTGTGTGTGCGTGTGTCTCCAGAGAGAGAGAGAGAAAGGCATAGGATTCTTCTCATGAACAAAACACCCAAAGAGGAAATTCTTCGACTCTTGGCAAATAATTTGAATAAATGACAAAAAATTATATTCAAATAACAAGCAAAAGGCGAAACTACTATTTATTCCAAGCTGAAAAAAGGAGCTCTAAGCGAACATCAGAAGATATCTGAAAGAGCAAAATTCCTGCTTTCCCAATAATTAAAATTCAAGGTGAGATAAAATGCAGTCACTACTACATCATATGAGATTTCTTGGCATGATGCAGCAGCTTTAGTCCTTACAATATCAGTTAATGATTCCTACTTGATATTGCCATATTGACCCCATATTCTTGTTGGCCTATATCCTGAATATAAGATTATGGAAAAATACCAGTGCCTGCACAGACTTCTTACATCTAATCAGTAGGATTCAAGCTGTTACTATCCAGATTTATTGGGGCAGCTCTTGGAAAGTCTGATCAATTAGTCGATAAGAAAACCAACATGAAAGGTCAAAATTCTTTGAGGACTTGACCGGATTAAAATGATAAAAACAATTAGGAATACTTGAATGATTGGCACTTCTCAAACACATTGCTTGGATTTGGCCATCTATAGTCCAATGCCTGTGCACTTTTAGACAACAAAGAGAATCACATGAAACAAGAATGATTGGTGAATCTTTTGTTGTCTACAATTTTTCCACCCAAACAAAGCTCAACATAAACCATGGAGATCATTATGAAGTGAAAAACAGCACTCACATAGAAGAGTTGAATCAGTCCAAGTCGTAAGAAGGAATAGAATCTGAAAATACCCCCAAAAGGACAAGATTCTTGATAATTAATTAGCTGGCACTCATCAGGCAACACCCATTGCAGCGTGGGAATGACAACAGATCTTAGAACAAGTATGCTGCAAAAAGTGATAATGGTATAATCAATCGTAAAAACCACATCATTGCACACCTTGGTAATAAATTGGCATCAGAAAAAATTGTCCGTCCACCTATTACTATACGCTTTCCTATTTGCAACTATCTTTAGCTGTGCCTTCAGTCCTAAACTTTTCACCGAATGACACAAATGACAGGTGATCCTTGTAGTTTGATTATGCAACAGAAGAAAGTATCAACAAATTTCTGACAGAAATATTACGATACATCCATTAGGATTAAATTAGTGCAGATGACATAAAGCACAACGCAAGTATCCTTTCCGGGATCACGCATTTATCTTATACCAGATGGTTTAAACGGGCAACACAAGAAAGACGCATGTGAAAAGATTGTCAAACATAAAAGATCACTCGAAACAGAGAAGAGAATTTGAACAAAGATACAAACTTTAATAAGCATTTCCTTCTATTGGTCCTTCTTCAACCACACATAAGCAGACATAGCATGTGTGTGTGTGTGTGTTTTGAGATAGAAGACGCACCTCCCCAAGAAGATGATGCCATTAAAGAGGAAACACTGTCCGGTACGGATGGCAACCTCTCTTGACCTTCAATACCCATTGCGACCAACAAACAAACAGATAAAAGACACAAGGAAAAAAGGTCAAATTCTGTTCAAACAACATTATAAGCAAGAAGTTGGAAACTATCATCAATTGGGTTTCACCAGTCTTAGCACCTGCGACAGTAGATGACGACACGGTGAAGACAGCAAGCCTCCCTGAAACCCTCCACCCACAAAAGTGATGCCTGCTTTAATTTAGTTCTGAAGCTGCCCATCGAATCCCCTGTGCTCGAATACATGAAAATTTCAAGAAATTGGTATCTGGGCCGAGTCCTGAGATCAGGAAGAATAAAGAGTAAGAACAAAAATGGTATCTTTTTTTCTTTCTTTCAAGAAAAGGTTCTTCTATTTGTATGAGCTGCCCCACCCCATCCCCACACTAGGTCTAGTTGATCTTGGGGTTACGTGTGATCTAAGATCTTGTTTGGCGAATTGCATATGTTTTATTGGAGATACTAAGATAGTTAATTAAGTATTACTATTTTTTTGTAAAATTATTAATTAATTATTAGAAGTCCATACCTACTAAAATTCTAGAAAAACAAATTTAGCATAATTCTAAAAGGTTTAATGTAATTTACCTCCATGGGATATTGAAAATAAGCAAATTATCCCGTATGAAAAAAAAATAATGATTTACCTCTCAAAATTTTTAAAAATAAAACATTTTACCTCTCTATCTGAAGAGTTAAATTACTTCATTTTAAAAAGAGATAAATTATTTTATTTTAAAAAATATAATAAAATAAATTATTATTTATTTTTTTATAAGGGATAAATTACTCATTTATAATATGAGTAAATCATAATTTTTCCTAATTTCAAAGGATTAATCATTTCAGAAGCAGGCTATCTAATGCACACATCCAAACAGAACCCAAAGAAACCGACTACTGCCATTACATACTCTGTTTTCCTATCAAGAATCATCGGCCTTCTCCACTATCTTCCAAGCATCAGCAGTTTGATCGACTGCCCGCCGACCGATTCGGAAAGTACAAGGGGAGAAAAGAGGGAATCGTGTGATAGAAATGGCGCAGCCCAGTAAAGAGCCATGTAAGAAACAAGCCTGCGATATTCAAGCCTGCCTCTCCAAGAACAATTTCCTTCCGCAAAAGTAAGATTTTTCATCATGAAGCGCTTCGGAGTTTTCCTTTTTATGTAGATTATTTACTAGGTTATTTTTTCTTCTTTTCGGAAGTTTGTGTGATAAATTTTGGGGGTGTCTTGTATTTAGATGTGGTGGTTTAATATCCCTGGCTTGATTACTTAGTATGATTAGTTTGCTTTGGTTTTTGGAAGTTCAAATTTCCCAACCATGCTTAGCTTTTTTTTTTTCAGACTTAAACTTTTGATGAATTTCTTCAGATTTGTTTGTGAAATGAAGCAGTTTATAAGTTTTTTTTGGGGTGTGTGTGGAATTGCTTGCCAGGTTTAAGTGTATTGTTTTTAAAAAACCTGCAAGTCATGCAGATAAGAGTGCTTGATACAGATAAGAGTGCTTGATATTTTGAGTTTGATTTTCTTGTATTTCATTTAATTGGATTAATGATCCGTGCCAATGTTGCTTCTGTTGAGTTTTGATCGAAACATGGATCATGGATGTATGCTAGTTCAAATATTTTGAAGTCTTTGTGGCCGTCATCAATGGTGTATTTAGCTGTGGAAATTACAGAGTCGGAATCCTGGATTTGTTGTGTTTACCATTTACGAACGTTTCCAAAGGGAATGCAATTGCAAGCAATCTAGCATCCGTAATTGTTGGAGAGGAAGTCGAGTTTTCAATTTGGGTGTTGTTTTTGGTAAAGATAAAATCTTTGGCAACTGGGAGTGTAGTTGAAATGATAAGTTAATATGATAAAAACTCCTCTAATGGATCTTCAAGTGATCATCTTATATGAAGCATGAGAAGGTGTAGTTCATACTTCATTGTGCCCTGTGGATTACAAGTACTAGTACATTTATTAATATTGATCACTATAGATTCAGTCGATTAGTCATTTCCTCGTGAGCCATGGGATTCATGGAATTGATTGAACTACAAGAAATCCTGATTTCTATTGGAACAGCATCATGCTGTTGCTTCAAGAATTTTAGGCGCTTAGTTCTTAAACACTGCTGCTCCGTTTCCTACTGAACATGTGAGCATACAAAAACTGCAGCATTTGAACGGCATTAGTTCCCTGAAAGATGTTAGGTTGTAAATTAAGAGGTTACGTGTACAGAAATATATGTAGCGTGTGGGAGAAAAACGGTAAGAATTGCCTGGAAATACATCCTGGTTTTGATTGTATAGTAGCCATTCACGCTTTTGTTATTCTGCTGAACAAGTAATGAGCCTGTGAAGGTTTTGAACCATTTCAACTACTCTGTTAGTCCAAAGGTAGTTCGTGATTTTCTGCCTTTGCTACTAATTTACTGCTGTTTTTATCAAACTACTTTGACACTGTTCTAGTGTTTTTTGCTGTCTGCCTCTGCTAATAGTCATATTTCTTTGCTACTAATTTACTGCTGTTTTTATCAAACTACTTTGACACTGTTCTAGTGTTTTTTGCTGTCTGCCTCTGCTAATAGTCATATTTCCCGGGCTTATAGCGTATACACTTGGCTTGGTTGCGTGTGCTGTAGGTGTGTCAAAGTCATCCAGTTGCTGCAATCTTGCTGCGAGCAATGTGAATATAAATCAACACATTGTGCATCAGTATCTGGTCTTCTGAAGCAAATCAACAAGTAAACCTTGGATGGCTTGTTCAGGCTCAAGGCAGAATTTTGTTGCTTTTGTCTGTTGGCCAGATCAATGAGTCTGTGTCTATAAATGCCTAATTTTGTTGCACACAAGTTGTAGGAGATTGTACTAAACGAGAACCCAATGGAAAGCTTGGTGGGAATTAGAGTTTGTTGACAAATTTCTAACCCTTTGGTGGATGTCCAGAATAATCAAACAGTCCTCTGCTTAGACAGGGAGAGCATACTGGAAAATTATTGACCGTTTCTCCCTTATAAGGCCTGCATGTATATATTCCAATTATGGGAATTTATGCTGAATAATTATCAGAGGAAGTTTTGGCCATGATCGGTCTGTTTTCCTGTATCCAGACGTAGAATGTGGATGGCATTTTCCAGTACTGAAGGGAATGAAAGAAAAAGACAGAAAAGAAACATTCCTCCCCTTTCACTTGAAGAAAAAATTGTGTTGGGGAGCTTCATAAATACAATATGACATAGGTGTGGTCTCTTCCCCAAAGAGCATGATTTTACCAGATGGGCTTTTGACAAAAAAAGGAGCTGCAAATAAAGAATTACATTACGGCGTTCTCCCTGATTCCTGCCGCTTTAAAGGGATACCTTCTTGACCAAAGCCATCCTCCTCATCAGCATGTTTGGGAAGTCTCGTGGCTGTTGATATGGAACCTGCATGAAGATGGTGGTTGTAAAACTTTGATAACAACTACAAGCTTGCAGTATTACCACAAAGGGTGGTTCACACGTACCATCAGCCATGTCTTTGGTTTTGTGAAGAAGAAAGGTTCCAGAAAGAATAGTCACAAATCCACACATTTCTGTAACAATCTGAGTAAGGTTCTGCCTGTCCCAGTCCTGCTCATATTGACAAATGAATAGCGTTAACGTTGATGCATCAAAAATTTCATATCATCTTCACCGTGTTTTCCTTCTTGAGAAGGAACGGTCTTAATCATCAAAGGCGTTAAAACTTTCAATCCATTGGCTGCAGCTATTAGGTTCTCTCATCACCATTAGAACAGAGTCACAACTTAATTCAGTCTTGTGAAACATGAGTTCCAATTCTATACCTTCATCGGCTAATGAAAATATCAAAGGAACAAAAGAATTGAGATCCCATAAGCAGAATGATTACCTTGAACATGATCACACTTGCCAAGATGGTCAATGATGTAAACATGACATAGTAAATAGGTGAAACGACAGCAGTGTTGAATGTGTCGAGAGCCTGCATTCAATATTCGCCAAATATAAGAAAATGGTAAGAAAATGGACCAAACAAATTCATGCTACTTATTACCAATGAAAACCTATATCATCAAAGACGAAAAGGGAAGCTCCACTATAGTAACACTACTTCTCCATCACTAGAGAGTTGAGATGCAATAAAATTGCCCAGTATGAAACTATATCTTTGTACCTCAAAGAAACCAGACATTATAACATAATTATTGATAAGGTATTTAATAAGATAGATGTACTTGAGAAAATAGCCACAAGTAAACATACAGCAGAAGTTGTTTATTTTCAGCAGAACATAGAGCAGAAGTTGAAAAAGCTAATTACATAAAACATTTACAGAGTGGTGAAGAATTCATTGATTGAGAAAATCATTCTTTACCTTATTGAGGTAATTCATTTGTGTGAGGACACAAACAGTGACAACCATAGCAAACGTCCAGGTCTGAGGGTAGATTAACTGATTCGTTCCTGACAATGTTAGCTTCAATGCAATTCCTAGTGCTTTGACACTCATAACCTGCCAAAACATCTCTTATGATTCACATTTAGACAGCTGCTAGAATAACCATCTGCTTGAAGTTTGTATCAAGGCAGGAGATAAGGAGGAGCAAACTGAAAAGGGCACAGTAAAAGTTAGCAAGACTTACCGACAATGAACCAACCAGTGAACAAACACCAATGTAGAACAATATATGCGTCTGTCCATATTGTGGAATATAATGAAATATTAGAATGAGGACGATTGCTATCACCAGTGCGGCGTATAAGAGAAAAGCTGCAGGAGATGCAAGATCATTTAAGGTCAGCAGAGAAAATATAGGATAATAATTCAGTACAATAAACCAGAATGGTCTAGAGAGTTGGATCAGAAATTGACCTGGCTCAGTGGCAAGGTCCCAAACTTCTCTCACAGATTCAATCTGACGTTCATGTGGGGCATGTAGGACAATTGTGGTGGACCCCACAACACATAAAGCACAACCGAGAATACCAAAAAGGTGTAGCCTCTCCCGTAAAATAATATGTGCAAGTACGGCACTGCAATACACTCATACAAATCAGTAACCAAAACAAGGTACTGTAATTAGCTAAGGTCTCCGACATAGTTTCATGCCTGATAATAATGCTGAGTGCACCAAGAGGGGTAACAAGAATGGCTGGAGCAAATGCATAAGCTGCAAAATTTGCAATTTCTCCAACAATCACTGTCACAACAGCAAACAAATCACCAAATCAGTAGAGGGGTACCTTTAATCACAGATTAACTATCTATCTCTAACACATTTAATTATCTTACAGAAATAACTACATTTTCCCCCCTTGTTACGATAGATAATTAGACAAACCTCCAGTGGTTTGAGAATTACAGAGTCCTCCCTTGTTGTTATCTCTGGCTAACTATCAGCCTCCTGGTAGTAATCAAAATGGAATCTCATTTTCTATAAACTTTCCAATATGTCCCCACATATTTTGATAACTGTATTAGAAAGTATTGCTCAAATTCTGGAGGCCAGGAGGCGGTATTTGTAATTTTGAAACTAATGTAGGAGGTATTGTAATTTTGAAACTAAAGGAGGAGGTTTTGTAATTATCCATAGGAACAGGGAAGGCACTTCATTGACCCATTATTACAAAGCGAAGAAACATAAAAAGTATAGCACTGGCTGAATAAGAACTTATCAAATGAGGATGAGGATGAGAATAATAACGAACACAGATGAGGATGCTGAGGGTGATTAAAATGCATTAGTCAATTGATATTTTATTTGGAGGGGCACTTTCCAGTTAGTGTAGGGATATAAGCATTGTGGCCATTCACCTACTGTTTGCTTTAAGCTGTGAAATTTTACGACGGGTTAAAGAAAGTGCAATTCAGCAATCGCATTATACACATCACATTCTCCTGTCAGATTTCACCTGTTTTCTTCTTCACCCCATAGAAGCATTACGTAATACTGAAATAAGACCGCACATGTACTGATGCTCAAGAAACCAAAAAGCTGACGAAATTGCTTGGTAATAAATTCAGACGAAACGACCAGTAGATGATTTGGCAACTTTAAGGTCCCCTATTCTAAATTATTTCCCACATTTCAAATTTAAAGCAAATACTATCTGCAATTATTATACAGACCTACCTTGGACAAAGCAAAATCACAAGTTACATATGGTCCAGCTCTGAAAAGGCCTCTTAGGCAGATAATGAGATTTGGCTTGTAGAACCAGCGAAAATTACAGTGATTTCAATCACACGGACCAAAATCAGAATGCTGACTCTCCCTTTCTTCGTCAAGATTCCTCTACTGCTAAACAATAACCATACCATGCTTTTCTTGGTTAGTTATCTCATATTTTGTCTTCGAAAACTTCTACTTACGAAACACATGATGCAAATCACACTCAATAGGACACCTATTAGTCTATATAAGCTTTGGCCAGCAACATCACATCTTTGTCTCAATAACTTTTCAGTCAGATACAGAAATGGGAGAAATCAGGTATGGACTACACTCCCCACCTTTGTTAATACCCCTGTTAAGTTCCTGTAGCTTACCGACATCGCTCCATAAGGCAAAAGAATTATTGACACAAACAATGACCGACCATACTATAATGAGGTATAATAATTAACTTCATCTTGATTATGCAATTGAGCTAGTCGTTTCCTCACATTGCTCTGTTACATGTCAGCATGATATGCTAATCTAAATATAGAAAGAGTGTCGCGTGATAACTTGGTGCACTAAACAAGATGCACGTGCTCCAGGTTTCTTAATGAATATGATTCCCACTAAGTAAAGAGTGAGTAACTTGGATATTGAAAGAACAGACAAATCTCTGTGGATTTAGCTGCAGGATAATTATTGTAGTTTCTTTTTCTCCTCTACAATGTGCCATGTGGGTACGTCAAATTGTTCTATTAAAATATACTCAACATAGCATGAGTTTTACTCAAAATAAAGAGAGATGATAACTCACTTGTTATCATGCCTATCCACCATAGTGGCTCGTATAGATACGAATAGCCTCCGACTCCTGTAGAAGAAATTATAATACAAATTAAATTCTAGATTCTAAAGAGAAAACTTAACGTGTTCAAGCAGAAAGCAAATAACCATAAAAACAGGAGAACAAGCATGGGTATCGAGACATAAACCCCAGATTAGTTTCTCATCAACTAATCAGTATTCCAGATCAGTCTCGTAGATATTAGATCAGCATCTCTGAGATAAAAGACCAATGGGCAATGCATTGTCAAAAAAGCACAAGGAAGGAGCACTTATTATAATTCAGATGCAAAGTTGGTCAGCAGCAAATCCAGGCAAGCTACTTATTAAGCTGACTGATCCTGCTTCAAGGGAACATAATACACAAAAGAACAATGGTTTTCACTTTCCAGAAATCAAATTGACCCTTTAAAAATTCGTTGAATCGAGGGCAAAAAGAGCAAGCTGGTGTTGGCTAACTTCTCGCATTAGCCTATAACGAGGAAACAACAGGGTAGATTTGTGAATTTAAATGTTTCACATGCGACATCCATAAAGCAATTCGAGACTCCACCAACTCGTCTATCAAGGGTAGGTACCACCGCGGCATTAAATTGTCTCTCCGGAGCAATGATAAAGCCTGAAGCATGTTATCTACACTGTTTCCCAAAAGACAGATCCGGATCTAGCATCGATCTTGACAGCAAGCATAGATTTGTTTACGGCATATATTAACGAGCACCCAACAATAGAAAAGTAGCATCACAAAGGCAAATACAAGTAAAGAAAACCCAAGACCCTGACCATTGAATGCAATCCCAGCACAGTACCATCAATTAATACAATATCCAGCACCCACAAAATTACTTCATTTTGCTCTAATTCAGCATCCCGAAACAATACATCAAACACCTGGCGTTCCTGAATTATCAACTTCCTGAAAACCACATAAGAAAATGCAGGCACTACAAAGCTACAAATGAAGAGTCTAAAGTTACCAGCTCTGATGCCAGAAGCACCGGCTTTCTTTAATCCTTTCTTCTTAACAATGAAGCTGGCGCCAATGAAGAAGCTGGAAGACAAAGCCAAAACCAATCCTTTTATATTGTCGGAAGACATCCCCTTGTACGAACCCGACGTCGCAGCAACAACTGCACCCACCTCCGCCGTCGTCGCCGCCGCAGCCGCCATCTTTACAATCACACAAATAAAGAAACAAAACCCAGAAATCCTAGCTATCACACTCTCATTGTACACCACCTCAACAACAAAACAAAGTAGTCTATCTCTTCCCTCTGCCTCCAATGTCTGTCTGCAACTTTCCACCTCCGGCCCAGTAAAAAGATTTACTGGGTCTAGCGATCTCGACCCAGAAACGGAAAAAAAAAAAAAAAAGGATTAATCAAATGAAATGGGATTTTTGTGGGGTTCTTCTCGTTTCTGTACGAAAGATCTAAAAATTGTCGGCGGGCTAAGCAAAGAGAGAAAACACTGATAGGCCTAGTGAAGAAATGGTTGGCTGGCAATGGAGAAATAACAGCTGGGAGATTGACCCAAGAAAAACAAAGAAAGAAGACGGATTTTTGCGCTGAGAATTCTTTCTCAGATCGCGTAGTGTAGGTAGAAGGAATAATTTATCAGTAAAAACTAAAAATAGTTTTACCAAAACAAGGACTTGTCTCCGACTGGGACTTTTGATGGGTTGAAGCAGCGGAGCACAACACGCCACCTTCTTAGCTTTATCTTATTAAGAAAAATCACCCCTTTTTTTTCCACCATTTTTTATTTATTTTTTAATATAGCTATACATTTGAATTGTTCAATCTATTTAAAGATTGAATAATTACATCACACTTCATAAGATTTGATGTAATTACACGTATATTCATTATAATTTAAAAAATTACATTATAAATTTTCAATTGATTTTTTTTACTAATATCAATAAAATCGTTGAATTTCGTTTAACATATGGAGCTAATAGAATGTCAGGGGTACTAGATAATTTTTTTTTAAAACACATGAGATTTATGTATAATTATACTAAATATATGGGAGAATGATTTAATTATTCCTTTTTTAATAATACTCAAACATATACAAAGTACATCACACTTTTTTTCTTTTTCTTGAATAATATATCAACTCGAGATTTCTTTAATTCATGTTCATAAGAGCGTAAGATAAATTGATACTAGATATTACTTTCATCAGTTGTCGAACCATCCTTTTTATCATAATTCTATTTAATAATGAGAATATTTCTTATTTTGCTCGTAATTTCAAGAATTTGTGATTTGGAGTTGGTTTTTCATATGCTTGTTATGACTTCCCTTTGGGGCATAATTTCTTGTCCTTGGAGAACAATAATAGACCTCTTTCTCCATGAGTCAATTCTTTGAAAGTAACTATGAACTAAATCCAAATGGGTCAAAATCAAAGACAAATTTTCCCAAGTATCTTCTGAATTTAAATATATCTTAATTAATTTTAACAAATCATTGTCTTAATCTTATATACGTACACTATCGAATGGACCATGTTGTTAGTTAATGCTCAAAATAAGTGAACTGAGTTGGGATAAATCAAACAACGATAATAAATAAATGGTCGATAAATTTCCAGGCCTAAAAGTTCTTTTTCTCTCTCCATATATAAGAATTTTAAATCGTTTCTGCTATAATTATAGTTACTAGACTCACCACCACCGGTTGGAGCATGTGCTCAATACTATAAATCACTTATAAGAGTATTCTTATAGACTAGTTAGAGAAAATCATATATATAATTATATGAAGCTTAGGTAGATTTGATTTAACACGTTTTTATCGTATGCGTATGTTATTATAAATTGTTGTAATCTAGTACTTAATTTTAGTTGTTATTACATTTATTATGCGGATCAAATCATTATAAATTTTTTTGATGATATGAAAGATTCGTTCTGACATGTTGATTTCGACACGTCCTAACATGTGTGTTGATTTTCACACGACACGCTTTGATTGTTGATGATAGTAGGGTCAACTATATAAATGGTTTATTTGGGTAGGATAATGTAACAAGTTGAATCTAACAATCAAAATCCATTAATAATTTAATACAAGGATGTTTTAAGGTTCCAGGTATATAAAATAAATATTGTATATATATATATATATATATATTTGAGCCGCTCTCTCTGAATGGCGAGTGGAACGTCGTCGTCGGCCTCCTGCGGTGACGGTTTTGCCGTTGACGGAGGAGGAGATGACGTTGACGGCGACGATGCCGTGGGGGAACCAAGCGGCGGATATGCGAGGCTATAAATGTGCTGCCCAAGCGACAGAAGCTTCTCTACCCTAAAGTCGGCTCCAAACTGCCTGATGATTCTCTGCTTCTCTCTCAGATTCCGTTCAAAGCCGCTGTCAAAATGACCATGATTGGGTATTTCTTTATGGAATTCTGGTCTGCGGTGGGAGTATTTATTAATTGGTGGTTAACAGAGTTTCCAAGGAATTTTGCTTTCCGTAAAGTTTTGATTTTTGAATTTGGCAGTTAGGTTTAATTTCATTGTATCATGCAAGTGCTGGAATTATAGTTGAGTTCATGATCTCTTTCTTTTGGTTAAACTCGCTCTGTTGCTGTTATTGGTTTATCTTAGACTGTGAATTAAGGAGTTGATTTGTTAGTATCAGTGTGAAGCAGATATTTGACATTTTTATGGGGTTTGCAGTACGGTTGAAGATGGTATAGTTGTGGATCCAGTGGAGTCCCCAGAGGTTATTGATGAATTTTGAGCTTGGGCAAGATGAAGTTGTGGACAAGATGTCAATAAACAGAAATTGAGACGCCTTATTGAGCAGTACAAAGTCAGTTTTCCCTATTCTATTAGTCTTCATGGGTTTAGAAGTAATTCAAAATTGTTCTGCTAGCTTGCTGAATGTTTATAGGGTTACTAAATGGTAGGTTATCTATTTGATCCTTGAAGATGATTGTTTTCAGTTCTTCTTTATCCCCGGAGATGATCTTTCTGTTGCCTGCTTTCATGCTAGATCGAACTCCAAATTCCCTGTCGTGAAGGCAAAAGATTGCTTGTTCTGGATACCGATTATACTCTCTTTGACCACAGGTCTACCCAGAGAATCCATTAGAACTTATGCGGCCTTGTAAGTGTTAATTGTAGAAAATGCTATTCATTGTAAGAAAGGCGTCTTCATATATTATTACTTATTCTGTTATCAATTACACAGATCTTCATGAGTTTCTCTCAGCTGTCTATGTGGATTATGATATCATGATATGGTCTGCAACCAGGTTAAGATTTTCTGTCTCCCATTATTATTGTGTGTTACTGCAGTTTTTGCTTCCACTCATATATTGCTATTGGAACACAAAGTTGATATATTGAATGATGGTCGTAACAGTTGATACTAAAAACGACTATAGCATTATTTTTTGATGTCTCATAATTAACCTTTCCAATTTCGCGCTAAATCCTCTCTTTGAATTAATGTTGGTATAACAATTTTGAGATTTATGCTCTAATAGGAATCTCACACTATAGCTTGCTTCTTAATTAATAAATGGAGAAGCCTGTAGAAGCGTATCTTTTCTCCAGCATGTGTTTGCTCATGTTTCCTTCTGGCTCAATCAATCAGGGAATCCTCCAACCTTTTGTCCTTTTTGGTCAGTTTCTGAACTCTATGGTTTCTTGGCTCTCAAAATCATGCGGAACTAGTAACATAGTTTTGCATCATAATTTCACTCCACATCAGTATTTGTCTTTGTCCAAAAAATTTAAAATGCTGCATGAGTGATGTTTATGATAACCATTTCACTATAAGGACCAGAAAAGGATGCCAGGAATAAAAGAGTATACATTTTATTATATGCATTTTTGATGTTTTTGTCCTCTAAAAGTTAAATAATATTGTTTCACTAGTACTGGAAATGCGCCGAGTGTCATGGATAATAATGGGTTTGACCATTATTGACCGGAGAATTAAATTGAATTTCGTTGATGATTATGTGAAAGAAACTGGGATACATTAACTTCAATACATGCTGGCGAACCATATTGGATTAATATTGATTATGATCAATTCTTTCATATTAAGCTTTTGTCATCTTGTTAACACCATCATTGTTTCAGCTGTGCAGTGGTCATTATTAATAACAAGTTTAAAAGCATCAGATATTTAATTTCATTGTTACCATTTCATCCAAATACCAAAAGTTTGTGATAAGTATTCATTAAACTTATCTACTTTGGTTGCTTCCCTTAACAAGTTGTCCTTATTTTCTAGTCATCTTTAATGATTACAATCTTTTAATTGGTAGTGTTCATCATGGTATGCTTCCTTGCTCATGTCATGCTCAGAAAACCATGTTGCTGCAAGCCAAAGAACATAGGATAGAGAATTGCAGGTGGTTCCAGTTGATTAAATAATTCTAGTAATATTCTCCTGGAATAACCTCATCAACAACCATAATTAAGATTCTTACATGCAGTTACGTGTTGTTTGACCATTCTTATTTTTTAAATCAATTGAAAGTTAGTTCTTTTTATCCTACTTTTGTTAATCCCTATAAATACTGATCGTAATTACGAGGGTTGTTACATAATTTTGTAGCTTTTACAATATGAATGCATATTTGGGAAAACTATATTCTGCATAGACTTGTTGGTCTTGTAATATAGCAGTGAAAGATGCTGTTAATGCCTTAGGAGGACTTGTAACCTATAATTACATCCTGCTATATTAAGCTGCTGCTTCAGGTGCTGAGCACTCATTGCTTGTCTTGATGCTGCTGCTGACTTGCAATTGTGTGCTGCTTTTTCAGCCAGATGCTACGGCCGTTGCAACTGGTGGAGTTCGTAGTCCTCATCCTGTTGTTGCAGGTTTTGCTTTCTTTTCATATATTTGTTTTGTTTTCAATTTTGTGGGGGCGAAATTGCACTTTTTGTCCCATTAGATAGGGGCGTTCTCACTTTTGGTCCCCTGCTTTTATGGGGTCGACACGTTTAGTCCCAAAACCCTAAAATTTTGACACTATTGGTCCTGTTCCGTTAAATTTAACGCAAAGGGTCTTGTGCTGTTAGTCAACGGCTGTTAACCTGATCGATATCCCCCTATATTGTTTTAAAAAGGCTAAAAGCCCCCCGTATTTTAAAAATAGGCTAAAAACCTCCTTGTTTTAAAAAAGCCCCATTCTGGACATACTGCAATACCTTTCTTGATCTTATAAAATCACCCTCCTTTTATTTTGAGGCTATTTTTTGTGGATCTTGTTTTGTATTTTTGTTCCTCCTAAAAAAAGTAAATAATTTTGTTCTTAAATATAAATATTTAAATATTAAAATACCAGTCAAAAAATTAAAATAGTAACATTTATTTTTTAAATTTAAATATCTATATGAAGATAAATATTAATCAATAATAACAAATATACATTATGGACTAATTTAGACTATTGTTTAATTTAATATACTTAAATAACTTATATTATTATTATAAATAATATTTAAAATTAAATTACCACTATCAGTATTTAAAATAAAACTTTAATACTTTCTTTCAGTATTTTTAAGTTTCATTAAATTAATTTCTTAATTTTTTAGAGTTTTGGGACTAGAAGTGTCGACCCGTAAAGCGGGCGGCGGAAGTGAGAACGACCTTATCTAGCGGGACCAAAAGTGCGATTTGTCGTTTTGTGGTTTGGATGTGATTTTTTCCTTAGGTTTCGTTTTGATATTTGGATTCTGTATTTACGGATACACATCGGACACTTCAAAATGTGTCCAAAAAAGTAATAGAAAAGAAAAAAAATAGACACGTGCATCCGATAATTGTAATATTTAGATTAGGCACGTCAAAAAGTATGACATAAAGCATCGTAAATTTGATATTGAATAATGTATATTTACTTTTTATGTTTACTTAAAGTTGTGTTAAATGCATTAAAAATATATATATTACACTTTTGAATAATTATCTTTTTCCTTTTTACCATAACATCACGGGCCTTTTTTTTTTCAAAAACAAACAGTATCACATAATTTATAATTTTATTTTTCGTGTAAAGAAAATTACTTATCCATCTCATAATGTCCATATCGTAGTCAAGTATTTGTTATTTTTGGAGGATGTCCCTTATATCCTTATAGTTCATATTGCCTTTATGTTGGTTTTAATTGTAAACTACTACCAAAACCAAGATTAGGATCATATATGGACAGGCCACTGATTTTGCATTAGTTTGCAGAATCGATTCTTTAATGCGTTTGCTCTCAGGATTTCATTGAATGACCCAAATACTTAAACTCTTTAACGAAGTAATTGTTCACTATAGTATCCTGAAGTTTGTTAATAATTTGATATTGTTGAAAGAAACATGGATCTTGTTCCTTAACCTTCAGCTTTTTGCCATCCAGTTTTCGGGTGTTGTGCTTTTTTGTTCTATGGTAAATAACCGTTTTTCCTTTCCTTTTACACTGTAGCAAATGACCTTTCTGCTCGTCTACTGTATACTGTAATTTGTGTGGTCTGTGGGAGAGAAAGATACTACCGTACATTTACGATTCAAAATAAATCTGATTGTTGCCTCAAATGGCAAGAAGTTGCAGCCGGAGCATCTAGCTCTTTGGCTGCACAAAGTTGATGCACAAAGTTGGTTGTGTGTTTTAGCGCATTATCTATTTTTTTCACAAAAATAATATATATATATATATATTTGTATCTTCATAAGAATTATGTTTAGCAGATTTTTCCAAGTCAATTACTGGAGAAACCTTCAATATTGGTTGTCAAAAGCTAAACCAAAGAACATTTTAATAGATCTAATATTTATAAAACCTTCAATATTAGCTTATTTCTAGTAATCTTTATAGATCTAATTTAAGTTGAATTGGAGAATAGGAAAATGGAGAAAGGATAAAAAGTTTTTAATACAAGAAGCATCATGACTTGTGAATTGGGACTGAACATGATGCACTTGTTTGCACAATGATAAACAGTCAGTACTTAAACCTAACTAGAGAAATATAAGTTACAATATTGAAAAAAAAAAACCCTTAAAACTATTTACTCTATTTGAAAGTTGAAATGAAATCCCTAATAAGAAGTTATTCAAACCAAATCCCATTCATGTAGGCCTGTCAATGGGCAGGCATTATCCTATTTGGACCCGGACCCAATAAATACCCCTAGCTATTATTTATAGACCCGTTGGGTCTTACCCATTGTATACCCAAAATAATTGGGTCCAATTTGGGTGTACCCATTGGGTCTTACAATGTTAAATTGAATGGATCAATTATAGATGTTTTTTTTTAAAAAAAATAATGATATCACTAGAACATATTACTAAAATAATTTAATAAAAACATTTCATGAACCTGCAATTGATAAAATAAATTAAAAGCTATTCAATTTTGTAACATGTGCAAATCGAACATCGTTGAAATATAAACAATGATTTTGACTTTGCTCAAATAATAGACCATTATTAATGAATTACACAATCAACATAGATTCGAGATATGAACAAAAATTGAAGAATTGTAGGAACAAATATAAGTGTGAAAACGATATTTTAACTTTGAAATATATTTTTTTATCCATTTAAAATTGGGTTCAACTTTAATTTAATCAGTTTTTTATTTAGCTTCAACAAATCTTATCAGTTTCATATATTAGTCGAGCTTAATTAATTTAAACTTCTTATGTATTTTTTTTTATTTTTTTATCACGGTACGCTTAAATTAATTTTATCAGAAACTTAATTTAGAGTTGCCACTATGAAAAAAAGACGAATAACTATGATTTTTTTTTTCCAAATATTAATCCACAAAAAAAACTTTATAAACTGTGTACAAATTTAAGAATTTTAGATGACAAGTAAATCGAGTCGATTGATATAAAAAATTTACAAAAATTTGATGAATTTTTAGATTATTAGATTTTACCCGTTCAATACCCACACCCACGGGTATTTTAGGGTCTACACCCTACCCATACCCAAAATACTTATTTCAATGGGTATGGGTCTGGGTCTATACAAACCTATTGGTTCCGGATCTGGGTGTTAGCTATTATAGTGGGTCTGGGTATTATCCGCCCATTGACAGGCCTAAGCCATTGCAACACTGGTCATACAAAGGTCTAGTTAGCTTCGGCATTACTTGCTGCTGCTTGTGTACGCCTGTGGTTGAAGATCCAACTTTTCATTACTGTTCTAGTAATTCCAATCTCTCCACATATACGATTAACCTCTTCTCTAGAATACTCCCTGAACATCTTCCAACCGTTGCTCTCTGCAATAACCCTCAATCTTTCACTTTGTTCACGGGTTATCCTCCTTCTACGCACAGTCACCTCTGTCTCCACTGTCGGTCGCCCACTAGCCTCCTGAACAGGCTCTTCCGGCCTCTGAAATTGCTGACTCGTTTCCTGCCATCCTGTTGGTGCAGGAGTTCGTGCACGTCGTGTGTATATCTGAGGATGAAACTGTGGCTGTCGGACTGGATCTGGAATTGCAGGGGTCTGTGCAGAAGTAGTTGTAGGGCTTGTGGATGTTTGCTGATGGACTTGTGGCTGAGGGAGCAGAACAGGATTTGTTGCTGTGCCATGCTGCTGGGAGACGACGTTATTTTCAGTATGTGCACGAGGAATGTCCACCTCCAGTCGCCTGTGGAAATTCCGGTGGCAATGACACACAGCACAGACCATGCCATTTGGGCCGCTGGCCTCAAAAAGACCACAACCATCAACAATATAAGCCATGGGTGTGGTTGTTGCTGCATGGTTGTGCAGGCATTCTCTGTACATCACAAGGACTTCAACCCGTGCTCTTTGGAAACTGTTGTTGGTGGCCATTGAAGTAGCAGAGAAAGATGATAACAGAAAAGAGGTTTTGCTATGTTTTGATTTAACAATACTGCAGGGGTTCTGATGGAGGTGGATTGAGATGCACCAGAGAGGTGTTTTATATACAAAGTCAGCACAAAATCTAATCACAACAAGCTGTCCTGCTGAAAAGTTGTAAGTGCAATTTTAGTATGTAATTTAGTGTGTAGTATCTCTCTTCTTCTGAATGAATGAATTAATGATAATTCAGTCAAAATGTATGTGAATATGGAAATTTAAATGTATAGACTTAGGGTTGTAATGCTCGTAGTATTGAAAATTTTAGAACACGATACTAAAAGGGTGTATTTGAATTAGCGAGCTGTGAATCTGTGGCGAGAAACTTATTTCATCTTCAAGATTAGTGATATATTTTTTGCGCATATTTTGTACATAGTCGTTATTTGCGCATATTTTACACATAGTCGTTATTTACGTATATGCATAACTTTAGTTTAGTGCATTGTAATTATAATATTTTTCTTTTATCTTTTTGGATAAAGCATTGTAATTGTAATTATAGCAATATGACTAATTTTTACTGGAATGTGACTCAAAAAACTAGTCAAAATAATGTTAGTAAGATTATTATGACTTACCTTTTAAGACTTTGAGTGCAAAACTCAAAGTGAGTTTGTAATTTCAAATACTGGGATATTATTTTCCTTACTTGGTTGTGAAAGTTTGGACCAAATTAAATGTTATTAAAAAAAATATCTTTACATGGGATTTCAAAATTTAACGTTGTTTCACTTGTTTTCCATTTCTGGTGTATCATTTTATGATGTTTAGATAATATGTATTTCTTATTTATGAAAATAATAATAATAAAAATAAAAATTATGATGTATAACTTAAAACACTATCTATATAGTCCTTTATGATTGATTAGCTTGCAGAATTTTAATTTACTTTTGGAGATATTGATATTTGATTAATCGAAAGTTTAATAAAATATTCTACTTTACAACGAGGTTTCATTCACTTTATATGACCAAGGAATGGAATCTTTTTAATTATATTACGTTCAACTCATAATGTTGACTCCTATATTAATTTGTTCAAACAAAATCCAAATAAAATTTGTTTTGACTGTATTGGATAACCATATCAAAAAAAAAAAAAAAAGATATTGTATTGGATATACGAGTGATTGTTTATGATTAGTAATAATCTCTCTTGATTGTGCTACACAATAAATATTTTGTGATGAAAACTTTAATAAGTCAAATATTAGTCAAAGTTATATTATTATAAAACCAGATTATATTATTGTGATTTGAGTGATAAAAAGAAACTATATTATAGGTAAGTTTACCCATTTAATTATCTTTTTAATTCATGGTTGAATACATGACCATGTATATTGATTTTGCAATTAAAAGAGAACGCAAATGACAAGAGAGATCCATAGATTATCCAACAAAAATATTTTAGATTGCGATTGATTCATTATGTATATACCAGTTGGTGATTATTTTTAACATACTAGTCATCGTTGCACGCGGTCCCTGCGAGCATCTAAGAAATAAATGTGATGTGAAATGAATAGAGAAAAGAAATTTGTGAAAAAAACAATCTTAGTGTGAAGAAATAAAAAAGAAAAAAGTTGGTGCGGGAAAAAATATAGAGTCGGTTGAGAAAAACATGGGTAATGAGTTATTGTGGAGTTATTAAAAGATAGTGAAATTATTATTATGATGTTTTTTTAAAAAATAGAATGAATTAAAGGGTAAACTGAAACGTTCAAAAATTGGTACAACAAAAATATTTTCTTTTATAATAATATAGATGACCGTGGCGGACTTATATAGACAACTTTACAAAACTAACGCTAGTTTTGGTATTTTGCCTTTGTCCTGTGTCTTTTTTGTGCAAAATTATGTTACCAAGTACCGCAATATTTTTTATGTTAGAAAGAATCACGCAACCCTAAGAAAAAATAATAAAATTAATTTTATGATCAATAGCTTTTTTAAGAAAAAAATGAATTGAAGGGTAAATTTGTGCATTCAAAAGTTGGTACGCCAAAAAAATTCTTTTCTAATAGTATAGATAACTATTCAATTATAAATCTGGAGATATGATCGAGTTCCATTTCATTTTTATTTTTTAGTTTTTTTCCTTTTTCTTTGATTTCATTTCATGTTTTTATATATCTTTTTTATAGTATTATTTTGAGATTAATTACATAATTAATCCCATATTTTTTGTATAATTAATTTTAGTGTCATAATTTAACGATGGTGTGCAAAAAGTGTCCCACCATTAAATTTTTGATAGAATGGGTGCATGCTCCGTATGTAGTTGTTAAATCCAACTAGTTAAATATTTGTCTATTGTTAAATTACAATTTTAGGTCCATACTATAGGGGGTTTTGCAATATATTAGTCCCATGTTTCATCTTTATTTTCATAGTGAAAATTCTAATAAATTAATTTGAACATTACGTGCTAGTTTACAAAATGAAAAACACACATAAAAAATTTAAATTAGTTAAGATCGACTGATATTTGGGATGGATAAAATTTGTCTGAATTTGAATCATAAAAAATCATAAAATAGAAGTTAAATAAAAATTCAAATGGCTAAAAAATTATAAATATTATCAAAAATATAATTTTGATTGAAAACTATACATACATTATTTTAATTTTCAACATTAACTGTTGTGTTGTGTGGTTCTTCTCCACAATTAATGCGTAAAACAAAAATGCATTATATTAATGTAAATATTTACTGGACCATATTCAATTATCAAGAATTTTTTTTTTGCAGCATATAGGAGTTAAAAGGAAAAGAGCCTTTTGCCAATTAAAAATTGACAAAAACGAAGTTTTGGAACTAACTTTGCAAACAATTTTGATTAAAAAAACCAAAATGTGTTAATAAAATAACTAATATAGAAAAATGATAGTTGACCGCAATTAAGGTAATTTTGACTCAATTCTCAATTCTTAGAATTTTGAGTTTCTTAATTGTCGAGAAAAAATTTCATTGGTTAGAATTCTCATCCATTTTAAATTAAAAATTAAATTTGTATATATCTAACATAATCCTATCTTAAAGATTAGTGTTTATTTATACTAGATTCTACCTTCAATATTAGGATATTAATTCAATTTGTATTTATTTCAAACAAATTCAAATTTTATGAATGATTTTTTATCATGAAAAATAGGGTTAATTATAGTAACATCCCTTGAGGTTAGTCCAAAATACACAAAGATCCCCTATTTTTTGCAAAATTATAGCTACACCCCCTGAGGTTAAAGTTGTATTACAACTACACCCCCTATTCAAAGGTAAAGCTTACACTAATACACCCAGAAAAATATTACCCTAACACCTCTCAGGGGGTGTAGCTGTAATTTTGCATAAGACATGGGGTTTTGTATAATAGGCCTAATCTTAAGGGGTGTCAATGTAATTTACCCAAAATAATATATACTTATCCTAACACCAATCATTTGTTTCATTTTAATCATATACTTTTAGTCTAAAGTTGTATCAATCTCTTCTTATATCTCATGCAGTAATTTTTTATTTTCAATAAGGTTAAATCATTATTGTTTGCAATTAGTTATTTTATTAACACATTTTTTTATAATTTTTATTGGTTCATTAATATTGATAAAAATTCGTTTTAACTTTTCATGTAAATTTCTTTTTCTTTTTCTTAGCTTTATGATTGAATTTGATTTTCAATCGTCCATTATTTTCAGATTTGAAAAATCATAGGCCACTGTTCCGTTTAAAATTTATGTTACAAAATTTTATTTATAATTTTCTCCCATATGAATTCGAGTATATTTTTTCCTTAGTGAACTAATTTGTAAATGTTGCTCTATCAAATTTTTAACATTAAATATAGTAAGCTTCATAGGTTTGCATTTATTATAATACAAAATGACGATCTCACTTGATAAATGTATGAATTTTTCAATTTTAATTTTTGTTTATGTTGTTTCTAGAAAATAATAAGATGTCACAATATATAACATGGTAATATAATTTTCATTAATGTAAATGGCAACCTCATAGACCATTGCTACCTTCTTGATGCATTGCCATATGATTTCTTTTTTATTCTTTTCCTTTTGATGTCTAATTTCATATCACTTATGTATTTTTTTTTTTTTTTTTGTGGCTTAGTTAAACTTCTTTTCTTCATCTTTTAAATATTATTTTTTTACTTTTTTCAGGAAAATCTATCATGAAGTATTCTTATGTTTACTTATTAAAATTTTTGAAATTTTATAATTAACTTATATCTTTACTCTTATTATTAACTTTGAGTATTTACTTAACCTTTTTTGAATTTTTATTTTTCAATTTTCTTTGCTTTTTTTAATATTCCATTGATTACTTTTGTTTTTTTTCTTTGATTAATTATTTTTTTATTTAAGTATTTACCTTCAGGTACAATAATTTGTTTATACTATTTTTTTTAGGTTCATAATTTCTTTCAATCAAATAGTCATGATTTTTCTAATTGATCACCAAATGAAGATATATTTTTATCTAATAATTAATAGTTCTACAACATCTTTCATTTTCAATTATAATTAGAAAAATTTTACTAAAATCTTGCTTTTCTTACCCTCTTATTCAAATGCGGAAATATAGGCGTGAATATTTGCTTAAATTAATTTATATGTTTTTGTTTTTATTAAAGTTATTCAATTTTTCAAGTTTTGTTCCATCACATTTCAGGTGTATTTCTTTAAAACTCTTATTGAATGATTATATAGACTAATAGTTTGTGCGATATTTTCTCCACTAAATTTTTTTCAGTATTTGGTCAAGTTTACTTATAGTTTCATATTAGTTTTCATTCTTATGTACTCGTTATTTTCTTTTCATAAACTACATATATATATATAAATATACACTTATATCGTCACTATCTTTTTTTTTCTAATTTAGAATTTCATGATAGAAAATTCAACCTGACATGCAGAAGGAATTATTTATTAAAAATTAGTTTGATCATTTTACAATATCTATGATAATTAAGGATACATACCGAACTACAAGAAATTTTTTATTATGTATATTATTGTAATTATATCTTATGTTTGTAGCGTTTTGAGTTTCTTAATATATATGTATTCTTAGCATATGATTTAAAAATATAAATATCTTAATTTTTTTGTTAAGTTCAAATACTGTCAAATTTATTTTTTATGAAAGAAATAAAAAAGTGATACTAATTCTTTTTATTGTTTCATTCATAAACTTGATTACAAAACTGGTAATTTACTATGAATTGTATTTTTTCTAAAAGAAATCCGTCTACATCATAGGATAAATATGATAGTATCTTTACATAATATATTTAAATATTATTACTTTACATTTTACTCAAAACATATTAATTAAATAAGAAAATATATATAGTGTTTGAAACTTATGAAACAATTTATTTCAATGTCTAAAGTATGATAATTTACAGTGGTTATTTTCAAGATGTTCAGTAAATAAACTTAGTAAGAATTCAATATTAAGTTTTGTATAAATAGGTTTGCTCTATTATATAGTAAGTTGTCATTAAAATATATGACATAGTTTTATGTTTATTATATTTGATGGTGTGCAAAAATTCAAGATTTGAGAATAGGTATGTATATAGATTAAAATTTAGGGTTTTACACATTTGGTCCCTATATGTTGGGTCAAAATCAATGGTGATCCTAGAAATTTTTTAAATATGATTTTGGTCTCTAATTATTACAATTTGTTACGATTTCGGTCCCTAAAACTTTTTAGGCACAATTTCAGTACCTAATCTTCACAAATTATTATGATTTTGGCCCATCGGGTTGCCTTCTAACTTAATATTTTTAATTTTAATGGGTTGGTCCGAAATATCATAACAATTCGTAAAGATTAGGGATCAAAATTGATTTTGACCCAATGTATAGGGGCCAAAAGTGTAATTTACTGTTAAACTTTATGAGCAAAATATTTGTTTTTATTCTTTGGTCCATCTAAAGCAAATCAAACTAACAGGAAGATATAATAAATTATAGGGTATTAATAAGTATAATATCAAGTGAAAATTTAACTTCAAATGGGAAATTCAACATGATAAAAAGAATTAATCATTCAGTAAAAAGTTGCTCGATTATCATAAAGTATCTGAAAATTAATGGGGACGAATTCAAGTACTAGAAACTTTTTATTATGTGCATTATTGCTATTATATGTTATGTCTGTGCCGTTATGAATTTTTTATTGTATATTTGTATTGTTAGAATATAATTTTGGAATATGTATATATCTCTTTATTTATTTATTAATTTCAGATATTGTTAATTTTTTTCATGGAGGAAATAAATGGGTGTTGCTAATAATTTTTTGTTCTTACTTCCAGAAACTTTATTAAATGATCATTTATGGTGAATCATACTTTTCAGAGGAGTTTATACCATAGGGTAAATAGGATAAAATCTTTTAAGTAATGTATTTTAATATATTTTGATTTTACTAAAAATATATTAATGGAATAAGAAAATATATATAGTATTTGAAATTGATAACAAAAAAGTTTCTCAATGTGAAAAAATATAATAATATTCTATTGTTATTTTCAAAGTATATTGTAAATAAAATTAGTAAATAATTCAGTATTGAGTTTTGTATAAATAAGTTTTCACTATTCTATATAGTAAGACGGTCAAATAAATATGACATTTATCCCATTATGCAATTTAGAATTTATGAAAATATTATTAAATTCAAAGATTTCCGTGCATAGCACGGCGTTCATGCTAGTCTATATATATATAGCAAAACGATGGTTGACCACAATTGTGCTAATTTTGACCAAATACTAATTTCTAGTGATTTTGAATTTTTTAATTGTTAAGAAAAAATCTCATTGGTTAGAAAATCTCATATAATTTAATTAAAAATTAAATTTGCCTTTATCTAAAAAATCATATCTTCAAAATTAGTTTTTATCTATACTAGATTCTACCTTCAAATTAGGATACTAATTCAATTTGTATTTATTTTAATCAAATTCAAATTTTAGGATCATTTTTTTATCATAAAAATATATATCTTATCACTAATAATTTATTTTCATTTTAACCATATAATTGTTATTCACTAAACTTATCACCAATCTCTTAGTATATCTCATTGAATAAATTCTTAATTTAATTAATCAGGTAAATCAATAATTTTTACAATTTATATCTTCCATTGACATATTTATTTAATAATTTTTTATTGGTTCATTACTACTGATAAAGTAACTTATTAATTTTGTTCAAATTAATGTTTTTTCCTTTTTCTTAATATTTTTCTAATTAAATTTTATTTTTAGTATTTAATTGTTATTTATGTTTGAAAAAACCATAAGCCACTGCACAATTTAAGAACTTATGTCACAAAATATATTTTGCCATCTTCTCCCATATGAACATTTTTTCCTCATGAAATAATTTTGTGCATGTTGCTTTATCAAAATTTTAACATTAAATATATTGCATGCTTTATAGGTTTGAATTTATTGCAATACAAAAGGGCGACCATACTTGATAAAATATATGAATTTTTTAATTTTAAATTTCGTTTATAATTATTTTTAGAAAATAAAAAGGCTTCTCAATTTCTAACATGATAGTATATTTTTCTTTAGTGTAAAGGGCAACCTGATACAACAACTAGCTTCTTTCCCTGATGCATTACCATTTTTTTTTTTTGCTTTTTATGTCCAATTTCACATCGCTTATGTAATTTTCTTTTTGTGTTTTAGTTAATCTTCTTTTCTTCATCTCTTAAATATTATTTTTTTATGGAGAATTACCACAATGTATTCTTATATTTACTTCTTATAAGTTTTGTAATTTTATAATTTATTTATTTGCTCTTATATATTAACGATTTTACCGCGATTGTGGATGCATTAAAGATATGGAGACATTATTTGTATGGAGAAAAATTTTAGATTTTCACTGATCACAAGAGTTTGAAGTATATTTTGACGCAAAAGGAACTGAATATGAGACAAAGGAGATGGATAGAACTACTGAAGGATTATGACTGCACAATTGATTATCATCCAGGTAAGGCAATCGTGGTAGCATATGCTTTGAGTAGAAAGAGCTCAAGTACATTAGCCAGTCCGGGGAGTCACGATCTAACATTGTTGCTGGAAATGAGATCTATGAATCCGGAATTAGAAGTTGATCAGATGGCGGGATTCTTGGCAGCCATGCAACTTAAGCCAGACTTTGTGGATCAAATCAAAGAAGCACAGACTCAGGATCTTTTCTTATTACGGATGCTGGATAAAATGAAACACAGTAAGAAGTCAAGATTTTCAATAAGAGCTGATGGAGTGATAGTGAATGGGGAGGGAGTTTGTGTACCTGACGTAGATGGGTTACGAAGGGAGATCTTGCGAGAAGCTCATAATGCACCATAGTCCATGCATCTTGGTACTACAAAGACGTATCGAAATTTAAGACCGTACTATTGGTGGCAGACAATGAAGAAGAATGTGGCAAAGTTTGTGGCCAAATATATGACATGTCAATAGGTAAAAGCAGAACATCAGGCGCCAACATGTAAACTTCAACCTTTATCCATACCAGAATGGAAGTGGGAAAAGATTACTATGAATTTTGTCGTAGGGTTTTCACGTACACTCAGGAAGCATGATGCTATTTGGGTAATTATAGATAGACTGACGAAATCAGCACATTTCTTGCCGATACGACTAGGTGATTCTCTGGATAAGTTAGCCGAGTTGTATGTTTCCGAAATTGTGAGATTACATGGTGTGCCTGTATCTATTGTGTCAGAAAGAGATCCTCGATTCACCTCACATTTTTGGAGAAGTTTACAAAGGGCAATGGGCACAAGTTTACACTTCAGTACTGCATTTCATCCTCAGACAAATGGGCAGTCAGAAAGAACAATTCAGACCCTGGAAGATATGATGAGGGCTTGTACAATAGAGTTTAAGGGCAACCGGGATGATCACCTACCTTTGATGGAGTTTGCGTATAACAATAGTTTTCATTCTAGTATCGGTATGGCCCCATACGAAGCATTATATGGAAGGAGATGTCGTAGTCCAGTATGTTGGGATATGGAGGGATCACAACAGCTGGAAGGTCCGAAATTGGTGCAAGAAATGGTGGAAAAGATATAGATAGTGAAAAAGTGTATGAAAGCAGTTCAAGATCGACAGAAAAGTTATGCTGATAAACACCCAAGGGAGATGGAATATGAAATAGGTGATAAGGTTTTTCTGAAGTAGCTCCATGGAAGGGGATCCTGAGATTTGGCAAGCAAGGGAAGTTGAGTCCGAGATATATTAGGCCGTATGAAATTATTGAAAGAATTGGGCCACTAGCGTATCGATTAGCATTGCCACCAGAGTTATCACGAATACATGATGTTTTCCATGTTTCAATGCTACGACGATATCGATATGATCCTAGCCACGTCATCCATGAACTAGAGATAGAGATTTTTGAGGAGTTGACATATGTGGAAGAGCCAACGGAGATTTTAGACAGAAGTCTAAAAAAATTGAGAAATAAGGAGATACCAATGGTGAAAGTGAAGTGGAGTCATCATTCTCCGAGAGAGGTGACTTGGGAAGTAGAAGAGCATATGAGAGACAAATATCCCTATTTAATCAATTGAGCGGGTAAGTTAGTTAAATTTCGGGGACGAAATTTTATTAGGATGGATGAATTGTGACGTTCGTAAGATTTTATAAGTAATTGAGAATTTAATTAGTAATTATTAAGAAAATTTTATTTTTATTATAAGGTAAAACTTGAACGAAGTAAATTAGAACTCATTATAATATTTGGGAGCGAATTATATTAATTATAATAATATATAAAAGTAATAATAAATAATATATATATATATATATACACGAATATAGAAAGTGGGTGGAGTCATCCCACCATTTCAAATTGTTTCATAAATATATGTATATGTATTCTCAACAAGCAACGAATATAGAAAGTGGGTGGAGTCATCCCACCATTTCAAATTGTTTCATAAATATATGTATATGTATTCTCAACAAGCAAAGGCAAAACACACTTATTCAACACTTTCATTCAATATCAAAACTCTCTCTCTCGGGAAGGAAGTAAGAGGTAAGGAGTTTTTTACTTTTTAATTTTATTAATTTATATAATTATATTATGTAATTAGTCCATTTACTAAATATAGTTTATATTGACCGATTTACTATTTAATTGAAAAATTTTATGAGTTTGACTAGTTAAACTAGTGTTGAATTAAATATCACATTTGATTTAAGATTGCTATAATTGGGTAACTAAATTACCAGATTTGCTAGATTTAATCACTACTGTAATTAATGTATTCAATTTCATCGGGTGTATCGACTAAATACTTAATTATATATATTGGGATTTAATCATATTATATAAGAGCGAGGAATTGATAGGAATTAATAGAAATATTATTGAAAAGTTATTTAAAAAAATATAACATTTTTATAATAATTTAAGTTAGAAATATTATTTACACCGGTAGTTATAATGATATGAGGGTTTTATAAAATAGAATTGTATGAGTTAGTTGATAAATTAAAAATATACCTAAGAAGTGTAGAAAGTTAAGTTTTTTTTTTTTTTTTTTTTAAAAATAAAATGGAATGAGGGGTTCAATTTCTATATAAATAGAACTATGCAATTATTATATAATATCTTAATTATAATTATGATACTTATGAGTTATTGATTGTATAAATTATAATTTATTATAGGACGTGACGATCTAGAGTGGAAGGTTGAGCAGCCCTTCGTGTTAACAGACCAATTTTGAGATTTGAGGTAGGTATAGCTAATTGGTTTTATATATATATATATATTGATATGAATATAAATATTAATTGTTGGATGTTGGATATATATATATATAGAGAGAGAGAGAATGATATTTATATGGATATGAAATGTGGATTGTTTATACACTTTATCATGGTTGTCAATTGTGATTAAGATTATCTTTATATATGTGGAATTGCTATTATGTACTAAAGTGTGATTGTGCTGCACGGATGTTGGTTGAATGATTGTGGGGTTGTATAATTGATTGTGATATAAAACAAATAGGAATGGTATTGACGAGTGAATGATTATTAAATGAAACGATGGATTACCTAACTGGGGAGCATACTCAATGGCATAGAATGATACGATCAATGACGAGTTGTGTGCTGTCATTAATCAATGGAGATGATGGGATACACACGAGCTGTGTGCTGTGTGATATCAGTGAGGATGGGATACACACAAGTTGTGTGCTATGTGGTATTAGTGAGGATGAGATACACACGAGCTGTGTGTTGTGTGATATCAAAAAGGAAAAGAGAGTGGAAGAAGGAGTATTGTGATTGAGATGATGATGATGGTGATAGCCGGCTAAACTCATTGAGTGATGCACTCCAGGTTAGATAAGCAGGGCCCTAAGGAAACAACTAAAATGCCTCTATTATGTCCTGAGTTAATATCTTATTGTAGCTATGTGATTTCTTATCTGCTGTAATGTATGTCGCATGTTGGATTGTGTTGGTATACTGCTATATACTTGATTAGTTGCTCGTATAATTATATTTAGACCGAAAGGCTATACTTATTGACTAGGCAGCTCATTCCTTGCCACACATGTTTCAGGAAATAGGTCGCACGGACTAATACTATTGGATTTTGAGCCGTGCCGTGACACTGAATAGGTGTGTCAGCCGTGACATTGGAGGTGGAAGTTTTTGGGTTATGTAACTTAAACATCCTAGGGTTGTAGAGTTTGTTTTAAAATTTTGGACAGTTGGACGTTGGTTATCTTTTTCTTAAGTTATATACATTAGTGGGAAGTATATATATATATATATATATATATATAAGGTTTAGCGATGTTGATTATCTCAGGTCGTATATGTATATATATATATTTGTTATATTGGTAAAATATAATTTATATTACGTTATAGAATGAGTTGAAATCAGATGGGAGATTAATTAATGGTAACTAGGTGTAGTGTTGTAGGGGGTGTTACAATATATTATGATTTCATCCATTAATTTTGTTTTATAGTTTACTTTCGTTGTTCTTTTTCACATTTCATTTTTAAAATTTTTTGTTTTTCTACAAGAATGAATATTTAGCCTTAATGGGTATTATATTTCGTTTAATATTTATTTTTATGATTCTACTTAATCTGCCATTTATTCTTTATTTCTGTTGAAGTATCTATCCTTTGTTTATTTTATGCACCAATTTTATATGTATATATATATATATATCATCTTTTAAAATTTTATTCTATAGTTTATTTATGTTGTTCTTCTTCAAATTTTATTTTCTTAACAAGAAGGGACAAATTTATTTAGTGTTTACAGGTCCATATTGAGATAATAAGCTCTACCATTTTCTTGTGTTTTCTTTATTAAATAATAAGTTTAATATTTATTTCTCTTATGGTGTTAAATTGTCATATTTCTATGGTGATTGCTTGATTTTGTTTTTCTACGAGAAGGAATAGATTTATTTGGTGTTAATAATAATCTTTTATTTTAACATTTATTTGAAATATTCTATTTGATTTGACATTTAGTTTTTGTATTTGTTTAAATATTTATTCTTTTGTATCTTTTATACACCAGTTTTTTTGTCTATATATTATAGTTTCATCCATTAATTTATTTAGCGTTAATTGCTACATATTTTGTTTAACATCTATTTGTATGATTCTACTTAATCTGCCATTTAATTTTTATTTATGTTTAAGTATTTACCCATTTTTTATATTTATGCACCAATTATATATACATATATATTATCATCTGTACAATTTTTGATCTACAATTTAATTTTGTTGTTCTTTTTCAAACTTCATTTTTTTACAAGAAGAAACATAAATCTTTAGTGTTAATAGGTACATATTTATTTCTTAATTCATATGACATTTAATTTTTATTTCTATTTAAAATTTACCTTTTTGTATATTTTTATACACCATTATATATATTATAGTGTAATCCGTTGAATTTTTATTTTTAAGTTTAGTTTCGTTGTTCTTTTTTAGATTTTATTTTTTTGTTTACTAATTACGATGCTTTACAAGGTGGAGAGAATGATCATATTAATTTCTAGAACTATGTAAATATGATTCTACTAAATCTATGATCATATGGTTTGTAAATCTTTATATTTTCATGTAAATATATAGAGATAAAGTTTCATATTTTATCCTTCAAAAGTCACTATGAGACATACTTCCGCCGTTTATACTTTACAGTATTATATTGCTTCAAAAATCCAAAAAATTGAATAGGGAGTAGTATGGTTTTCAAATTGCTCGAAGGCTATAGCATATTAACACAATCCATTTGTTGTTTTTTTTTGTTAAAACTTAGTAGTTATATATGATTGCCTACTTATACATTTCAATATATTTTGTGTTTTAAATTTTTGCATATTTTGTTTTTTATTATTATAGTTTTTTTTCCTCTTGCTAACCTTTTTTATTAATGTATTCAGGCTTTTAGAAAAATGTATGATAAATATTTGTTGTTTTAACTGTTGATTTATTTTTGTTCAACTCATTCTTTTATTTTAAGATTAATCTTTCATCTTTTAGGATTTT
The DNA here is from genome assembly GCA_034509735.1 of Sesamum alatum. Taxonomy (NCBI): domain Eukaryota; kingdom Viridiplantae; phylum Streptophyta; class Magnoliopsida; order Lamiales; family Pedaliaceae; genus Sesamum; species Sesamum alatum. The sequence goes on along the minus strand of JACGWO010000001.1, from coordinate 17,581,127 downwards.
TTTGAGCCGATGAAAGTGTTTTTATTATCAGGGTCGGTGATAATGTTGCTATATTTCTTACTTAATTGAATTTAGCCATTTATGTTTATTTGTTCTTATTTTATTTTGTCATTCATGATAATTAATTTACTCCTTATCTTTTTCATTCAAAATAATGAAATGATATTGGGATTTCAATTTTTTTTTAAATTATTTTTTCTTTTTATCTTCCATCTTTTCTTCTTTCTTTTATCATTTTATTTATCTTTCTTATAACTCATTAAAAGTAAGTTTTTATTTTTTATATTTTATTTCTTTAATATGGAAGATCATTTTAAATTTATGTATTTTAATATGATTTTTGATGGAAGATGAACTATATAATACAAACAATATATTTAACTAATTCTTTATTTTTTATATTTTTATATTGGGTTGAACATGAAGGACAAGCGAAACCGCCCGGAGCGCGAGCGGAAGCGAGAAAGCGTGGAAAGTGCGTAAATTTAAATAAAATTCAAAATACGCGAATCCCAAGGGGTGTACCCTTGGGTGCTCAACCGGGCGTTCGATGTAGGATGTGTAAATATTAAAACATATATTTAAACACATAGGGCATAGATATATAAATGGAATCAATCAAAGCGTAATAAACCGTTACCTTTGATTGTTTAGCGTATGCTCCCGGCTACTAGCGTTGTTCCTTCTCCGGAATGCTCACGAAATCCAAACATATGGATTCTCCAAAGGTGATCCACACCACACCGGAAGAAACACACGTTCTTCTTACTAGAAAAGAACGGGTTTAGGAAGGAATCGGTTTAAGAGAAGAACACTATGAATTAGTGTTCTCTTAAACTTACTTTGTTCTTCTTCTTGATTCAAAATCAAGTGAAGAACACAAGTGTAAGAGAGGGAGGGAGCACGAAAATTGAGAGAGAGGAGAGGATTTTTTGTCTTCTCTTTTTTTTCCTAGAAAAAGATGAATAATGAATCACTTATGCTAGGTGTTGTATATTCTAATATATATACATAATTAATGTGATTATTGGAATGTGTCTAGGTTCATCCAAGGATGTCTAGATTCATTCCAATCAATCACCATCAATTCTTCAATCAAGCCTACCAAAATATATGGTATGATCAAATCATACCAAAAAGGGAAGAGCTTGATTGGAGTTGATTTGTCTCTTTCCAAAAGAGACAAGTCAACATACCACCTAGCATGAAACATGGCTGATTTTGCTTCCTCCAAGGGAGCATGTCGGCTATGTTTAATTAAGGGAAGAAGTCCAACTTCTTCCTATTCCAAATTAGGAATTATTTCTCCTCTCGGGTATAATTTAACGGACCGGGTTTTATCGTAATCCAATTACGACGAACCCAATATTAAATCCAATTTAATGTCCACTTAAATTATTCCCGTTGATCTTTTAATCCAATTAAAAGATCCAACGTCTCAACATCTCAACTTTCCATATTTAATCGAAAATCCAATTTACCGATTAAATGAAAGCCCGATACAATATCGGCCTGTCCATCCAATGGACTTTCCCTTAAGTAATCCAATTACTTATTTTATCCTTCGAGATTGACTCCAAGTCGATCTCTCAACCTCCTCGGTGATTTGTGTGTGACCCTTTAGGTTCACCCTCAGCTAGACTTGGGCCCGTGTCCCACAAGGGCCCGTTACCATGGGTGGCCGTCTAGCAACGGTCCATGGCACTAGAGACTAGGTGAATTGGCGTGAACATTTAGGCGCCGATTCCGTACGGGTACGATCCTTCCGTCTACCGTCTCCCGGCCTTAGTCTAGGGTATGGAATTGGGCGTCGGTTCCCATCCTTGACTAGGCATCTATGCTTAATACTCGAGACCACGTATGCTTCATTGCGTCGACACAGGAAACCATTCCCTGTTCGACCAACCACTGTGGCCACAGCTTCAAACAGCATGAACGTGTCTCCGAGTGCATAGGAGATACCTCTGTCACATACTGACAGGGGACGGATCCTCTTCTTGGAATCCACCGTCCTCGCTACACGTTCCGACTGCACTGGACAAGGCTTATAATGATCATCTTACAGAATGATCACCTCTCGCCAGATCCAAGATACAGCCGTCCTGTGCACGTGACTGCCATGATTCCTCAAGTCTGAGGATTACTCCCGTACTATCGGAACCGGGGAATCCAATCATACCGACCAAGCCTCCAAGGCTTCCATATGATGATCCCCGCGAGTCAGTCCAGTCGGCTCGACCCCAGTCGACCAACCCATCAAGACCGTGTAGGCGTCCCACGCCTGTCGCCGATGAAACACGGCACTCATCCAATGAACACGACTCTTGATGCAAGTCTCAATAGGACTCTCGATGCCCTGTCTCGAGGTCCTCGACTTGGAACATATCAGACCCAACTCTTAATCAGTTGGTTTCATGACCACCATCCAATGCGTGGCCCAACTGCACGAGTTGTTATCCATGGTCTGTGGGCTTTGTTGCAATATAAGTTAAACGCCGTTTTAACAAATGTAAAGTGAGCACAACAAAGTAGGTACCAATAGTGACGAACACTCACTTTATTTATCACATAATAATATTACATTCACATCAAGTTGTCGGATAGGTTACAAATTGCCAAACCTATTGGCTTTCTGGTCACCTATTCCAACAATCTCCCACTTGACCTAAAGCCAATCACCCATTGACCTCGAACCTCTTATTCAGATGGTGAGTATGGGCAACTTGCGACATGGGCTTAGCAAGTGGATCTGCTATGTTTTCTGCGGAGCTGACTCGGTCCAACCGAACGTCAGTCCTGCTATCCATCTCTCTAAGTAGATGGTAGCGTCTAAGAATATGCTTGGATCGTGATGAGGTCTCGATTCCTTTGCTAGCGCTATTGCCCCGTTGTTATCATGAAAGATAATTACAGGCTTAGCAATGCTAGGTACTACATCCAACCCTTGGATGTAGCTCATCAACCAAACCACTCCTTAGCAGCTTCCAAAGCCGCTATGTATTCAAAACTCTATGGTGGAGTCCACCGTGGTAGCCTACTTGGAACCCTTCCAAGTAACCACGCCACCATTAAGTCTGAATACAAAACCATACTGAGACTTGGCATCATCGGCATCCGACTGGAAGTTAGCGTCGCTATAGCCTTCCAGTATCAACTCTCCACCGCCGTAGTTCAAGAACATGTCCTTAGTCCTTTTCAGGTACTTTAGGATAGTCTTGACTGCACTCCAGTGTGCCTCCCCGGCACACGACTGATATCGGCTAGTTACGCTCAAAGCAAAAGCCACATCAGGTCTAGTGCTCTGACAGCATACTGTATGCTGCCTACGGCTGAAGCATAGGGGATGTCCAACATCCGTTTAAGCTCCTCGTCAGTCTTAGGAGACTGCTTCTTGGATAACTTAATCCCATGCCTCATAGGAAGGAATCCTCGTTTTGAGTTCTCCATCTTGAATCTCTTCAAGACTTTCTCAATGTACGAGGATCGGGCCATTCCTAACATCCTTCTAGATCCATCCCTGTAGATCTTGATGCCAAGGATGTAGGATGCCTTGCCCATGTCCTTCATGGAGAATTGCGCTGACAACCAAGCTTTAGTGGTACCAACATCTTAGCATCATTCCCAATGAGCAAGATGTCATCCACGTAAAGCACCAAAAACGCAACTGAGCTCCCACTGATCTTCTTGTATACACAAGGATCGGACTCGTTCTTGATGAAATCATATCCCCGTATGACTTCATCAGAACGTATGTTCCAGCTTCGGGTTTAACCCCTTTTGGTGGATCTGCTAGGGTCCAAACCTTGTTTGTACCCATCGAGTCCATCTCGGATTTCATGGCCTCAAGCCACTTGTCCGAATCGATGTCCGACATTGCTTCTCCGTACGTCTTTGGATCATTATCCAACTGACCGGTCAGGCCCAGAAATCCATACCTATCAGGTTCATGGGATACTCTGGCCGACCTACGGAGGACTGGAACAATATCAGTGGGAACCACTGGCTCAGATGTCACTGCCGCCTCATGGGGTACCTCACTTGATTCCTCAAGGAGTACCTCATCGCGTCGACTATCCGATGGAAAACCTTTTTCCAAGAACACTGCGTTTCGCGAGACAAAAACCTTTTGCTCGGAGGGATCATAGAAATAATACCCCGCAGTTTCTTTTGGATAGCCGATAAACCTGCATAAACTAGACCTCGAGTCCAGTTTATATCCCACTAATCTCTTGACATATGCGGAGCAACCCCACACTTTCAAGTATTTGTAGGAGGCCGGCTTGCCATGCCACATCTCATATGGCGTCTGGGATACCCTTTTAGATGGCGCCAAGTTCAAAACTTTGGCCGCCGTCTCAAGAGCGTATCCCCAGAAGGAAAGGGGTAGTTCGGTAAAACTCATCATGGATCGGACCATGTCCAACAAGGTCCGATTCCTCCTTTCAGACACACCATTAAGCTGCGGTGTTCCAGGAGGGGTCCACTGAGAGAGAATCCCATTCTCTTTTAAATAATCAGTAAACTCACCACTCAAATACTCTCCACCTCGGTCCGACCGAAGGGCTTTGATCTTTCGACCGGTTTGGTTCTCTACTTCAAGTCTGTATCCTTTAAACCTTCCAAAGGCTTCAGACTTGTACCTCATCAGGTAAACATAACCATACCGTGAGTGATCATCGGTAAAGGTTATAAAGTACGAGTACCCACCTCTAGCCTGCGTATTTAGTGGACCACAGACATCTGTATGGATCAAATCCAACAGACCACTGGCTAGCGTACTTTGTCCAACAAAGGGTTTCTTGGTCATCTTTCCCTTTAGACAGGATTCGCAGGTCGGTAGGTTGTCCAAATCGTCTATTTCTAGACTCTTTGAGTCCACCAACCTTCTTATCCTATCTTTAGAGATATGACCTAACCTCGCATGCCATATCTGTGCGTTATTATGATCATCACGTTTTCGTTTGTGTTCTACAGTCATAATCCAATTAGACTGTTGAAGTATGTACAGACCGTTGACCAATGTACCAAGCAAATGAGAAATACCATCTTTGATAATGAAAAAACCGTTTTTATTGATGGTAAATTCATATCCCTCCTTATCAAGGACCGGGATGGAAACAATGTCTTTAATCATGCTAGGTACATAGAAACAGTCGTTCAGTACAATCCTAACATGATTACTAATGGCTAATTCTAGTGATCCTACAGCCTCCGCAACAACGGCCTTGCCATCGCCTAGCCTTAGGATCATCTCATCCTTGGTTAGCCTTCTGCTTCTTTGCAGTGCCTGCAAATCATTGCAGATGTGAGCACCACACCCGGTATCCAATACCCATGAAGCAGAATTAGTAATCATATTAACTTCAACCACAAACACACCTGGGTTGGAGAGGAGTTGTGGGCACTCCCTCTTCCAATGCCCTTTCCCTTGGCAATTCATGCAGACATCATTTGCCTTGGACTGCTGAGAACCACGGGCCTTTCCTTTCCCTTTGCTCGGTCCAACCGGAGCAACAGGGACGCCCGGAGCATGAGCAGGGGCCACAATCGTCTTCCTTTTGCCCTTCTTCCTCTTCCAGCGTCCGGCCCTCTTGCCATTCACCTTGGAGGTCGAAGCCTCTCCTATCAATACCGCCGGCGCCGACTTGTGGGTCGTTGCCTCGTATTGGACCAGCATGTTGATCGACTCATGAATAGACTTCTCAAGTCCATTCATGTTGTATTTTACAACAAACGGGTCATAGGATGGAGGAAGCGACTGGAGGATTACGTCAATGTACGTGTCATTGTTAAGCCCAGCTTTAAGGTCCTCGAGTTTCTCCACTAGGGAGAGCATCTTGACCCCATGACTCTGTACAGACGCTCCTTCAGCGAGCTTGGTGCCAAAGAATGCTTTTGTGGCGGCATATCTAATATGCCTATCCGGAACCGCATAAACCTCGTTCATGCGGAGCATTATGGCGGAGACGTTGTCCAGCCTCTCATACTGCTTCTGGATGTCGTTAGACATCGAAGCCAGTATGATACTGCGTACTTTCCGGTTGTCCTCATGCCATTTCTCGAACGTCAAACGTTCTTCACGCATGGACCCCTCCGGTAAGTCGCTCGGTGGCGGCTCGTCCAAGACGTAGCCTTGGTTCTCGAAACCGAGGACAATCCTCAGGTTTCTCAGCCAGTCCGAGTAGTTCGTTCCGTTGAATTTGTTAGTCTCAAGAATCATGGTTAACGGGTTCTTAGACATATCTACATTAATGAAAATGTAAAACAGAAATTAGCAGATGATGGTAACATTATTGTTCAAGTTGAAGACTTGGTCTTTTAGTCTTTAACCCTCCCACTATTTATACGAAAGTCCGCCACTCTCAAGCGGAGTTTCGGGAAACCATTTCCTAGTGGGCTTGGGATCCACAAGCGTAATCTCCATGCCCCGCTTTTACGATTCACATGAAGAAGACCTTGTGGGAGATATCCAATATCATTCTCATCCAATGAGATTCCCAAGATATTTTGCCTCACCTATTCGCATGGTTCCGAGGACTCCAAGCGAACCATGTTACTCAGTGTTAGGCCCGACCCATCAACCAAATCATGTCTCAAACTGTCGCCCCCCACGACTCGTGAGACAGGGAAACAGCGAGCGCAGTCTTTTTGTTCACAACAATAGTGCAGCTTTCCCCTAGTCCAAGTGTGCCACGACTCGTGAGACCACACTTGGGTAGTGGTAGCTTCCTCACCACATTGCTGTGGATGGAAGGCTCGGACAGACCAAAATACCATTTTGATCCAAGTCCGTTCTGGGCCTAATATTTAATTTGGTCCAACCAAATGAGAGTTTGTGTATGACCGAGACCTCATCACATTATGGTGTTTTAGCATGCATAAATATCCAATATTTAAAGCGATAAATAAATACGCCGCATGCAGAAAACATAGCATACCCCTGTTAGGATGATCACAAGCCCAACCTATGCGACCCACTGAGCCCGCAGTGAGTCTATGGTCTGTCTAGGGTGGTCCTAAATTATTACAATAATAATAAACCCATTGTCATTCCATTGGGCCTTGTAGTGCTCTTGTTTCACGCCTTGATGCTCCTCCTTGGGGTCTCCGACTCCAATTGCTTGTTAAAATTGAAACCTCACCAATCCTATCTACTCTCATTACAACTTAAAGTAATACATTGGTAATAAGGAAAACAAGCCTTAACATCATGAGGCTGAAAAATACGGGAGATGATAGTCCCAAGAACAAGAGGCACGCAGGCCCCACCCAACAGAAAATAAATAAACATTCATTCATCCATACACAAGGTCTAGGGCTTTGTGATCATCCCATGTTGATTCCATCAACTCACATAACATAATTATTCCAAATAATCATGCATAAATAACCAATGGATATTCCAAATATCCAAGTGATGTCCAACATCACAAAGGCATAAATATATAAATAATATGCAAATTCAAATTTTAAATTTAATGGACATTTTACACAATGCATCCAATGCATGTATTAATCCCAAATTAATTAAGCAAATTTAATTCAAGGAATAATCCAATTATCCCAAAATCAAAAATGCAAAATTAATATATTTTCAGAATATTGTGCAGAAAATACAGAAAATCGAATTTTCCGGAAAAAGTCGAAAAACGGCACAAAACGGCCCAGCCGTTGTGCTGGCCGGCCGCCCGCGCGCACAGGGCAGCGCGCGCAGGCAGCAAGCCTGCGCGCCCTGCGCGCGCGCGCGCTGTGCCGCGCGCTGGCTCTCGGCCAGCAGCGGCCGGCTGCGCACAGCGCGCGCGCCCGCGCGTGCTGGCCGAAGCCCACCGCGCGCAGGCGCCCGCCTGCGAGCGGCCACTGCCGGCCCGACCAATTTTTTTTTTTTTTTTTTTTTAAAAACTGTTTCAGCACAATAAAATTAATATTATTCTGAAAATAAGCATGCAATTTTAGATCCAATCTAACAAAATTAAGCATGCCAAAAGTCCATTAAATCCAAACAATTGAATCATCATATTATTCACATATTTATGTAATCTAACATGCCAATAAAGCCATTTAAAAGCAAGTAGATCATGCCAAACACATAGATCTATGCCCCTTACATCGAACCGGGCTCTGATACCACTTGAAGGACAAGCGGATCCGCCCGGGAGCGCGAGCGGAAGCGAGAAAGCGTGGAAAGTGCGTAAATTTAAATAAAATTCAAAATACGCGAATCCCAAGGGGTGTACCCTTGGGTGCTCAACCGGGCGTTCGATGTAGGATGTGTAAATATTAAAACATATATTTAAACACATAGGGCATAGATATATAAATGGAATCAATCAAAGCGTAATAAACCGTTACCTTTGATTGTTTAGCGTATGCTCCCGGCTACTAGCGTTGTTCCTTCTCCGGAATGCTCACGAAATCCAAACATATGGATTCTCCAAAGGTGATCCACACCACACCGGAAGAAACACACGTTCTTCTTACTAGAAAAGAACGGGTTTAGGAAGGAATCGGTTTAAGAGAAGAACACTATGAATTAGTGTTCTCTTAAACTTACTTTGTTCTTCTTCTTGATTCAAAATCAAGTGAAGAACACAAGTGTAAGAGAGGGAGGGAGCACGAAAATTGAGAGAGAGGAGAGGATTTTTGTCTTCTCTTTTTTTTCCTAGAAAAAGATGAATAATGAATCACTTATGCTAGGTGTTGTATATTCTAATATATATACATAATTAATGTGATTATTGGAATGTGTCTAGGTTCATCCAAGGATGTCTAGATTCATTCCAATCAATCACCATCAATTCTTCAATCAAGCCTACCAAAATATATGGTATGATCAAATCATACCAAAAAGGGAAGAGCTTGATTGGAGTTGATTTGTCTCTTTCCAAAAGAGACAAGTCAACATACCACCTAGCATGAAACATGGCTGATTTTGCTTCCTCCAAGGGAGCATGTCGGCTATGTTTAATTAAGGGAAGAAGTCCAACTTCTTCCTATTCCAAATTAGGAATTATTTCTCCTCTCGGGTATAATTTAACGGACCGGGTTTTATCGTAATCCAATTACGACGAACCCAATATTAAATCCAATTTAATGTCCACTTAAATTATTCCCGTTGATCTTTTAATCCAATTAAAAGATCCAACGTCTCAACATCTCAACTTTCCATATTTAATCGAAAATCCAATTTACCGATTAAATGAAAGCCCGATACAATATCGGCCTGTCCATCCAATGGACTTTCCCTTAAGTAATCCAATTACTTATTTTATCCTTCGAGATTGACTCCAAGTCGATCTCTCAACCTCCTCGGTGATTTGTGTGTGACCCTTTAGGTTCACCCTCAGCTAGACTTGGGCCCGTGTCCCACAAGGGCCCGTTACCATGGGTGGCCGTCTAGCAACGGTCCATGGCACTAGAGACTAGGTGAATTGGCGTGAACATTTAGGCGCCGATTCCGTACGGGTACGATCCTTCCGTCTACCGTCTCCCGGGCTTAGTCTAGGGTATGGAATTGGGCGTCGGTTACCATCCTTGACTAGGCATCTATGCTTAATACTCGAGACCACGTATGCTTCATTGCGTCGACACAGGAAACCATTCCCTGTTCGACCAACCACTGTGGCCACAGCTTCAAACAGCATGAACGTGTCTCCGAGTGCATAGGAGATACCTCTGTCACATACTGACAGGGGACGGATCCTCTTCTTGGAATCCACCGTCCTCGCTACACGTTCCGACTGCACTGGACAAGGCTTATAATGATCATCTTACAGAATGATCACCTCTCGCCAGATCCAAGATACAGCCGTCCTGTGCACGTGACTGCCATGATTCCTCAAGTCTGAGGATTACTCCCGTACTATCGGAACCGGGGAATCCAATCATACCGACCAAGCCTCCAAGGCTTCCATATGATGATCCCCGCGAGTCAGTCCAGTCGGCTCGACCCCAGTCGACCAACCCATCAAGACCGTGTAGGCGTCCCACGCCTGTCGCCGATGAAACACGGCACTCATCCAATGAACACGACTCTTGATGCAAGTCTCAATAGGACTCTCGATGCCCTGTCTCGAGAACCTCGACTTGGAACGTTTCAGACCCAACTCTTAATCAGTTGGTTTTCATGACCACCATCCAATGCGTGGCCCAACTGCACGAGTTGTTATCCATGGTCTGTGGGCTTTGTTGCAATATAAGTTAAACACCGTTTTAACAAATGTAAAGTGAGCACAACAAAGTAGGTACCAATAGTGACGAACACTCACTTTATTCATCACATAATAATATTACATTCACATCAAGTTGTCGGATAGGTTACAAATTGCCAAACCTATTGGCTTTCTGGTCACCTATTCCAACAGAACATATGTAAAAAGTATATATATATATATATATATATATATATATATTCAATAGAATGTCATAACTGTTTGAAACTTGAAAGTAATCCTCATATAATACAAATTTTAGTAAGTAGAAATATATTGTATATGTAGGAAAATATGTTTGTCAATAATAATCAAAATAGATTAAAAATTCAAAACTACTATGTTTTACCTATTAAAAAATAAAAATTTTATTTTACATAAAATTGTTTTATAGCATAATATATTATAAAAATATTATTAAATTGAAAAAAGAAAAAATAAATAACCGTGCATAGCACGGGGTCTACGCTAGTATATATATATATATATATATATATATATATATAGTAAAATGCAGACACCCCTATGGGGTCATTTGCACTTTGCCCCCCAACCTTTTGGTTTTTTTACACTTCCCCACCCAACCTTTTGATTTTTGTTGCACTTTGCATTTTTTTGGGAAATAATATTGAAATATTCCGTCCACGTGTATTCACGCGGCTGAGGGCGATTTCAGGTTAGGTAATGTAAGGTTTTATGCTAGCACTCCCCCCAATGTATGAGGTCGTTTGCACTTTGCCCCCCCAACCTTCTAAATAAAATTAAAATTAATTAAAAATATGAAAAAAATTCAAAAAATTCAATGCCTGATCTGCAGTTAAACAACTTCACATTACAAGCTAAAATCAAACCAAAAAGCAAATAATCTGCAACATCATGTGTGTACTACCTAAATAAAAGAACTTTAACCTTCAATTCACAAACAACAAAATCTAACACAACCACAAAATCAACAGAACATAAGAAAGACAGGGGGGAAAAACAGATGATAAAACAACAAAAACTCACCCACCCATATGAACAAATTGAACTCCAACAATTCAGACGGAAAAATCACGAAACAGTGTAGCTTCACAACAGTACCAAATACACTCCTCTGTAAAAAGAGGAAAAATCAAACCCAAAAAGGAATTTTTTTTTTGTGTATTTCTTTCCGTGCCACCATCAGTGCAAATGTGTGTATTTCTGTCGGTGCTAACATTATATTTTTTCTTGTAATGTAAAGTTGTTTATCTGTAGATGAGGCATTGAATTTTCTGGAACTTTTCCTCCTTTTTCTGAAATTTTCCTTAATTTTTCCCTTTTTTTATAATATATTTTAATTTTTTATAAAAAGGAAGGCTGCGGAGCAAAGTGCAACCGACCCCATAATACGTTAGGGGGGTGTTTGTATCATCCTCAGGCACGTGAACACACACAAATAGAATATTCCATTATTATTCCCCGGAAAGTGGAAAGTGCAACAAAATCAAAAAGTTGGGCGGGGAAGTGTAAAAAAAAGAAGGTTGGGGGGCAGAGTGCAAATAACCCCATACGTTGGGGGGGGTCTGCATTCTACTCATATATATATATATAGCAAAACGAACTTTGACTGCAATTGAGCTAATTTGGACTCAATTCTAATTTCTGGTGATTTTGAATTTTTTAATTGCAACGAAAAAACCTCATTGGTTAAATAGAGATTTCATATAATTTAAATTAAGAATTTACATTGTATTTATCTAAACAAATTCACTTATCCAAAACTTATCTTCAAGATTTAGATACTAAGTTAATTAATTTGTATTTATCTTAACAAAGTTATGTTTTAGGATAATATTTTACTTTTTAATTATTAAGAAATTTCATTGGTTAAAAGCCTCATCTACAGTAAATTAATTAAAATTTCTTTGTGTTTATCTAAATTAACAAGTTCACTTATCCAAAATATTATCTCTAAGATTTGGATGCATGTCTACATACATATTTAAAACAATCTTCAACTACAATGGACATAAATTTGACCGAATATTAAAATTTGATAATTTAAAAATCATTGTTTGGATTTATTAATAAACTAATATATATATATATATATATTATAATAAATATCACAAGTATCCCTAAACTTAAGCCTACATATAGGACTATAATTTCAAAATAAAGATATGTATCTCATTTTTTTTGTTCTAATCTATTTAATGTCGCGCTACTCTTTAGCTCCTCCATAAAATCTAGGTCGACACTCCTTTCACTTTCATGGCTAGTCGGCTCGTAGCACCTCACTCTGAGTGCCTCTTCTCCACTCTCCACTGGGATGACAATTTCCTACCCGTAGACCAGACTAAACGGGGTTTCCCCCGTGCTTAGACGTGGGGTGGTTCGATATGCCCATAGGACTCCCGGAAGCTCCTTTACCCAATTGCCTTTGGCATCTTCTAGCTTTGTCTTCAAATTCTGGAAGCTACCCTGCTGGTTACTTCTGCCTGCCCGTCTGAACGGGATGTTGTGAAGGTCCATACTTCCCGCTGGGGCGTGAATGACGTCGGCATGATCCTGGCATCCTCGGAGTCTTTCACTAACTTCCATGCATCCTTATGCTCAGTAGGCCAGAGGTGTCCTCGCTTCGGGGCCTAGCATGCTATTACTCTACCTCCGGAGTGATTATGCAGCCTCCTTCTTTCTACTATGCTTAATCCTCACCGACGTATCCAAGATGTGGTTTGCAACAAAGTCTCTCTTATGCAGCTTACTTCCAATTACCATGAGTTCTGCTGACCTAGCTTGACTTACCCTTGCTTCCTTGGGGTTCTTTGGACTCTTGAAGCAAAATCCCAAATTCTCAATCTTCTTCCAAACCTTCTTCCCAGCTTGATGAAGCGCTCTTCACCGTCAAGGCTTCTTCCCACACTACGTTCACTTCGTGTCGCTCTCGACTCGGTAGGGTTATTTTCTCGCTCTCCGAAGGAGGCAATAAGTTGGCTGACTTCATGAGTCCGTTCGTCTCTTCCTTGCATGACCACGGAATTTATTCTGGGGTGAACCCACCGAATTCCTTCTTAACGCTTGGATATTTGGTAAGTGCTTGGTCATCCGCTCCCCTAGCTTCGCTGCCTCCTTCTTACTGCTTGACCACAGGTTGGAAGTCGCTATCCGCCCTCACATATGCCACTCCTGCTTTCTCCCTCTGCATACATCGCTTCTATGACGCCAGTCAGCTTTTCTCCCCTTGCTCAGTGCATCGCCCACTCCAACTCATTTTTGGATCCGCTGGCGACACTGCTGCCTTCTCGCCAAAGATGGTATGGTTTCGGCATCACGTCCTATTGCTATCACCGCAACTCCTTTAGCTTGCCTTGCTCTCCGAGCGACTTTGGTTTGTTCTCACGCAACTCCTTCGTCTTGCCTCGCGTTTTGAGCAACTCTTGCTTTGTATCTCTTCTTATGGGCCCCCCCGAGGTAACCCTCATAACTCAAGCAGTTGGGAGGTTGTCCCTGCTAGCTCATTCTGCTTCCTGCTTCACTCCCACATACCTCGTGCCTGTCTTCAGAAGCAATTTCCTGGAGCTCTTGTTTCCCTTGTCCCACGAATTCTCGTAAGTCATCTCTTCGAATTAGCTCCTTGACCTCCTTCTCCAAGTAGTGGCATTCCTCCGAGCTACGGTCTCGATCCCAATCCTTGTTGCTTGGTTGCATCAAGAGTTTGAGTCCGCAAGGTCCGGGGGGTGTACTGAGTTAAATCCCCCGGGGGCACATGTCCGCGTTCATGCCTACTTCCTTCTGCCCTAAGGCGACCTTTTACCTTCCTCTATGGCCCTTCCGGCGGCTTGACGGCTTGGGCGGATGCATCCTCTACCAACTGGCGAAGAGTTTTGAGAGTTATCTGAATAACTGGGGGTGGAGGTGGAGCCTTGACCTCTACCTGCCTCTCCTCCTCCTGGATGCGCAGGTGGCTTCTCCAAGGCGTGGGCCTTGCTCCTGCTGGGGGGGGGGGGGGAGCCTCGACCTCTCCTTGCCTCTCCTCCTCCTAGGTGCGCCTCTCCTCATGGATGCGCAGGTGGATTCTCCAAGGCGTGGGCCTTGCTCCTGCTGGGGGAGTCTTGACCTTTCCTTGCCTCTCCTCCTCCTAGGTGCGCCTCTTCTCCTGGATGCGCAGGTGGGTTCTCCAAGGCGTGGGCCTTGCTCCTGCTGGGGGGGAGTCTCGACCTCTCCTTGCCTCTCCTCCTCCTGGGTGCGCAGGTGGACTCTCCGAGGCGTGGGCCTCGACCTCTTCCTGCCTCTCCTCCTTCTGGCGATGCGCCGGTGGACTCTCCGAGGCGTGGGCCTCGACCTCTTCCTGCCTTTCCTCCTCCTGGCGGTGCGCCGGTGGACTCTCCGAGGCGTGGGCCTCGACCTCTTCCTTCCTCTGAGCTGGTGCTGGTGGATTCGCCAGGGCGTGGCCCTGCTCCTCCTCTCCTCTTACTCTAGGGTCCTCTTGCCTCACGTTCACGCTTCTTGCCCTCGACCTGGTGTTCATCTTTGATGCCTAGACTGGGTTCCCACAGACGGCGCCAAGCTGATAGTGTGAAATTCGGGAAAATGTAGCCTACGCACGGTTTGCACCAAATCAATTCAAGAAGCTAAAGAAAACAATGAAAAAATGTAAAAGTTGCTCTTCTTATTCATTGAAGAGGTCAGTTTACAATGAATTCACCCCCTATTTATAGTAAATTTTAGAGGGTGAAATTACAATGTTGCCCTTTGATCCTACGGCCTAAAATTGATCTGCGGAGGGCATTTTCGTCATTTTGCTAGCCCACTCTCTTTTCAACTTCCTCCTCCTCAACTTCCCTCAACTTCTTTTAACTTCCAATTGGGGTCTTTGGGCAATTAATCCTAAGTTGGAGGGTCTTCTCGCAAAGTGGGTTTTTTCTCCACATCAGTACTAAATACAAACATACAATGAGAAAAAATTGAAATGGTACAATCATAACATATATAATTAAGGGGACTGTTATAAGCCTATAGCATATTAATACGGCCATTTTTTTTATTTTTGTAATAAAATTTAGTAGTTATAATTGCCTACTTATACATTTTATCTTTATAATTATAGCTAGCTTTTCTTTCTCTTGCTAACCTTTCTTATCAATGTATTGAGACTTTTAGAAAAATGTATGATAAATATTTATTAAAATTAATTATTGATTTATTTTTGTTAAACTAGTTCTTTTTTTTTTTCATATTAATCTTTCAACGTTTAGGATTTATTTGCGTCGATGAAAGTATTTGTATTCTCATGGCCGATGATAATGTTGCTATATGTCTGATTTAATTGAACTTAGTTATTTATGTTTATTTGAACTTATTTTATTTTTTCATTCATGATAATAATTTACTCATCTTTTTCTTTCAAAATTTTGAAATCATATTGAGATTTTGAAATTATTTTAAATTATTATTATTTTTTTAATCTTCCATCTTTTTTTTTACCATTTCGGTTGTCTTTCTTATAACTCATTAAAAATAAGTTTACATGATTGCTTTATATTTAATTTTTTTAATAAGAAAGATCATTTTAGATTTATGTATATTTTAATATGATTCTAGATGGAAGATGAATTATATAATACAAACAATATATTTAACTAATTTTTTTATTTTCTATATTTTTATACGGGGCTGAATATATGTAATATATATTAAATAGAATGTCATAATTGTTTGAAAGTAATCCTCATACAATACAAATTATAGTAAGTAGAAATATATATTGTATATGTAGAAAAATATCTTTATCAATAATAATCAAAATAAATTAAAATAAGAAACTATTATGTTTTACCTATCAAAAATAAAAATTCTATTTACATAAAAGATTTATTTATAACATAATATATTATAAAAAATATTTAATTTAAAAAATAAAAAGTATATGACTGTGCATAGCACGGGGCCTACGCTAGCATGAACCCCGTGCTATGCACGGGAATTTATAAATTCTATAGTATTTTCATAGATTCTAAATTAGATAATGATATGTCATATTTTAATTAATAATCATCTTACTATATACAATAGTGCAAATTTGTTTATACAAAACCCAATATAAAATTCTTTGCTAAGTTTATTGGTAAAACATCTTGAAAATAACAATAGAATATTACCATATTTTTACACATTGAAAAAATTTACATATGTTTTCTTATTCAATTAATTATATTTTTAGTAAAACAAAATTTTAGTATTAAAATACATCAGTTTAAAGATACTGTCATATTACCTTGTGATACAAATTCCCCCAAAAAAATATGATCGTTTAATAAAAATTCTAGAACTAATAATTAACAAAGCATTAGTAATACTACAAAAAGTTAACAATATCTTAAACTAATTGAACTGTAAAGCTATATATATATATTTCTATATTATATGGTACCAATACGAATATACAATAAGAAGTTTAAAATGGTACAATCATCACATATATAATTACGGGAAAATTACAATTTTAATCTTGTAACTTAAGGGGGTGGCATTTTTTGCTCTGCAAGAACTGATTTTGGGAATTTAGTCCTGTTACTTTAAAATTTTGACAATTTTAGTCATTCTTCGGTCAATTTGACTGTAAAATTGCATGTGACCTACACATGACCCAACTAAATTACAAATTTAATCCTATAAATTCATTCGTATATGACTAAAAATGCCAACCCCTAAGTTATAGGACCAACATTGCAATTTAATAGGGCTATGTGCAAGTCGCATGCAATTTTCCCAAATTGGCTGAAAAAAGACTAAAATTTCCAAAATTTTAAAGTTACAGGACTAAAGTGTTAAAATCAATTCGTACAGAACCAAAGATGTCACCCCCAACTAAACAAAACAATAGTAATCGTAAATACTGAAAATAATAAGAGAAAATAAATAAATTATAAAATTATAAAACTTTTAAGAAGTAAATATAAGAATACATAAAAGAATATAGGCAGAAATAGGAAGAATTGCTGATTTTGTTCCTGGAGCATTAACTTAAAAAGCGTGAGTTTTTACAGTTTTTGTTAGTGTTTTTTGTTTAAACAGTTTTATTAGTTGTGAAGTGTGGTTAATTTGTTGTTAGCAGTTGAGCTAATCAGTGCTCCTTAAATAGGGGTCTTTCCCAAGTGTATCGAACAGATTTTTCTTTTCTTCTACAAGAAAGTTCTTCAATTTCTCCATAGCCAAAATGACTATGCTTGTCTTCAGTTGGGTAATTCTTGCATGGTATCAGAGCGTTGATTATAAGGACCCCATACATCTATGTGAACTAAATCAAATATACTGTCAGTTTTTGATTTGTTAACAGGAAAAGTCAATCTTTGTTGCTTTGCTAACGGGCATACTTCACACAGTTTTAATGAAGTTTTATTGTCTTTCAAATGATTAAGAACAGCAGAAGATGTGTGGCCTAATCGTCTATGCCACAAATTTACATCAGTAGAACAAGCTATGAGTCCTATATCCTGGCTATGCTGCAACATGCATGCAATAGTGCCTTTTTCAAAGGAATGTTCATCTAGTATGTAACGTCTTCCTACTAGCTTGTCTACTGCCACAATCCTGTTAGTCATGTGGTCCTGCAACAGACAATGAGATGGAGAGAATTTGAACTTGGGAGAGTTATGTTGGCACAGTTTACCGACAGAGAGTAAATTAAATTTAAGGGCAGGTACATATAACACATATTTCAGTCTAACATCATTAGGCAACAAAACATCTCCCATTGTTTTAACAGTTTGTTTTGATCCATCTGCCAGGTGTATATAAGAATCAAGTTTTTTCTGTTTAGACTGTATGAACAAGTTCTTATCATTGCACATGTGGGAGGTGGCCCCACTATCAATAATCCAATATTTTGATTGCATAAGAATGGTATGATCAGATGCATTACCTGCATAGTCGTTGTACTCTTCAAAGGTATCTTCTCCATCAGATCCACTTGTATTGGTTCTACTCAGCAGCCTCCTCATTTCTGTTCTTATGTAGTCTGTTATTGCTTCATCATCAAGTGCATTCTGCACTGATTCTTGGTCAGTAATCTGACTGCTTGTGGTGCTCAGTGCCCTGCTTGTATTTTGAGATCCCTTTTTTCACTGATTAACAAGAGTTTTGTACCACTCCGGGTACCCATTGATTTCAAAACAATCCTCCTTTAAATGCCCAGTTTTCCTGCAATGGGTACAATATTGCCCCTTCTTATCTTGAGCAATTTTCTTCTTCCACAAATTGCCGGCAGTTCCAACTTGTGGCCCTCTTGTCTGCATTGCCAGATCTTGTGAGGCATGTCCATAAGTTGTGCTCACATTTCTCTATCTTTCTGTTTGCAACACCAGTGCATAAGCCTTGGACACATCAGGGAGTGGTTCTGTCATCAATATTTGGTTTCTAATTCCATCAAAATAATCGTCTAATCCCATCAAAAACTGCATAAGATGGTCCCTTTGGTATAATTTGGCAATCTCCCTTGAAGCACCACAGCTACAAGACGGCATTGCAACCAAACATCCCACCTCGTCCCACAATTTCTTGATCTTGCTAAAATAGGTAGAGACCGTGAGATTTCCTTGCGCAGCGGAAGCTATCTCTCTCTGCAACTGGTACACTAGAGGCCTAGTGCTCACTCCATATCTCGCCTCTAATTCAAGCCAGAGGTCCCTTGCGGTTTCAATGTACAAAAACGACTCCACGATCTCTTTTGAGATTGAATTCAGAATCCACAAGATGACCATTCCGTCAGCTCGTTCCCATTGTTCGAACCCTTCGTCAGATTCGTCGGGTTTGGGCTGTTTGCCATTAATGAAACCCAGTTTCATTTTCGCCCTTAGGGCGAATTTGATGGAACGACTCCGAGGAAGGAAGTTCGTGCCATTTAACAGATTTGACACTAGAATAGTGCCCGAATTATATGCAGCTTGAATCTTGAAGTGTTCTGGTTCCATCTCCACTTTCTTTCCTTTCTCTTCTTGTTTTAGGTCGTTCGCCATGGTCAGATTTTGAGTGCTTCTCAGCAATTTGTCTCAGACGGGTTTTGAGCGAAAAGGGGAAAAACAAAAAATAGCAGAGACCATTAATCAGTGGCTCTGGTACCTACAGTTTGAACACGACCATTGTCTCTTCACAAAAGGCACATCCGCAGGTTTGTTGGTATTACTTGTATATGTCGACGACATTTTGATCGCAGGAAATTCTAAAGAGGACATACAAGGGCTGAAAGCATACCTTGATGTTCAATTCTCTGTCAAAGACCTCAGAGTGGCAAAATATTTCCTCGGGCTGGAAATCGCTAGAAGCAATGAAGGGATGGCGGTCACTCAGTCTAAATACATTAATGACCTGCTGTTAGATGCCGGTGTAACATAAGCACGCACAACAACCACGCCGCTGCCTACAGGAATTAAGTTCACCACCGAAGCAGGTAATGCTCTTTCTCATCCAGAATTATACCGAAGGCTGAATGGGAGAATTTGTATTTAGGCTTCACACGGCCGGATATATGCCATGCTGCGCAACAGTTAAGTCAGTTTATACAAACACCTTGTCAACAACATTGGAACGCAGCATTGCACCTTCTTAGGTACCTCAAGGGGATACCAAAAAAGGGGCTCTTCTTTCCCTCGAACAATTCACAAGGATTGACAGCTTACAACGATGCGGATTGGGCATCTTGTCTGGACACGAGGAGATCTCTAACGGGCTTCTGCACCTTCTATGGATCAGCCTTGGTGTCATGGAAAACCAAGAAGCAACAAATGGTATCCCGTTCCACCGCTGAGGCGGAGTACCGCAGTATGGCCTCGACTACTTGTGAATTGGTCTGGGTGTATAATCTGTTACAGGAGTTACGGGTCGTTGTGCCAACTCCTATACCATTCTTTTGCGACAATCAGGCTGCATTACACGACGTAGCTAATCCTAATTTCCACGAAAGGACAAAACATTTGGAGATCGACTGTCATTAGTCTGAGATAAGTATAAAGAAGGCTTCGTGGCACCAACACATGTAGTTTCTAAGTCACAGCTAGCGGACGTGTTCACGAAATCATTGGTAGGTCCTGCATTCCTTACATTGATCTCCAAGTTTGGATTGGTGGATTTGCAACCAAGTCCGACTTGAGGAGGGGGTGAAAGAATATAGGCAGAAATAGGAAGAATTGCTGATTTTGTTCCTGGAGCATTAACTTAAAAAGCGTGAGTTGTATTTTACGTTTTTTTTTTTTGTTAGCGTTTTTTGTTTAAACAGTTTTATTAGTTGTGAAGGGTGGTTAATTTGTTGTTAGCAGTTGAGCTAATCAGAGCTCTTTAATAGGGATCTTTCCCAAGTGTATCGAACAAAATTTTCTTTTCTTCTACAAGAAAGTTCTTCAGTTTCTCCATAGCCAAAATGACCATGCTTGTCTCCAGCTGGGTAATTCTTGCAATACATCATGGTAATTCTCCATTAAAAAATAGTAAAAAATAATATTTAAGAAATGAAGAAAAGAAGATTAACTAAGCTACAAAAAGAAAAATGCGTAAGCGATGTGAAATTAGACATCAAATAGCAAAAGAATAAAACAAAATCGTTTGGTAATGCATCAGATAAATAAGCTAGCGTGTTCTATCAGGTTACCCTTTACATTATTGAAAAATATACTATCATGTTATATATGCATAGAGAATCCTTTATTATCTAAAACAATTATAAACAAAATTTGAAATTGAAAAAAATCATACATATATCAAGTTTAATCATTCTTTTGTATTGAAATAAATGAAACATATGAAGCTTATTATGCATTTAATGCTAAAATTTTGATAGAGCAACATTCACAAAATTATTTCACTAAGGAAAACAAATATTCATATGGGAGAAGATGACAAAATATATTTTGTAACATAAATTTTTAAACAGAGCAGTGACCTATGATTTTTCAAACCTGAATAATGAAGAAAGAGTAAAAATAAAATTCAATTATAAAAAAACTATGAAAAATCATTAATTAGAATGATGTTCAAAGACTTACTTTATCAATACTAATTAACCAATAAACAAATACAAAAAAATATGTTAATGAAATATCTAAATTGCAAAAATAATGATTCCACGTAATTAAAATTAAAATTTACTGCATAAGATATACTAAGAGATTGATATAAGTTTAGTGAGAAAAAAATATACGATTAAAAAGAATTGAAAAGATTATTTTGTATAAAAATTTAATCCTAAAATTAGAAGGTAGAATCTAGTATAGATAGATATTGATATCCAAGATAGGATTTTGTTAGATAAATACAGATTTAATTTTAATTTAAAATAGATAAAATTTCTAGCCAATGAGATTTTTTCTTAACAATTAAAAAATTTAAAATTACCAAAAAATAGTATTTGGTCAAATTAACTTAATTTGGTCAACCATCGTTTTGCTATATATATAGATGTAACTACTTAATCTGTTATATAGTTTTTATTTATGTTTAAATGTCTATTGTTTTTATATCTTTTTATACACCATTTTTTTATACATATTACAGTTACATCCATTAATATTTTTTATTGTTAAATTTTCTTTTTTTTCTTATTTCATTCTTTCTTTGTTATGCTTTTGTACAAGAAGGAACATATTCATTTGGTATCAATAGGTACGTATTTCGTTGAACATTTATCTCTATAATTCTACTTAATCTACTATTTAGATTTAATTTTTGTTTAAATATTAACCACTTTTAATCATTTTATCCACCATTTTTTGATATATTATAGTTTCATTCATTAAAGTTATTTTATAGTTTAATTTTATTATTTTTTTTAGATTTTATTTTATTTTTGATTTGGTTTTGGTTTACGCTTTTGTTTTCCTACAAGGAATAGATTCAATTATTGTTAATAGGTACATATTTTGTTTAACATTTATTTCTATGATTCTATACTTAATTTGGCATTTAGTTTTATTTCTGTTTAAATATTTACCGCCATTTTGTATCTTTTATACACCAAATTTTTTATATATTATACACTACAAAAAAATGCGGGCATTGCAACGGTAACAGGAACGGTTTTTTTAATTTTTGGAACGGTAAATAATTCACTGGAACCTTTTGGACTGAAATTAGGAACGGTTGAGGAACAGGAGGCAATCCGTGGCAATAAGAGGTGATCCTAACAATTAAGAACGGTCACGAAGTAACTGTTCCTATTTGGGAACGGTTTTTGGTATACAATAGGTGTACCGTTCCTAATTACCTTTGTACGTATAAATTTATAATTTTTGCATTTTGAACACCTTATAAACTTTAGGAACAGTAGCATCAAAATTAAATCGCGCAATTAGGAACGGTAGTTTAGAACACCTTTTGGAATAGTCCCTTTATGTTGTAGATAAAATTTAGCATGGTGTCTGGAATACATGTGGGAACGGTTAGTTGTAGAGATTAGGATCGCCAACTGGAATATATTTTGTCACGACACGTAGGAATGGTTTTACCACTCTAACTTTGAAATACTGTTTTGGATCGATTTTTGGTATTGTCTTTAGAACGAAATCCTAACCACGAAAGAATTAATTTGGAATAAATGTAGGCACGGTAAGTCCCGTCTTTAGGAACGGTTGACTTGTATAGTTGGAATGTTTATTTTATCGGCATTGGGAACGATAAGTTTTTGAAACAGTCAAATATAGGAATGGTACTTTGCGCTGATTAATCGTCTAAAGTACCGTTCCTAACTAATGAATTATTAATTTTTTTTTATATTAATAATTTTTATCATTTAAATATAAATTAAATTATTAATAATATTTTGATTATATAATTAATATTTAAATATGAAAAAATGCATAATTTAGAAATAAAAATTATATTAAATACGAATATTATCCGATTTAATTACAAAAAATCAAAATAAAAAAACTACATAATCTACTCCTCATCCCCATCGGCCTTGTCCATCTCGTCAATATCTGGAAGAGTGGGGTCTCTAGGAGGCCGTGACGGGCTGGCGCCGGAGCGACTGGTCTGCATGTCCTTCATCATGCTGATCAGGTGCGCCATCATCTCCTCGAGGCGGACCAACCGACCCTCCATGTTTGACGAAGGCGCTGGCTCTGGCGCGGGCAGTGGCGGTGGTGATGGCGAGGTAACGGTTTGGCTGAGACCCAGGGCCTCAGAACCAAGACCAAATACTCGGCCCTTGTTCTTGCCCCCGACGCAAGTCAGCCACATCTGCTGCTCAGTCTGCGCCACTGAGCCCTCTGATTCGGAAGCAGGATCCTCAGGATTGCACGGGGCCTGAGACTGATGATCCTCCATAATCTTCTAGAACATCTCCTACAAAAATAATTAGAATAAATTAGAAAATTTTCAAACATTTAAAAAAATAAACTAGAATGTATTAATTACAACTTACCGCCACCTCCGCTGCCCTCGGCCCGCTCCAGCCGCCGTCGGCCTTCTTCTTGTAGCATCTGGAGAATAACTCCATCTGCTTCACTGGTCGGCCGAGCTGCTCCTCCTGTAAAAAAAATGGAAAACAGTTCTTACCATATTAATTTAATAGTAATGAATAATTGAAATAACATTAGATATCTGACCAATTTTCGCTTGTGCATACCGACGAAGATAGATCCCCCGCGGTACACAGTAGCGGATGCGGCTGGGTTGTCGTTCTGGTTTTTCTTGTTCTTCTCGCGCTCCGGCTTGAACTCCGGGGACTCCCAGTATAGGAGGAGCTGCCGCCACACCTCGTTCGCCAGCCATAGTGGCTTTTGCAGGGACTGTCTGGCGAGGACGAACTTCCTCCTGAGGAACTTCCCCACCCAAACGTGGAAGATCTTGAACATCAACTTGTCGTTAGCGTCCCACCAGTACGTCATCTGTATTAAAAAAAAAATATACATATATCATAAGACGTTTGGGATTCGATGGGCCAGGGATCACCATCGTTAGGAACATATACTCAGACTTCATGCACATTCCCGGTGGGAGATTGTACGGTGTAAGTATCACGGGCCAACATGAGTAACTTTTACCGTACTGGCCGTGTGGTGCAAACTCATCCGTGCACAACCCAAGTCTAACATTCCTCGGCTCAGCTGCAAAATCAGGATACGTCCGGTCAAAATGCTTCCAAGCTTATGCATCGGACATATGACACATGGATCCTTCCTCCATCTGATGGTTCGCATGCCAAGTCATATGCTCTGCTGTGGCCTCCGACGCATACAACCTCTGCAGCCGAGGGGTAATCGGTAGATACCTAAGAATGGCATACGGGGACTTCTCTTGCATTTAGGATTTATGTCCCTGGTCGGCTTGTAACCTAGCGTCTGCACAGAACTTGCAATATTCCAAATCAATATCATCCTTCCAGTACAACATGCAACCCTTTTTGCAAGCATCAAACTTTTGAACTGGTAAACCCAATTCTCTTATCAATTTGTTCGTATTGTAATAATCGGCGGCAAAAGTGTGATCGCGGGGCATTACAGTATCAGCCCACTGGCATAACCTATCATATGTATGCTCGAAAAAATCCCCTTCGGCCTTGATATTCACCAAAGAGGCAATTGACGACAACTGAGAGGTGGTGCAACCATTCCACAAAGGTTGGTCCGCAGCATGAACTACATCAAAAAAATGGTCTAACAAGCCAGACACATAATCATAGGGCCCCGAATCGTAATATGAACTAGGTCCCACATCAGATGGACAATACTGAGTACCATCATCAGTTGGTCCCTCCTGGTTCTACAAAGACCAGAATGACGGCCCGGCGGCATCGAAAACCATCCTCTGCGCCCAATCCAATCTGAGCCGCATCACCCCAATGCGAACTACTCTCCTCCTGAACGGGTGGCGCTTGTTGCTGCTGCACAGAGGACGCTTTCAATGCTTCAAAGTATTCCTGCACCCTCTCCTCACCATTCGAAGTCCAATTGTAATACTCTGGCATAAACCCTTTCATACACAAATCAAAATTTACCTCGTCTGGTATTTTGAACCGTTCATTTTTGCACTTCCGACAGGGACACTTAATCTTGTCCCCGTCCATATATGCACGTTGAGATTGGGCCCATTCTAAAAATGTTGTAACACCATCCTCAAACTCCGGCGTCACACCCAGGACGTCTCGATCATACATCCATTTCCTCAACTGTCTTAACATGATTGGTCCTACGTATAATTCACAACAGTACGCAATTAAATGATGAGAGTATATTATACATATATATATACATGCAAAAATAATAGAATTTTGCATACTTACCTGAGCAAAACACCTATCAATATCAATGCAAAATTCGCGCTCGGTAATTGATATGTTCGATTTACAACAAAATGAGTTTGAGAGTAAGTATAAGAACAATGACAAAGAAGGGGGACATATATATAGAAAATATTGGAACGGGCATTGGAATATTATTTGGAACAAAAAACTAGCCATTGAAATATAGCAGTTGTTCCAGCTTTAGGAACGGTCTCAGGAGAGGAAACAGGAACGGTAATATTACCGTTGTAATATAGCCGTTAGCGCATATTAGGAACGGTATGAGGCACACCCAAAATGACCGTTCCTACTTGGAGTACAATTTGGAACGGTACTTGTAACAATATTGCACTTACTATATACCCACAGTTTGGAATGGTAATTGCATTGCATTTTTTCCCATGGCGTAAAAGGGTCTTCTGTAGGACTACATCTTGGAACGGTTAGCCCACCGGTCCAAATAGACCCGGCCATTGGAACACAAATAGTAACGGTAAGTGTTCCTGGTCGGCTGGCCATTCCAAATTTCACACATGTGTTCCAAATTGAAGTCCAAAATATATCAGGTCCCTTTTAGGAACGGTTGTAGGTGTACAAATTGGCTCACCATTGTTGGCACTCTAATAGGAACAGTCTGGCCGTTCCTATTAATTTGTATTACAATTAGCACGACTGTGACGTCATCAACGGTTTACCGTTCCACAACTGTTCCTAGAACCGTTCCAATTTGGAATGGTAACTGGAACGGTCGTCTCTATTCGTTCCTATTCCCGCATTTTTTGTAGTGATAGTTTCATCCATTAAATTTTTATTTTTAATTTTATCATTCTTTTTCAGATTTTTTTTTTGTTTGGTCTATTAATGATGTTTTACAAGATAGAAAGAATCACCATATTTTAATTTTTGCGTGTTAGTTTCTCAAACTATCTAAATACGATTCTACTAAACCTATGACCATATGTTTTGTAAATCTTTACATTAACACGTAAATATATATATATATATATATTCATGTTTGTGTAATTTGAACTATTTTCCAGAAAAATTCCACATAAGATGGTTTGAATTTTGTTTTCTTCTTATGTGTTTTTTACTTTAATTGAAAATTTTGTAGGCATGTGTTAGATTAATAATAAATATAAAGATTAATTCAATTCCTTAATATATCTTAAATATCATTCTCATTTTTCATTTTATGATTTTACCTTAAAGCTAGCTTAAAAGATGTAGAATACTATCTTTTGCTTTTGACTTCTGTATTTCTTCATTTATTCATTTTTGGTGATTAATATGGCATGATAATAAGACAATTTTGTTTGATTAATATGTGTATACATATATGTTCATCGTTAGGAATTAAAATAAAATTTTATAATTCATATTATGACTTTTCTCATCAGCAATACCTATTAAGCTCATTGAAATTAAGTTTTAATTCTTGCTTTATATTTTATTCTTTTAATAAGTAAGATCATTTTAGATTTATGTACTTTGATATATTTTTTTCTGAAAGATAACTTATATAATACAAACAATACATTTGTAACTCTTTATTTTTTATATTTTTATATAAGGCTAGATATATATAAAAATTTATGTATATATTTAATAGAATGCCTTTTATATATATATATATATATATATATGGAATAGAATGTCATAATTATTTGAAAACAATCATCATATACACACAAACGTTGGCAAACAAAAAATATGTTGTATATGTAGGAAAACATCATTTTCAATATATAATAATCCAAATAGAGTAAAAATCAAAGCTACTATGTTTACTTATTAAAAATGAAAGTTGTGTTTTACGTAAAAAATTCCTTTATAGTGTAATATATTATAAAACATTATTTATATTAAAATATATAAATAGACGTACGTATAACTGTGCATAGCACAGGTTCTACGCTAGTATATATATATATATATATATATTATATAAGATAATATATATAAGATAATATTTATAAAATACCCCTGAGGTTTGTAATTTTTAACCAAATGCCTAAAATTGACCATTTTACTGTTGAATTTTTTTATTAAAATTATAGAAAAATCGGCCGAGGCAAATTATATTATTGCTCCTCTATGTAAAAAACTTAAGAAACCTCTTCTTGCGCATTATAGTCCAATTTTGTTTGAAAATTTAAATAAAAAATAATTTAGTGCATAACGACATTTTGGTCAGTTCATCCATAAAAACGGAAGGAAATGGATTATTTTTTAGATGGTTACAAACCTCAGGGGGTATTTGTAATTTTGCAAACATCTAAGGGGTATTTGTAATTATGCCAAACCTCAGGGGAAGTAGCTATAATTTACCCTAATAGTTATTGATTAATTATTCATATTTGATATTGAAAATTGACATATATTTATTATTTTTTTGAAGTGAAAGCGATGAATATTATCAATTGAAGTAAATCGATTACAATCAGTCCTGTTGAATATCAATATTGCATTCACCCAACCCCGACCCTGACCTCAAGCCCGACTCCCACCCAGATTGTTCTACTGTTTCCTTTGTATCTAAATTGTATGATTTTTCTCGTCATACTCATGTGATAAGTCTGAGTTGATCGAAGCTATATATAAATACTTCGTCTTCTTTTATCAAGTATCTTAAGTCGACTACATTTATTGCAACACTTATTATTTTTTGATGATTTATCTAATTTAAACATTGAAAAACTTGTAACATTCTTTTAATTATAATATGTGAGTGTAGGCTTTAAAGACGATCAATATTCAATACAGTTTCAGATCGAGTACTCGAGGACAACAACCTTGACAAAAACAACTTCATGATCAACTTAGCTGATTATATAATATCCCAAATTAGTTAGCGTGTGTGACAAACTAAAATGGATGTGATAATTAATTAAATTATGATAAAATTGGTTGTATGATTCTTTCAAATTTTAACATTTTGTTTTATAGAAAACAAAATTAACATTAAAAAGCATTTAAATAAAATACGTTGCAACTGGTCTAAAAATCAAATAAAGCATATTCAAAAAGAGTACGATCCACTTAAATATTCTCAAAGAGTTGTCTAAAATAAAATGAAGGTGTATCCAAAAAGGGTACGACTAATATATATGACACCAAGAGATGGTTTAAAAATCAAATGAAGGCGTATCTGAAGATGATATAACTGATACACATGACCTCGAGCCTCGAGGAGATGGCCTGACAATAGAAACAAGGTGTATCCGAAAAGGATGCGATCAACTTGTGTTACCTTAAAAAGTTGGTCAATCACATAATATAAATTGTGTATTAAAAAAGGACATGATTTAATTCAACCTCAAAGGGAATCTATACCATGATCATTATAAGATCATAGACAATAAAAACAACTTAAAATTCATTCAAAGAGATTAGTACAAGATCGTCGACAGCTACTTGAGAAGACTCTTACGAAATAGGGAAAATTGCAATAATTTTGGGGGGTGGCAATTTTATTCCTGCACGAATTAATTTTCGAAATCTAGTCCTATAACTTTGAAAATTTGGCAATTTTGGTCCCATATGGCCGAAAAATTCCAATTTTAAACGTCATGTGTCCGACACATGCGTTCTTCTGGCTCAAAAAGACCAAAATTGCCAATTATTCAAAGTTACATGACTAAATTGCGAAAATCAATTCGTGTAGGACCAAAATTGCCACCCCTAAATTACAGGATGAAAATTATAATTTTCTATATTTGGTCCCTTTATTTAGCATTGCCCTCAGGACACCCCATACTATTGATCTGCGAGGTTTCAAAATTATATTTTTATGATTCTAATTTTTTGAATTATAGACTTTATTGATTTATTTTCTCTGAGTGACGTAAAAAATAGGTGAACTTTTAAAAATAATATTTTTATAGTGTATTTGTTCAGCATTTACCATTTCCAGATCCCATGTTGGGGGCTTGTTAATTTGTGAAGCTTGAAAAATAATTTTTTATGGCTCTAATTTTTCAATTAAAAGGCGTTATTATTTATTTTCTTTATGAGTAAAAATAAAATAAAATTTTCAGCAAAAAATATGAGTTTTTATAGTATATTTGTTCAACACTTCCCTTAACACACCCCATGATGGGGGCATGTTGATCTACAATGCTTGAAAATTAAATTTTTATGGCTCTAATTTTTTTAGTATGAACTTTATTGATTTATTTACTCTAAGAAGAGTAAAAATAGGTGAATTTATTGTACAAATAGTACTTTTATAGTATATTTTTTCAACACAACCTTCATCAAATCTCATGCTGGGGGCATGTTGATTTACGAAGCTTGAGAAATATTTTAAGACTCTAATTTTTCAATTGTAGACATTATTAATTTATTTTCTTTATGAGTAAAAAAAATTAAATTTTCAGCAAATAGCACGATTTTTTTTATGAAAAAATTGCAATCTTTGTACTGTAACTTAAGGGGTGGCAACTTTGGTTTGTATGAATTGATTTTAGCAATTTAGTCCTGTAACTTTAAAAATTTGACAATTTTGGCCCCATCTGGCCGAAAAGTCCCAATTGTCAAGGTCACGTGCCTGACACATGTGTTTTTCTGGCCAAAAAGGACCAAAATTACAAAATTTTGAAGTTTCAAGACTAAATTGCGAAAATCAATTCGTACAGGACCAAAATTGCCATCCTCCCTAAGTTACATGACGAAAATTATAATTTTCCGACGAAATATAGGTCCCAAAAACAAAAGTATCTTTCTTCCCAATCTAAGACGACGATGTTGAAAGTACGAACATAAACCTACAAATATGCATATAGACTGATGAGTATGAACATGAGACATTATATACAATCCTTAACAACAAAGATAGGAGAGTGGGTTAATTTCACTCTTCATCGTATAGCGTTTAGTCACACTCTTCGTCATCGTCAACAACACTAACACCTGCATCATCAACAACGACGTTCGTGTCAGGACTTTCATTAGCTATGGAAATGAACTTGTTAATGGAAGATCAGGCCTCAATCAATATATATATATATATATATATATATATATATAGAGAGAGAGAGAGAGAGAGAGAGAGAGAGGGAGGGAAGGGTGAAAAGCTGTAGTAACATATAGTCAAACGACTTGTAATAGCTAAAAACCACCTTGCATTAAGAAAATAGGCAAAAAAAAAAAAAAAAAAAAACTCGTGTTTTGAAAAACTCAGCAAAAAGCCCCCATTTCGTTAGCAATTGACGGAAAGTATAATGCATGCACGAGTGGTGTGCTTGGTGGGGTGTTTATGACGTTTTGGATCTTATTTTTGGATATTTTAGATTAAAATGCCCCTATATCGTGTTTAGTGTTTAAAATTACAATGATCAAAATTACTTGTTTTAACTTTATTTTTAGTGGTTTTTCTTTTGCATATTCACCGCTTCTAAAATATAATTTTTGTTCTTAACTATATTTAATTGAATATCAAAATACCAAAAAAAGAATGCCATTTTTTTTTATAAATTTATAACTTAAAGTAAAAATTAAATTAAAATCACAATATAAAATAATATACTAAAGTTCATTTTTCAAATATAAATCTAATCAATAAAAATGTTAATCAATAAGAATATGATGCAAGCAAAAAAAAGCTAAATCAAAATTGTCTTATTGGACTTGAACGGCGTGTGCTTGAGTTTCTACAAATCTTGAAAGAGGACCTGCAAAAAAAGCGTTAGCAGTGCGACGCTCAAGTCAGTAAGTAGTTGAGAGGAAAATAACTCGAATGTAATATGAAAATAAGAATAATATGAGAACAATGAGCATAAAGTCTGCTAAGTGTAGTTCAGAGAGAGATGCGAGAGCTTAGAGTGTGTAAAAAACGTTATTGAGCTTGACAAGGTAGAAAATTCGTCCACTCAAACCAACCAAGAGGGTTGGTATTTATAGAGGGAATTCCTTGAAGAGGAGGACCTCTTGGCTGGTTGGACTCTCGGAAGGTCAGCAGACGTCCCTCCCAGAGTCCTGCAGGTCATGATCTCCTAAAATCTAAGAGGTAGTTGCGAGATCCTTGTTCGGATAAGGATATGGCTAGATAACTTTATCCTTCCATTGTGGCCAGATTAGACCCCTTTCTGGGGGGCCTCTTTTCCTGGGTCTTCTTTTTGGGGGACCTCTTAGGCCCCCTACGCCTTACTTGGGCTCTACTTGGTCTCCCTTTCGGGGACCAGGCATGATGCTTCTTGTGGGTTGGATTGGGGTCTTCCTTGGGCCATTATTTTGGGCTTTGTACTTGGGGCGGTCCTTCCCTGGGCCTGGGGCGCGAATTGGGCCCCTTTGGGAGTAGTTTGAATCTTGCATTCCTTTGGGCTCATGCGATCTACTTTTTTCTTTTGCATAATTTAGGTCTCTTTGGGCCAGCCATTTTTATGCACGTCAAATAAATATCAATAAACTAATACCTAATAAGAAGTTATTCAAACCAAATTGAAGTCTAGTTAGCTTTAGGATTACTTGCTGCTGTTTGTCTACGTCTGTGGTTGAGGATCCAATTTTTCATTACTGCCCTAGTAATCCCAATCTCTGCGCATATACGATTAACTTCTTCTCTAGAATACTCCCGGAATATCTTCCAACCGTTTCTCTCTACAATAAACCTCAATATTTCACTTTGTCCATGGGTTATCCTTTCTCTACGCACAGTCGCCTCTGTCTCCACTGTATGTCGTGCACTAGCCTCCTGAACCGGCTCTTCCGGCCTCTGAAATTGCCAATTCATTTCCTGCCTTCCTGTTGGTGCAGAAGTCCCTTGATGATACACCAAATTTGAAATTTTTAGCGATGAAACTGTGGTTGTGGGACTGGATCTAGAATTGCAGGGGTCGGTGCAGAAGTAGTTGTACAGCTTGTGGACGTTTGCTGATGGGCTTCTGGCTGTGGGAGCAAGACAGGATTTGTCGCCGTGCCATGCTATTGGGAAACAACGTTATTTTGAGTCTGTGCATGAGGAATGTCCTGTTGTCCTGTTGAAAAGTTGCAAGTGCAATTTTAGTATGTAATTTTGGTGTGTAGTATCTCTATCTCTTTTTTTGAACGAATAAATTCATGATAATTCAGTCAAATGTATGTGAGTATTGAAATTCAAATGTACAGACTTAGGGTTGTAATGCTCTTAGTATTTAAAATTTAGAACGTGATACTAAAATGGTGTATTTGGATTAGCGAACTGTAAATTCGTTGAGAGATAAACTTATTTCTTCTTCAAGATTATTGATATGTTTTTTGCGCATATTTTGCATTTAGTCACTCTTTGCGCATATTTTGCACTTAGTCGCTCTTTACACATATTTTGCACTTTGTCGCTCTTTACGTATATTTTGCACATAACTTTAGTTTAGTCTATTATAATTATGGTATTTTTTTTTTGGATAAAGCATTGTGATTATAATTAAAGCAATATGACTATTTTTTTACTGGAATGTGACTCATAAAACTAGTCAAAATAATGTTAGTCAGATTATTATGACATACCTTTTAGGACTTTGAGTGCAACAACTCAAAGTGAGTTTGTTATTTCACATAATGGCATATTTTTTTCCTTACTTAGTTGTGAAAGTTTGGACCAAATTAAATGTTATATAAAACATCTTATATGGGATTTCAAAATTTAACGTTGGTTCACTTGTTTCTTCTTTTCCTTTTTTAATTGAGCAACATCATGTGTATCATTATATGATAAGATAATATGTATAACTTATTTATAAAAAATAATTAAAATTAAAATTAAAATGTGTAACTTAAATCACCATAGATATAGTCCTAAAGTTTAATAAATATTGATATTTTAATTAATCTTAAAGTTTAATAAAATATTCTACTTTACAACGTAATTTCATTCACTTTAAATGGCTAAGGAATGGAATGTTTACAATTATATTATGTTCAACTCATAATGTTGACTTCTATAGTAATTGGTTGAAACAAAATCCAAATAAAGTTTGTTATGAATGTTGAACAATATTATTGGAGTAAGATATTGTATTAGATATGTGTGTTATTGTTTATGATTAGTAACAATCTCTCTTGATTGTGCTACACAATAAGTATTTTGTGATGAAAAATTCAATAATTCAAATATCAGTCAAAGTTATATTATTGCAAAAACAGATTATGTTATTGTGACTTGTGACTGCATTAGTGATAAAAACAAACTATATTAGAGGTGAGTTTACCTATTTAATTATCTTTTAATTCATGGTTGAATCACTACAAAAAAAAAAAAAAAAGCGGGAATTGAAACGGTGACAGGAACGGTTTTTTTAATTTTTGGAACGGTAAATACTTCACTTGAACCTTTTAGACTGCAATTAGGAACGGTTGAGGAACGGGAGGCTATCCGTGGCAATAAGAGGCGATCCTAATTATTAGGAACGGTAACGAAGATACCGTTCCTATTTGGGAACGGTTTTTGGCATATTTTTGTACTACCGTTCCTAATTACCTTTGTATGTATAAATTTATATTTTTTGCATTTGGAACACTTTATAAACTTTAGGAACGGTAGCATTGAAATTAAATCGCGCAAATAGGAACGGTAGTTAGAACATATTTTGGAATTGTCACACTATGTTGTGGATACAATTTAGCATGGTATCTGGTATACATGTAGGAACGGTAGGTTGTATACATTAGGATCGGTAACTGGAAACATTTTGTCGCATGCTTTAGGAACGGTTTTAGCACTCTAACTTGGGAATACCATTTTGGATCGGTTTTTGGTATTTTCTTTAGAACGAAAGTCTAACCACGAAAGCATTGATTTTGAAATATATGTAGGCACGGTAAGTCCCGTCTTTAGGAACGGTTGGCTTCTATTTTTGGAATGTTTTTTCATCGGCATTGAGAACAGTATATATTTTTTAAACAGTCAAATATAGGACCGGTATTTGGAGCTGCACAAGCCGTGTAAAGTACCGTTCCTAACAGATGAATTATTAATTTTTTTAGTAATAATTATTATCATTTAAATATAAATTAAATTATTAATAATATTTTGATTATATAATTAATATTTAAATATGAAAAAATGCATAATTTAGAATTAAAAATTATATTAAATACGAATATTATCCAATTTAATTACAAAAAATCAAAATAAAAAAAAAAATATATAATCTACTCGTCCCCATCGGCCTCGTCCATATCGTCAATGTCTGGAAGGGTGGGGTCTCTAGGAGGCCGTGACAGGCCAGTGCCGGAGTGACTGCTCTGCATGTCCTTCATCATGCCCATCAGGTCTGCCATCATCTCCTCGAGGCGGACCAACTGACTTTCCATGTTTGACGAAGGCGCTGGCTCTGGCGTGAGCGGTGGCGGTGGTAATGGCGAGGTAACGGTCTGGCTGAGACCCAGGGCCTTAGAACCAAGACCAAATACTCGGCCCTCGTTCTTGCCCCCGATGCAAGTGAGCCAAATCTGCTGCTCGGTCTGTGCCACCGAGCCCTCTGATTCGGAAGCAGGATCCTCAGGATTGCACGGGGCCTGAGACTGATGATCCTCCATCATCTTTTGGAACATCACCTGCAAAAATAATTAGAATAAATTAGAAAATTTTCAAACATTTAAAAAAAATAAACTAGAATGTATTAATTACAATTTACCGCCACCTCTGCTGCCCTCGGCCCGCTCCAGCCGCCGTCGGCCTTCTTCTTTTAGCATCTGGAGAATAACTCCATCTGCTTCACTGGCCGGCCGAGCTGCTCCTCCTGTAAAAAGAAATGGGAAACAGTTATTACCATTTTAATTTAATAGTAATAAATAATTGAAATAACATTAGATATCTTACCAATTTCCGCTTGTGCATACCGACGGAGACAGATCCCCGTAGTACATAGTAGCGGATGCGGCTGGGTTGGCGTTCCGGTTCGTCTTGTTCTTCTCGCACTCCTACTTGAACTCCGGGGACTCCCAGTACAGGAGGAGCTGCCGCCACACCTCGTTCGCCAGCCATAGCGGCTTCTGTAGGGACTGTCTGGCGAGGACGAACTTCTTCCTGAGGAACTTCCCCACCCAAACATGGAAGATCTTGAATATCGACTCGTCGTCGGCGTCCCACCAGTACGTCATCTGTATTAAAAAAAAATATATATACATATATCATAACTTAGAATGTTAAAATATTTAAAAACAAAATTTAATTGTCGTTACCTTCAAACTCTCAAACTAGAAAAGCTGGTGCTCTGGCGGTACCTTGCGCAAATTGCCCCAAGGATGGAGATAGTCTCCTCGCACGACCGTGTACATGCGCTCGTGGATCTTCCGATCAGAACTGAAATTATAAAATAATTAGTATGACATAAAAATATTAATTTAATTACAAAAAAAAATTTTAAAATATAAATATACCTCGCATCGGCGACTGTGATGTACTGGTGCGCTGATGGTGGTGGGGTCGGTGGGGGTGGTGGTGGTGGTGGTGGTGGTGGTGGGACAGCCCAAGGATGGGCTGGATCGACCGCCAGTGCAGTAGTGGATGGTCTGGGCTGCTGATCCGGGGCAGCGGTAGACGCACCGGGCTGTTGATCCGGTGCAGGTGGTGTGGGTGCCTGCTCTGCCGGTGGTGGTGGTGGTCGGAACACTGCTTCCCCATCCTGGGAAGCAACACCGGCCGGCGGTATAGTTGGTTCGCCGTGACTGCGACCACGACCACGACCACGACCATGGCTACGTCCACCTCCTCGAGGTGGAAAATCTCGACCAGACATGATCTAAAAAATACATGTAAGTATCAATTTACTTCAATAATGAAATTTTTTCTAATTTTTTAAAATAATTATACAAACTAAATTCAAAAACTGTATATATTTATACTAAATACCATAATTTTACCCTAAAATTGCACTAAATCCTTCAAATTATCATATTTTTAATTATCATATTTTTAAAAAAAATTTAAATTTCCAGATTTTCAAAAAAAATTCAAATTTCCAAATTTTTAAAAAATTCAAATTCCAGATTTTTTAAAAATTCAACTTTCCAGATTTTTAAAAAAATTCAAATTTCCAGATTTTTAATGAATTCAAATTTCCAGATTTTTAAAAAAATTCAAATTTCCAGATTTAAAAAAAAAAACAAATTTCCAGATTTTTAAAAAATTCACATTTCCAGATTTTTAAAAAATTCAAATTTCCAGATTTTTAAAAAAAATACAAATTTCCAGAATTTTAAAAAAATCCAAATTTCCATATTTTCCAAATTTTCATAAATTACAAAAATATACCCAAATTACAGAAATAGTAAATTTTTAGATTTTCCAAAAGTACAAATTTCCGGATTTTTCACATTCAATTTTCTGTTTTATATTTTCAGATGTAAAACAGAATTTTTTTTTGAAATTTTTAATAATATTAGACAATAATATCCCATATTCCATCAAATTTACAGAAATTTGATTAAAATTTAAAAAATTAAGCACAAAATTACCATAAATTACCTACAATTACAGAAAATTAATAAACTACATTACATTCACAAAACTTACTCAATTACAAAAATTACATAATTACATAAATTACACAGTTACAAAAGTACAGGAAATAATATCATATATTCCAGATTTTCAAGAAAATTTACAGAAAATTACAACATAATATCCTATATCCTATAGAAAATTACCAGAAAATTACAGAAAAATACGACAACTAACAGAATTTACAGATTACTCCCCTAACTAAACGAAAATTACAGAAAATTCCCTAACTATTCAAAAATTACAGAAATTACAGACTAAAATTACAAAAATTACAACCAAATTCTTACATGCATTTTCAGAAAACAAAAATAGAAAAAAGAAAAATAAAAGTAGGGTTTTTGGAAACCCTACTTGGTACGACGACGGTGGAGGCTGCGCCTGAAGCGACGGAGGCTAGCGGTTGGGGGGAGGGGGGCGCTGACGCGGTATGGCGGCAGGCAGAGGCGTCGGTGGGAGAGGCGCTGATGGCGGCTGGCGGCGGAGGTGGGAGAGTGAGATTGAGGGGAAAGAGAGATTGAGGGGGAGAGTGAGATTGGGAGAGTGAGATTGAGGGGGAAGAGGGAGAGGCAGAAAATGGGTAAAAATCGGCGAAGGGGTGAATTTATATTAGAATTTTGGAACGGTCACATTTTGTAGTGACCGTTCCTAAGTCCAGCCCAAAGTTCCAAAACGACGTCGTTTTGCTATTAAAACGACAACGTTTTAAGACATATTACTTATAATAAACTTACTAGGAACGGTCATGTAATATGTCCTGTGTTATAGGTACCGTTCCTAACTTGAAAAACGACGACATTTTGAGACATATTACTTATAGTAAACTTACTAGGAACGGTCGTGTAATATGTCCTGTGTTACAGGTACCGTTCCTATCTTGAAAAACGATGTCGTTTGTTTACCTGTACATAGTAACCGTTCCTATTTCTATATAGAATCGTTCCTATATGTATTGCAATTTGTTTGGGATTTTCTTAGATAATAAATATAAATTAAGAAAAATATTTTTTCGAACACTCATTTGATTGAATAAAGATATACAATTGGGTATTTAAAGAATTTGAACATATATAGTAAATTCCTAAAAATAAACACACGTTCACAATATGTAGTATATTTGTATATTTATGTTTGTTAGTATTTCACAGATGTAACCAGCATCCTATATTGTTGTACTGCACGGCATAATCATACCGTCAAAATTCCAATTAGACCGTTAGATATGATATAACACACAAAAGAATACATTATATGTCGTTTTGAAATATTTCGGTGTGCGGATCTCGAGGTATCATACCTGGTCAGTATTCATCGCAACAAAAACAGATGCATCCTTCTGGGTTGCTGATTTTCCAATTAGACCGTTGGACATCAATTCATATCCAAAACCTTGTAGGTTTAAAAAAATGGTGTCGATCCGATTGATGGATGTTGAGATATCGGACCAATTTGTTGGAATTGTAACACTCGGAACGGTCACCTAATAGACAAGGTGTTCCCAATACCGTTCGTAAGGGAAATATGATGTCGTTTTGATACACGCACGTAATTACCGTTCCTATTAACAGTTGGAACGGTCGTGTATAAACTGACCGTTCCAATAGTTGAATTTCCTACTAATTTTTCATTGGGCGCTAAAACGAAATATTGGACTTCATTTTGGAATGGTCGTTAGTTTTCACCTACCGTTCCTAATTCAAATTTCCCTCATTTTTTTTGATTGGCCACCATATTTGAAATATTGTATCTCATATAGGAATGGTCCCTGTAAAAGTTGGCCATTCCTAATTCAAATTTCCCTCATTTTTTTTAATTAACCGCCATAACTGAAATATTGTACCTCAAATAGGAACGGTCCCTTTAATATTTGACCGTTCCTAATTCAAATTTTCCTCATTTTTTTTAATTAGTTGCCATATTTAGAAAATTGTACCTTAAATAGGAAAGGTCTTGATAAATTTTGACCGTTCCTAATTCAAATTTCTCGTTGTCTTTTTGTTTGGCACCTATTCAAATAGTTGTACCTGTATTAGGAACGGTTGTTAGAATAAAATATCAGTACCTAGTTTTAAAATTTATTCTGATTTCTTAGAATAATCAAAATACATCTGTCGAATACAATTTTTACAATATCTGTAATGAAAGAATTACAAAATTTTGTTGAAAAATTCAATAAGTCTCTTCATTGGACTCAGCCTCGTCAAAGCTATCTTCATCTTCATCTTCGGATTCACTGTCTGGTGAGCGCGATGGCCCTGCTCCATGATCAACGACCAATTATATTCCTGTTGGGTCATGCAGTTCAAATGTTTGGTTATCTATTACAACATCTGAATTAGGTACGACTTCATCCATTTGATAGGCGACCTCGGTCCATCGCGAGTCATCGATTACTCTTCAAGCCTTGATTTTGCAAACAACTTTCTGATCGACTTTGTCCTTCTTCATGCTCGGGTAATCCACGTAGTATACTTGTACTGCTTGTTGTGCCAGTATGAATGGTTCATTCTTTTGGTAGAGCTTTTTGAAGTTGATATCAACGACGTGATAACGAGGGTGTATCTTCATGCCTCTGACCGAATCGACCCAACGACAATTAAACAGTACAATGTGCATGTTCGGAATTAGTGGGTAATCTAGCTGAATTATCTCTTCCAAAATTCCATAGAAGTCAGAATCCGTGTCTGTATATGATGAGCTTTTGACACAAACATCACAATTCATTGTTGACTTCCCGATATTATGATGTTCAGTGTGGAAATTGAAGCCATTGACAAAGTAAGATAGGTATGTTGTCACCTCTGCTCTTGGCCCCCAATAATACAACTTCAACAATTTGTCGTTTGTGTGATTCAATTTGGGTTTCACCTGCAATTAATGATATATATATATAGCAATTGAAATAATTGATTACAAATTAATGAGTATATCGCATTTACAAGAAATCGATGATACTTACACGAGCCTTGAACCAATCTTGAACTGTGTCACCACTAGTTGATCAATTATCGGGTCCTCCGAATTATGTTGCTCGAACAGTTCATTCAGGAATGACCTGTTATAGTAAAACTGATAGTTATAAATATACATATAATTGAAATTGAAGTGATTCATACGAGATAATTACGTTTGTATAAGACACTTACTCGTAGTACGGTGCAACTACTTCACAATTACACAAGACATATATCTAGATAGCATGAAGTTCCTCCCCGCTCAGCTATCTCTTCTTCGAGGCTCCACTTGCTGTTAGAATAGGTGACCATGTAGCCAATCTTGGTAGGCGAATTGTAACCTATGTCTGAACAATTTCGAAGTTTCAAATAAATCCTTAATGAATAAGAAGTGAAATTCATTTGGCACGTACTTTATTTGTGTTCACTTTATCTGCTTTATAACTGTTCACTACACAAACAAAACCCACAGACTAAAATCGCATTTCGGGGACTGGGACTACGCTTGGAGGTAGGTCCATGAAATCAGTTCCGTCGAATCAGTCTGGAAATCTCCAAGTCAAGGAATCTCGAAAGTGGGTACCGAGATTCCCTTTGAGACTTGCACTAAGCATCTGTTGTCGCATTTCATCGACGGGTGACGAAGGCCGTCTAAGTAGTGTTAGTGGGTTGACCTGCTGGGGAGCGGCTGACTGAGGTGACTCGCGGGAACCGTCTTACGGAGGGCCTTGAGTAGGGTCGGTTAGGTATGACGTGTGTTCTCGGTTCCAACGGTACAGGTCAAGTCCTTTGAGTTGAGGAATTGCTGAGTTTACCTGTACATCGGGACTGTACTTTAGGTATGGTGAGAGATTGCCAAGACGCACTTGAGTAGTCATAAGCCATATCTAGTTCAGCTTCGGTGTACAAAGTGACGGTAGTTTCCAAGAAAGGATTTGTCTCCTATCAAATGGTGTTGATAGTTGTGTCTCACAAATACTCTGTGTCTTGTCCCTAAAATCTGTGGCCACAATGACTGAACAGTGGGGAAGGATTCCCTTGCGGCGTTTAATAAAGGACAGACCGCCACTTAGGTCCAAAATGGGTACCTGCATAATCCGTGCCCTAGACCCCAAGTGGTGAGACCGTAGACGGAAGGATAGATGTACTGTAGAGCCTAAATGTTCATCCCCGTAAATTCACGTAGTCTCTAGTGCCATGGACCGTTGCTAGATGGCCACCCATGGTGACGGGCGGAATCTAGGAATCCAACCACGTCTAGATGAAGGTGAACCTAAAAAGTGACACACAATCCGTACACATAATATATTTAATTTGGAATTAAATGTTTGGTGAAATGGAGCGATTAAATTGAATTTAATCGGGTCCTTCTTTGGAGAAATTAAGTGATTAAATTGGATTTAATCGGGTCCTTCTTTTCTTGGGAAGAAATTAATTCCTTGTATTAGATATGAGGAATTTATCTAATAAATTAGATTTATTAGAAATTAATTTAATGGGCTTGGAATAAATATTTATATTTGATATATTTATTTATTGCCATTAAGGATTATTTAAATAAGATTTAAATATCCCATTAAATAAATCAACGGCGGAGATTAAAGGAGAGGAATCAATGGCTAGGAATGGTGTGACCAAGAAGCTAGTAGTTGACTAGGATTTGACCTAGTCAAATTCTATTCGACTAGGAGTCTTCAATATGTAGGAGATAGAAGAGGAATATGATTCCTCCTCTATAAATACTCCTAAGAGCCCTCTTTAGAAGAGATGATGAAGCTTTGAAACACACATACATACACCCTCGGCTCCCCCTCTCCCTCTCGGCCGTGTCTCTCCCTCTCTTCCCTCTTCCAAGTTCTTTTGTGTTGACAATTGAACTAAGGAGGTTTGATCTCGTTAATTCAATAGCGTTTGATCATTCCATCCTCTCCAAAAATACTATACACACTTGTTCTTTCGCTAGCACGAGGAGCAAGGTACGTGGACGGACTGCGTGTGCGATTTAGAGGATCTCCTGTTCGAGATCTTGGAGCAAAACAGGGAACAACGCGAGTAGCGGTTTCAAGACGAAAACGTAAATCGGTAGGTTTCCGATTTAAGCTTTTCACCCCTTTTATTTTAGAACCCTATGGCCTCCATGATTTTATTATTGCTTTTATTATTCATGACATACACCGAACGCCCGGGAGTTTCAAGGGAACACCCCTTGAATGTATTTATTTTATGTATGTTAATGCATGTTTAAATTCTTGAAATTTAAATTATACCACGCTTCCGCATTCGCGCTACTCCCAGGATGATCCACACGCCTACCCTAGGCTTTCACTTGCTCGGCCTGGGTAATTGAAAATGGACTGAACTATTCGATCATCGTTGCTCGTGAGATCATCCTTCCGACTGGGTCTGTTTCGCTTGCAGAGAATGTGCGGTTCGAAGTAGTGAGAGGAGAAAAATCCGACTTTTTCAACAATATAAGCCTCTACAATTGACGCCTCGACGTGTGCTTTGTTTTTCACCTTTTTCTTTAAATCGCGTAGGAATCTATTTATATGACAATTTATTAAAATGCAAATAATAAATATATATTTAACAATATTAATTATTTAATTACCTTTCAAATGGGTACATCTACCTGTATTGCACGGGGCCCCCAACGCGCGCCTCATATGGAAGGTGAACAATTAGATGCTCCATTGAGTCGAAAAAGGAAGGAGGAAAAATGTTCTCGAGGTTGCACATGATGACGGCTACACTATCTTCCAATTTTTTTACCTTGGCCACATCTAGTGTTGTTGAGCATAGGATCTGGAATACAAGGCCCACTTCCGTCAAGGCCCCCCACATGTGCTCTGGAAGCATTTCACAGAAAGCAACCGGAATCAATTTCTGCATGAATACATGACAATCATGGCTCTTCATGCCGTGTATCCTCAACTCCTTCAGGTCGATGCAACGGGCCAAGTTAGAGGCATACCCATCAGGAAACCTAAGACAACGAATCCACTCATATATCTTCTTCTTTTGCTCCTTCATCAGTGTATATACCGCCTTGGGCATCATGTTCGCTCTCCTTTCGTCCACCTCAAGCTCCGGCCAATTACATATGATCTTCAGATCCTTCCGTGCATTCAGATTGTCCTTCATTTTTCCCTTGATGTCTATCACTGTATTGAATATATTATCGAACACATTCTTCTCAATATGCATGACATCAAGATTGTGTCGTATCAGTTGCGCCCCCCAGTATTCAAGCTCCCAGAATATACTTTTCTTCGTCCACTTATGATCGACACCGTAGCCTTCCGGTTCACTCAACGGTTGTTCGACAACCACACTAAATGCATCGACACGGGTTTGGATCTGTTCTCCAGTCAGCCTCGGACGTTCAACCTTCCTCTCCATTCGATTTTTAGTGAAGGCTTTCTGGTTCCTGCGATAAGGATGAACCGGTGGTAGGAATTACCTGTGGCAGTCAAAATAGCATGCCTTCCGAGCGTGCTGTAAATAGAACGCCTGTGTGTCCTCCATACAAACTGGACACCCCATAACACCGGCGGTACTCCATCCAGACGCCATACCATAAGCAGGAAGGTCGTTTACTATCCACATCAATGCGGCATGTAACATGAATGCCTGGTTTGTCGCAGTATCGTGCGTACGTACACCCACATGCCATAAATTCTGCAACTCCTCAATCAACGGCTCCAAGTAGACATCGATAAGACGTTTGGGATTCGATGGGCCAGGGATCACCATCGTTAGGAACATATATTCAGACTTCATGCACATTCCCGGTGGGAGATTGTACGGTGTAAGTATCACGGGCCAACATGAGTACGTTTTACCATACTGGCCGTGCGGTGCAAACCCATCCGTGGACAACCCAAGTCTAACATTCCTCGGCTCAACTGCAAAATCAGGATACGTCCAGTCAAAATGCTTCCAAGCCTCTGCATCGGACGGATGACACATGGATCCTTCCTCCGTCTGATGGCTCGCATGCCAAGTTATATGCTCTGCTGTGGCCTCCGACGCATACAACCTCTGCAGCCAAGGGGTAATTGGTAGATACCTAAGAATGGGCATACGGGGACTTCTTGCGTTTAGGATTTCTGTCCCTGGTGGGCTTGTAC
Organism: Sesamum alatum; assembly: GCA_034509735.1. Classification (NCBI taxonomy): domain Eukaryota; kingdom Viridiplantae; phylum Streptophyta; class Magnoliopsida; order Lamiales; family Pedaliaceae; genus Sesamum; species Sesamum alatum. The sequence continues at coordinate 17,537,112 of JACGWO010000001.1, read as the reverse complement.
CTAGCGTCTCCACAGAATTTGCAATATTCCAAATTAATATCGTCCTTCCAGTACAACATGCAACCGTTTTTGCAAGCATCAAACTTCTGAACTGGTAAACCCAATTCTCTTATCAATTTGTTCATATTGTAATAATCGGCGGGAAAAGTGTGATCATGGGGCATTACAGTATCAGCCCACTGGCATAACCGATGATATGTATGCTCGGAAAAACCCCCTTCGACCTTGATATTCACCAAAGAGGCAATTGACGCCAACTGAGAGGTGGTGCAGCCATTCCACAAAGGTTGGTCCGCAGCATGAACTACATCAATAAAATGGTCTGACAAGCCAGACACATAATCATAGGGCCCTGAATCGTAATATGAACTAGGACCCACATCAATGCTTCAAAGTATTTCTGCACCCTCTCCTCACCATGCGAAGTCCAATTGTAATACTCTGGCATAAACCCTTTCATACACAAATCAAAATTTACCTCGTCTGGTGTTTTGAACCGTTCGTTTTTGCACTTCCGGCAGGGACACTTAATCTTGTCCCCGTCTATATATGCACGCTGAGACTGGGCCGATTCTAAAAATGTTGTAACACCATCCTCAAACTCCGGCGTCACACCCAGGACGTCTCGATCATACATCCATTTCCTCAACTGTCTTAACATGATTGGTCCTACGTATAATTCACAACAGTACGCAATTAAATGACGAGAGTATAATATATATATATATATATACATGCAAAAATAATAGAATTTTGCATACTTACCTGAGCAAAACACCTATCAATATCAATGCAAAATTCACGCTCGGTAATTGATATGTTCAATTTTTTGTATAAAGAATGAAGGGGGGGAGTTACAACAAAATGAGTTGGAGAGTAAGTATAAGAACAATGACAAAGAAGGGGGACATATATAGAGAAAATATTGGAACGGGCATTGGAATATTATTTGGAACACAAAACTAGCCGTTGAAATATAGCCATTGTTCCAGCTTTAGGAACAGCCTCTGGAGAGGAAACAGGAACGGTAATATTACAGTTGTAATATAGCCGTTAGCGCATATTAGGAATGGTATGTGGCACAACGAAAATAACCGTTCCTACTTGGAGTACAATTTGGAACGGTACTTGTATCAATATTGCACTTACTATATACCCATAATTTGGAACGGTAATTGCATTATATTTTTTTCCATGGCGTAAAAGGGTCTTCTGTAGGACTACATGTTGGAACGGACAGTCCACCGGTTCAAATAGACCCGGTCGTTGGAACACATATAGTAACGGTAAGTGTTCTCGGTCGGCTGGCCGTTCCAAATTTCACACATGTGTTCCAAATTGAAGTTCAAAATATATTAGGTCCCCTTTAGGAACGGTTGTAGGTGTACAAATTGGCTCACCATTTTTGGCACTCTAATAGGAACGTTCGGGCCATTCCTATTAATTTGTATTATAATTAACACGACTGTGACGTCATCAACGGTTTACCGTTCCACAACTGTTCCTACAACCATTCCTATTTGGAACGGTAACTGGAACGGTCATCTATATCCGTTCCTATTCCCGCGTTTTTTTATAGTGAATACATGACTATGTCTATTTGATACTTACAATTAAAAGAGAAAGCAAATGACAAGTGAGATCCATAAATCATCCAAGAAAATTATTTTATATTGCGATTAATTCATTATGTATATATAAGTTTGTGCATTATTTTTAACATATGACCGTCGGGACTTAGATAGACGACTTCTCAGAACTAATTCCTAGTTTTCATGTTTTGGCTTTGTCTCGTGCCTTTTTTGTGCAAAACTCTATATGTTACTAAGTACCGTTACATTTTTTTATGTTGGACAAAATACGCAACCTTAAAAATGCATAGCGAATTAAAAATTAAGGAAGTTGGATAGCTCTCTTCTTATTTTACCTTCGCAAAATATATACTATCATCATTATTAATTTGAAACTAAAGCTAGTATTTATCGGTGCTGAAGAATAAGAGAGTTGCTCAAAGTCATGCTTTCTTATCATCTAGATAGTTTCTTTTTCCTTTTTTGATTTTTTTAGAGAGATAATTATTCAATTATAATTCTCAAGATATTATAGAGTTCCATTTCAAAATTCATAGTTTTTTTCCTTTTTCTTGGATTTCATTTCATGTTTTTAATATCTTCTTTATTGTATTATTTTGAGTTCAATTGCAATTTTAGTCATAATAGGGTATTTTGCATAATTAGTCACATCATAATAATTAATTTCACATAATTTAATGGTGTTGTGCAAAAAGCATCATAACATTAATTTTTTGACGGAGCACGTGGCCGTTATATCCAATTAGTTAAATATTGGTCACATCGTTAAATTGTAATTTAGTTCTATACTGCATGGGGTTTTGCAATAGGGTTAAATAAACTTTCCACCCTTGAAGTATGAATATACGTAATTGCATTCACCCCCTTAAAGTGTGAAAGGTAATAAAAAATTCACTTACAAAATAATTTGACATATAATAGGACAAGAATACCCTTCTCACTTACCCTCTATAAGTTTTACCCCCTAACCCTAACATATGTTCTATTAAAAATCTCCCCAAAACTACTTTTAGTTTAAAATTTTACTGAAATTTTTATTTTAAAATAATTTTATAATTTATAGCTTTCAGATTATATGATACAAAAAATATTTACAAGCTCAATATATGCAAATATGTTTAACAAAGTAATTTGTTTATGGTTAAAAATACACATGAGTATGTGTAAATCATAATGTAACTCGGTGCAATACGCTTATAGTTTTAATAAAAGAGATATGTCATATAACTTATATATATTTTTTCAATTACATGTACAACTATTTAACAATATATCATATGGTTACTTACAAAATTATAGAATATTATAAATTAATTATATGCATAGATTTGTATATTATACGGTGTGTATATATATGTGTGTGTTCGATATATAATATTTTAAAATTGTATTAACAATATTTTCTAAAGAAAATTTTAATATATATAACAATACAAAGCAAAAATTATGTAAAATTTGGATTCAAGATCATTTTTGTCTGCTAACTATACTCCATTTTCATTTTAGTCTTTTATCTCTCTAGGGTTTCAAAATAGTTCTGTAAGTAATTTGCTAAATTTTGGTACTTCTTTTGCCGAATTTTTGTCTAAACTTGCGGGGAAACGACACTGGAGTATGACGTGGCATTTTAAATTAGGGGAAGTGATTTTATTGAGTAATTGTACATGATGTGACAATTACATGGCTTTAATTAAAAAAAGTAACATGTGATGTGTCATTAGTGGCCAAGGTAGCATTAAGTTATATTATTTACTATAATTATTATTATTTGTATTTAAAATAATCTTTTTATATTTTTATATTTTTTAATTAAGTCATTTTTATTCATTTTTTTTAAAATAATATTTTTCTTCTTCTTTCAATTTAAAATAATAATATAAATATATTAAATAAATATCAAATACAAAACATATATCAAACTTTTTAGATTATATTATTTAATATAAATAATATTTATCATTATATGTATTTAAAATTAAAAATATCTTTATGAATCTTAAATTTTGAAAAAACTAAAATATTTTTACGAATATTTAACAAAATAAAAATTTACATATATGTATATATATAGCAATATAATACATGATTACATATATATATATATATATATATATAAGGTTGGCGGTGAAGGCCAACCACCGCCTCAGTGCGGCTACTGTCGCCGCCAACCCATAAGCGACAACGACTTCGCCAAAAGAAGAGAGGGGCGTGGCCGTCGCCAAGGCAGGGTGACGATGACGTGCGGTCGCCCAAACAGATGCCCTTTCTTTTCTAGGCGACTCGTTGTCCACATCGAATGCGACAACGTTGCCCCCTTTTGTGTTGGGCAATGTCGTTGTCGCCCAGAGGTTGTGCGGTGATGGCGATGTTGGGCAACATCCTGTCGCCCAGAGGTTGCACGGCGACTGTGTCGCCGCCTATATACATTTTATATGTAATATATATAATTGTGTATATATAATATATATCATTTTTTTCAAATTATAAAAATATTTGTAATTTCCCTCCCGCAAATCCATGTCATCCGGATGATGTGGCCACTAGTGCCACGTCATTTTTTTAAATTAAAGCTTTATAATTGCCACATGATGTATAATTATATAATTAGTCAATAAAATCACTTTCCGCAATTTAAACAGACACATCAGATTCAAGTGTTATTTTTCGGTAGTTTTGTCCAAAATCTGGCAATTGGTGTTCCAAATTGAGCAATTTCAAAAGTTGGAGGACCTTTTTGGAACTCTAGAAACTTAAAGGACTAAAAGGAAATTTGGTTATAGGTAGTGGGCGAGAAATGCCTTTAATCCCGTAAATTTTTGAACAGTTATGTGGAAGAAAAAGATTATAAATTTTTTTGAATTTACAGAAATTTTCGGAGTAATTATAAATATCATATTCTAAAATTAGCAATGAGGTTACATTCTATCGTAATATTTTGATTACATTACATAAAATAAAATTAATTCGTATGAAACTAGACTTCAAGAGCATTTTAGTTATGGGTGATAGTCATATAAAGTACTTCCTATGAGATAATTGTGCTTGTTTAAATTAATATTTTTATAATTGGGGAGATGATATGATACCTTTCTAATTTTTGACACTAATTAAATATTGTCCATCTACTATAATTCGAAAGTAAAAATTAAGATGAATTTATAGGACTAAAAATAAAGAAAAAATATAAAATTTCAACTCTTTAAAACTTTGCTACCAAATCAGAACTATTGATTAAATAAGTAAATCAATATATATTAAATTATAATATTATTTGAATATACACCTTTTCAATTCTATTTATCCAATTAATTATTCATGATATATTATTTACTTGAATAATACTATAATTATTGTAATATAAACTTTTGTAAAAGTACATATTCATATTAACAAGCCAACAGAGTAAATAATTTTAAATTTTTATTTTAATTTTTAAGTATTCAGATTTAGAAAAAGAGAAAAAGTGAGAAAGGTAATATTTTTATACTATTACATTTTCTTTTCATATTTTTTCTTGATTACACTAATCAAATCATACATGGTCCTCTAGAAAATATAAAAAGGATAAATGATAAAAGAAAAAGAGAGACATAAAACAATTAATAATTTATTCTTGCTTTTTCCTAATATACTTTTCTTCTAGTGTATTTGTAATTTGATTTTATCATGTTTCTATATGAAATATCAGAGAAAAGGACGGAGATAATATTTTTCTGAATTATTACATAATAGCTACAATTTTATAAGGCAAAAATAATATTATGGATGTCTACTTAAAAGTGTAATTAGACCAATAATTAGAATCTTAAGTATTGAATAAATTGAAGTTTTGATCATTAAAAACTTAAAATTGAAGTAATTATTTTTATATCATCTAAGTTAAAAAATTTAATATTTATTATTCCACTTTAAATCATTTCATAGATAGTTTAATCAATTTAGAACTTGGTTCTAGAATCTCTTTTGACAACATGATGAATAAAATAATATTTTTATAATGAAGCTATTAGTAGAAAAGTATTTTATAAATAACTTTAGATATAGTTAATATAAGGAGTAATAACATAAAAGAAAGAAAAAAAGAAAGGACTAATTAATATAGTTTTTCTTTTTAAAATTCGCACAACCCAAAAAGATTAAAATATTATTTCATAAGTCAAGCAAGTTTAGAATAACCACAAGTTCAATAAAAATAAAGTTCAATTAGAAACAAGGATTTTTCTACTTATTCTATGATACAATATTATTTGTATTTTCTTTTTATGCTTTATTTTAATTAGAGCTAATTAATAAGATGAAAGATCTAAAAGTTTATTTTTATTGTTTGTTCCTATAATGTGATCATTAATGTAAAGCAACATTTATTGAGAATATTAGAGCCTTACTAAATAAATATTTGATAATAAACATTAAACTACAATTAAAAAGCACCAAGTCAAAAATATATATATATATATATATGTTTATTCTACTTAATATATTTATATATGGTGAATGATGCACATACTTAAATTTTTATATGCATTACTTCTCTATTTAAAAAACCAATTACCATATATTTTTTATTCATCACTCTTAGTCATTGTATATCCTACACACACATACATATAGTGTGTTTTAATCTTTTTGTGTGTTTGTTATGTATGTATATGATTATCTTGACCCAAAGTTACTTATACAAATGTAATTTACTTATACTAAAAAAGATGCATATATTGCAAATAGAACAAATATGATTATAATAAGTAATAATTAAACTGGAGAAAAATTATTTTATTTTTTAACTATATTCTTTTACTTTATAAGAATAATAATTTTTATATATTTATAAAGTGCCTATTAAATTTAGTTAATATATTCTTATTATAAATTTATTTTATTGTTACAATGTAATAATTTATTGAGATAATACGAATCGCGTGCAACGCATGTACTTCTGACTAGTCCTTCTTAAAAGTACGAATACATCCCTTTGATATTGTAATTGTAATTATAAGTACACCCCTATTAAATGACATAATTTTACACAAACAACTTATACCAACACCTACAAAAAGTGAAAAATATTTTTATACTTAAACCTTAGTCCAGAAAATATCGATGTAATTTACCTTTAAAAATACTCAAAATACTGAATGTTGGCGCGTAAGGTCAAAAGTTATTTTCCTTCGATTCTCCTACTCATGGATATCTTACCTTACGTTTCTAAGAGGAGTAAGTATTTTTTAAGCACATTTCACTATTAATTTCTTAAAATTTTCAAAAATTTTACAAAAAAAAAAACCTATCTTTCTATTGCATATCGATCAAACTTTATTAATGAAGCCCGTCAGATGCAAAAATACTATAATTTTGATAAACATTGATCATTACTATCACCGCCGATGTATAATAACAAAGTAGTATAGAAAATTTCTCACGTTACAAATCAACCTAAATTAAAATAATTTGAATCACCTCTAAATAAGGAAAAAATTCTTACTTAAATCAAGTATGATCTAACCATCCAATCGTACGGTTAGTGCATTAGTGTGATTGATCATATTTTTTAAAACTGTACATCAATTATCGATATATATAAAATAATAATTATAATACTTATTATGTTATTGATTAAGGTATAATTAAATAAGACCGGTTGTTAGAATTTCCTGCAAGTAAAACCTAAAGTGGGGTGAGGTTGTCGTCAAGACAAACAATGTGAGAAGCCTTTTCCTTCCATGAGCGACATTGAAGCTACAAACCCTGCAGGAAACTTGCCAACCACAAACCTCTCATCATATCTTGGTAGTCGGAGTAGGGCACCCGCAAACGACAGAAGAAGTTGTCGTTTATGTTTCTCTTTCTCCGCTCGAGCCTGGCATACTAGAACTGGAACTCTCTCACCTTGCTAATGGTCGTTGATATGAGTAGTCTGAGGCAAGGGTCTCAATGAAATTACGGTTGCTGATGATTGAATTCCACTCTCTGGATATGGATTTGGCTCTGTAGAGATCGGCGATCGACAAGTAGGAGAGTATTTCCCATAGTACGTCGCCTGGAATATGTGATAGACAACTGTCGGCGTTGCCGTAGCGGCCATTGCAACATTTCCTCCTCCTGATTCTTTTGTTAGAGATCGTATTGTTATCCTTAGTCATCATGTGAACTGTGTTGAGAGATGCTAACAGATGAGGCGAACACGTATTTCATCAATCTGTACGTATGTGTATATGTATACAGGAAAGTAGGTATTCTTATAGTAGAAGTGAACTCCAACTATGAGAGCGATTATCATTAGGCTGTTTGAATCGGAATACCAATCCCAATTAAATAAGACCAGTTAGAGTTACAGTAGCCTTTTCCACATATTTTTCATTGAAATTATAACTAGTGGGCTGATTGGGTCAGTTTTGGGTTGAGTCCAAATGAGTTATGAGTTCAATGAATTGGGCTAACAACGAATCTACATTATTGAATTCAAAATGGATTGGGTCGGTTTTGGGTTGGGTCCAAATCAATTAGAGTCGCAGTAGCCTTTTCACGTATTTTTCGGTGACATTGCATTCACCCAACCCCGACCCCGACCTCGACCTCAAGCCCAAGTCCGACCCAGATAGATCACCATGCATCATTATCATAGATTGTTCTACTGTTTCCTTTGTATCTAAATTGTATGATATTTTTTGTCATACTGATGTGATTTAGTCTGAGTTGATCGAAATTATATATAAATACTTCGTCGTGTTCTATCAAGTATTTTAAGTCGATTACATTTATTGCAACACTTATTATTTTTTGATTGATTTATCTAATTTAAACATTGAAAAACTTGTAACGTTCTTTTAATCATAATCTGTGAGTGTAGGCTTTAAAGACGATCGAGTACTCAAGGACAACAACCTTGACTCAAACAACTCCATGATCAACTTAGCTGATCATATTATATCCCAAATCAGTTAGCGTGTGTGACAAACTAAAATGGATGTGATAATTAATTAAAATTATGAAATAAAATTTGTTGTACGATTCTTTCGAAAGGCATTTTAATAAAATACATTGCAAATGATCTAAAAATCAAATAAAGCATATTAGAATAGAGTACGATTCACTCAAATGTTCTCAAAAAGTTGTCTAAAATAAAAAGAAGGTGTATCCAAAAAGGGTACGACCAATATATATGACACTCAGATATGGTCTAAAATTCAAAAGGCATATTTGAAGATGATATAACTGATACATATGACCTCGAGTCTCGAGGAGATGGCCTGACAATAGAAACAAGGTGTATCTGAAGAGGATACGATCAACTTGTGTGATCTTAAAGAGTTAGTCAATCATATAATATAAAATGAGTATTAGAAAAGGACATGATTTATTTGGCCTCGAATAGAATCTGTACCATGATCTTTATAAGATCATAGCTAATAAAAACAACTTAAAATTCATTCAAAGAGATTAGTACAAGATCGTCGATGGCTACCTGAGAAGACTCTTATGAAATAGGGAAAATTGCAATAATTTTTGGGGTGACAATTTTAGTCCTGCACGAATTGATTTTTGAAATTCAGTCCTATAACTTTGAAAATTTGACAATTTTTGTCCCATCTGGCCGAAAAATTCTAATTTTGAATGTCATGTGCCCGACACATGCGTTTTTCCGGGTCAAAAGACCAAAATTGCCAATTATTCAAAGTTACAAGACTAAATTGCGAAAATCAATTCGTGTAGGACCAAAATTGCCACCCTTAAGTTACAGGATAAAAATTATAATTTTCTATTTTTAGTCCCTTTATTCAGCATTGCCCTCAGGACACCCCATGCTAGGGGCATTGATTTGCGGGGTTTCAAAATTATGGTTCTAATTTTTTGAATTATAGACTTTATTGATTTATTTTCTCTGAGTGAGGTAAAAAATAGGTGAATTTTTAAAGATAATATTTTTATAATCTATTTGTTCAGCACTACCATCGCCAGATCCCATGTTGGGGGTATGTTAATTTGTGAAGTTTGAAAAATATTTTTTTAAGACTCTAATTTTTCAATTAAAAGGCGTTATTAATTTATTTTCTTTATGAGTAAAAAAAATGAAATTTTTAGCAAAAAATATGAGTTTTTATAATATATTTGTTCAGAACTTCCCTTAACACACCCCATGCCATTGCATATCTACTTTTAGAGATCGTCTTGATCATCATGTTAACTGCGTTGAGAGAGATGCTAAGAGATGAGGCGAATACGTAGTTTCATCAGTCTGTAAGTATGTGTATATATATGTATACAGGAAAGTAAGTATTCATATAGTAGAATTGAACTCCAACTGTGAGAGCGATTATCATTAGGCCATTTCAATCGGAATCCCAATCCCAATTAAATATGATCATTTAGAGTTATAGTAGCCTTTTTCGCATATTTGTCATTGAAATTGTAACAAGTGGGCTGATTGGGTCGGTTTTGGGTTGGGTCCAACTGAATTATAGGTTCGATGGATTGGGCTAACAATGGATCTGAAATTAATGAATTCAAAATGGATTGGTCGGTTTTGGGTTCGTTCCAAATCAATTAGAATTGCAGTAGGCTTTTGCATATTTTTCGTTGATATTGCATTCAGCTAACCCCGACCCCGACCTCAACCCCAACTCCAACCCAGATGGGTCACCATGCATCACTGTCACATATTGTTCTATTGTCTCTTTTGTATCTAAATTGTATGATATTTCTCGTCATACTGATGTGATTAGTCTGAGTTGAACGAAGCTATATATAAATACTTCGTCCTGTTTTATCAAGTATTTTAAGTCGACTACATTTATTGCAATACTTATTATTTTTGGATTGATTTATCTAATTTAAACATTGAAAAACTTGTAACGTTCTTTTAATTATAATATGTGAGTGTAGGCTTTAAAGACGATCAATATTCAATACAGTTTCTTTTCTTATTTATTTTTAAGGAAAAGATGTACTTTATTCTTAAATTCAATCAAATGAGAGATCAGCTTGGATAGCTGCCAGTACATCATCAGAAAGTAACAGATTGCAATCTTTGTTAGTTTTAGCTTCATGAGCCATAAGGTGAGCAACACAATTTCCTTCTCTTTTCGTGTGTGAAATATCCCAATTATCCACAGCAGCCAGCAGTTGAAGTGCATCCTCCAGAATTGGGCGAACCTTAGAATCATCCAATTTCTTTTCTCGAATTTTTTGTATGATATTCCAGCAGTCCCCTTCAAATTGAACATTGGGCCAATTGTTCCTCTGTGCCAGCTCTATTGCTCCTCTCATTGCTAAGGCTTCTGCATGTTTGGCGTCTCGAACACCAGGATGGAATTTTGCTAGCTAGTCAATGCAATGCCCATCATGGTCCCGAACAATTATCCCAACTCTAGCACCTCTGCCATGCCGACATAAAGATCCGTCACAGTTAACTTTAACCATACCTTGTTGTGGCCTAATCCACCTAATTTGGCTTATTTCTCTGGACACAGTAGGCGTCTTTTTATTAGCATCCAAGAAGGCACCAAAGTATTTTTGTGTCCGAGCCACAGTTGCATGGGATCCTCCCCTTTTCCTTCCATCAAGATTGCATTTCTGTTATTCCAGATAGCCCAGCATAACATCAGCACCAAGCCAAATTGTGTTTGTTCAAGCTGTTTGTGTAAGTTCTGTAGCCATGCCTTGAGATTGGAATTTCAGCAATTAACCACACTCCATGGAAGGTTCGAGAGGGCCCAAAGTAATCTCGAACATGCACAATCCCGCAATATATGGCTAATGTTGATCGGGCTAGGCGTACACTAACCTATAGTTTACATAACTGTGTGCCACAACAAGTTAGAGTTATGCGGAGACTTGTTGAAGTTAGTGACATAAATTGTATTGAGAATATTCGAATGAGCCAAAATGCCTTCGAAAGGTTGTGCAGCCGATTACAATGCCAAGGTGGTCTAACGGATACAAAAGATGTGACATTGTACTCGTAAGTGGCAGTGTTTATAAGTGTGTTCGCTCATCACAAAAAGAATCATACCGTCAAATTCGACTTCTTGAGATCAGGTAGGACCATTAGTAAGCATTTTCACCAAGTGCTCAATGCTGTATTGCAGCTCCATTTATTGCTTACAAGACCCACACTGGTATCAGCTGACAGTGGTTGCCCTAGGTGGAAAACCTTTCAGGTATGACGTATCCAATATCTTCAGCCAATAATTATATGCACTTTATTCTTCATAATTAATATTTTCAATATGAATGAACAATTGGCCCTATTGTTGACTAACAATTGTAGGGTTGTTTGGGGGCTTTAGATGGAATGTACATTGAATGTACGTTGTGTGTGCTCAAGACAAAGCTAGATACCGCACACGTAAAAGATCAATTGCTATAAATATGTCTGGAGTATGCGATAGGAAATGCGCTTCATTTATGTTTTATGAGGGTGGGAAGGTAGTGCAGGCGATAGTCGGGTTTTGAGAGATGCTATAAACAGACCGAACGGGTTACGGATACCTAGAGATAGTTGATACTTAAGTTTATGTGGTTTATGCACTTCTCAGTTTTTTTTAGTACTAGTATTATATGTTATTTTAGTCTTTGATGTTACTGTATCTTTCATGTGTTGTTCTCGCAGGCTGTTACTATTTAGTTGATAGTGGGTACACAAATAGTGAAGGCTTCCTTGCACCTTATAGGGGAGTGCGACACCATCTTAAAGAATAGGAGGCAGGACATAGTTCCCCTCAAAACCATGAGGAATATTTCAACATGAAGCATGCATCTGCCTGCAATGTCATTGAGCGGACATTTGGCTTGCTCAAAGGACATTGGGCAATTCGAAGGAGTCAAACATTTTATTCGATCAAAATTCAGAATCGAATTATCATGGCTTGCTTCTTTTTGCACAACTATATTTGCCAGGAAATGCCTGTGGACCCAATAAAGACCGTGTTTTCTGAATCTGAAAATGTTGGGGAAGCAGAAAGTGTTGAGCATATTGGGACTATTGATTCAAATCCGTTTTGGAACAATTGGAGAGATGAAATTGCTCATGTGATGTACAATGCCTGGCGTGCCCAAAATTAAAAGTTTTCTCATCTAAAGCTTTAGGAAAACATATTTCCTTCTTCAAAAAATGTTGTGTTTGGTGTTGTGTTCTTTTCATATGTAATGGCTTTATGACAATATACTTGGATTGTTTATGGTTTGTTTTCTGTTAAACCAATGTTTTATTTGGGGTGTTAGTTTAATGTGTATGAAATTGCTTTCGTGATTATTTTTTGTCTTGTTCATGGTTGTTAGCTTACTATGGACGAAGGAGGAAGCAACGACGTTCGACGTTGGGGGGTAAGAGGGATGGTAAAGGTACCCGGCATATTTGGTGGACAACCGAGGAGGAGGCTCTTCTTTATTCATTGAAGAAAATCGTTCAAGCCGGTTGGAAGTGTGACAACGGGTTTAGGATAGGTTATTTGGGAGTTTTGGAGCAGATGATACGTAAGAGATGTCCGTCTAGCATATTGAAAGCTATCCCTCATATTTCTTCCAAAATTCATGTTTGGAAGAAAACTTATGGGACTCTGTTGGGTATGCATTCATGTACTGGGTTTGGTTGGAACGAGGCGAACAACACTGTTGATGAAGATGATGTGTTTGAGAACTACGTTGAGGTAACAACCTATTACATTTGCAATTGTTTATACATGAAGTTATATGTCTTTCTAAAATGGAATCCATTTTTCTATGCACTTGTGTTGTAAAGTGATCCATTCACGCGCTCACTGCGATACAAATCTTTCCCATTCTATCCTCAATGGTGCGAGGTATTCGGGAAGGATAGTGCCACCGGTGAGCATGCAGAAGACATTGTGAGTGCATCTTGTAATGTAACCTCTGACCCTGTTCCCGTAACCCCAGAGTACTATATTCCAAGTCCTTATCCTAGCTTGTTCGGTGATGATGTTGAGTTCATGAACTCATTTACTAATACAGTAGTTGAAAATAACTACGAGTCTGGTTACGTTGATAGGAGTAGTTCAAAGAGGTGAAATGTTTCTAAACAAACTATTGACGAAAACTTTGAAGAAAAGTTTGATACATTTGTGAGTGTAACTGGCAATAGGTTGGGCGATTTGGCAACTCGTTTTGGGAGTGAGGCAGACAAAGTTAAAGATCGTAGACAAGTTTGGTCTATTGTCGAAGGAGTGTCTGAATTATCAATTGAGCAAAAATGTTGGGTGTCAAAACAGCTAGTCAACAGTAAGGCTGATCTGGATCTTTTTCCGACTATGTCTGAGGATGGACATGTTGCTTTCGTTAAGATAATGGATGATGGAAAGGTTTAACAGTGTCACGAAACTACTGTTAGTTGGTGTTATTTTGTGAAGTTAGAACAACAACAATCTCAACTTCTGACTGAGCTATGCCTTATTTATAAAAGATGCATGCGACCAGTTGGGTGATGTGAAAAGTCACAAGAAAATAAAGACAAGAAAAATATTTGAGATATGCCAAGAGAATATGCAGCCTTTTACATTCTCAAGGTCATCACACCAACATTGAAAGATGTATGAACAACTCTCAAAAGTGATGCACTCTGTCCAATTCACTTGAGATATGCAAACCATCTTACACATTCATTAAAATGAAATATTTAGCAAGTTCTTAATAAAAACATTCTTAAGGAGTGTCTTAATAAACATGCCTATAGTAATAGCAAATAACATAAGCACCTAAATTATAGAGTTTCTAGATGCATCAGAGTAGCATACAAGGATCATACTAGCACAAAACTATATTTCATCAGAACCATTGTCACTGTTCGTATGAGATAAACTAATTATGTCACAATCTTGACATAATCCTTGATCAGAAAGCAAATAATCATCATCATTTCCTGCAGCGTCCAACTCATTATGAGATGTGAAAATCTTCAACAATTCATCCCAAGCAGGATCAACATGGTCTACATACGCCATCGCTATACGTTTCTTCTACAAAGATTAACAATATAAATAAAGTATAACATAACTAAACCAAGTCCGCAAAAAATAATATGTAAACAAATATACTACATACCTCACATGCTGCGGTCCAAATACGGGGATCTGCTCTCAATTCTTTCGTACGTGGATTGTGCACAACTCCTGAAAGAGACATGATCCAAGAAAATGCAAGAAAACGATTGTAAAGACGTCTTACATTGTCTTCATAATGACTATATTCGAAAGTCTTTCTATACATGCGGTTTACTTCGTGCATTCCTTGTCGGATCGAATAAGGATATGGGAATCCCTGTGCTTCTAGACCAAGCTCAATCTGTTCAACAATAATGTTCAGAAATATTTTTTCCATTTGCCTACTCCAATTCATGTCATAAAACCATCGACATTGCAGATTAGCTGCATTTGAAGCCATAGTTTATGTCTAAACTATTTAGTAACTCAATGTAGAAACCAGTGACAAACATGTACATATATATACAATAAGGCAAGACTAGCCAATCAATAAATAGTAATCAAAATTCTCATAAGGGAATCTATTATTACACAAAAGATGAAAAATGCTTGTATTGTCAATTCGGCCGAGTTGTAAAGAAGTTGAACAACTTTCTCGTGACCACTAAAGCACAAAACTATACAGGCCAAGGAAGAAATCTGCCATGATTGGACAAAACAACAAGTCCATACAAAATGTTCAAGCAAGCTACAAATTACAAAATACCGCAAATTATCATACTTCCCTTTCTACACTAACATAGTTGCAAATGAGGATGTCCTTTCCTAATATGAAAAACCCCAAAACATCCTCACATAGTTATAAAAACAATGAAGTACAATAAGATAATACAAATGCACCAAATCTTCTTGCTGGATTCGAAATTTGCACGCATGGCCTCAAGTTCAACTAGTTTCTTCTTGT
This sequence comes from Sesamum alatum, assembly GCA_034509735.1. Taxonomy (NCBI): domain Eukaryota; kingdom Viridiplantae; phylum Streptophyta; class Magnoliopsida; order Lamiales; family Pedaliaceae; genus Sesamum; species Sesamum alatum. The sequence continues at coordinate 17,521,624 of JACGWO010000001.1, read as the reverse complement.
AACCATTTATCTTCTTTAGTGGGCCGGGAATGAGAACAACACTTCGAGGGCACATTGGAGGATCGAGCCACTCAAAGGTATCACAATACCCACCCTAATTGTAATCAAATATTAAAAATCGAACTGGCAAAGACAAGTTAAAATATACAGTAAAACCATATGAAAGATTATAAATACTAACATTTTGGCCTGAACGACCACATAACCTCCGACCCGGATTAGAGTTTCCCAAAAACTAAGTATCTTTCTTCCCAATCTAAGATACCAATGTTGAAAGTAACTACTTGAATCTAAGAGTTAGGATGAAAGGGAATGAGAAAAGACATTAATCTAACGGCTTGAATCTACTTATCTAGTCAAGCCCTACATCAAAATTGGACAAATTCCATTTCACCCCCTATGTTTAATTGTAATAGCTAAAAAACCCCCTTGCGTTAAAAAAATAGGCAAAAAAAACCCCTTGTGTTTTGAAAAACTCAGCAAAAAAATCCCCATTCTGTTAGCAATTGACGGAAATGCACGAGCGAGTGGTGCACTTGGTGGGGTGTTTATGACGTTTGGATTTTATTTTTGGATATTTTAGACTAAAATACCTCTATATTGTGTTTACTGTTTAAAATTACCCTGATTAAAATTACTTGTTTTAACTTTATTTTTAGTGGTTTTTCTTTTGCATATTCACCACTTCTAAAAAATATAATTTTTTTGTTCTTAACTATATTTATTTAAATATCAAAATACTAGAAAAAGAATATCATTTTTTTATAAATTTACAACTTAAATTAAAAATTAAATTAAAATCACAATATAAAATAATATACTAAAGTTCAATTTTCAAATATAAATCTAATCAATAAAAATGTTAATCAATAATAATATGATGCGAGCAAAAACAAGCTAAATCAAAATTGTCTTCTTGGACTTGAATGGAGTGGGCTTGAGTTTCTACAAATCGGGAAAGAAGACCTGCAAAAAAAACGTTAGCACTCCGATGCTTAAGTCAGTAAGTAGTTGAGATGAAAATAACTTGAATGTAATATGAAAATGAGAATAATAGGAGAGCAATGAGCATAAAGTGTACTAAGTGTAGTTCAGAGAGAGATCCTAGAGCTTAGAGTGTGTAAAAAGCGTTATTGAGCTTGACAGGGTAAAAAATTCATCACCTCATACCAGCCAAGGGGGCTGGTATTTATAGAAGAATTCCTTGTTCAGATAAGGATATGGCAACATTACCTTATCCTTCCTTCGTGACCGGATTAGACCCCCTTCTACGGGCCTTCCTTGCCTGGACCTTCTTTCTGGGGTGCTGTTAGGGCCCCTACGCCTTACTTGGGCTCTACTTGGTCTCCCTTTCGAGGATCATACATGATTCTTCCTGGGGGTTGGATCGGGGTCTTTCTTGGGCCATTATTTTGGGCTTTGTACTTGGGGCGGTCCTTCCCTAGGGCCTCGGGGTGCCAATTGGGCCCCTTTGGGAGTACTCTGAATCTTGCATTCCTTTGGGCTCATGCGATCTATTTTTTATTTTGGACCATTTGGGTCTGTTTGGGCCAACTGTTTTTATGCATATCAAATAAATATCAATAAACTAATTCCTAAGAAGTTATTCAAACCAAATCTAAGTCTAGTTAGCTTCCGGATTACTTGTTGCTGCTTGTCTATGCCTGTGGTTGAGGATCCAATTTTTCATTACTGTTCTAGTATTCCTAATCTTGCATATATACGATTAACTTCTTCTCTAGAATTAGAATACTCCCCGGAACATCTTCCAACCGTTTCTCTCTACAATAACCCTCAATGTTTCACTTTGTCCACGGGTTATCCTTCTTCTACGCACAGTCGCCTCTGTCTCCACTGTATGTCGTGCACTAGCCTCCTGAACCGGCTCTTCCCTCTGAAATTGCCGATTCATTTCCTGCCTTCCTGTTGGTGCAGGAGTCCGTGCACGTCTTGTGTATGTCTAAGGGTGAAACTGTGGTTGTGGGACTGGATCAGGAATTGCAGGGGTTGGTGTAGAAGTAGTTGTACGGCTTGTGGATGTTTGCTGATGGGCTTGTGGCTGTGGGAGCAGAACAGGATTTGTTAACGTGCCATGCTGTTCGGAAATGAAGTTATTTGAGTCTATGCATGAGGAATGTCCGCTTCCAGTCGCCTGTGGCAATTCCGGTGGCAACGACACGCAACACAGACCATGCCATTTGGGCCGCTGGCCTCAAATAGACCATAGACCATGCCATTTGGTGGCCATTTCAACAGTAGAGAAAGATGATAGCAAAAGAGGTTTCTCTAATCTTTTGATTTAACTAAACTGCAGGGTTTCTAATGGATGTGGATGGAAGTGAACTAGAGAGGGGTTTATATACAAATTAAGTCGGCACAAAATCTAATCAAAGCAAGCTGTCCTGCTGAAAAGTTGCAAATGCAATTTTAGTATGTAATTTTGGTGAGTAGTATCTCTATCTCTTTTCTGAATGAATAAATTCATGATAATTCAGTCAAATGTATAGACTTAGGGTTGTAATGCTCTTAGTATTTAAAATTTAGAACGTGATACTAAAACGGTGTATTCGGATTAGCGAACTGTAAATTTGTCGAGAGACACACTTATTTCTTCTTCTTAGTGATATGTTTTTTGCGTATATTTTGCATCTAGTCGCTCTTTTCGCATATTTTGTACTTAGTCGCTCTTTACGCATATTTTGCACTTTGTCGCCTTTCACGTATATTTTGCACATAACTTTATTTTAGTCTATTATAATTATGGTATTTTTGTTTTGGATAAAACATTGTGATTATAATTAAAGCAATATGACTATTTTTTACAGGAATGTGACTCATAAAACTAGTCAAAATAATGTTAGTAAGAATATTATGACATACCTTTTAAGTCTTTGTGTGCAACAACTCAAAGTGAGTATGCAATTTCACATAATGGCATATTGTTTTCCTTAGTTGGTTGTGAAAGTTTGGACCAAATTAAATGTTATATAAAATGTTTTTAAATGGGATTTCAAAATTTGACGTTGGTTGACTTGTTTCTTCTTTTCCTTTTTTGGTTGAGCAACATCATGTGTATCAGTTTATGATCAGATAATATGTATAAGTTATTTCTAAACAAATAATTAAACTAAAAATTAAAATGTGTATTTTAAATCACCATAGAGATAGTCCCAAAGTTTAATAAAATATTCTACTTTATAACGAGATTTCATTCACTTTAAATGACTAAGGAATGGAATGTTTACAATTATATTATGTTCAACTCATAATGTTGACTTCTATATTGTATTAGATATATGTGTTACTATTTATGATTAGTAACAATCTCTTCATTGTGGTACACAATAAATATTTTGTGATGAAAAATTCAATAATTCAAATATCAGTCAAAGTTATATTATTACAAAACCAGATTATGTTATTGTGACTTGTGACTACATTAGTGATAAAAAGAAACTATATTATAGGTAATTTTTACCCATTTAATTATCTTTTTATTTCATGGTTAAATACATGACTATGTCTATTTGATACTGACAATTAAAAGAGAAAGCAAATGACAAGAAAGATCAATAAATCATTCAAGAAAAATATTTCATATTGCGATGCGATTAATTCATTTTGTATATACCGGTTCCCGCATTATTTTTAACATATGATCGGTCCGGACTTATATAGAGGACTTCTCATAACTAATTCCTAGTTTTCATATTTTGGCTTTGTCTCGTGCCTTTTTTGTGCAAAATTATGTTAGTAAGTACCATTACATTTTTATGTTGGATCGAAATAGGCAACCTTAAAAGTGCGAAGCGAATTAAAAATTAAGGAAGTTGGATCACTCTCTTATTATTTTACCTTCGCAAAATATATACTATCATCATTATTAATTTAAAACCTAAACCTAGTATTTAACGGTGGTGAAGAATTAGGGAGTTGCTCAAAGTCATGCTTTCTTATCATCTAGCCAATTTATTTTTCTTTTTCTGATTTTTTTAGAGAGATAATTATTCAATTATAATTCTCAAGATATTACGGAGCTCCATTTCAAAATTTATAGTTTTTTTCCTTTTTCTTTGATTTCATTTCGTGTTTTTAATATCTTCTTTATAGTATTGTTTTGAGTTCAATTGCAATTTTAGTCACAATATGATATTTTGCATAATTAGTCACATCATAATAATTAATTTCTCATAATTTAATGGTGTTGTGCAGAAATCATCATACCATTAATTTTTTGACGGCCGTTATATCCAGTTAGTTAAATATTGATCACATCGTTAAATTGTATTTTAGTTCTATACTACATGGGGTTTTGCAATAGGGTTGAATAAACTTTGCACCCTCGAAGTATGCATGTACGTAATTGCATTTATCCGCATAAATTGTGAAAGGTAACAAAAAATCCACTTACAAAAGAATTTGACATATAACAGGATAAGAATATCCTTCTCACATACCCTCTATAAGTTTTACCCCCTAACCCCTAACGTATGTTTTATCAAAAATCTCCCCAAAACTACTCTTAGTTTAAAATTTTACTCAAATTTGTATTTAAAAAATAATTTTATAATTTATAGCTTTTAGATTATATGATACAAAAATTATTAACAAGCTCAATATATGCAAATATGTGTAACAAAGTAAATTGCTTATGTTAAAAAATACACATAAATATGTGTATATCGTAATGTAACTCTATGCAATACGCTTATAGTTTTAATAAAAGACATATGTCATATAACTTATATAATTTTTTTTCAATTACATGTACAACTATTTAACAATATTTCATATGGTTACTCACAAATTTATAGAATATTATAAATTAATTGTATGCGTAGATTTGTATATTATACGTTGTATATATATGTGTGTTTTTTATATATAATATTTTAAAATTGTATTAACAATATTTTCTAAAGAAAATTTTAATATATATAAGAACATAAAGCAAAAATTATGTAAATTTTGGATAAAAGATAATTTTCGTTCGCTAACTATACCCCATTCCCGTTTTAGTCTTTTATCTCTCTAGGATTTCAAAACAGTTCTGTAATTTTTTAATTTGCTCAATTTTGGTACTCCCTTTGTCGAATTTTATCTAAACTTGTGGGAAAACGAAACTGGAATATGACATGGAATTTTAAATTAGGGGAAGTGATTTTTATTGGCTAATTGTACATGATGTGGCAATTACATGGCTTTAATTAAAAAACAATAACATGTGACGTGTCATTTGTGGCAAAGGTGGCATTAAGTTATATTATTTACTAAAACTACTATTATTTGTATTTAAAATATCTTTTTATATTTTTACATTTTTTGAATTAAATCATTTTTAATTCATTTTTTTTAACAATATTTTCTTCTTTTTTCAATTTAAAATTATAATATAAATATATTAATTAAATATCAAATACAAAAAATATATCAAATTTTATAAATTATATTATTTAATATAAATAATATATATCATTATATGTGTTTAAAACAAAAAATATTTTTATGAATCTTAAATTTTGAAAAAATTAAAATATTTTTACTTAATTTTTAAGAACATAAAAGTTACATATATGTATATATATAGTAATATAATACATAATTACATATATATATATATATATATATATAAAGTTGGAGGTGACAGCTACTGTCGTCGCCAACCTCTGGGCGACGACGAATGTTGCCCAAAGAAGAGAGGGGTGTCACCTTCACCAAGGCAGAGTGATGACTATGCGCGGTCACCCAAACAAACGGCCTTTCTTTTCTAGGCAACCCGTTGCCCAGATGTCGCCCTCTTTTGTGTTAGGCAACGTCGTTGTTGCCCAGAGGTTGCGCTGCAGCTGCGTCACCGCCTATATACCTTTTATATCTAATACATATATATATAATTATGTATATGTTAAATATATATATCATTTTTTTAAACTATAAAATATATTTGTAATTTTCCTCCCCAAATCCATCTCATCCGGATGATATGGCCACTAGTGCCATGACATTCTTTTAAAAAATTAAAGCCTTATAACTGCCACTTGATGTATAATTATTCAATAAAATCATTTTCCCAAATTTAAACAGACACATCAGATCCAAGTGTTATTTTACTATAGTTTGTCCAAAATCAGGCAATTGGTGTTCTGAAATTGAGCAATTTCAAAAGTTGGAGGATGTTTTTGGAACTCTAAGAAGTTAAAGGACTAAAATGGAATTTGGCTATAAGTAGTGGACAAAAATTGTCTTTAATCCTATAAATTTTTAAATAGTTATGTGAAAAAAAAAGATTGTAAATTTTTGAATTTACACAAATTTTTACACTAATTATAAATATCATAACATTTGGGTAATATTTATTATAGATAAATTTTATAATAATTCAAATTATGTTTTAGGGAATGACTGTAATATACATTCTGGGAGGAGTGTAAATAATAAGAGTATTTTTGTCATATTATGGGGGGAGGGGTGTATTACATGTTATAGTTTGGGGAGTAAATGCGACTATATGCATATTTCAGGGGTGGAAGTGTTTTTAAACCTTTGCAATATTATAGTCCCGTGCTTTTCAAAATATACAAAAATAGTTCTATACTTCAAAATGTTTTTCCGAGGATTTCCTTCCATTCTTGTTGTAGTTAGCGGTTCGCCAACGTTCTTTTTGTCCAAAAATAAACAACGTGATACTTTGGGGACATGATTATTTTGAGTTATAGGACCATTTTTTACTAATATGGAAAGCATAAGGCCAATAATTGCAAACACCCTATAGTGTGGGGCTAAAAAAATAATTTAATGGTGAAATCAATATTTAATTAGTTGGATTTAATGATACGTCACGTCCGCAACACGATGCCGCTACTACAATAATTTAACGATATAATGCTTTTTTCATACTACCATTAAGTTACATGACTCAAATTGACTATTAACAGTGGCAAGACAATGATCATATCACAGAAATTAATATGCAGTTGCTATATATATAGTTGGCATACTCAAATACAGTAATAAGGTAAATTAAATTAACACCCCATGAGATTACATCTAATCACACAAATACCCCCATCCTTTTTAAAATTATAAATACATCCTTTGAGATTGTAGTTGTAATTATAAATACACCGTTTACACAAACAACTTTTACCAATACCACAGAAAGTGAAAAGTATTTCTGTAATTAAACCTAATTTTAGGAGAATCTCGATATAATTTACCTTTAAAAATAAATTGTGTACTCAATGTTGGCATAATTCGATTCTCCTACTCATGGATACCTTACCTTACGTTTCTAGGAGGAGTAAGTGATTTGTAAGCACATTTCACTATTAATTTCTTAAAATTTTCAAAAATCTTAAAAAAAAAATCAAACTATCGTTCTATTTTATATCGATCAAACTTAATTAATGTAGCCCATCAGATGCAAAAGTACTGTTAATTTTGATAAACATCGATCATTACTATCACCGCCGGTGTATAATAACAAAGTAGTATACAAAATTTCTCACGTTACAAATCGACCTAAATTAAATAATTTAATCATCTCTAATTAAGGAAAAGATTCTTACTTAAATCAAGTATGATCTAACCATCCAATCGTACAGTAAATGCATTAGTGTGATTGATCACTTTTTTTTCTTTGGGATAAATTCAATTTACCCCCATGTGATATAAAAAATGAGCAAAAACCCCCCATGTAAAAAAATAATTAGCAAATTACCCCTGTGATCTTAAAATGAAGCAAATTACCCCCTGCGTTTTCCCTTGATAGGGGGGTAATTTGCTCCATTTTTCGAAACACAGGGAGGTAATTTGCTAATTATGTTTTCAGGAGGGTTTTCGCTCATTCTTATGTCACAGGGTGGTAAATTGCATTTATGCCCTTCCTTTTTTAAGTAGTACACCAATTATTCGACATGTAATTGATTTAGGTTTGATTAAATAGATCTGATCGTTAGAATTTGCTATAAGTAAAACCTGAAGTGGGGTGAGGTTCTCGTCAAGACAAACAATGTGAGAAGGCTTTTCCGTGAGCGGCATTGAAGCTACAAACCCTGCAGGAAACTTCCCCACCGCAAACCTCTCATCATATCTTGGTAGTCAGAGTAGGGCACCCTCAAACGACAGAAGAAGTTGTCGTTTATGTTTCTCTTTCTCCGCTCGACCCTGGCGTAGTAGAACTGGAACTCTCTCCCCTCATTGTTGGCTGTTGATATGAGTAGTTCAAGGCAAGGGGTTTGATTTAATTCTGTGCATCTCAATGAAATTGTGGTTGCTGGAGCTCTCCACAACTCTACCTCTTTCACAGCCATATAAAGGGGTCCCCAGAGCTCATTCAAGACACATACAATTAAATACAATTGAGGATACAAACAAGAGAGCATTCAAGAAGTCTCGAAATCCTCTCAGACGCAAATCAAGGAAGATCCACGACGTTCAAGGCAAAATTCAAGGCATTCGTGGTGGAGATCGTCCAAAATCAGCTTTTAATTCAATAAGAAGTCCGAAGACCGGCGAATTAACGTTATCAAGACAGAAGTCCACCTTGGCGAACATAGTCTCAAATCCACCAAGAAATATCCCAAATTCAAGTCAAATATCTTCAAGTTTATAGCGTTTAATCCGGGAACAAGTCAAAGACCCTCGAATTAACGTTATTCAAAGTCAAAGTCTGAGTCAACATCAAAGGAGATCAAACGTCAAGTTTCACTTCCAAAGTTGTTGAAGTCAAAGGTCACATTCATAAAGAGAAGAATCAGAGGTTTTCAAGTAGAGATTTCGCAACCACAAATACTCAAATCAATTCAAGAAATTTATTTATACTATTTTCTTGTTTCAATAAATTTAGAGAAACACAAAAATCTGTTTACAAATTTTGGCACACACGAGTGTTGCGCTTGGTGGGATGTTTCTAACATTTTGGATCTGATGTTTGTGTATGTTAGACTAAAATGCCCCTATATCGTGTTTAATATTACCATGGTTAAAACTACTTGCTTTAACTTTATTTTTAGTGGTTTTCGCTCATTTCTTAATTTCACATGATGGCATATTGTTTTCCTTACTTGGTTGTGAAAGTTTGGACCAAATTAAATGTTATATAAAACATCTTTATCGTTAGTTCACTTGTTTCTTCTTTTCCTTTTTTTGTTGAGTAACATCATGTGTATCATTTTATGATCAGATAATATGTATAACTTATTTATAAAAAAATAATTAAAGTAAATATTAAAATGTGTAACTTAAATCACCATAGATATAGTCCTAAAGTTTAATAAAATATTAATATTTAATTAATCTTAAAGTATAATAAAAAATTCAACTTTACAACGAGATTTCTAATCACTCAAATACCCCATGAGACTATTTCTAATCACTCAAATACCCTTATCTATCTATATCTATATCTATCTATTCTATATCTATCTATCTATATATCTATATCTATCTATTCTGTATTTATATCTATCTATCTATATCTATATCTATCTATATCTATATAAAAGTATGAATAGGGATTTTGGTTTCTTTCTTTTTTTGATTGGACTAAATTAACTTTGTAATATTATTTTTCTAAGGATAAAAATGTAAAATAATATACTTATTGATTCCTATTAATTACTTTTCACATTCTACATATTTAATCTTATTTATTACTTTCACATTATTTATAGTTATTCCTATTAATTACTTTTCACATTATACTTATTTATCCATATTATTTTTCTGCATAATATATTCATAATATAATACACTTACTAGATCAAAAATAGACCTATGATATAACATGAAATGACAAGGAAAAATCATGAAAATTCAAAGCATTTAATGTTGAGAATTTTTCTAGCATAGATATAAATGAGAATTAGTTAGATTACCATACATATTAAAATATAGAGGTTGGATGACAAATGGAATCAATTAAATGAATTGTCATGTAAAACAAACAATTTGAAGAGTAAAATAGGTTAAAAGAAAAATGAGAATCAATTAAATTACTTATCATATAGAGTGAATACTTTTGGTTGTAAGATAGATTGAAATATAATTTGAGCATTTGAGATGTCATTAATAGGTACGTTATATGGTTCTTTAATCATCTGCAATATTATAAAACAAAATGAGAGTGTACATATTTGATCTTTTCAACAATGTACGATAAAGTCGCTCCTTGTAAAAACATAACAAAAGGTGTAAATCTAACTCTTAAACCATCAGCACACATATCTTTTTTCTGAAACTAAAAATGAAATAGAAGAAAAAATGGGCAAATAACCATAGATAAATATTATCTATATCTATGTATATTATAAAAGTGTGAACGAGTTGCCATGTTTTATGTTTCCTTCTTTTTTGTGATGTCAAGTATATTATTTTTATAGAATATTAGATTATAAATTTATGTGTACAATAAGTAATTTTGTAATAGTTGTTAATTACTTAGATAGTTGAATTGAGATAGAATTATAATAAACATAAATTATAATAAAGAGTTCCATTCATAATATAGAGTTGTATTTATAACTAATTAAATAAAATTAGTTAAAAATCTTAATACTAACTGGGAAAAATATATAAGTTATATAATCAGAAGAAGATACACTTTAGAAACTTGAAGAAGCATCTCTTTGAAAGCAAGGAACGCAATCCATGTGATAATTTGCCATTAATTTAATGTAAGTTAAAATTTATAATAAGATATTATAAAAATATGAGCAACTTGAGATGTTTTATATTTTTTTTTTAATTTTTTTGTGTTGATTAAAAATATCAAAATTGCAGATAAAGTATAATTTCATATGTCTATAAAAAATATTCCGGAGTACCTAATTAATAGTATAATACCGCAAGTTCAGCGAAAATAAACTTCAATGAGAAACAAGCACATTATTTTAGTTTATCTTAAAATTAATTATTTATGAAAAATAAACTTAGAATATGATCATTATTTCATAAGTGGTTTTATAATTATTTGTCCTTATAATATTTATTCTAAAATCATAATAATATTATTCAAAACTTATTTTATGCATTAAATGAGTCTATGATTTTTTCGATTATTTAATGCACAGATTACTTGGTCTAGAAGATTTCTACTACGTATCATTTTCAATAATAAGTAATTTAATTTATGTACATTTGTATTTTTAATTCGACCCTAACTTATAAAATTAGTCCAAGCTTTTTATGCTTATTCCATTCAATTCATTCCATAAGATGCCAATTTAAATTATTTTCCACCAACATGAGGAATAAAATAAAAACTAAAGAGATTATTACAAGAAAATTGTATTATAAACAACTTTACTGGTAATTAGTATAATAGTTCAAAAATAAAAATAAAAATCAAAAGCTAATTTTTATTTATTTCTTGCTTCGCACAACTACCAAAAAAAATTAAAATCTTATTTCATTCGTCAAGTAAATTTAGAATATGGACTAGTTTAAATGATAACTTTTTATTACAAATGTAGGCATGTAAAAAGTAAAGTAATATTTTATAGGTAAAACAATATAAGGATGAAAATTTAATATTATAAAGAGAAATAATTATAAGATCTAAAATTTCAATAGAAGGCAAAAAAACAAAGATTAAGTATCAATGATTTCACATAAATAATGGTGAATTTCTCATTACAAATATAGAGATGAAAGATAAGTATCATGGAGAGAATCAATTTTAAAATCTAAAAGTTTATAAGAGGGAAATATCTAAAATGTAAAAATACACCTTCTTTTGTGAAATTGAAGATCCTAATTAAGTGTTCTTTTGTAAATGAAATAATCATTTGATTTTAATGGTTATCAACTAGCAGTATATTTACTGAAATTTTAAATTAAAAGTCCTAATCATTATTTGATCACAAACAACTTTCATTTTTAAGTATAAGTACAAATTTGTACATACAAGATATTTATTTTATGTATAAGATTATATTGGTATCTATACCACAAGACTTATGAAATATTCAAAAAGTTTCTTGAAACAGATTTTTCTAATACCCAATAATATAATAGCTATCAGTACTAAATAATAGAAAAGGAGGGATACTTGGGCTTTCTTTTAATGATAATATAGTTTAAATATAATACCAAGGGTACTTTCTATATTCTAAAGTTAGCAATGAGGTTTCATTCTATCGTAACATTTTGATTACATTAGATTTTCAAATAAAATCAATGCGTATGAAACTAGACTTTAAGAGCATTTTAGTCATAGGTATAGTCATATAAAGTACTTCCTATGAGATAATTGTGATTGTTTAAATTAATATTTTTATAATTGGGGAAATGATATGATAATTTTCTAATTTTTGACACTAATTAAATATCGTCCATCTACTATAATTCGAAAGTAAAAAATAAGAAGAATTTATAGGACAAAAAAAAAAAAAAAAAATATAAAATTTCAACTCTTTAAAACTTTGCTACTAAATTAGAACTACTGATTAAATAATTAAATAAATATATATTAAATTATAAAATTATTTGAATATAAACCTTTTCAATTCTATTTATCCAATTAATTATTCATGATATACTATTTACTTGAATAATACTATAATTATTGTAATATAAACTTTTGTAAAAGTACATATTCATATTAACAAGCCCAATAGAGTAAATAATTTTGAATTTTTATTTTAGTTTTTAAGTATTCAGATTTAAAAAAAGACATAAAAGTGAGAAAGGTAATTTTTTTATACTATTACATTTGTTTTTCATATTTTTTCTTGATTACACTAATCAAATCATACATGGTCCTCTTTAAAATATAAAAAGAATAAATGATAAAAGAAAAAGAGAGACTTAAAACAATTAATAATTTGTTTTTGCTTTTTCCTAATATACTTTTCTTTCTGGTGTATTTGTAATTTGATTTTATCATGTTTCTTTGTGAAATATCAGAGAAAAAGACAGAGATAATATTTTTCTGAATTATTACATAATAGTTACAATTTTATAAGGCAAATAATATTATGGATGTCTAATTAAAAGTGTAATTAGACCAATAATTGGACTCTTAAATATTTAATAAATTGAAGTTTTGATCATTAAAAACTTAAAATTGAAGTAATTATTTTTATATAATCTAAGTTAAAAAATTTAATACTTATTATTCCACTTTAAATATCGTTTCATAGATGGTTTAATCAATTTAGAACTTTGTTATATAATCTCTTTTGACAACTTGATGAATAAAATAATATTTTTATAATGAAGCTATTAGTAGAAAATATGTTATAAATAACTTTAAATATAGTTAACTAAGGAGTAAAAACATAAAAAAAAAAAAAAAGAAATGACTAATTAATATATTTTTTCTTTTTAAAATTTGCACAACCCAAAAAGATTAAAATATTATTTCATAAGTGAAGCAAGTTTAGAATAACCACAAGTTCAATAAAAGTAAATTCGATTAGAAAGAAGGATTTTTGTGCTTATTCGATGATACAATATTGATTGTATTTTCTTTTTATGCTTTACTGTAATTAGAGCTAATTAATAATATGAAAGATCTAAAAGTTTATTTTCATTGTTTGTTCCTATAATGTGATCATTAATGTAAAGCAACATTTATTGAGAATATTAGAGCCTTACTAAACAATATTTGATAATAAATATTAAACTACAATTAAAAAGCACCATGCATATACTTAAATTTTCATATGCATTATTTTTCTATTTGAAAAACCAATTACTATATATTTTTTATTGATCAGTCTTAGTCATTGTATATCCTACACACACATACATATAGTGTGTTTTAATCTTTTTGTGTGTTTGTTATGTATGTATATGATTATCTTGACCAAAAGTTAATTATACAAATGTAATTTACTTATACTAAAAAAGATGCATATATTGCAAGTAGAACAAATATGATTATAGTATTAAGTAATAATTAAAGTGGAGAAAAAATTATTTATTTTTTAACTATATTCTTTTACTTTATAAGAATATAATTTTTATATATTTATAAAGTGCCTATTAAATTTAGTTTATATATTCTAAGTAATTTTTTTTTATTGTTACAATGTAACAATTCATTTAAATAATACGAATCACGTGCAACGCATGTACTTCTGACTAGTCCTTTTTAAAAGTACGAATACATCCTTTGATATTGTAGTTGTAATTATAAGTACACCCCTATTCAATGACATAATTTTACACAAACAACTTATACCAACACCTACAGAAAGTGAAACATATTTTTATAATTAAACCTAATTTCAGAAAATATCGATGTAATTTACCTTTAAAAATAAGGGTAAATTATATTTACCTCCCTTGAGGTTTAGCATAATTAGAAATATCCCCTCGTTCTTTGAAAATTTACAAATACCACCCTAAGATTGGTAACCATCTAACAAATAACCCATTTCCATCCATTTTTATGGGTGAACTGACCAAAATGCCCTTATGCATTTTGTTTAATTTTTAAATTTTTTTGAATATGTTTGGACTACAATACGCAGGGAGACGTTCTTAAAGTTTTTTTACACAGAGGAGTTAATAATGCAATTTGCCTCGGTTGATTTTTCTTCAATTTAACTAAAAAATCAAGGGCAAAATGGTCAATTTCAGGCCCTTGGTTGAAAATTACAAACCTCGGGGGGGGTATTTATAAGTTATCAAACAACAAGGGGGTATTTGTAATTGTGCCAAACCTCAAGGGAGGTAGATGTAATTTAACCTAAAAATAATTGTGTAATTGAAATACTCAATGTTGGCGCGTAAGGTCAAAACTTATTTTCCTTCGATTCTCCTACTCATGGATACCTTACCTTACGTTTCTAAGAGGAGTATGTGATTTTTAAGCACGTTTCACTATTAATTTCTTAAAATTTTCAAAAATCTTACCAAAAAAAAAAAAAAAACCTATCTTTCTATGGCATATCGATCAAACTTAATTAATGAAGCCCGTCAGATGCAAAAATACTATAATTTTGATAAACATCGATCATTACTATCACCGCCGATGTATAATAACAAAGTAGTATAGAAAATTTCTCACGTTACAAATCAACCTAAATTAAATAATTTAATCACCTCTAAAGAAGGAAAAACTTCTTATTTAAATCAAGTATGATCTAACCATCCAATCGTACAGTAAGTGCATTAGTGTGATTGGTCACTTTTTTTTTTAAATAGTACACCAATTACTCGACATGTAATACATTTGTCATGTAATTGATTTAGGTTTGACTAAATACGATCTAGTCGATAGAATTTCTTGCTCACTTTCTCTCTTCTTCTCTCTGAATTTCCCACCCCCTTCTTATAACTCTAAACATAACAATCTGGCCTCAGAGCCACTCGATTCTGGACCTAAAAACACAAAATGGCTGATGGCACAAGGCTGAAAGAATTACAAGAAATTCAAAGAAAAACTGAGACATTACTAGTGGATGAAAGAGCTAGAAGGCAAGCAGGGGAAGAACATATCCACTCCAGATTAGACCAACTGAATGAGGCGCAGGAAAATATGCAGGTAGCCATGATGAACATGGAACACACTCTGGTTGTTGTACAACAACAACTCCAAAGTGTTGCTGAACAGCTGCAACAATACAACAAAAACAGTTCTATCTTGGGGGAGAGACTCACTGCTTCTATGGAAAAAGGGTCCTCATCTGGACTTACTATGCAACACCCAACTGGAAATGAAGTCACAAATCAAACCAACACTACAAGTCATAATGCCCTGCACAGGATGGATTTTCCTCTTTTCAGTGGGGAGGAAGCAAGGATTTGGATCAGGAGGTGCATCAGGTATTTCCAGGTGATCCCAATACCTGGGGACCAGAAAGTACCACTGGCATCTATATACATGGAAGGGACAACTAAGCTATGGTACCATGGTCATGTGGAAAAAAGGGGTATACCTTCATGGGATGAACTAGTAGTAGTTGTACTTGAAATATTTGAGGATCTGAATTATGAGAAGGTTGCAACAGAATTTAACATTTTCAACAAGAGACCACAGTGAATGCCTACACTCAGAAACTGGAGGAACTGGAAGCCCACATGAGAATATTCAAAAAGAACTTCGATGAGGAGTTTTTCATGATGAAATATATTAGTGGACTGAAGGAGGAAATCAAGGGCTATGTGGCTACCATGAAACCTACCACTCTAAACGAAGCCATTGTGTTGGCAAGGAAACAAGAAGGCATAGTGAATGCAATCCTCAAGAGAACGAACTAACACCAGAAAATTATTCAGCCAAAACCCCCTTATAAACCCCCTATCAAGGCATTTCCTTACAAACCATCATTCAGACCTGCCTTGAAACCCAGAGATGACAACCCTCCATTTCGAAGGTACCTCACAGAGGCTGAGGTCAGGGCTAGGAAGGAGAAAAACCTCTGTAAGTGTGACGAGCCATACACACCAGGTCATAGATGCAAGATAAGACAAATATACATGTTGATGAGTGATAAGAAGCCCAGACTTATGAAGAAAGTAGTGAACAGTTGGAAGAGGTCAAGGATGATGAGGATGGCACTGTACCAATCCATGCTTTAGGGGGTGATATCAGCATCAACACACTGAAGGTTAATGGGAATGTTTGTGGCAAGGATATCCTCATCCTCATAGACAGTGGAATCACTCATTGCTTCATTGATGAAAAGGTGATGCAAGTACTTGGCATTAAAATTGAACTAACCACACCCATGGTGGTGAGGGTTGCTAATGGAAACAAGGTTGTGAGTAGATTCATATGTCCTACCTTCAGCTGGGAAATACAAGGACATAAGTTTACACATCCTGTGAGGATCCTGAAGTTAGGAGGGTATGATCTTGTGTTGGGATGTGACTGGTTGAGTGCCTATAACCCTGTTGAACTGGACTTCCATAAATTACAAGTCACCATCAACAGCTCTGGGGAGAAAGTGAGCCTGATGGCCTTAACTGATAAGGTGGACCTCAAAATCCTCTCTCATCACTCACTCAATACATTGCTAGGAAGGACGATCATAAAAGTGGGAGGCCAATTCTTTACAGCTGGAAGGGAAGTATATCAGAACAAGGATCGTGACGCCCACAAATTTTTATACATAATTATGGGGTTAATGGGTAATTATTTAAGAAAATTTAATTAATTAGTAGATATATTATAGATTAAATTGTAATCATATTAAGACTTGAACGGAGTGAATTAGAGTTTTATATAATATTTGGGAGCAAATTATATTAATTAAGAAATTAGAAAGGATGTAATGGGTATTTTTTTAAAAGTTTAATAAATAATAATAAAAAATAATAATAAAATTCAATCAATTGGAATTGGGGGCCACGTGCTGCCACCCCACCTCATGCTTGTGCCTTTTAATATTCTGTTTAAACACACACACACAAACTTTATACATTAACAAAGTTTACACGCACAAACACATAGTGGAGATGCGATTAAATCGGTAACCAAATTTTAGTTATAAAGTATTTATTAATTAATATATTAATTATATTTAATTAGTGCATTTACTAAATGTAATTTATACTATTCGATTTAGTATTTAATCGGAAAATTTTATGAATTTGAGTATTTATAATTAGGGCTTGATTAAATGTCTCAAAGGAATTAAGGGTGTTATAATTAATGGATTAAACTGTTTAATTTACTAGAATTAATAATTTCTATAATTGATTGGCTTAGTTTAATCGGGTTGAAAATTATATATGAGAAATATTATAGAATATATTTGAAAATGTTATATTTAGTAAAGATGAGTATATTTTGAGATAAATATAATCCAAGAATTGTTATTATGAATGGTAGTTATAATAGGATGAGGGGTTTAATGAAATATTGAGATATTGGTGAAAAATATATATAATTACTATTTAATATTTTATTTAGAAATTACGATACTTTTGATATGTTGATTATATGCATTATAAATTATTATAGGATAAGGGGGATAAGGTGAATGATTGAGCAACTCCCTACGTACAAGTAGATCGTTGTAAGTTGAGGTAAGTAAATAATTAGTACTATCTACATATGTGCTCTTTCCTTGTGATGCTATCGTTACATAAGTCTATGATTCGTGCTAGAATTAATGTATTTTGAATTTTATGAGTTATTCGTCATTTGATTTGATTATGTGGTGAAGGTGAAATGACGAAATGTATTGAGATGTTTTATTGTTGAATGATGTATTGTTGGTGTTTGTCAATGATAATGTGCTGGGATGGGCTATTACTTGACTAGTTGGCTTACAAGAATGGTGATATGTGGAATCAAGAAGTGATGGAAATTAAATGTAATTATGATATGAATACCCCTTGATGTTGTTGAATAGCCTATGTGGTGAAATGAAATGAAAAGAGCTATGATGCAATGTGAAAAGAGCTATGATGCGAAATGAAAAGAGCTATGATGCAAAATGAAAGAGCTTTGATGCGAAATGAGATTGATGAGCCTGTGTGGCGTGCCAAGGGGATTCATGTATACGTGTATAATGCATGGTGAGGTTGAGTTGGTGGAGAAAAACACTATATCACCTTTCTAGCAAGCCAACTAGGAAAATACGGGTTTTGATTGATTGTCTAATTATGAGATGATTACATGGAGTAATGAAATGAAATGTGCTTGATCAAATTGTTTATATATTATATACGTTGCTTATTTTGTCTTGTTGAAACTATATTTGAGGTGGGTATATAGTTGGTGCCGATTATTTACTTATTGAGTTGCAGGCTCATCCCTCTGCTAACATTTTTCAGGTGTAGATTTGGCTGGGTCTGTTCACGACAACTAGGTCCACGTTTTGTATTCCGTCAGGTCGGGCCAGTATGCAGTTTTCTCCTCATTGTAAATAGAAATAGAAGTCTCCTTTTGGATTAAAAGCGAGAATAACATATGAACTAACCATAACGGGCTCCATTGTTGTTGTACTTGATATACGTATATATGATCTTGTGGATGAGATGATAAATATTCTTGTTGTGATGATGAGACTATGTGCATATATACTCAACAGAGACTAGATTATGTGCCTAATTATACATATAATCAGGGTTTACATTAAGTGTGATATTTAGGGAAGATATAGTTGTAGTGCCGTTAGAGGGTGCTACAAGGAAGACACCAACCTGCTGGGAATACTTCAGCACTTTGATGATGTTTTTCAGAAGCCAAACTCACTGCCTCCTGAAAGGGGAATTGAACATTAAGCTAATCCCAAAGGCCATTCCAAGGAAGCAACACCCTTACAGGTATGCATATGGCCAAAAGATTGAAATTGAAAATATTGTGAAAGACATGTTAAAGAGTGGGGTAATCAGGAACAACCAAAGCTCTTTTACTTCACCTGTGTTGCTAGTGAAAAAGAATGATGGATGGTGGAAACACTGTAGATTACGGGTACTTGAATAAGCTCACTGTCAAACATAGTTTCCCCATACCAATCATTGATGAATTGCATGGAGCCAAGTATTTTTCTAAGATCGACCTAAGGTCAGTGTATTTTCAAATAAGAATGTAGAAAGAAGACATACCGAAATCCAGCTTTCTCACTCATAGTAGGCATTATGAGTTCTTGGGCATGCCCTTTGGGTTATGTAATGCACCCTCTACCTTTCAGGCTTTGATGAACCAAGTTTTCGAACCATATCTCAGAAAATTTGTATTGGTTTTCTTTGATGATATTCTGATTTACAGTAAAGAATGGGGAACACATATGTTGCACTTGAGGAAGGTGTTGGAATTATTGAGGAAACATAAACTGTATGCCAAGAAAAGTAAGTGCTCCTTTGCAAAAATGCAAGTAGAGTACTTGGGGCACATCATTTCTGTAGGAGTAGCCACAGACCCACAGAAAATAGAGTGCATGAGGAACTGGCCTACACCCAACAATGTCAAGGCATTGAGAGGATTTCTGGGGCTGACAGGGTATTACAGAAAATTTATAAAGGGATATGGGGTTATCGGCAAGCCATTAACAACACCACTTAAGAAGGATGCATTTCTATGGAACCCTGAAGCTGAGGCTGCATTCCAGCAGTTGAAGGAACTGATGACCAATGCACCACTTCTGGCCCTTCCTGATTTCTCACAACCCTTTGTGGTTGAGACTTATGCATGTGGGAAAGGAATAGGGGCAGTTCTTATACAAGGAGGTAAGCCTATTGCATACTTGAGTAAGGCTCTTGCTGCTAAGAACTTGGGAATGTCCACATATGAGATGGAATTTCTAGCATTACTTCTTGCAGGTACAAGGTGGAAGCATTACTTGCAAGAGAATCATTTCATTATAAGAACTATCAGAAAAGTTTGAAGCATATCCTGGATTAAATGGTTGAATCAGTCTTACAGCAGAAATGGATAACCAAGTTATTGGGGCTCAGTTATGAGGTTCAGTACAAAAAGGGAAATGAAAATAGGCTTGCAGATGCATTGTCTAGGCTAGAGATTGATGAAGTAGAGGCTCAAGCTCATGCTATTTCTACCCAGATTCTTGTTTGGATGCAAGAATTACATAGCAGCTATGCGGGGGACACTCTATTCCACACCATTATCCAAGCCAAGACAGTTGACAACCAAACCAATCCTGATTATACCTATAACACAGGAGTGCTAAGGAGAGGAAGCAGAATCTGTGTAGGTATCCATGGAGGGATTAGACAGAAAATCATCAACACTATGCATGACTCAGCTTTAGGAGGGCACTCTGGAATCAATGGTACTTATCAAAAGGCTTAAGATGTTGTTCTATTGGCCCACATTGAAGGAGAATGTCCAGACATAGGTGAAGGAATGTGAGGTCTGTGAGAGAACCAAAAATGAGAATAATGCTTATCCAGGGCTGCTGCAACCTCTCCTCATTCCTGAACAAGCACGGTCATGTGTTTCCATGGATTTCATAGAAGGGCCTCCAAACTCTAAAGGTAAGGATTCCATTTTAGTGGTAGTGGACAGGCTGACTAAGTATTCTCACTTCATACCCCTCAAGCACCCCTTCACCGCAGCAACTGTAGCAAAGGTTTTCTTTGATAACATTTACAAGCTACATGGTCTTCCAGTCAGTATTTTCTCTGATAGGGATAAGGTGTTCACAAGTAAGTTTTCGAAGGAGTTAATTAATTTGTAGGGGGTTTCATTGGATATGTCTACTGCATATCACCCTCAAAGCGATGGACAAACAGAGAGGGTAACTCAGTGCCTGGAAAACGACTTGAGATGTATGTATCACCAATATCCCAAGAAGTGGGGAAAGTGGATCACATTAGCTGAATTCTGGTTCAACACCAATTTCCAAACTAGTTTAAAGGCTACACCTTTCCAAGCTTTTTATGGTTACCCCTTAACCATCTAACCGTAGGCCTTTACCTACAGAATCATCATACAGAAGTGGAGGAGCTGATACAGGAAAGAATTAAGGTCACTCAACTACTAAGGGAGAACTTACAGCAGGCTCAGCAGAGGATGAAATTATACGCAGACAAGAAGAGAATTGAGAGAGAGTTTGTAGTTGGGGATGAGGTGTTTCTCAAGCTCCAACCATACAGGCAAACCAGTTTGGCTTTGAGGAAGTAACTCAAGTTATCTGCCAAGTATTTTGGCCCCTACCAGGTGATAGAGAGGATTGGACAGGTAGCTTACAAATTGGCACTCCCTCCAGAATCAAGGATTCATCCTGCATTCCATGTATCCCTACTAAAAAAGAAGATTGGTGCTAAGTACTTCCCATCCAACATCCTGCCTGAGCTTGAAGATGAAACCTTCAAGATATACCCAACAACTATCTTAGCTAGAAGGCTGATTCCGAGGAACAATGTAAGTGTTCCTCAAGTGCTTATTCAGTGGTCTCATTCCTCCCTTGAGCAAGCCACTTGGTAGGATTACAGAGCAGTGGAAGCTAAATTTCCTGGATTTGATCCATGGGGACAAGGACGCAAAAAAGGAAGAAGGAATGTCGCATCTATAGGGAAAAATGCGACTTTGCTTGAGGACCGCACGATGAAGAGGGTCAATCCAGACCGTTCAATCAAGAGGGCTTTTGATTTTGGGGATAAAATTGAATCAGCTGTGCAAAATGAGGTTGTTTGGGCTGAATTAGGGCAAGCACCAGAAGAGGAAATAATTGGAAATCCACCCTCTGTGATTGTGCCCTAATTGAACCAGCAAAAGGGGTGCGTGACAGGAGGCTACTGGAAGAAAAGGTGGCGCGTGGGTCAGGTGTTTGATCCTTTTTGGAAGCAGTCCACATCCATTGAGCTAAGGTAGTGAAGGCAGAGATGCTATGTCTGAATTTCATTAAAGGGCTATATACACGTTGCCCCCCTGAATTATCCTTGACGTAACATTTACCCCTTAAACTATCAAATGTAACATTTACCCCCTAGTTGGAAAAATTTGCCCCTCATGCCTTGAATAATTATATTATTTTTAATATATTTTAGTATTTTAAAGATTAAATCATCACCAAATTTTTTTCTAACTAAAAAAAGTTAATGAGTGAAGAATTTAAATTAAAAATGGTGTAATAAGTGAATATTTATGATAGGTACACAATAAATATAATAGGGTTAAAAGCAGACACCCCCCAACCTTTGGTCGTTTTGCACGTTACCCCCCAATAGTTTTTTTTTACAAGTCACCTCCCAATCTTTGCGTTTTGAAGCACTTTGCACTTTTCGGGGAATAATAATGGAATATTCCAGAGGGGTGTGCACACACACCCTAAGGCATTTTTATGGCTGGGTAAAATTATAATTTCACGTTATAAATTTAAAAAAAAAATCAAAACAAAATAAACAAAGAAAAATGCATAGCACCTCTCTCTCTCTCTCTCTTTTATTTTCATGGTGAAAAATGAATTTCTCTCTTTTGTTTTTATGGTGAAGATGATGGAAAGAATCCTCGCTTATCTCCTTGATCGCACTCCCATTGTATCAATATCTACCCTATCCCAATCACTACAAGAATATGAGTCCCTTCACATAAAAAAAAGGGTTTTGATTGTGACGAAAAAGAAGAACCCATTTGAAGTAGAGGGGATAATTGGAGAAATTGATGTGAGGGAGATGATTGGGGTGTTGAGGAGGTTCGGGAAAAAAATTGACGACAACGGGACGGCGGCTCCTCGACTAAGAAGACGGCGACGGAAAACTTTGATGTGCTTTTTTGCTTTAGTGTTGAAGGATAGAAAGAAAGAAGAAGATAATGTCTTTAACTTCATAATTGAAGAGCTTTGCACCTCCCAAGCCTTTTGGTCGTTTTGTTGAAGAAGAAGAAGAAGAAGAAGGTGGTCGGCTATGGTGGATGAAGAAGAAGACCTTCTTGATTTTGTTTTAATTTACCTTTTTTTCTAAAAAAAAATGGGGTTATGAAATTACACTTTTACCCAGCCAAAAAATTTCCTTAGGGCACGTGTGTACACCCCTCTGAAATATTTTATTATTATTCTCCGAAAAGTGTAAAGTGTTACAGAATGCAAAGGTTGGGAGGTGCTTTGTAAAAAAAAACAGTTGGAGAGTAAAGTGCAAAATGACCCAAAGGTTGGAGAGGTGTCTGCTTTTAACCCAATATAATATTCCAAAAACTATTATATACTTTTGAAAAGAAATTGACAATATATATACTTAACCAAAATTTAAACACTTTTAAGAAAAAATATTAATAAATATATTTTATAATATAGTTTAAAGAAAATATATTTAAAAAATGGATATTTAATTACTGATTCATATCTAAAAATGTAAATAGTTAATAACTTAATTTTAATACTAAATTATAAAAAAAAAAATACATGAAATTTTTTTGTGTATTTATTGTCCTCATTCGTTACTTAACTTTGAGTTTGTAAAATAGTTCAAATTATAAAATAAATACACAAAAAAATTAAGTTAAGTAATGAATGAGTACAATAAATATACAAAAAACTTTAATGTAAAAGATTTTTTTTGTTGGGTTATTATATTTGTTCTATATTTGTTATGTATATGAACTTATTACACCAGTTTTAATTTAAATTCTTCACTTTTAGTAAAAATAGGTAGAAAATAATTTGACGACGATTTAATATGCAAAATACTAAAATATATTGAGAATAATATAATTATTCAAAATATTATGGACAATTTTATCCAACCAGGGGTAAATGTTATATTTAATAGTTTAGGGTGTAAACGTTACATCAGAGCTAATTCAAGAGGGTAAAGTGTAGTTAACCCTTTCATTAAATGGGCAGTACTTTTGCACCTTTTGCAATTGAATCATAGTTAAGAGGAAGAGGGGTTGTATGGAAGACTTATTATGGAATGAAGTCAAGTTTCCTCACTTTCTCTCTTCTTCTTTCTCTCTGAATTTCCCACCCTGAACATAACAGTAGGGCACCCTCAAACGACAGAAGAAGTTTCTCTTTCTCCACTCGAGCCTGGCGTAGTAGAACTGGAACTCTCTCCCCTCGCTATTGGCCGTTGATATGAGTAGTCCAAGGCAAGGGCTTTGATTTAATTCTGTGCATCTCAATGAAATTGTGGTTGCTGATGATTGAATTCCACTCTCGATCTGGATATGGATTTGGCTCCGTAGATATCGGTGATTGACAAGTTGGAGAGTATTTCGCATAGTACGTTGCCCGGAATATGTGATAGACAACTGCCGGCGCCGCCATTGCAGCACCTTCTCCTTCTGATTCTTCTGTTAGAGATCGTCTTGATCATCATGTTAACTGCGTTGAGCGATGCTAACATAACAGATGAGGCGAATACGTATTTTCATCAATCTGTACGTATGTGTATATGTATACAGTAAAACCAAGATTAGGATCATATTTGGACAAGCCACACGATTTTGCATTAGTTTGCAGATTTTATTCTTTAATGCGTTTGCTCTCAGGATTTCATTAAATGGCCAAAATACTTAAACTCTTAAATGAAGTAGCTGTTCACTGTAGTATCATGAAGTTTGTTAATAATTTAATATTATTGAAAGACACTTGGATCTTGTTCCTTAACCTTCAGCTTTTGCTTACCATCCAGTTTTCCGGTCTTGTGATGTTCTGTTCTCTAGTAAATAACCAATTTTCTTTTCCTTTCTTTCTACACTGTAGCAAATGACCTTTTTGTTAGTCTAATGTATACTGTGATTGGTGTGGTCCTTGGGAGAGAAAGATATTACCGTACATCTATGAGTCAAAAGAAATGCACAAAGTTGGTTGTCTGTTTTTACCGCATTATCTGTTTTTTTCCACAAAAATAATATGTATTTGTATCTTCATCAGAATTATGTTTAGCAGATTCAAAAGCAAGCTAAAGAACATTTTAATAGATCTAATTCTAATAGAACCTTCAATATTAGCTTAAAACTATTGACTCTATTTGAAAGTTGAAATGAAATTTCTAATAAGAAGTTATTCAAACCAAATCTAAGTCTAGTTAGCTTCAGGATTACTTGCTGCTGCTCGTATACGCCTATGGTTGAGGATCCAATTTTTCATTACTGTTCTTGTAATCCCAATCTATACACATATACGATTAACTTCTTCTCTAGAATACTCCAGGAACAACTTCCAACCGTTGCTCTCTGCAATAACCCTCATTCTTTCACTTTGCCCACAGGTTATCCTTCTTCTACGCACAGTCGCCTCTGTCTCCACTGTATGTCGTGCACTAGCCTCCTGAACCGGCCCTTCCGGCATCTGAAATTGCCGATTCATTTCCTGCCTTCCTGTTGGTGCAGGAATCCGTGCACGTCTTGTGGACGTTTGCTGATGGGCTTGTGGCTGTGGGAGCAGAACAGCTTTGTTGACGTGCCATGCTGTTGGGAAAGGATGTTATTTTGAGTCTGTGCATGAGGAATGTCCACTTCCAGTCACCTGTGGAAATTTCGGTGGCAACGACACCCAGCACAGACCATGCCATTTGGGCCGCTGGCCTCAAATAGACCACAACCATCAACAATATAAGCCATGGGTGTGGTTGTTGCTGCATGGTTGTGCAGGCATTCTCTGTACATCACAAGGACTTCACTCCTTGCTTCTTGGGAAATTTTGTTGGTGGCCATTTCAGCAACAGGGAAAGATGATAGCAAACGAGGTCTTTCTAATCTTTTGATTTAACTAAACTGCAGGGTTTCTGATGGAAGTGAACCAGAGAGGGGTTTATATACAAATTAAGTTGGCACAAATTCTAATCACAGCAAGTTGTCCTGCTGAAAAGTTGCAAGTAATTTTAGTATGTAATTTTGGTGAGTAGCATCTCTATCTCTTTTACTGTTGGGTTTATATAGACTTAGGGTTGCAATGCTCTTAGTATTTAAAAATTAGAATGTGATATTAAAACGGTGTATTTGGATTAGCAAACTATAAATTTGTCTAGAGATTAGTGATATGTTTTTTGCGCATATTTTGCATTTAGTCGCTCTTTGTGCATATTTTCCACTTAGTCACTCTTTATGCATATTTTGCATTTTGTCGCTCTTTACGTATATTTTGCACATAACTTTAGTTTAGTCTATTATAATTATGGTATTTTTGTTTGGGATAAAGCATTGTAATTATAATTAAAGCAGTATGACTATTTTTTACTGGAATGTGACTCATAAAACTAGTCAAAATAATGTTAGTAAGAATATTATGACATACATTTTAAGTGAATTTGTAATTTCACATAATGGCATATTGTTTTCCTTACTTGGTTGTGAAAGTTTGGACCAAATTAAATGTTGTATAAAACATCTTTATATGGGACTTCAAAATTTAAGGTTGATTCACTTGTTTCTTCTTTTCCTTTTCTGGTTGAGCAACATCATGCGTATCATTTTATGATAAGATAATATGTATAACTTATTTATATAAAAATAATCAAAATAAAAATTAAAATGTATAACTTAAATCACCATAGATATAGTCCTAAAGTTTAATAAAATATTAATATTTAATTAATCTTAAAGTTTAATAAAATATTCTACTTTACAATGAGATTAGTTCAACTCATAATGTTGACTTCTATATTAATTGGTTCAAACAAAATCCAAATATAGTTTATTATGAATGTTGAACAACGTGATAATTTTTGTACATAATTATTTTGAGTTATGGGACCATTTTTTTTACTAATTTGGAAAGCATAAGACCAATAATTGCAAACACCCTATAGTGTGGGACTAAAACAATAATTTAATGGTGAAACCAATATTTAATTAGTTGGACTTAACGATACGTCACGTGCGCAATATGATGCCGTTCTAACAATAATTTAACGATGTAACGCTTTTTTCATACTACCATTAAGTTACATGACTCATATTGACTATTAACCGTGGCAAGACAATGAACATATCACATAAATTAATATGCAGTTGCTATATATATAGTTGGCGTACTCAAATAAATTAAATTAACACCTCATGAAATTATCTAATCACACAAATGCCCTTATCCTTTTTAAAATTACAAATACATCTTTGATATTATAGCTGTAATTATAAGTACACTCCTATTCAATGACATAATTTTACACAAACAACTTATACTAACACCAACAAAAAGTAAAAAGTACTTTCATAATTAAACACAATTTCAGAGATATCGATGTAATTTGCCTTTAAAAATAAATTGTGTACTCGAAATACTCAATGTTGGTGTAAGGTCAAAAGTTTTTTTGTTTTTTTTGATTAAAACCACCCGAAGGTGGCGGGGAGCTTTTCGGGGTCCCCATCCCTTCTATATTAAGTCAAAAAAGGAAGGAATTTACAACAGGGATTTCTGACTCCCTAATGTGCCTAGGAAAGCATAAATAAAGAGGACTCCTCCCTTACAACTCATGTACGTGCAAGCATAAAAAGGAGTACTACTCCCTTACAAATAGACTGTTAATCAATGTCAATCTTGCCTGTAAAAAAGGGAACTTTTCCAACCAGCAAGAGAAATCCACAAAAAATGAACAACAAGCAGCCCAACGCAAAGCAACAAAAATATGTTGTGCAAATATACAGAGGATAAACAAAACAACATGCCAAAAGCGAGGGCCATTGTTGTGCTAAAAAACAAACAAACGCAGACAAAAGCCCCATACGAGGATATAATTGCAGAAGATACATCCTAACAGTTGTACGACCAACGAAAATATATGCATATAGAAGCAGAGTTAAAGGAAAGCATGAGCTAAGGACCTAGGTAGTACCTACCAGTTTCAAGTCCGCAAGAGAATGAAACTAGTGGTACTACCCAGGTTTGATGCGAATATATGGGAGACATGAAATATCGAGACGAACAATACCTTTAAGCTTACCCTTAGTTGCTCCCTTGTGAATATGGTCAATGAGTCTGACAAGCATGCTTGATTTGCAAGGTAATCAGCCGCTTGGTTGCCTTTCCTGAAGATATGTGATATGCTGAATTCCAGTTGGCTTAGGCATCCTCTAATTTTTTGAAGGGTGTTCTGGTACATCCATGCTCCTTTTGGAGGAGATGAGATGAGTTGTGTAATACCCGCACCCAATCGAGTCGAACCAACTAGTGTAACCCTTAATACGACACACCTTGACTAGCATTTTTTTATTTTTGAATTTATTTTTGTTTCCTCTTAAAAGTTAGATTTAAAATATTTTTATGGAGACTTTTGATAGAATGCAACCTCCTAAGCCTATATATACCCAACCACCATCCAAAAAAAATAAAAACATAACCTATTCAAACTCTAAAACCTATTTTCTTCCACACACCTCTCCATAGGCGAAAATACACAAAACTCAACCTTCAATTACCATAAACTCACGATATTCCACGTCTAAATTGAGTCGTAGTATGAAGGAGAATGAAGGAAGTCGAGGCACTTCATCGCTGCAAATTTGAGGTAGCTACTAACCGGGAACTTTTGTTTAAATCAAGTCGTGATAAGATAGGTTTTTTTTTTTTTAGTATCTAGATGATTTATGCTCTTGGAATTGTGCAATTTGTTTGGGTCTTGAGTATTGGCATAAAAATGTTAGGATTAGTACATATTTATGTTTTCATGAATTAAAAGAAAATATGTTTGAATCAATCGGAGATTATGGATTTAATAAAGAATGAATTCTCAATGGAGAATTAGCCATGTTGGTATTTTTGATACACGGAACAATTTCTGGGTATAGGAAAAAATGCATTTTTTTATATTATACATTTTATTTCATTGAGAACAATTGTTTTATGAAACCCTATTGTGTTTCTGGTTTATTCGTAAAATATCGGGAATTTTTGAGTTGTATTAGATTTTATAAAATTGTTACACGAGCACCGCCAGAAGTTAGGCGTGAATCTGACAAATTTTTTTTTTTTTGGTCTATTTTAGTTACTTCTAGACGCCTTTTAGTTACAAAATTTTTATAAATATTTATGAAACCATTTAGAGAATACCTGTTATTTTTAAGAATTTTTGAAGTACTGGATAAATTTATAAAATTCCTTGAGTCATGGCCTACAGCAGTGCTCTTTTCTGCAGAACCTTACTCTTTCTAAATTTTTATGATGATTTTAGATACACTTTATAAATATTAATTATTTTTTGTATTCACTTATATGAGACTTGAGTAACATATAAAATCTGTATGATTTTTTCATGTATGATTGAATTTTAAAAATTCATTCAAGTAAACTGCCGGTCTGTTTTGTAATTATTCTCCAACTCGGTTTGAAAAGTCTTATACCTATTTATTCAACTTAATGTCATCTAATATATTTTTATATATGTTATGAAGTATTTTTAACACTCTTTATAAAATTTTATAGACATTTACTAAGTATATAATTTTACAAAATTCACAGAATTAGATTGCCAGTTGGCGTTACCTTATTATATCTAGTCTAGTTCCTTTATTTGACTATAGAATCGTTAAGGATTGATTGAGTGACTAGGTCATCAACCGATATAAGTATTTATTGATTTATTTTGGGTATCAATGTTTATGAGGCAAATTTTGTGTTGAATTAGAGATTTGGGTCCATATGATTCTTAGGTTTGAGTTAGCTATAAGTTTTTCATAGTTTGTTTCTCTAGGATTAAATAGGCAGCACACCTATTTTTATTGGGTCGAATGTGACTTAAGTAATTATTGATTTGTAAGAATTATGACCAATTGACTTATAGGATTAAGCAGTCTCGGAACAAGTGGTCAAATAGATGGACTAGAGCCAGAAGATTCTGGTAAGTGGTCACCTCCCTCTTACGTGATGTTTTCTCAAATATTTTCCTATTTCAAAAGATAATTTTGGATTTAAAGCAAATGCGAGCATATGATATTTTTTTATAAGTTCAAATTTTAGATACGTGTGGTAGGATTTTGCTGTTAAATATTGATGTAAGCATTTGGTCAAATCCTGAAATTTGAAAGCCATTGTGTTGCGTCAAATTAAGCTATTATTTGTCATTCTTTTGAACTCTTTTGAAACCGAAATATGGGTGATAAATGTTATGTTATTTTAAATCGACTAATAGACAGAACATGCTCAACCGTTAACGAAATCACTGTTAACCGAAAATACTAGAGTTGTTCTGAACCCTCTCAGTTGGGGTTAAAAACTAAGGAGTTACGCCTGACCCTCTCAGTTGGGGTTATAAACTGAGAAATTACGTCTGACCGTCTCAGTTGGGGTTATAAACTGAGAACCTATGTCTGACCCTCTCAGTTGGGGGTATAAATTGAGACTATATTCTGACCCTCTCAATCAGGGTTAAAGATTGAGGCCCCGACTATGGGTTATAATTATAGTCACAAATAAGCAAGAGGTCTGTTATGTTGCTAGTGAATGCGAGCATGCCTACTTTGCTAAAATTTTCGATTTATGAAAATACTCGCACTGATCTTTCACATTGTCGTTGTCACCCACAATTATTGTTTATACCTTGTTTTGATTGAAAAGTTTAGAGTTATCATTGGCGCGACAAATGCTTTGAAACTGTTATTTTCCCCCTTTATTCATTCGCTTTCTAAGTTACCATTGTGTGTTAATAAATGATAGTCATTCATTACCAACGTACTATGTTCGCATTTGGTAAGAGGTAGGGATTGCTTACTGGGCGATTAGTCGCTCACACCACTTACGATACCTTGCAGATGAAGTGAATGAGGAGTATGGAGAGGAGCGATACTGGGGTTGGTAGCCAGTCAAGATCTAAGCGCTCACATGGCATTCATTAATAAGTTCTATGGACAATTAGTTTTTTAGGAGTTACTTCTCCTTTGTTTAGTTGTTACGACTCGATGCTAGAGTTAAATAACTTAGATTTATGTATTTCGCTGAAAATAATGTTTTGGGATTTTATCATTTAAGTATGAGTATTGTTGAGTTTGGATCTGTTTTTCGGTGATGAGGGCTTCATGCTACTAAGGCTGTGGAATTGGTGGCAAGGCCGTGTCGTGACCCCTGATTCGGGGCGTGACAAGTTGGATGATGTATTCAGCATCAATTTCTATCCAATTTCCATGAAATCCTTTCTCAATGCAAGGAGAAGACCACTGTGAAGTGCTCGCAGTTAAGCCTGTATATTCGTAGCGCATCCTAGAGGTTCTTGGAAGGCAAAGGAAACTTGTCCCAAGTGGTTCCTGATCAGCCCACCTGCTCCAGACAGCCCAGGATTTCCTTTAAAGGCCCCGTCAGAGTTAAGCTTCATCCGGCCTAGTAGAGGTTTCTTCCATATCACCAGAATACTTTGTTGCCGTTTTGGTTTATGTGGCACATGAATTCTAAGGAGGCTTGTGGAAAATTGATCACCTTGCAGATGTTCAGGTTTGAGCAACTTGCTTTTGCTCAAGAGCTAAAGGTATCTCAAGGTTTTGAAGATGATACTGGTGTGTTTGAACACAGCTCCTTCATGCCGGGTTTCTTTGCGAAGGGTCCATATATTCCAACAGATGAGCACATGGATGACATCTCTAAGGGAAGCCTTAATAGAGGGCCTGCTTCTCCATGTTTGTAGGAAGTGAAGAATGCTACCAGTTTGTGGTAGAGATACTTGGAATTTGTCTGCAAAGAACTCCCAAGCTGCTCGGGATGTAGAGCTCAATAACGAGATGATTATTGGTTTCTTCTCCATTGCAGCAACAACATTTGGATGCTAAAGATGTTCCTTTTTGTTTGAGTTTGCTGTCTGTCAGGATCCATTGATTAAGGTCGTTGTGAAAATACTAGTCTGAGATAACCTCCAGTGCATATGATCAGGTTGGTCCTGGCTGATAGGAACTGCCAATATTATGTCAATCAAGTTATGGGGAACTACTAGTCGTAATTTATCATAGTCCCACTCCCTGTTTGTCCAGAATCTCTTAACTGGGATGGAAGCTGTGAATGAATTTCTAGATATCTCAAGAAGACTGCCATCAGGGATCCACCAGTCCTGCTAAAATGCTACCTCCCCATCTCCCAAGCTCCAAAATATGTTTTCTTGTGCCTCCACTGTAATTCTGCTCAGTCTTTTCCAAGTAGGCGAATCCTTTTTTTGTTATTTTTTTATTTCAAACCAGTCCTGGAAACTCACCATTGCAGTACTTGTTGAATGTAAATTTAGCCCAAAGGGAAGTTTGTTTTTTGAGTCTCCACCACAGTTTGTGTGAGAACGCATTGGTAACATCCCATAGGTTTCTAACTCCTAATCCTCCTTCTGTGTGATAGCAAACATTGCTCCACTTGGTCCAATGGATCTTCCGTTGATTATCTATGGTTCCCCAAAGATATTTAGCTAGGAGCTGCTCAATGTTTTGAATGATTTCAATGGGTGGACTGAGGACTTGAATGAAGTACACCGGTATAGAGGAGAGAACACTTCTGATGAGTTGCAGCCTACTTCTATAAGAGAGATGACGATGCTCCCAACATACAATTTTGGATCGAATTTTATCAATAAGGCAATCAAATAGGATTTTTTTCTTGTTACCTTTGAACATGGGGGCCCCCAAATATGTGATTGGGAGACTCTTCATAACAAAGCCGGTGCTGTATTTGATTCTCTGTCTAATCAGGCTAGTACTCTTCCCCGAAATGAAAAAGCTCTTGGATGATTTATTCTTTGACTTGAAATTGCCTCATAATTTTCAAGAAATTGCATCAGTAAACATAAGCTATTCTCTTCAGCGTTAGTAAACAGAATAATATCATCAGCATATGAAAGGTGATTAACATGCGTGTAACTCCCTGTTTTATACATCATTCCTGGGTTCTGAAGGAAGAGATGATCAAGACCTCTGGATAGGGCTTCGACTGCTATAATGAACAATGCTGGTGCGAGTGGATCTCTTTGTCTGAGGCCTTGTGTAGATTTGAAGAAACCACAGGTGTCCCCATTGACCAGAACAGTGAACCAACAATTCTTAATCGCATTTTGATGAGTCTTAAGAAGTTGGGAGGAAATCCCATCCTCCTCATGATCAAGTAGAGGAAGCTCCAACTAACCCTGTCATATGATTTTACCCATATCGAGCTTAATGGCAAGATTCCCCTTTTTGGTTCTGTGATCAATGGAATGTATCATTTCCTAAGCTAGCAAAATATTGTCCCCAATACAAATGTATCTTTGTATTGCATATCGATCAAACTCAATTAATGAAGCCCATCAGATGCAAAAATAATGTAGTTTTGATAAACATCCATCATTACTATCGCCACAAATGTATAATAGCAAAGTAGTATAGAATTTCTCATGTTACAATTCGACCCAAATTAAATAATTTAATCACCACTAAATAAGGAAAAAATTCTTACTAAATCAAGTATGATCTAACCAACCAATCATATAGAGTGCATTAGTGTGATTGGTCATTTGTTTTTTTAAATAGTACACCAATTACTCGACATGTAATACACTTGTCATGTAATTGATTCTAGTTTGATTAAATACGATCTGGTCATTAGAATTTCCTATAAGTAAAACCTGAAGTGGGGTGAGGTTCTCATCAAGGCAAACAATGTGAGAAGCCTTTTCCATGAGCGGCATTGAAGCTACAAACCCAGGAAACTTCCCCACCACAAACCTCTCATCATACCTCTTTTTCTCTTCAGTGTAAGAATAAACTATTGCAAAACCATCATCTGCTCTGTCATTCCCTAGCAACGTATCTCCGTTAGGCAGATTCCCTGCCAGCGTTATATCTACCGGACGATCTACACTCCGACGTAACTTATCAGGAAACACCGTCAAAAACTTGATGCCCGACTCTTTATCCCATTCAGTAGTGGATTGACAACAAGAAACTATCTATCAAAGATGGGATGGTGCAATGGATTTTGGCCCCAACCA
The DNA here is from genome assembly GCA_034509735.1 of Sesamum alatum. NCBI lineage: Eukaryota > Viridiplantae > Streptophyta > Magnoliopsida > Lamiales > Pedaliaceae > Sesamum > Sesamum alatum. The sequence goes on along the minus strand of JACGWO010000001.1, from coordinate 17,487,394 downwards.
ACATCCCCAGACGTACGGCATTCACTGACGACCTGAGTGAAATTAACCTTGGTAGTTGGAGTAGGGCACCCTCAAACGACAGAAGAAGTTGTCGTTTATGTTTCTCCGCTAGAGCCTAGTGTAGTAGAATTGGAACTCTCTCGCCTCGCTGTTGGTCGTTGATATGAGTAGTCTAAGGCAAGGGGTTTGATTTCTGTGCGTCTCAATGAAATTGCGGTTGTTGATGATTGAATTCCACTCTCTGGATATGGATTTGGCTCTGTGGAGATCGACAATCGACAATTAGGAGAGTATTTCCCACAGTACGTCGCCTGGAATATGTGATAGACAATTGTCGGCGCCGCCGTAGCGGCCATTGCAGCACCTCCTCCTGATTCTTTTGTTAGAGATCATCTTGTTATCCTTAATCATCATGTGAATTGCGTTGAGAGATACTAACAGATGAGGCGAATACGTATTTTCATCAATTTGTATGTATGTGTATATGTATACAGGACAAGTATTCGTATAGTAGAATTGAACTCCAACTTTGAGAGCGATTATCATTAGGCTATTTCAATCAGAATCACAATCCCAATTAGATAAGACCAGTTAGAGTTACAGTAGCGTTTTTCGCATATTTTCATTGAAATTGTAACAAGTGGGTTGATTGGGACGATTTTGGGTTGGGTCCAAATTAATTGTGAGATCAATGGATTAGGCTAACAACGAATCTAAATTAATGAATTTCAAAATGGATTGGATCGGTTTCGTGTTGGGTATAAATCAATTAGAGTTGTAGTAGCCTTTCACGTATTTTTCGTTGACATTGCATTCATAACTATATTAATAAAATTATAACATGTAATATAAAAAAATTAGAAGCTCTTTTAAATCATTCACACTTTTGATAATTGTATATAGAATGTTTATCAGTGGTTGAGTGCCTATTTTTTCTCTTCTTCTTCTTCTTCTTTTTTTTTTTTGAAAACTTAAACGGATATGTGTGGTGATGGTTTAGGAGTAAGATTTACACCGTTCAATAATTTTTTTACAATGAGCGATTTCTATTGTATATTGTTAAAAAGATCAAATCTTGTACACTTATATTATGTTCTATTAGATTAGAGATAATTAAAAAATCATATAAAGTATCTATTATTTATACCTAAAATGCTTAAATCACATTTTAATCCATCTTACTTCAAAAGTATTCACTTTACATCATTAGCAATTTAATTCATTCTCATTTTTCTTTTAACCTATGTTACTCTTCAAAATGTTTGCTTTACATGACAATTCATTTAATTGATTTTCATTTGTTATCTAATATATCTTAACATGTCAAGTAATCTAACTAATGGTGCTAAAATAAATTAGACTGGCAGATTACCAAAATGCCCCCCAAACATACATGTATTTACCAAATGCCATCGGTGGAAGTTATTTGTAGAAATTAGTGGGGTTGAGCCAAATTACCAAAGCACCCCTGAAGATTAAATTGTAGCTGTTAGATTAGAGGCGGTTGGAGGGTAAAATTGTCTTTTTTCCCTCCCTCGTTTACTATAAATAGGGCCTCAAATTCATTGTAAAGGACACTTCTCTACTTTGGAGAAATAATACTCTTGAGAAGAACTCTCAAGTTCTTGAGTTCTTGGCTCATGACATGTGATTGTGTTTTGATCAACTCTTCCCAATTTTAACCCCATCACTAACTAATTCTCATTTATATCTATGCTGAAAAATTTTTGAACATTAAACTTTCAATTTTCACTAATTTTTCTAGTCATTCCTTGTTATATCATAGGGGTATTTTTGATCTAGTAAGTATATTATATTATGAATATAAAATACTAAAAAAATTATATGTGTAAATAAGCATAATGTGAAAAGTAATTAATATGAATAAATATAGATAATGTGAACAACAATTAATAAGAATAAATGTGTAACGTGAAAAGTAATTAATAAAAGATACTGAGCATATTATTTTACTTTTTTATCATTAAAAAGTTAATATTACAAGATAAAAAATTAATATTACAAGGTTAATTTAGTCCAATAAAAAAAACCAAAATGCCTATTCATACATTTATATAGACTATAGACTATAGACTATAGACATAGATATAGAAAACTAGATTATGTTATTGTGACTTGTAACTGCATTAGTGATAAAAAGAAACTATATTATAGCTAAGTTTTTACTCATTTAATTATCTTTTTAATTCATGGTTGAATACATGACTATGTCTATTTTATACTGACAATTAAAAGAGAAAGCTAATGATAAGAGAGATCCATAAATCATTCAAGAAAAATATTTCATATTGCGATTAATTCATTTTGTATATACTAGTTCGTGCATTATTTTTAACATATGACCAGTCCGAACTTAGATAGACGACTTCTTAGAACTAATTCCTAGTTTTCATATTTTGGCTTTGTCTCATGCCTTTTTTGTGCAAAATTATGTTAGTAAGTACCGTTACATTTTTATGTTGGATCAAAACACACATCCTTAAAAGTGCATAGCGAATTAAAAATTAAGGAAGTTGGATCACTCTCTTCTTATTTTACCTTCGCAAAATATATACTATCATCATTATTAATTTGAAAACTAAACCTAGTATTTAACGGTAGTGAAGAATAAGAGTTGCTTATCGTCTAGACAATATATTTATCTTTTCTGATTTTCTTTAGAGCGATAATTATTAAATTATAATTCTCAAGATATTATGGAGTTCCATTTAAAAATTTATAGATTTTTTCCTTTTTCTTTGATTTCATTTCATGTTTTTAATATCTTCTTTATCGTATTATTTGAGTTCAATTGCAATTTTAGTCATTATAGGATCTTTTGCATAATTAGTCACATCATAATAATTAATTTCTCATAATTTAATGGTGTTGAGCAAAAATCATCATACCATTAATTTTTGACAGCCGTTATATCCAGTTAGTTAAATATTGATCACATCGTTAAATTGTAATTTAGTTCTATACTACATGGGGTTTTTCAATAGGGTTAAATAAACTTTGCACCCTTGAAATATGCATGTACATAATTGCATTCATCCATTTAAATTGTAAAAGGTAAAAAAAAATCCACTTACAAAATAATTTGATATATAACAGGATAAGAATATCCTTCTCACTTACGCTCTATAAGTTTTCCCCCTAACCCCTAATGTATGTTTTATTAAAAATCTCCCCAATATTACTCTTAGTTTAAAATTTTACTCAAATTTTTATATTAAAAAATAATTTTATAATTTATAGCTTTTAGATTATATGATACAAAAATATTAACAAGTTCAATATATGCAAATATGTGTAACAAAGTAAATTGTTTATGTTAAAAAATACACATGAATATGTGTAAATCGTAATGTAACTCTAGGCAATACGCTTATAGTTTTAATAAAAGACATATGTCATATAACTTATACAAGTTTTTTTTCAATTACATGTACAACTATTTAACAATATATCATATGGTTACTCACAAAATTATAGAATATTAAAAATTAATTATATGCGTAGATTTGTATATTATACGGTGTATATATATGTGTTTTCGATATATAATATTTTAAAATTGTATTAACAATATTTTCTAAAGAAAATTTTAATATATATAACAACATAAAGCAAAAAATATGTAAATTTTGGATTAAAGATAATTTCCGTTCGCTAACTATACCCCATTCCCGTTTTAGTCTTTTATCTCTTTAGGGTTTCAAAATAGTCCTATAATTTTTTAATTTGCTCAATTTTGGTACTCCTTTTGCCGAATTTTATCTAAACTTGTAGGAAAACAACACTGGAATATGACATGGCATTTTAAATTAGGGGAAGTGATTTTATTGGCTAATTGTACATGATGTGGCAATCACATAGCTTTAATTAAAAAACAATATCATGTGACGTGTCATTAGTGGCCAATGTGGCATTAAGTTATATTATTTACTAAAGCTACTATTATTTGTATTTAAAATACTATTTTATATTTTTACATTTTTGAATTAAATCATTTTTAATTCATTTTTCTAAAACAATATTTTCTTCTTCTTTCAATTTAAAATATTAATATAAATATATTAATTAAATATCAAATACAAAAAATATATCAAATTTTATAAATTATATTATTTAATATAAATAATATTTATCATTATATGTATTTAAAACAAAAAATATTTTTATGAATCTTAAATTTTGAAAACAATAAAATATTTTTACTTCATTTTTAAGAACATAAAAAGTTACATATATGTATATATATAGTAATATAATACATAATTACATATATATATATATAAAGTTGGAGGCGACAGCTACTGTCGTCGCCAACCCCTGGGCGACGACGACTGTTGCCCAAAGAAGAGAGGGGTGTCACCTTTGCCAAGGCAGGGTGATGACTGCTCCCGGTCACCCAAACAGACGGCCTTTCTTTTCTAGGGGACCCGTTGCCCAGTTGTCGCCCTCTTTTGTGTTAGGCAACGTCATTGTTGCCCAGAGGTTGCGCTGCGGTTACGTCGCTGCCTATATATATTTCATATGTAATATATATACAATTATGTATATGTAAAATATATATCATTTTTTAAAACTATAAAATATATTTGTAATTTCCCTCCCCCAAATCCATGTCATCTGGATGATATGGCCACTAGTGCCATGTCAGTTTTTTTAAAAACTTAAAGCCTTATCATTGCCACATGATGTATAATTATTCAATAAAATCATTTCCCCAAATTTAAACAAACACATCAGATCCAAGTGTTATTGTACGGTAGTTTGTCCAAAATCAGGCAATTGGTGTTCTAAATTGAGCAATTTCAAAAGTTGGAGGATCTTTTTGGAACTCTAGGAAGTTAAAGGACTAAAATAGAATTTGGCTATAAGTAGTGGACAAAAATTGTCTTTAATCCTATAAATTTTTGAACAGTTATGTGAAAAAAAAAAAAGATTGTAAATTTTAGAATTTACACAAATTTTCACACTAATTATAAATATGATAACATTTGGGTAATATTTATTATAGATAAATTTTATAATAATTCAAATTATGTTTTAGAGAATGACTGTAATATACATTCTGGGGGGAGTGTAAATAATAAGGGAACTTTTGTCATATTATTGGGGGGGGGGGGGGGGGTATTACATGTTATAGTTTAGGGAGTAAATGCGATTATATGCATACTTCAGGGGTGGAAGTTTTTTTTAACCCTTTGCAATAGTATAGTCCCATGCATTCCAAAATATACAAAAATAGTTCCATACTTCAAAATGTTTGTCCGAGGATTTCCTTCCATTCTTGTTGCAGTTAGCGGTTTGCCAACGTTCTTTTTGTCCAAAAATTAACAATGTGATACTTTGGGGACATTATTATTTTGAGTTATAGGACCATTTTTCACTAATATGGAAAGCATAAGACCGAAAGTTGCAAACACCCTATATGGTGGAACTAAAACAATAATTTAATGGTGAAATCAATATTTAATTAGTTGGACTTAACGGTACATCACGTGAACAACACGATGCCGTTACTACAATAATTTAACGATATAATGCTTTTTTCATACTACCATTAAGTTACATGACTCAAATTGACTATTAACAGTGGCAAGACAATGAACATATCACAGAAATTAATATGCAGTTGCTATATATATAGTTGGCGTACTCAAATACAGTAATAAGGTAAATTAAATTAACACCCCATGAGATTACATCTAATCACACAAATACCCCCATCCTTTTTAAAATTATAAATACATCATTTGAGATTGTAGTTGTAATTATAAATACACCGTTTACACAAACAACTTTTACCAACACCAATAGAAAGTGAAAAGTATGTCTGTAATTAAACCTAATTTCAGGAGAGTCTTGATATAATTTACCATTAAAAATAAATTGTGTACTCAATGTTGGCGTAATTCGATTCTCCTACTCATGGATACCTTACCTTATTTTTCTAGGAGGAGTAAGTGATTTATAAGCACTTTTCACTATTAATTTCTTAAAATTTTCAAAAATATTTTTTAAAAAAATAAAGCTATTGTTCTATTTTATATCTATCAAACTTAAATAATGAAGCCCATCGGATGCAAAAATACTGTTAGTTTTGATAATCATCGATCATTACTATCACTGCCGATGTATAATAACAAAGTAGTATAGAAAATTTCTCAAGTTACAAATTACCTAAATTAAATAATTTAATCACCTCTATATAACAAAAAATTCTTACTTAAATCAAGTATGATCTAACCATCCAATCGTACAATAAGTGCATTAGTGTGATTGGTCACTTTTTTTTTTTTTTGGATAAATTCAATTTACCCCATGTGATATAAGAAATGAGCAAAAACCCCCATGTGAAAAAGTAATTAGCAAATTACCCCGATGATCTAAAAATGAAGCAAATTACCCCCTGCGTTTTCCCTTGATAGGGGGGTAATTTGCTTCATTTCTCAAAACACAGGGAGGTAAATTTGCTAATTATGTTTTAAGGAGGATTTTTGCTTATTTCTTATATCACAGGGTGGTAAATTGCATTTATGCCCTTCTTTTTTTAAATAGTACACCAATTATTCGATATGTAATTGATTTAGGTTTAATTAAATAGATCTGGTCATTAGAATTTCTTGTAAGTAAAACTTGAAGTGGGGTGTGGTTCTCGTCAAGACAAACAATGTGAGAAGGCTTTTCCATGAGCGACATTGAAGCTACAAACCCTGCAGGAAACTTCCCCACCACAAACCTCCCATCATATCTTCGTAGTCGGAGTAGGGCACCCTCAAACGATAGAAGAAGTTGCCGTTTATGTTTCTCTTTCTCCGCTCGAGCCTGGCGTAGTAGAACTTGAACTCTCTCTCCTCGCTGTTGGCCGTTGATATGAGTAGTCCGAGGCAAGGGGTTTTGATTTAATTCTGTGCATCTCAATGAAATTATGGTTGTTGGAGCTCATCACAACTCTACCTCTTTGACAGCTATATAAAGAGGTCCCCGGAGCTCATTCAACATACACACAATTAAATACAATTGAAGATACAAACAAGAGAGCATTCAAGAAGTCCCGAAATCCTCTCAGACGCAAATTAAGGAAGATCCACGGCGTTCAAGGCAAGATTCAAGGCGTTCGTCGCGGAGATCATCCAAAATCAGCGTTTAATTCAATAAGAAGTTCGAAGACCGGCGAATTAACGTTATCAAGATAAAAGTCCACCTTGATGGAAGATCAAAGTCTCAAATCCACCAAGAAATATCCCAAATTCAAGTCAAATATCTTCAAGTTTATACTGTTTAATCCGGGAACAAGTCAACGACCCTCGAATTAATGTTATTCAAAATCAAAGTCAACGTCAAAGGAGATCAAACGTCGAGTTTCACTTCCAAAGTTTTCGAAGTCAAATGTCACATTCATGAAGAGAAGAATAAGAGGTTTTCAAAATTTCTCACCCACAAATACTCAAATCAATTTAAGAAATTTATTTGTACTCTTTTCTTGTTTCAATAAATTTAGAGAAACACGAAAATATATTTACAAATTTTGGCATGCACGAGGGGTGCGCTTGTTGGGATGTTTCTAACATTTTGGATCTTAATTATTTTTGTGTATGTTAGACTAAAATGCCCCTATATCGTGTTTAATATTACCATGGTCAAAACTACTTGTTTTAACTTTATTTTTAGTTGTTTTTCTTTTGCATATTCACCGCTTCTAAAAATATAATTTTTTTTCTTAACTATATTTATTTAAATATCAAAGTACCAAAAAAAGAATATCATTTTTTTATAAATTTATAACTTAAATTGAAATCACAATATAAAATAATATACTAAAAGTTCATTTTTCAAATATAAATCTAATCAATAATAATAATGATATGAGCAAAAAAGAGCTCAATCAAAATTGTCTTCTTCCACTTGAACGGAGTGGAGTTGAGTTTCTACAAATTGAAAAAGGGGACCTGCAAAACAAGTGTTAGCACTTCGATGCTCAAGTCACTAAGCAGTTGAGATGAAAATAACTAGAATGTAATATGAAAATAAGAATAATATGAGAGCCATGAGCATAAAGTGTGCTAAGTGTAGTTCAGAGAGAGATGCGAGAGCTTAGAGTGTGTAAAAAGTGTTATTGAACTTGACAGGGTATAAAATTCGTCCCCTCATACCAGCCAAGGGGGCTGGTATTTATAGAGGAATTCCTTGAAGAGGAGGACCTCTTGGCTGATTGGACTCTTGAAAGGTCAGTAGATGTCCCTCCCAGAGTCCTGCAGGTCATAATCTCCTAAAATCTAAGAGGGAGTTGCGAGATCCTTGTTCGGATAAGAATATGGCTAGATAACCTTAACCTTCCTTCGTCGCCGGATTAGACCCCTTTCTACGAGCCTTCCTTGCCTGGGTCTTCTTTCTGGGGGGCCTGTTAGGCCCCCTACGCCTTACTTGGGCTCTACTTGGTCTCCCTTTCGGGGACCAGGCCTGATCCTTCCTGCGGGTTGGATTGGGGTCTTCCTTGTGCCATTATTTTGGACTTTGTACTTGAGGCGATCCTTCCTTGGGGCCTGCGGGCGCGAATTGGGCCCCTTTGGGAGTACTTTAAATCTTGTATTCCTTTGATGTCATGCAATCTACTTTTTTCTTTCGGACCGTTTGGGTCTCTTTGGGCCAGTCATTTTTATGAACATCAAATAAATATCGATAAACTAATTGCTAATAAAAAGTTATTCAAACCAAATCTAAGTCTAGTTGGCTTTAGCATTACTTGTTGCAGCTCGTATACGCCTATGGTTCAAGATACAATTTTTCATTACTATTCTAGTAATCCCAATCTCTGTACATATACAATTAACTTTTTCTCTAGAATACTTCCGGAACAACTTCCACTATTTGTTGTGCACTAGCCTCCTGAATCGGCACTTCCGGTCTCTGAAATTGCCGATTCATTTCCTGCCTTCCTGTTGGTGCAGAAGTCTGTGCAAGTCTTGTGTATGTCTGAGGACGAAACTGTGGCTGTGGGACTGGATTTGGAATCACAGGGGTAGGTGCAGAAGTAGTTGTATGGGTTGTGGACGTTCTGATGGGCTTGTGGTTGTGGGAGCAGAACATGATTTGTTGTCCTGCCATGCTGTTGGGAAGCGACTTTTTTTGAGTCTGTGCATGAGGAATGTCCACTTCCAGTCGCCTGTGGAAATTCCGGTGGCAACGACACGCAGCACAGACCATGCCGTTTGGGCCGCTGGCCTCAAATAGACCACAACCATCAATAATATAAGCCATGGGTATGGTTGTTGCTGCATGGTTGTGCAGGCATTCTCTGTAAATCACAAGGACTTCACTCCATGCTTCTTGGGAAATGTTGTTGGTGGCCATTTCAGCAGCAGAGAAGATGATAGCAAAAGAGGTTTTTCTAATCTTTTGATTTAACTAAACTGCAGGGTTTCTGATCCAGAGAGGGGTTTATATACAAATTAAGTCGGCACAAAATCTAATCAAATGCAATTTTAGTATGTAATTTTGGTGAGTAGTATCTCTATCTCTTTTACTGAATGAATAAATTCATGATAATTCAGTCAAATGTATAGACTTAGGGTTGTAATGCTCTTAGTATTTAAAATTTAGAACGTGATACTAAAATGGTGTATTTGGATTAGCGAACTGTAAATTTGTCGAGAGACAAAGTTATTTCTTCTTCAAGATTAGTGATATGTTTTTTGCGCATAGTTTGCATCTAGTCGCTCTTTGTTCATATTTTGCACTTACTCGCTCTTTACGCATATTTTGCACTTTGTCTCTTTTTATGTATATTTTGCTCATAACTTTAGTTTAGTCTATTATAATTATGATATTTTTGTTTTGGATAAAGCATTGTGATTATAATTAAAGAAATATGATTAGTTTTTACAGGAATGTGACTCATAAAACTAGTCAAAATAATGTTAGTAAGAATATTATGACATACCTTTTAAGTCTTTGTGTGCAACAACTCAAAGTTGAGTATGCAATTTCACATAATGGCATATTGTTTTCCTTACTTTGTTGTGAAAGTTTTGACCAAATTAAATGTTATATAAAATATCTTTATATGGGATTTCAAAATTTGACGTTGCTTCACTTGTTTCTTCTTTTTCTTTTCTGGTTGAGCAACATGTGTATCAGTTTATGATTAGATAATATGTATAACTTATTTCTAAAAAAAATAATTAAAATAAAATTTAAAATGTGTAACTTAAATCACCATAGATATAGTCCTAAAGTTTAATAAAATATTAATATTTAATTAATCTTAAAGTTGAATAAAATATTAATATTTAATTAATATTAAAGTTTAATAAAATATTCTACTTTACAACGAGAATTTATTCACTTTAAATGGCTAAGGAATGGAATGTTTACAATTATATTACGTTCAACTCATAACATTGACTTCTGTATTAATTAGTTCAAACAAAATCCAAATATAGTTTGTTATGAATGTTGAACAATATTATTGGAGTAAGATATTGTATTAGATATATGTGCTATTGTTTATGATTAGTAACAATCTCTTTTGATTGTGCTACACAATAAATATTTTGTGATGAAAAATTCAATAACTCAAATATCAGTCAAAGTTATATTATTGCAAAACCAGATTATGTTATTGTGACTTGTGATTGCATTAGTGATAAAAAAGAAACTATATTATAGGTAAGTTTACCCATTTAATTATCTTTTAATTCATGGTTGAATACATGACTATGTCTATTTGATATTGACGATTAAAAGAGAAAGCAAATGACAAGAGAGATCCATAAATCATCCAAGAAAAATATTTCATATTGTGATTAATTCATTATGTATATACCAGTTCGTGCATTATTTTTAACATATGGCCGGTCCGGACTTAGATAGACGACTTCTCAGAACTAATTCTTAGTTTTCATATTTTGGCTTTGTCTCGTGCTTTTTTTTTGTGCAAAACTATATATGTTACTAAGTACAGCTATATCTTTTATGTTGGACAAAAATGCATAGCGGATTAAAAATTAAGTTAGTTGGATTAGTCTCTTCTTATTTTACCTTCGCAAAATACATACTATCATCATAGTGGTGAAGAATAGAGTTGGTCAAAATTATGCTTTCTTATCATCTAGACAGTTTATTTTCCCTTTTTTGATTTATTTTTGAGAGATAATTATTCAATTATAATTCTCAAGATATTATGGAGTTCCATTTCAAAATTTATAGTTTTTTTCCTTTATCGTTGATTTCATTTCATGTTTTTAATATCTTCTTTATAGTATTATTTTGAGTACAGTTGCAATTTTAGTCAAAATAGGGTATGTTGCATAATTAGTCACATCATAATAATTAATTTTTTTATAATTTAATGGTGTTGAGCAAAAAGCATCATACCATTAATTCTTTGACGGAGCATGTGGCCGTTATATTCAGTTAGTTAAATATTGGTGACATCGTTAAATTGTAATTTAGTTCTATACTACATGGGGTTTTTGCAATAGGGTTAAATAAATTTTGCACCCTTGAATTATGAATATACGTAATTGCATTCACCCCGTTAAAGTGTGAAAGGTAACAAAATATCCACTTACAAAATAATTTGGCACATAACAGGACAAAGAATATCCTTCTTGCTTACCCTCTATAAGTTTTACACCCTAACCCCTAACACATGTTTTATTAAAAATCTCTCCAAAACTACTTTTAGTTTAAAAATTTACTCAAATTTTTATTTAAAAATAATTTTATAATTTAGAGCTTTTAGATTATATGATAAAAAAAAATATTTACAAGCTTAATATATACAAATATGTGTAACAAAGTAAATTGTTTATGTTAAAAAATGCACATGAATATCTGTAAATGTAACTCTATGCGGGAGAATTACACTTTTGGTCCCTCCATAATACTACTAAAATAGTTTTGGTCCCCCTTCATTCGCGAGTTATATTTTTTGTCCCAATTAGGTATATTTTGAACACTTTTAGTCCTATCGTCAACTGTCCGTTAAGAGTTAACGGAAAACACACGTGTTGCGCATGTGAGGCTAATTTTGGGGAAAAATTTGTTGCATTTTGGCACCTACATTAGTTGGCCTTGACTATAAAGCCATTTTGGCACCAAATCCTCTCTAAAAAAATAAAAACCCCATTCTTGTTCTCACTGAAATGTTGTTGTTCAATAACTTCAAAATCAGATTTCTAGCCATGAGTAGAAGTTATTCAAATACTTGATTTGGCCGATTTAATAATATGTGTAGTGTTGATTTTTGTGAGTTTCGTTTTCTTTAAACTATTGTGGATGATGATAATGTAATGTTGTTAATGTTGTTGATTTTCTATACTAGTAATTTGATGTTGTGGGATGGTTGTGAAGTTCTGATTTCTAATGTTATTTGTTCTTTTTTTTTTTTTTCTATCTTTTGTGTTCTTTAAATAAATTTTTACTTCTACTCATGGCTAGAAATTCGATTTTGAAGTTATTGAACAACAAAATTTCGGTCAAATTATAAAAGTGAGAATAGAGATGCGGTTGTAATCTTTTTAGAGAGGATTTGGTGCCAAAATAGGTATATAGTCAAGGCCAACCAATTTAGGTGCCAAAATGCTACAAATTTCCCCCCAAAATCAGCCTCACATGCGTACTACGTGTGTTTTTTCTGTTAACTCTTAACGGAGAGTTGACGGTAGGACCAAAAGTGTTAAAAAATATGTCTAATTGGGACCAAAACTGTAACTCGCTAATGAAGGGGGACAAAAACTGTTTTAATGGTATTATGGAGGGACCAAAAGTGTAATTCTCCCAACTCTATGCAATACGCTTATAATTTTAATAAAAAAGATATGTCATATAACTTATATAATTTTTTCCAATTACATGTACAAATATTTAACAATATATCATATGGTTACTCACAAACTTATAGAATATTATAAATTAATTATATGCATAGATTTGCATATTATACGGTGTATATATATGTGTGTGTTCGATATATAATATTTTAAATTTGTATTAAAAATATTTTCTAAAGAAAATTTTAATATATATAACAACATAAAGCAAAAATTATGTAAATTTTGGATTAAATATAATTTTCGTCTGTTAACTATACCCCATTCCCATTTTAGTCTTTTATCTCTCTACGGTTTCAAAATAGTCCTGTAACGTTTTAATTTGCTCAATTTTGGTACTTCGTTTGCCAAATTTTGTCTAAACTTGTAGGAAAATGACCTAGAATATGATGTGACATTTTAAATTAGGGGAGGTAATTTTATTGGTTAATTGTACATGTGTGGCAATTACATGGCTTTAATTAAAAAAAAAACACATGACGTGTCATTAGTGGCCAATGTGACATATAGTTATATTATTTACTAAATTACTATTATTTGTATTTAAAATAATTTTTTTATATTTTTAGATTTTTGAATTAAAGCATTTTTAGTTCAATTTTTAAAAACTAATATTTTTTTCTTCTTTCAATTTAAAATAATAATAAAATATATTAATTAAATATCAAATACAAAAAATATATCAAAATTTTGAAATTATGTTATTTAATATAAGTATATTTTCATAATATGTATTTAAAACAAAAAAATATTTTTATGAATCTTAAGTTTTGAAAAAATTAAATATTTTTACTTAATTTTTAAGAAAATAAAATACATAATTACATATATATTACATATATATATATGGTTGGCGACGACGACCAACCGCCACCTAAGTGCTGATGGCTACTGTCGGTGCCAACTCCTGGGCGATGACAATTGTCCCCCAAAGAAGAGAGGGGTGTCGCTGTCACCAAGACAGGGTGACGACGACGCGCAATTATCCAAACATATGCCCGTTGTTTTCTAGGTGACTCGTCGCCCAAATTGTCGCCCTCTTTTGTGTTGGGCAACGTCGCTGACGCCCAGAGGTCGGCTACGTCGTCATCTATATACATTTTATATGTAATATATATAATTATGTATATAGAAAATATCCATTATTTTTAAAATTATAAAATATAATTGTAATTTCCCTCCCCAAAATCTATGTCATCCGAATTTATCTGACCTCGAAGAAAATCTATACCATGATCATTATAAGAGCATAAACAATAAAAACAACTTAAATTCATTTAAAGAGATTAGTACAAGATCGTCAACGACCATTTAAGAAGACTCTCATGAAATAGGAAAAACTACAATTTTCATCCTGTACTTTTGGGGGTGGCAATTTTGATCCTGCACAAATTGATTTTTGCAATTTAGTCCTATAACTTTGAAAATTTTACAATTTTGGTTCCATCCGGCCGAAAAAACCCTAATTTTGAACGTCATCTGCCCTAGACATGCGTTTTTTTTTTTGGTTAAAAAGGATCAAAATTGCCAATTATTCAAAGTTACAGAACCAAATTGCAAAAATTAATTCGTGTAGGACCAAAATTACCACCCTTAAGTTACAAGATGAAAATGATACTTTTTTATTTTTAGTCCCTTTATTCAACATTGCCCTCAGGACACCCTATGCTAGGGGCATTGACCTGCGGGGTTTCAAAATTATATTTTTATGGTTCTAACTTTTTGAATTATAGAATTTATTGATTTATTTTCTCTGAGTGGGGTAAAAAATAGGTGAATTTTTAGCTAAAAAATAATATTTTTATAGTCTACTTGTTCAACACTACCATCGCTAAATCCCTTGTTGGTGGCATGTTAATTTGTGAAGCTTGAAAAATATTTTTTTAAGGCTCTAATTTTTCAATTAAAAGGCGTTATTAATTTTATTTTCATTATGAGTAAAAAAAATAAAATTTTCAACAAAAAATATGAGTTTTTATAGTATATTTGTTCAACACTTCCCTTAACCCACCCCATGCTGGGGTCATGTTGACCTACAGTGCTTAAAAATTAAATTTTTATGGTTCTAATTTTTTTAAGTATGGACTGTATTGATCATTTATTTCCTATAAGAAGAGTAAAAAATAGGTGAATTTATAGTAAAAATAATACTTTTATAGTTTATTTTTTCAACACAACCTTCATCAAATCTCATGCTGGGGGCATGTGTAAGCGTAGCGGATTGCCCCGGGAGTAGCACAGAGGACGCGTTAAAAATACCTAAGCATGCATAACGGAATTAAAACGGAATTTAAAACGGGATCAAGGGGTGCTCCCTTGATTCTCCGGGCGTTTGGTGTATCTGAATAAAAGAAAATATAAACAAGATTCATGGAGACCCTAGGGTTGAAGACAGGAACAAGAAACGTAACAAGAATACTCACCCTTGTAGCTTTCTTCGCTCGGCTACACGAGTTGTTTCTGGATTTGCCACCAATATTTCAGCGTAGAGATCCTCTAAAAACGTCCACACAATACACCAGAATGCTTGATACTCTCATGCTAGCAAGATATCAAAAGGGAGAGAACAATTGACCAAACGTTATTAATTAACGGGATCAATTGTTCGTATGTCCCCTTGTTTGAAAAAAGAAGACAAGAAAATACTTTTGGAGGTGGAAAATGAAGGGATGGCCGAGTGAGAGAGAGGGTTCGCTCGAGAGGAGAGCTATGAGAGATGTGTAGAGAGTTGTGTGTGATTATGTGTGTTTTGAGTATTTAAGGTGATGCGTTCCGGGGTCCAGTAGTACCACAAAATGTCAAGGGATCTTCACGAAAGACCCAAGATTGTAGGGGAGACTAACCTTTAGAGAAGGGTTAGCACTCTGGTGCTCAAATCAGTAATGTTCGACTGAGTAAAATAAAGGGAAAACTTGAATAAAATGAGAATAATGGTAAAGTGGTACGTTGTAGTGATAGTCAGTGTGAGAATATGCTGAAAAATAGATGAAAATTGGAGAGAAAACCGTGTGCAAAGTGAGTGCTAAGAGAATATATATGTTACTTGAAAATTGTGTGAATCTAAATTGTCCCGAATAACTGCACAATGTGCTCTTTTATATCTGGTGTTGAACCTAATTTCGGAGGAATTAAGTTGAGTTCTAATACCATTGGAAACCTTGGGAAGTCAACTTCTCACCCCAACAAACCGCACGAGAGTCGGAATTGAATTAGTGAAGATATACTCATTTGAGTCAATCCTGCCACATCTGCCATGTTTTCAAAAAAAGTAGTTACCTGTTGAGAAAGACCCGGATTCTAGCCAATCTACTAGAAACTTGGATGAGATTTTTCAGTATGACGTGGCCCTAGTGTTGGTAGTTGTGTGATGTGGAATCTAAGCTGTTTGACGACTAGGCTTCCTGTACGAGCCTTTTCTCGTGGGCCTGCTAGGTTAATGCATAAAAACTGGGCTTATGTATGAAAGTTCTTACTATTTTGGGTTAGATGGCCTTGGCCTGCTGGGCTGCCTAGCCTGGGGCCTACTCTTAGCTCTTGGACTGGCCCAGTGGATTTTGAGAGGGCATCATAAGGGATTAGTATTCCTAATCCTACTCAAACTATTCCAAAGAGACACACTCTAATCAACTTAGGACTTTGACTTAGTCAAATCCTAGTCAACTAAGGATTTGACATATTGAAACTTCATCCTTGCCATCCATCTCAATATACCCTAAATCGAATCTCGTCCATCTATTCTTAATGGTCTTTATGGACTGGACCTTATTAAATCTAATTTAAATGGCCCTGCCCTCTTCAGCTGACAAGCATCGGAGGTAGGGCTAAGACTTGTAAGAGGATTCCTCTCAGCAAGGTAAACCTACCTGTCTAGCTTCTCAAGCGAGCTGCATCATTTTCGTCAGCAGGAAGGATTTCCTACAGGTAATCGAGGAGCGGTTTCCTCTAATCTATGTTGATCTGTATGACATGCATGTTAGTGTCAGGGGTAACTTTAGTAAAGGTCCTTACAATGATGGTATGAGGGCAAGATAATCTTACTTGGTGTTCCTTGTGCGAGGAATCTGATGGAGTTGGAAGCTTTTCAACCTGCTCTTAAGGTCACTTACATCCTGGAGGTACCCCTTCATGCGTCCTCCTTGACATCGTAGGTGCCACCTTCCTGGTTAGTTACAAGCTGGTAATCGGAGTAGGCAGTTACGCTCCTTGCTCCTGTGTCCAGTGCCATCTTAATGCCTGCTATGAGGGCTTCATACTCAACTTCATTGTTCGAAGCCTTGAAGTCAAACATCAGGGGAATTCCAGCTCATCTCTTTTCGGGCTTGTCAGCACGATACCTGCTCCACTGCCCGTATAGGTGGAGGAGCCATCTACATGGAGCAGCCATGTTCCTTCATCTTCTTTGGCTGGTGAAGTTTTAGTCATGAAGTCAGCGAGGGCCCGAGCTTTGATAGCCGTTCTAGGCTGAAAGTAAATGTCATACTCGCTGAGCTCAATAATCCATTTAATCATCCTGCCAGAAGTCTCAATTTTCCCCAGTGTAGTTCACAGGACTGTTAGTGCGCATAGTAATAGAATGTGACAGAAAGTAAGGGCGTAATTTTCTAGCAGTTGTTACCAGGGTAAATGCTAGTTTTTCTACCTCAGGGTAGTGCTGTTTAGGCGCCATGTAATACGTTGTTGATGTAGTATATAGGTTTTTGTACTCCGTCCTCCTCCTTGATGAGCACGGAACTCACAGCGTGCTGACCTGCAACAAAGTATAAGTATAACGTCTCACTTGGTGAGGGTTTGCTGAGTAAAGGCAGCTCAGCCAGGTAAGACTTCAGGTCCAGAAAATCTTGTTGGCAAGCTTCATCCCATGTAAAGTCTTTGACCCTCCGTAGAGCTTTAAAGAAAGGAAGGCTGCGGTCAGCACAACAGGATATGAACCTGCTGAGGGCAGCAATGCGGCCAACAAGTTTCTGCACTTCATTAAGGTTGGTGGGAGGTTTCATCTCCTGGATTGCTCATATTTTGTCCAAGTTGACCTTGATACCCTTCTCTGTCACCATTTAGCCGAGGAATCAACCACTTCGAACACCGAATGCACATTTGCCTGGGTTCAACTTCATATGGTATTTTATGAGAATGCTGAAGGTTTCAATAAGGTTTGTGATGTGCTGGTCTGCCTGTTAGTTCTTCACCAGCATGTCGTCTATGTACACTTGTATATTACGTCCAAGTTGTTCTCGGAACATGCGCTCCACCAAGTGTTGGTACGTAACATCTATATTTTTTAGCCCGAAGGGCATGACAATATATATAGCAATATGTTCCCCCTGGCGTGGTGAAGCTTACTCGCTTCTAGTTATTGAGGTTAAGCATAATCTGGTGATAACCGTACAAGACATCCATTAAACTTAGTAGTTCATGACCAGAGGTGGAATCCACCAGCTGATCTATACGAGGTAAGGGATAGAAATCCTTAGAACATGCCTTATTCACATCTCAAAAATTGACACAAATGCGTCATTTATTAACTAGCTTAGGGACAAGTACCACATTGGATAACCACTGGGGGAATTTGATCTCCTTGATGTGCCCTGCATCAAGGAACTTGCTTACCTCCTCCTGGATGACCTTGTCCTTCTCAGGACCGAAATGTCTTTTCTTCTGCTTCACAGGAGAGAAGGTTGGATCCAAGTTCAGGCTATGTACTGCAATGATGAGGTCAATACTTGATAGGTCCAGGGTTGTCCAGGCGAAGACATCAATGTTTTCCAGTAAAATGGTGATTAGTCGCCCTGCTAAATCAGGATTCGACTGGGAACCGATCTTGGTGGTTTTGTTCGGCTCTCTAGGTACTAGATGAATACTTAGCAGCTCCTCGGTGGGCTGAACTCGAGAAGGAATCTCGTTTCCTTGCTTATCGTGTTGCACGGGTCTTTCCCCTCCTCCTTGTTGGTCTGAGGAATGTCTATCTCCATATCTTTCCTACTGCTTCCTTTTATAGATGACGTAACATTTTCGAGCAGTGTATTGGTCACGGTGACTTCTCCTACTCTACTCCTACTCTGGTAAGGAATTTCAACTTCATGTGGTAGGTGGAGACAACAACTTGAAAGGTGTTTCAGAGCGGGTTGTCCTAGGATGACGTTGTAAGCCGAGGGCATGTCCACTATGAGGAAGTGGATCATTTTGGTCTTCCTGTTGGGCTCTACCCCTAAGGATAAGGGGAGCATGATCTATCCAGGGGATGCACAACCTGTCCTGCAAAGCCATACAGTGAAAGTGGTCCACCGGCTCCAGCGGGATATCACCAAGCTCCATCTGCCGGTAGACCTCATAGAAGAGGATATCTGCAGAATTATTAGAGTCCACAAAAATATGATGAAAAGTGTAGTTAGCAAGAGCGACAGAATTAATAAGTGCATCATTATGAGGTAAATGAACTCCCTATATGTCAGTAGGTCCGAAATGGATCATAGGATCCCCTGTTGGTGGTTTGTGGCCAAGCTCCATCACTGCTCTAGCAGTGCGAGCATGGGCGCGCTTTGCTCTGCTGAAGTCTCCATCATTAGGTCCTCCTGAAATCATGTGAATTATCCCCTTGGCAGGGGTGTTCTCTGGTCTTTGCTCCTCAATCGAGAATTTTTCTTTTCAATGCTCCCCTCGGGAGGATCAGCGGCCTGTTGCTCGCTGCTGCGGGAACCGCGATGGCGGGAGCGTTCATCCTTCTGTTCACGACATTGATCCTTGTCGATGTAATCTTTTAGGTAGCTGCAGGTTTCTTTGCCAAGGATTCAAAGAGTATTTCTACTCGGAGTCCTCGGTCAGCGCGCTGATCAATACCTCCTGGTGAGCAGTAGGGACTTCCAGGACATCATTGTTGAAACGTTGCACGTAGGCTCTAAGTGTCTCATTTTCCTCCTGATTGACTATGAAAAGGTTGATAGTTGATTTCCGGTACTTGGGCTACTAGCAAACTAGTGTAGGAAAAGGTAGCTAAATTTTTCAAAAGATCTAACTGATCTAACTGAAAGCTGGTCGAACCGTTGTTGAGCAAAATCGGCTAGTGTAGTAAGAAAATCACGACATTTAATACCATCGGTATACCTGTGCAGTAGGGCTGCGTTTTTGAACTTACGCATATGTTCAACCGGGTCATTAGTGCCATTGTAGGCAGGTAGATGGGAAGGTGATTGAAAGTGAGCAAGGAGCTCATCCACCATGATATCTTTGCTGAAAGGAATGTCACAATCTCTTTGTAAGGCCTCCCTGGTTACCCGCTGGTGAAGCTCGACCATCTCCTTCCAGAGGGCTTGCCACATTTTAGGAAGTTGGAAAGGGGCTGCTTCCTTGCTGGCAGAGCCAGTTGGGAGGGATCTGTCCTGTTGTTGCCAACATGGGTCTGTTCGTCCATCGGCTGACTTCCTGGCATTCCTCATTGCTCCCGCTGGGAAGAGGGTCCTGCACCACTTACTTGGGAGCCATGAAACATTGCGTGAATGGTCTCTACTATGAACTGGCGGAGGTGCTCGTATAGGAACAGATCCAAAACAGCAAGAGCAATGGCTGGGTTAGACACCGGGGCTGAAAAGGTCTTTGTTCAGAGTAGCAGCAGCACCATTTGGAGCAGGGAAGGTACCAGTTGGTGCAGAAAATCGACAACTGAAACTGGGAGGCCACCAGCTGGAGCTGGGTCATTAGTTGGACGGGGAGCTGGTGGTGCTCCTCATCTATTCAAGAGGTAGGACAGTAGATCCTACTGCAGCAGGGAGAGAGGCATCTCCTAAGAAAGATCCAACGTTATCTGAATCGGCCATTTTCCCATGCCAAGCTCAAGTTTTTCCACAGACGACAACCAATGATACATACTAGGGTCCAGCAACACCGCAAAATGTTAAGGGATCTTCACGAAAGTCCCAATATTGTAGGGGAGACTAACCTGCAGAGAAGGGTTAGCACTCCGATTCTTAAGTCAGATGTTCGACTGAGTAAAATAAAAGGAAAACTTGAATAAAGTGAGAATAATGATAAAGTGGCATGTTGTAGTGTAATCCGTGTGAGAATATGCTGAAAAATAGCTGAAATTGGAGAAAAAACTGTGTGCAAAGTGAGTGCCAAGAGAGTATAGATGTTACTTGAAAGTTGTGTGAATCCAAATTGTCCCGAATGACTGCATAATTTGCTCTTTTATATCTGGTGTTGAACCCAATTTCGGAGGTATTAAGTTGAGTGTTGTATACCTTTGGAAACCTTGGGAAGTCAACCTCTCACCCCAGCAAACCGCGCGAGAGTCGGAGTTGAACTGGTGAAGATATAGTTATTTGAGTCAATCTTGCCACACCTATCATGTTTTATGGAAAAGCAGTTACCTGCTGAGAGAGACCCGGATTCTAGCCAACCTACTGGGAACTTGGATGATAATTTTCAATATGACGTGGTCGTATGTGTTGTCTAGCTGGGTGATGTGAAATCCTAGCGTGTTTGACAACTAGGTTTGCTATATGAGCCTTTTTTTGTGGGGCGGCCAGGTTAATGCATAAAAATTGGGCTTATGTATGAAAGTTCTTACTGTTTTGGGCTTGATGGCCATGGCCTGCTAGGCTGCCTAGCTTGGGGCCTACTGGTAGCTCTAGGGCTGGCCTAGTGGCTTTTTGAGGGGGCATCATAAGGGATTAGTATTCCTAATCCTACTTATACATCTTCTAAAGAGACACACTCTAATCAACTTAGGACTTTGACTTAGTCAAATCCTAGTCAACTAAGAATTTGACATAGTCAAAACTTCATCCTTGCATCCATCTCAATATACCCTAGATCGAATCTTCTCCATGCATTCTTGATAGGCTTTATGGACTGGACCTAATTAAATCTAATTTAAATGGTCCAAGGTCCTAATAGGCTTTATGTTAAATCTAATTAATACTTAAGCCCAATGATAATTTTCACTTTTTAATCTAATTAAAAAGCAAAAGCCCATCCTCTAATATCATAAATCCAATTTACAAAATCAAGTCTGACTAATCAAATTAATCTACAAAGGCCCAATACTCTAAAAGGGGATCAATTTAATCCAGTTAAATTATTTTCCTGGAATTAATTCCAAATTAATTCCTTCACTTCCAGTGAATTGCGTGTGACTCTTTAGGTTCACCTTCAGCTAGACTTAGGTGAATTGCTGATATCTCATAAGCGGGTTTCTCTTGTCCCCATGGGTGTCCGTCTAGCAATGGTTCATGGCACTATAGAGTAGGTGAAATAATGGCATCAACATTTAGGCTCACGAATGTATACCGGTACAGTCCTTCCGTCTACCATCTCCGATCTACTGTCTAAGGTATGGAATTTGAATGTCGGTCCCCATCCTTAACTTAAGCAGCTACTCGTTCATCCACTGAAACGTCACTGGGATGCCATTCCACTGTTCAGTCACTTTGACCATAGAGAGAACGAGTCTCGGAGTGTACGTGAGACACTACTATCAAACATTGACAGGAAACAGATTCCATCTTGGAACTCACCGTCCTCATTGCACATTCTGACTGCACTAGATAGGGCTTACAGCAACAAGTCTTTCGGCCTGGTAGCCTTTCACCGAACCTAAGACGTAGTCATAGTGTGCATGTGACTGCCGCGGTTCCTCAAGTTCGAGGACTAATCTCGTACTATCGGAGTCGGGAATGCAGGTCATACTGATCAAGCCCCTCAAAGATTCCATATGACGATTCCCGAGTCACCTCAGTCAGCGACGCCGAGCCGACTAACCCACTAATATTGCATGACGACCCTCGTCATTTTTCGATGAAACACGACTACAATCCTTAGTGCAAAGTCTCGCTTGGACCCTCGAAACCCTATTCGAGGTCTTTGACTTGGAGGGTTTCAGACCGATCCACAGAGGCTAGATCATGATTGTCAACCTATGCGCAATCCAGCCTTTTGGATTAGCATATCCGGTTTGTGGGCTTTGTGTGTGCAATAAACACTAATATAAGTGAACAGAACAAAGTATAACATGCCATGAACTGAACATCACTTTTAATCAGAGTATCTTATTTATTACCACTATTGTCAGAAATAGGTTTACATAAGCCTAATGATATTGACTTCATGGTCACCTATTTCTAACAATCTCCACTTTGACCTAAAACCAATCACTCATTATACCTTAAACCCATCTTCTCAAGATGTTGCTGCATGAGCAATCTTACATGGGCTTAGTCAATGAGTCCGCTGTATTTTCTACTTAGGCTGACGCGATCATCCGAATGTCACCACTCCTACCATCTCCCTTAGTAGTGGTAACGTCTAAGAATGTACTTGGATTGAGATGAGATCTTGGTTCCTTTGCTTCGGTATAGCCCCGTTTTTCAATAAGATAAACCACTCGCTCGGCAACTGCTAGGCACCACACCAACTCTTGAATGTAGTTTTTCATCCCAACTGCTTCATTGGCAGCTTTCGAAGCTGCTATGTATTCAGCTCAGTGTGGAATCAGCTGTGGTATGTTGCTTGAAATTTTTCCAAGCCACCACTCCACCATTAAACCTAAATACAAATCTTGACTGAGACTTTGGCATCGTCATCGTCTGACTGGAAGCTAGCATCGCTGAAACCTTCCAGTATCAACTCTTCACTGCTATAGATCAAGAACATATCTTTAGCCCTTCTCAGGTACTTAAGAATGGTCTTTTACCGCAGTCCAGTGTGCCTCACCTGCGCAAACCTATATCTGTTGGTTACACTTAAGAGCAATGTCAGGCCTAGTGCCATGTACAACATATTGGATGTTGCCTACAGCGGAGGCATAGGGGATGTCCTTTATCCTTTCAAGCTCCTCATCAATCTTGGGAGACTGTTTCTTGGATAACTTGAGCCCATGCCTTATGGAAAGGAAACCTCATTTGGAGTTATCCATCTTGAATCTATTCAAGACTTTATCAACATACGAGTTTTGGGTCATTCCTAACATCCGTCTAGATGTACCCTGAAGATCTTGATGACTAGGATGTAGGAAGCTTCACCCAAATCATTCATGGAGAATTGAGTAGACAACATGTTTTGTCACCTAACATCTTGACATCATCCCCAATGAGCAGGATGTCGTCCACATAAAGCACTAGGAACACTACTGAGCTCCCACTGACCTTCTTGTATATACAAGGGTTGTGACACCCACTGCAGCATTACGCTTTAATATCACTAATTATAATACATCATCCACAATTAAACTCGTTTTTATAGAAATTTGTATTAAAACCAATAAATCTCAAAATCCGAAATTCAATGTCTCTGTAGTTATGTAGCTAGAGATCTCAACCCAAGATATCACTACTGACCCACCTAATAAGACTGACAGCACAACTATGATCCAATTCAACTAGTCGCTGTGACTTATATCCTGAAAAATACGTGGCAAGGGATGAGCTGCCTACTCAATAAGTATAGCTAATTAACTTATATATATACACATACACATATGCAATAAGACAAATCTCATACAATTATATCAATCCACAAATATTATTTAATATGCAATCACCATAAAATCATGAAAATAACCAGTACTACAATCATACATCAATCCACAGTACAGTATATCCAGAATCATTGCTTATTTTATTAGGGCCTTGCTTACCCAAGCTGGAGTGCATCACTCAATGGTCTTTGCCGGCTATCATCACCTCATCACAATATCTCATTTTTTTCCGATATCACACAACACACAGCTCGTATAATACCCCATCATCATATGATACCACACAACACATAGCTCGTATGATATCCTATCTCAATCATATCACACAGCACACAGCTAGTATGATATGTCACATCATCTCCACTGATCAATGACAGCACACAGCTCGTCATTAATCATATTATCATAAACCATTGCAGTATGCCCCCTAGTTAGGTAAGTCATCTCTTTATTTCAATTCCCAATATTCCATCCATAATCTCATCATTCAATTTCAATCACAATAAAATCGCATGGTATCGAACAATCATTCATTCGTCTTCTCACACCATAACCATATATAAGCATATGATGACAACTCCACAAAATAACAATATAACCAGATAAATAGCCATCACAATCACGTATACAATACAAGAACATATATCATATATATTTGATACTTACATATATTATAAATCCAATTAACTCTACTTACCTCAAACTCAAAAAGATCGCGTCAATAGAAGGAACTGCTCAATCCTCTACTCTATCTTCACGTCCTATAGCAAGATATAAATGTATAATTAATATATAAAAAATATTATAAATCCCGAATGAAATTACTAAATAATATTCGTACTTTTTCACCAATATTTTAATATTTTTTTATAAATTCAAATATCCATTCCTTTTTCGTCTACATAACTAGACACTATAAACTTTCCCGTATATATCTAGTTTTATCAATGAACTCCATAAGATTTTATTTAATCAAGCCCCTCATATTTTTATAACTATCGTTCTTATAACATCCCTAAATGAAATTACTACAAATATCCCAAATTTATTTTTAATAAATATAAAATTTCTCAAATACAATTCCTAATATTTCTCAAACATAGTTTTCTACTATTCCTATTAATCTTTGCCAATTCTTGACTATAATAATAATTATTTAGAAGTAGTAACATACAACTATGTATTTGTAATAAACCGATCAATTTGAATATCTATTATCAACTACTAAATCGAATAGATTAAATAAATTTTATTTATTGGCTAGATATCCCAGTTCAATAATATATCCCCGATCACTAATTTATATTAAAATACACAAATTCAATAAATTTTCGGTTAAATAGTAAATGAATAGTATAAAGCATATTTAATATATGCACTAATTAAAAAATATTAATATATAATTTAATTTATAATTTATTAATAAAATACTCACCTGTATTTCGGCATCTGAAATAATGCATTTTAGTATGTGTAAGTGTGTGTTTACTTGCTAAAGTGTGAATTGCATATTTTATCACAAGCTAAATATTTATATACATATATGGGAAGGAGCCACGTGTTGGCCCTTTCCCCAATCCTATCCTTTTGTTTATTTTTTATTACTTTTATCAAAATTACAATTTAATCCCCATCTTTTAATATATATAATATGACCCAAAATATTTTATAAAGTTTTAACTTAGTCCTTCAAGTTTTAATTATATTATAATTTCAACTATAACTTATAATTAAATTATATTTTCTTAATATCACCATGCTCTCAATTAAGTTTAAAAATCTATGGACATCACAAGGGTCACGTTCATTCTTGATGAAATCGTACCCCGTATGACTTCGTCGAAACGAATATTCCAACTTCAGAATGCTTGTTTGAGGTGTAGATAGACTGTACGAGATGGCAGACCTTCTGCTCATCCCCAATGACAGTGAATCCTCCGGCTGATCCATATAGATCTCTCCCTCAACGAAACCGTTACATAAGGTTGTTTTCACGTCCATCTACCTTATTTCGTAGTCATACCATGCAACTATGGCCAGCATATTCCAAATGGACTTGGCCATTGGCTACTGGCAAATAGGTTTCCTCAAAATCGACCCTGGGTCGCTGAGTGTAACCCTTCGCCACAAGTCTGGCTTTGAAGGTAGTTACTCCTCATGAGCTCCAAGTTTGGGCTTATAGACCCATTTACACCAGAGGAGTTTAACACCTTTGGGAGGGTCCACTGGCGTCCATACTTGGTTCGTGCTCATGGAGTCAATTTCAATTTTCATGGCCTCAAGCCACTCCCTGAATCGATGTCCAACATCGTGTCCCATATGTCTTTGGATCACTGTCCATTTGACCAGTCACACCTAAGAAGCCATAATCTCTCATAAGGATGTGGCACTCTTCCTGACCTACGGAGGACTGGAATATTACTAGTGGGAACATCGGGCGCAGACACGCCAGGAGCTAGCAGTTGCGGTACCTCGATCAGTTCCTCGGGAGGTTTCTCAACATGTTGGGCCTAAAGAGGTTGCTCAATACGTCGGGCCTAAAAGAGGCTGCTCAACACGTCGAGCCTCATGAGGCTGCTCAACCTGTCGGGTCCCCAATCGAAAAACCTTTTAAGGTAGGTCTGTAACTCCTGAATCTCATGACTGAGATGTTTCTTTGATTCCTTAAGGAGCAACTTATCAACACTGGGAATCCGACGGAAAAACCATTTTTCAAAGAAGACTGCATTCCTCGAAGACAAAATACCTTTTGCTCATAGGGGTCATAAAAAGTAAGAACCTGCAGTTTCCTTCGGATAGCCAATGAACCTGCACAAGCTAGATCTTGACTCTAGCTTGTCTCCCACTAATGTCTTGACGGCTACCCCACACTCTCAAGTATTTGTAGGATGCAGGCTTGTCATGCCATATCTGATTTGGCGTCTGGAATACGACATTGGACGGCGCTATGTTCAGCAACTTAGTCGCTATCTCAAATGCGTAACCCTAAAAAGACAAGGGCAGCTCGATAAATCTCATCATGAATTGAACCATGTCCAACAGGGTTCGATTCCTCCTCGCAGCGACTCGATTTAACTAAGGTGTCCTGGGAGGTGTCCATTGAGCAATAATACTGTTTTCTTTTAGATAATTGAGGAACTCACCACTTAGATACTCGTCACCTCGGTCTGGCCGTAGGACTTTTAATTTTGCAACCAATTTGGTTCTCGACTTCAAGTTTGAATTCTTTAAACCCTCACAAGAGCTTCATACTTGTACCTCATTAGGTAAAACATAACCATACCATGAATGATCACCGGTAAAAGCTATGAAGTAAGAGAAACCACCTCCAGCTGAAGTATTTAGTGGCTCACACACATCTGTATGGACTAATCCAACAGACTGGCGACAAGTGTGCTTTGTGCAATAAAGGGTTTCTTGGTCATTTTTCCTTTTTAGGCAGGATTCGCAAGTCAGTAGGTTGTCCAAATTGCCAACCTCTAGGCTCTTTGAGTCTACCAACCTTCTAATCATGTCTTGGAGATGTGACCTAGCCTAGCATGCCACAACTGAGCGTTCTCAAGTTTATCTATTTTACATTTATTTTGAGCAGTCATGATCCAATCAGACTTTTGTCGAATATAAAGACCATTGTTAAGTTTGTCTAGCAGATGAGAAGATCTATCTTTCATCAAATGAAAGAGATTTTTATTGATAAAAAATTCAAAGTTATTGTTGTCTAACAACGAAATGAAAATGATATTTTTATCATGCTAGGTACAAAATAACAATTCTTTCATTCTTGTTAGAATAGGTGACTGTGAGGCCAATCTGATTGGGCTTATGTAACCTATGTTTGACAGTTTCGGTGTATTAATAATATTTATGAATAAGAAAGTGATATTCATATGACATAAATACTTTGTTTGTGTTCACTTACTATTTTATCTTACAAACTGTTCAATGCACAAGTCAAGCCCACAGACTGAAATATCAATCCAAGAAACTGGACTGCGCATAGGATGGCACGTCATGAAATCAGTTTCTGTGGATCGATCTGAAACACTCCAAGTCAAAGGACCTCGAGATAGGGTATCGAGAGTCCGTTTGAGACTTGCACTAAACGATTTCAATCGCATTTCATGTACAAGAGATGAGGGTCGTCCATGCAATCTTAGTGGGTCAGCCAGCTAGGTGCCAGTTGACTGAGGTGACTCGTGGGAATCGTTATATGGGAAACCTTAAGTAGGGTCGGTCAGTATGACTTGTATTCCCGTTCTTGCAGTGCGGGTTTGATCCTCGACTGGAGGGACTATTGTGGTCACATACACACCATGTCTGTGTCTTAGGTTTGGCAAGATGCTACCAAGTGGAGAGACTTGGTAGTCATAAGCCCTACTAGTGCAGTCAAGATGTGTAGTGTGGGTAGTAGGTCATAAGAGAGGATCTGTCTCCTGCCAAAAGGGTTGATAGTAGTGTCTCACTTATACTCTGAGACTCATGCATAAATCTATGGCCACAGTGACTAAACAGTAGGATGGGATCCCTGTGACGTTTAGTGTGGACAAAGCCAAGGCTTCAGTCAAGAATGATACCGACGTCCTAAAGGTCCATACCGTAGACTATAGTTGTGAGATAGTAGACAGAAAGATATGTACTGAAGAGCCTAAATATTCACGCCATAATATTCACCTAGTCTCAGTGCCATGGACCGTTGCTAAACGGCCACCAATGGTGATGGACGGGAATCATGAGTGATTGGAAATTCGGCCAAGTCTAGCTGAGGGTGAACCTAAAGAGTCACACACAATCCACTGGCAATAGAGGGATTAATCTAGAATTAATCCCGGGAGGTGGAACAATTTAATTAGATTAAACTGGTTCGCTTTTTCTTAGATCGTTAATTTCTTTAATTAGATTAAATAGAATTAACTAATAAATAAAATTTATTAGAAATGAGAAAATGGGCTTAAAATAATTATTTATTAATTATTTAAAGCCCTATGGATTATTTAATAGGATTTAAATATTTCATAAAATTATCCATTAAGGTGATGGACAGATGAGACTAAAGAAGAGAGATGGAAGGCCAAGATTAGTTTGACCAAGTCTAGCCTAAATTTACCAGGATTTGACTAGGTCAAAGTCCTAGTCAATGTGTGCCTCTTAATTAGAGTTTGAATAGGAATAGGAGTATTCCTCTTTTATAAATACTGATAGATGCACACATACACAAGGTGATCATGTTATGAGCATACACAAAAACACACACCGCCGACCATCCCTTCTCTCTCTCTCTCTCTCTCTCTCTCTCTCTCTCTCGTCCCTTCCTCCTCTTTTCTCCAAGAAAAGCCTAGTTCCTTGTTTTGATACAAGTAGGCACTAGACGGATTAATCACATTAATAAATAATGCTTGGTCGATTTGTCCTCCCTAATTCTCTTGATTTGTTGCTAGCATGGGGATCAAAGGATTCGTAGGATTTCGTGGACGATTTAGAGGGTTCTTAAACTTGGAATCTTGGTGGCAAAACGTGGAACAACGCGTGTAGCGGTACGAAGAAAAAAACTACAACCGGGTATGTCAATTGTTCTTGGCGTTTTTCTTTGTTGCAAACCCTATGGCCACCATGAATAATGCATGCTTTAATTTTCTTTAATTCATGATATACACCAAACGCCCGGGAGGTTCAAGGGAACACCTCTGGAACGTGTTTTAAATTCCATAAATTATTTAAATTCATCGTGCTTCCGCATTTGCGCTCCTCCCGGGACGATCCACACTTAGCTTTCAATTCTAGCCTAACATGATCACTAACTACTAAGATAACGGTTCCTACGGCTTCAGTAGCAACGGCGTTGCCAACCTACCAAGCTTAGGATGACCTCGTTTTACTTAGCTTCTGCTTCTTTTCAGCACCTGCAAGTTATTGCAGATGTGAGCTTCATAGCCGGTATCTAATACCCAAGAAGCAGAGTTAGTGACCATATTAACCTCAATCACAAACATACCTTGCTCGGGAGGAATTTGGGCAATTCATTTTCCATGCCCTTTCTCACGGCAATGAATACATATGTCAATTTCCCTCAACTATTGCTTCGAACCAACTTTCCCTTTTTCCCTTGCCTTACCCACTTTGGCAACGGGAATGTATCGTCTCTTTATCGAGCCCTGCCTTGAGGTCCTCGAGCTTTTCCACAAGGGTAAGCGGCTTGACCCCATGCTCATGTATAGAAGATCCTTTGGTCATCTTTATTCCAAATAATGCCCTTCATAGCGACATACCTAGTATACCGGTCCAGGACTGTGTAGCAACCCTTCATACGAGCCATTATGGAGGGAACATCGTCCAACCTCTCATACTGCTTTTGCCTCTCAATTGTCTTAGAGGCGAGTATGATGCTACGGACATTGCGATTACCCTGTTGCCATATTTCGAACGTCTCATGTTCTTCAGGAAAGGATCCTTCCGGCAAAGTCTGTGGAAATGACTTGTCCATGACATAGCGTCGTGTTCTCATTAATCGAGGACTATCCTCAAATTACAACAACCAATCATTATAGTTTATTCCATTGAATTTATTCGTCTCAAAGTATGTAGGATAGTGGACTCTTAGACATAATTAAATCTACATTTAAAAAATGAAAGCAAACAATCAGTAGATTATGCTAGTACTTAATGACAAATTAAAGACTCGTACTTCAGTAATCAATCCTCTCACTATTTCTACAAAAACATGTCACTCTCTAAACGTGTTTTCGGGAAACCTTTTCATAGTGGGCTTGGGGTCAACAAGCAAAATTCCCAGTACCCCCACTTTTACGATTAGCATGGAACATAAACTTATGGGAGATATACCATACTATTCTCATCCAATGAGATCCCTAAGATATTTACCTCACATCCTCACGTGATCCCAAGGATTCCAAGTGAATCACGTTACTAGGCATTAGACCCAATCCATCAACCAAATCATAGCACTCACTGTCGCCCCCCACGACTCGTGAGACAGGGAACATTAGTGTATTCACTTCGTTCACAACAATTGTGCAGCTTAATTTCAATCCAAAAAATGCGCCACGACTCGTGAGACCATGCAATTGGGCGAAACTAGCTTCCTCACTTTTTTCATGGATGGAAGGCATGGATGAACGATGTATGCTCAAGTCCATTTATAAGGGTCTAATAATTAACTTGGTCCAACCAAGTGAGAGTTTTTGTTTAATAGACCAAGACCTCATCACATATAAAATACTTTTCATGCTAATGTAAACATGATAAATAAACCCTTCATCCATCAACAATTCCACATGCAAAATAAAAGCCTATCACGCCCCTATTGGATGATCACAAGCCCGAAACCTATGCGACCCCACTGAGCCCGCAATGGATCTATGGTCAATCTAAGGGTTGGTCCTACACTATTACAAATTTATGTAGAAACCCATCAACACCTTGATGGGCTTTACCTCTTCATCCTTCATCATTCGGGCCACCAAGTCTTTGGACCTCCATCACCTTCCTTGGTCTCCTCCTTCTTGGCCTTCCTTGATCTTCTTCATTTAACAAAAATAAAAATAAAAATACCTCACCACTACCTACTCTCATTACAACTGAAATAGAAACCCCGACGAACACTCGGGGGGTGTACATGAAGATAGAGGAAGAAAGTCTTATTATTCCAAGGCAACAAAATGAAAGATAAGGAAGAAATTAAAGAGGACCACAGGCCCAAAGAAAAAAATAAACCATACATTCAGTCTATTCGTCTATCCCATTAACACAAATAGCAATATTACACATTCTAGGTAAACATGCTACCAATCTATATACACGATAATCAATATCATAAATCCCAAAATATAAACAAATTTCCACACAAGAAAATTGATCATCGATGCAACCATTGCAATATTTCTTGCTAGGAGAAACCCATTCCTCATCATCCAGACAATAATGAATTTTAGGAGGTTCCCGACCTCAACCAATATAAAATATTTCAAGATAATGTTTTTAGGAAAAATGTATAGAAAAATATTTTGGAATTATTCAATAAAAACTTTTTTACAAAAATAACACAAAACGGAAAACGGCCATGGCGCCCACTGTCAGCGACCCAAGCTGGTCGAGCGCGTGCGCGCCTCATTGCCTGCATGTTGTGCGCGCACGGCCCCAGCTAGGGCGCTATCCCACCTGACGGCGGGCGGTGCCTATGCGCGCGCGCGCCCCTAGCGGCCGTGCGTGCGCATAGGATGCCCAGCCTGTCGCTCGCGTACGCTGGGCGTGCCGGCCGGGCGCCTGCGCGCATGTTTCCCGTGCCTACGCGTGCGCCTTGCCGGATCCCTACGTGCACGGCCGACTGGCTGGGCCTGTCGCTCGCACACACTGGGCGCGCGCGCCTGGCCGCA
The DNA here is from genome assembly GCA_034509735.1 of Sesamum alatum. NCBI lineage: Eukaryota > Viridiplantae > Streptophyta > Magnoliopsida > Lamiales > Pedaliaceae > Sesamum > Sesamum alatum. The sequence continues at coordinate 17,454,692 of JACGWO010000001.1, read as the reverse complement.
CTCCCTGCGCACGCGATCGGCAGACCCCCATATGGCGAGCGCGCACACTGCGCGTGCTAGGCGAGCGGCTGTACGCAGGCTCCCCTGCCTGCGCGCACGCCTGGTCGTTGTCGTTTTTCATCTATGCCAATGTTTTTTGCCCAATTTTCCCAAAAAACAAGAAATACAGTTCAAGAAACACAAGAACTCGATGATCAAATATTCAAGTGCAAAATTAACGCAACTGTTCGTACAATTAACAACATGTTTCAATACGGAAATAAAGCCTCGTAAAGCATGCTTGAACACATATAACATGTAGAACCCAAGGCCTATACACCGAATTGATCTCTGATAGCACTCTAAGCGTAGCAGATCAGCCCAGGAGTAGCGCGGCGGAAGCGTTGAAGATAATTAAGCATGCATAATGGAATTAAAATGGAATTTAAAATCGGACCAAGGGGTGTTCCTTTGATTCTCTCGAGCGTTCGATGTATCTTATGAATAGAAGAAAATATGAACAAGATTCATGGAGGCCCTAGGATTGAAGAGAGGAACAAGAAACGTAATAATAATACTCACCCTTGTAGCTTTTTTCGTTCGGTATACGCATTGTTCCCCGATTTGCCACTAATCCCAACATAGAGATCCTCTAAAAACGTCCACGCAATTCACCGGAATGCTTGATACTTTCATGCTAGCAAAATATCAAAGGGAGAGAACAATTGACCAAACGTTATTAATTAACGGGATCAATTATTCGTATGTCCCTTTGTATGAAACAAGAAAACACTTTTGGAGGTGGAAAAGGAGGGAATGACCGAGTGAGAGTGAGGACTCAGTTGAGAGGGAGAGCTAGGAAAGATGTCTAGAGAGTTCCTTTTTTTTTTTTTTACGAAACCACCCAGAGGTGGGGGGAACTTTTCGGGGTCCCCGTATCTTCTATATTATCAACCCAAAAAAGATTAAAAAGGTGCAACAGGGAGTACTGACTCCCTAGTTTCATCTAGTAAGCAGTAAAAAAGGAGTACTACTCCCTTACAATTGTCATTTCTGAAATCATAAATAAGGAGTACTACTCCCTTACAATAATTCAAGCAAGCGTAAATAAGGAGTACTACTCCCTTACAATATAAGCTTATCATCCTATACTCTGTATTACCAAGCTTACCATGATGTTTAGTGCTAGCTTGTTTCCTCAAAACCTTGTTGACTCCTGCAATAACTAGACAAAACCTATTCTCCAAGATAATATGAAAAAGATTATTATTCCCTTGTACCTTATGGATCAGTGGTTGACAATTAGCATCGTGTCCTATGTTTTTACAACTATTCCTAGTGATAAAAGAGTTATAAGCAGTTAACAATAAGGAGTTCAACACCCAAATTCTATGCAAGTGTGGGTTAGTAGGTGATACTACCTCACAAATGTCAAATAATGAGTTATCAGCGAGACCAAGGAAACTACTTTGCAGTTCTGATGTAAGGCATGCATCCTTGGAAGTTGTTCCCTGGTGAGTATAATTAATTGTTGTGCAGTGCATGCCTGATTAGCAAAGAAGTCTGCTGCTGATTTCCTTCTCGGTATATATGTGTGATCTTGACCTCCAAGTGTTCCAGGCAGTTATGAATCAGTTACAAGAGGTTTTCTATGTACCAGGCTCCTTGAGAAGGTCTTGAAAGAAGTTGAATAACATTCACTGCATCTACTTCGAGCCAGATTTTTGTGTATCCTTGCTGATGACAGATTTGTAAGCCTCTATACACTGCTCTTAGCTCTACTTGAATGTTGGAGGAGTTTCCAAGGGGTTCAACAAAAGCTAATACAACTTCCCCTTGATGGTCTCTGATGATTCCTCCAGCTCCGGAAATTCCAGGGTTCCCCCGAGATGCTCCATCCGTATTCAGTTTAACCCATTCATCAGGTGGCCTTGTCCAATGTACTACGATCAATTTTTGCATCCTGATTTGGTGATGGATCCTGATTCTCATTCTCCCAGCTGCAAATGTGTCGCCTTTCCAGTGGTGCTGCTTCCAAAGGTTGACTTTGCTAATGGTATGGAGGTGCTGAAGTGTTTTAAAGATAATGCAGGAAGCTTTGAACGAGGCCCCTCTGTGTTTGACATCATTTCTTGACGTCCAAATGTGCCAAAGTATAACCAAAATGATATCTCTTACATGGAGCTGGGATGTATTTCTGAGTTTCCAAGCTTGTATAAAGTGCAGGATATTATCCGTTTGGGTAGAGTTATCTGAAAGATATTTGCAAAATATGTCCATACCTCCCTTGCTTGATTGTTCCTAAGAAAGAGATGTGTCTCAGTTTCCTCACCGGAACAACAGCAACATCTAGATGCCATTCCAATACCTTTCCTTTTTAGTCTAATATCTACAGGTATCCAGCCATGAAGCAGCCTCCAAATGAAAATGGAGATAGAGGGAGTTATAAGGGGAGACCAGACTCTCTCGAAGATTGGGTGTACTATTTGGTGATCTCTGATGTGTTCCCAGGCTGATCGCATTGTGAACTGGCCAGATTTGGAGAGCTTCCAGTGTATATGATCTTGCTAGTTTTGTCTGATCGGGATAGATGTGACAAGCTCCACAAGATGAGGAGTGAGTACTTGCGGAGTTTCTGAGTGCTCCAGTTTCCATTTTCCCAATAGTGCCTTACATGATCTTGTGAAGTGATCTCATTCGGAGTCAGATCCTGGAGTGTTCCTTCGATGAGCCAATGATCCTGCAAAAAAAAATGCTTCCCCACTTCCAAGGCTCTAGTAGATGTTCTGATTGGTGGCTTGCCTAACTGTGCAGAGTCTCCTCCAAGGAATCATTATTAGTAACTCTTGCAAGTCCATGGAAGTAATCACCACAATATTTGTTCAAAGTGTAACGCGCCCATAGTGAGTTATTAAGTTTGAACCTCCACCAGAGTTTTTGGGAGAATGCTTCAACCACATCTCTCAAGTTTCTTATCCCAAGTCCACCTTCTGTAGTAGGTATGCAAATGTTGTGCCATCTTGTCCAATGGATCCTCCTTTTATCCGTGGATGAGCCCCAGAAACATTTTGCAATGAGTTGTTCAATTTTCTGAATTGTACCAATTGGTGGGTTCAACACTTGAATAAGGTAAATAGGCATAGAGGACAATACACTTTGAATTAGCTGGAGTCTGCCTCCAAATGATAGGGGACAGAATTCCCATCCTGATATTCTAGCTCTGATTTTGTCTATAAAAGGCTCGTATGGCACTTTCTTCTTGTGGCCTTTATAGAGAGGGGTGCCCAGATACATCATAGGGAGGGTTTTAATTGAGAAGCCTGTAATGCTTTTGATTCTTTGTGCTAGCAGGTTTGCTCTTTGTCAAGTGATAAAGCAGCTTTTTGTGAGGTTGATTTTCTGTCCTGACTGCTCTTCATATTGTTCAAGGAACTCCATTAGTTTATAGAGACCTGTCTCGTCATGGTTGGTGAATATTATGATGCCGTCTGCGTATGACAGGTGTGAAATTCTGACCCTGCAGCTTGTTTGATAGTACATGGTCGGATTGCACCTGAAAAGATGATCCAGCCCTCTAGATAGAGCCTCGGCTGCAATAATAAAGAGGGTTGGGGATATAAGGTCGCCTTGGCAAATTCCTTCTGTTGATTTGAAGAATCCAGCAGGTTCTCCATTAATGAGCACAGAGAACCAGCATTTGTCAATGATGTGCTTGATGAGTTGTATGAATCTCTGTGGGAAGCCTATTTTTGCCATGATTAAGTAAAGGAACCTCCAACATACTCTGTCATATGCCTTGGTCATATCCAATTTGATCACCATGTTTTCCTTTTTTTTATCTTAGATCCAGGGAGTGTATCAATTCTTGTGCCAGAAGTATGTTGTCACCAATTAACCTTCCTGGCACAAAACCACTTTGGGAAGGGGAGATGATATCTGGGAGTATGGGTGCCAACCTTCTATACAACATCTTTGACAGAATCTTATTGGTGACATTGCATAAAGAGATTGGCCTGAAGTCCTGCCATCCTTGAGGAGAGTCATTCTTAGGTATAAGAACTATTGCAGTTGCTGTGAAGCTCCGTGGCAGTGGTGTTCCACTAAAGAAGTCAATAACTACTTCATGTATATCTGTCTGTATAAAATTCCAGCAGGTGTGAAAGAATCCAGAACTGAAGCCATCAAGGCCAGCTACACTCTCTTTATCAATGCTGAAAACCACCTCTCTAAGTTCATCCATGGTTGGTGGATTGGTAAGATTATGTGCATATATTTCGGGAATCTGAGGAAATTGGTATGGAGGTTCAAATTTTGGAACATCCATAAGAGGTTTAGTAAGAAGCTCATTAATGTATGCAGCTACAGAGACTTTGATAGCGTTATCCTCAGTATTTTCTTGCTGTGGATTTTGGATTCGATGTGCTTCTTTTTGGTAAGTGAGTGAAAGTATTTGGTGTTGCATTTTCCATCTTCCAGCCATTTACAGCTACTTTTTTGTTTCCAGTAATCAGATTCATCTGTATGGGCATGTACCAGTGCAGCATTACTCCTATTCAGAGCGGCCAGATTACTATCATTCGGCCATTGATCAAATCTTTGTTCTTCTTGGTCTGCCTCCTGTTTAGCTTTCTCCACATTACTGAAAATATTTCCAAAAGTGTTTGTATTCCAACTTTTTAGGAGCTCTTTAGTTCTGTACAGCTTTTGCTGGAGTTTATCCATCCCATGGCTGTATATAGGAAGTGTCCAGGAATTCTTCACTGTGTCCAGGAATGTGTGGTGTCTTATCCACATGTTCTGGAATCTGAATGAGGAGGGATGTCTCACTGTGATCCTATTAGCCCTAATAAGAAGGGGGTGGTGATCCGATGTCCTCCTTGACAGATGTGTTACTCTAATGTTATTAAATAGATTAGTCCACTCTTTGGAGTATAGCACTCTATCAAGTCTCTTCCAGATTCTATTGTTAGTCCAGGTATAAGGTTCTCCCTTGTATCCAGCATCAATCAATCCAGTCTCCATGATCATATCTCCAAAGTCTTCCATAGGCCCCATTTTATCAATTACCCCTCCTTGGTTCTCTTCAGAGTTCAGGATGATATTGAAGTCTCCCCCAAGCAGCCACGGAACATTATCATTAGACAGATTGTGTAGATCATCCCATAATGCCCTTCTAGGGGTCCTGTAACATTTAGCATACACAAACGTACAAAAGATTGCTTCCTCCAACAAGCCAGAGGAAACTTTGACATGTAGAAATTGAGCATTATCTCTAACAAGTTGTATGTCAACACCATGAGCAGCAAAGCACCAAATTTTATTATTCAAGTTAGACATGATACTACTGAATCCAAATCTCCTAGTGAAGAAAGAAGCATTCATGTGTACAAAGGGTTCTAAGAGTACTAGTATTTGAGGTTTTCTGTTCCACACAAAGGTTAAACAGGATATTTTGTTTTTCAGCTTTACCTACGCCCCTGATATTCCATATAAGTATCTTAATCAGGAAGAAGAAGATGATCTTGGGTGTCTTTTTGTAGTGGCTTGTGGTGATTGCCTTGTCTTTTTGGCTTTGCATCTTGCTTTTGCAACATTAGTGTTAGGGTTAAGTTCTAGTGATTTGTTTCTCTTGTGTCTACTAGTTTCAACAGATTCAAATAAGATGGCATTTTGTTCAGAGCTGGGCTTCTCCTTAGATTGAAAACTGGGTTCAATTTCTTCAGAAGAAGGGGTTTGGGTGCTGTCTGTTTGATGTATTGATTGGGTTATGGCGGGTACTAAGTGTGTGTTATCTAGAATAGGTGTCCTACCTATCTCCAGGGGTTCAATGTTTTGAACAGGCTTGTTACCGGAATCAGTATCATCAAGTTCTTGAAGACTCTGGAATCTGTTAAATGTAGGGGTTGGGTCATTAGCTTCCTTTTGCTCATTAGTATCTCCCTCCTTAAGGCTGTAGTGGTGACTTGCATGACCTATTTCAAAGTTTGGTCTGTTTATCTTAAGGAAAGTCTCATCTATGTCAGGACTGGATGTTTTCCTATTGTTTCCTCTACTCTGAATCTTATTGCAGCTCTCTTTTTCAGGGGTTTTAAAAGTATTCTTCTCCAGTATTTCATTAATGGCTTCTATATCAGCAATTATATCAGGTGTGTTGTTTCTAGCATGAATTTCCTCGTCCTATTTTTTATCTAAAAGTGCAGCAATTATAGGATCATCATAATTAACGTCATCTTCAATCATATGCTCATAAGTCATAGGCAGATTATTCACATGCACAGCATTATCATGCACAACAACATAACCAATATCAGCACCAAGAACAGAATCACCAATAAATAAGTTTCCCACATGCACCTGCCCAACATTACCACACACAACAACCTCCTCATTTTCAACATCAACAACATCCTTGTTAACAACAAATTTTCCAACCATTACATGCTCAACATGATCATGTACCGTAGCATCAGCAACTCCCTCGCCAACAACAGTTTTAGCAAAAACAGAATTACTAGTAGCCAATTCATGCACAGAGATGTTTTCATCGTTCAACATAGGAGGTGTAGCATTTATTTTACCTGTTGTAACCTCAGTAGTACCATTGTTCTTAGAGTCAGGTTCATTTTCAAAGACCACTTTCTTACCTTTTCTCTTGGCATTCAGGATAAGTCTTAGGTACTCATTACCTTCTCTTCCTGCTGATTAGCGGGCTCTTTGTCTCTGGTGTTCTGATCATTCTGGACTTGTTCATCCTGAATATTAAAGAAGCAGGTTGAATGATCATGTCCCAGATGTTTGCAGGCTGCACAGTACAGAGGGCAATTTTCATAAATAATTTGCTGCTTGATGGTCCTCTGTCTAACATTCAGAAAAAATCTGTTGGATTCTTGGGGCTGTTAAATCCACTTCAACACAAATTCGAGCAAGGTTTGGTCTTGACAAATCTACAATGGCCTCATCCATCCTTAGGGGTTTTCCAATCTGCTTTGCAATGCTGAATAAGATATTCTTCTCAAAGAGGTGACAGGGTAGCTCAGGGAGCCTCAACCAGACAGGAGCAATAGGGGACTCGATGTGTGGATCAAACTTAGGCGTCCATTTGAAAATTCTCATTGGAAATCCATCAAACGACCATTCACCTCGCAACCAAAGCCTGGAGTAGTGTTCTCCATTCGACAGCATGATCAGTGCATGCTTCAAGTTGAGAGGACCAATATTAACCAAGCCTCGCAGACCCAGTTTGATTATCCTTTGTCGCATGAAATTTAGGTTCGACAGCCCATGTGAGAACTTGCCAACTAGAGCAAATTTCAATCTTTCTGCAAGTTGTGAAGTTTCTTCTTCAGAATAGGTGATGCTAGGTAGACTTTTGTACTTAGCTGCTATTCCAAATTCCTGTAGAGAGTCATCTTGAAATGTTTTTTCGGCTGCTCGAGCAGGATCGTGTTGGAAGTGAGTGACTAGTAGGTTTTGTACAATATTGGCATATGACCTTTTATTTTTATGGAGGAGCTGGAGTAGGTGGGGCTGAGGCACGGGCGGTGGTGCGTTCGAATTAGAGGTTGATGGAAGTTCTGCCTTGGCAGTTAGGGCAGAGGGTCCATGGGCTGGAGAAACTGAAATGGAGAATTGAGTGGGGGAAATGAAGGGGGTAAAGAGGTGATTCAGATGGGCAGCTGAATCACCGGCGACGGTGGCCGGAATGGAGCAGGTCAGAGGTGCGAGAGGAAAAAAATGGAGGATTTGTTACCGTCGCTTGGGCGCACGTGGCTGGATGGGAAGGGAACTGTTCGGTGGGAAGGGTCGTCGGGGTGGTGGGGATGGCGAGGGTTGCCGGCGACAGTGACTAAGAGTGTCTTAGCGGGGTAGTCAACGCATCAACAGCCAACGGCTAGTTTTAGTCTGCTCTGTTTCTTTTTCTGATTCGTGATAGAGATGTGTAGAGAGTTGTGTGTGATTATGTGTGTTTTGAGTATTTAAGGGATTAGTATTCCTAATCCTACTTAAACTCTTCTAAAGAGATGCACTCTAATCTACTTAGGACTTTGACTTAGTCAAATGTAGTCAACTAAGGATTTGATATAGTATAGCTTCATCCTAGCCATCCATCTCAATATACCCTAGATCAAATCTCGTCCATCCATTATTGGTGGGCTTTATGGAAAGAACTTTATTAAATCTAATTTAAATGGTCCAAGGTCCTAATGTGCTTTATGTATGAATATAATTAATACTTAAGCCAATAATAATTTCCACCTTTTAAATCTAATTAAAAAGGGAAACCCCATCCTTTCATTTCATAAGCCCAATTTACGAATCAAGCCCTCCTAATTCAATTAATTTACAAAGGCCCGATACTCCAAAATAGGATCAATTTAATCCAATTAAATTATTTTATCAGAATTAATTTTAAATTAATTTCCTTCACTTTCAATGAATTGTGTGTGACTCTCTAGGTTCACCTTTAGCTAGACTTGGGCGAATCGCCGATTATCTCATAACTGGAATTCTCCCATCACCATAGGTGGCCGTCTAGCAACGGCCCATGGCACTAGAGACTAGGTGAAATCATGGCGTGAACATTTAGACTCACAAATGCATACGGGTACAGTCCTTCTGTCTACCATCTCACAGCTACAGTCTACGGTATGAAATTCGGACGCCGGTCCCTATCCTTGACTTAAGCATCTACTCGTTCACCCACTAAAATGTCACTGGCATGCCATCCCACTTTTAAGTCACTGTGGCCATAGATTTTACAGGGAATGAGTCTCAGAGTGTACGTGAGACAGTACTGTCAAACATTGACAAGAGACGAATTCTATCTTGGAACTCACCGTCCTTATTGCACGTTCCTCATTGCACGTTCTGACTTCACTAGATTAGGCTTATAGCAACCAAGTCTTTTGACATGGTAGCCTTTCGCCGAACCTAAAACACAGTCATTATGTGCATATAGCTAACGTGGTTTCTCAAGTCCGAGGACTAATCTCGTAGTATCAGAGCCGGGAATGTAGGCCATACCGACCAAGCCCCTTAAGGGTTCCATAGGATGATTCCCGTGAGTCACCTCAGTCAGCCGACGCTGAGCCGACTAACCCACTAATATTGCATGGACGACTATCGTCACTCGTCGATGAAACACGACTGCAATTCTTAGTGTAAGTTTCGCTTGGACCCTCAATACCCAATCTCGAGGTCCTTGACTTGGAGGATTCCAGATCGATCCATAGAGGCTGGATTCATGATTGCTAACCTATGCGCAGTCCAACCTCCTAAATTAACATATCTGGTCTGTGGGCTTTATTTGTGCAATAAACAGTAACATAAGTGAACACAAAAAAGTATAACATGCCTAGATCTTAACATCACTTTTATTCAGATTATCCTATTTATACCATTATTATAAGAAACATGTTACATAAGCGTAATGAAATTGGCTTTACGATCACCTATTCTAACAGCATGTTGATTTACGAAGCTTGAGAAATATTTTAAGACTCTAATTTTTCAATTATTGATATTATTAATTTATTTTCTTTATGAGGAGTAAAAAAAATGAAATTTTCAGCAAACAGTACGAGATTTTTTATGAAAAAATTGCAATTTTTGTATTGTAACTTTGGGGGTGGCAACTTTGGTCCTGTACGAATTGATTTTAGCAATTTAGTCCTGTAATGTTGAAAAATTTGGCATTTTTTGTCCCATTTGGTCAGAAAGCCCCAATTGTCAAGGTCACATGCCCAACACATGCATTTCTCCAGCCAAAAAGGATCAAAATTATCAGTTTTTAAAGTTACAGGACTAAATTGCAAAAATCAATATGTACAGGACCAAAATTGCCACCCTCCCTAAGTTACATAATGAAAATTGCAATTTTCCTAGGAAAGATAGGTCCCAAAGCCTAAGTATCTTTGTTCCCAATCAAAGATGACAATGTTGAAAGTAGGACATAAATTAGAAACTAAAAACATAAACCTACAAATATGCATATAGACTAATGAGTATGAACATGAGACGTTATATACAGTCCTTAACGACAAAGATAGAAGAGTGGGTTAATTGCACTCTTCGTCATCAACAGCACTAACATCTGCATCATCAACAACGACGTTTGTGTCAGGACTTTCGTTAGCTATGGAAATGAACTTGTCTATATAATCTGACGGCTTGAATCTACTTATCTAGTCAAGCTCTACATCTATGGAAATGAACTTGTCTATATAATCTGACGGCTCGAATCTACTTATCTAGTCAAGCTCTACATCAAATTTGGCCAAACTCTATTTTATCCCCCCCTATGTTTACTTGTAATAGCTAAAAACCCCCTTGCGTTAAGGAAATAGGCAAAAAAAAAAAAAAAACCCTCGTGTTTTGAAAAAACTCAGCAAAAAGCCCACATTCCGTTAGCAATTGACGGAAAGTGTAATGCACGCGTGAGTGGTGCGCTTGGTGGGGTGTTTCTGACGTTTTGGATCTTATTTTTGGATGTTTTAGACTAAAATGCTCCTATATCGTGTTTAGTGTTTAAAATTACCATGATCAAAACTACTTGTTTTAACTTTATTTTTAGTGGCTTTTCTTTTGCATATTCACCGCTTCTAAAAATATAATTTTTTGATCTTAACTATATTTATTTAAATATCAAAATACCAAAAAAGAATATCATTCTTTTTATAAATTTATAACTTAAATTAAAAATTATATTAAAATCACAATATAAAAATATATACTAAATTTCAATTTTCAAATATAAATCTAATCAATAATAATATGATGTGAGCAAAAAAGAGCTAAATCAAAATTGTCTTCTTGGACTTGAAAGGAGTGGGCTTGAGTTTCTACAAATGGGGAAAGAGGACCTGCAAAAAAAGCGTTAGCACTCCGACGCTCAAGTCAATAAGCAGTTGTGATGAAAATAACTTGAATGTAATATGAAAATAAGAATACACTACAAAAATATGCGGAAATTGGAACTCATATGGACGCCCGTTCCAACTACCATTCCAAATAGGAACGGTAAATGGAACTGGTGTGGAACGGAAAACCGTTGATGACGTCACTGTCGTGGTAATTGTAATACAAATTAATAGGAACGACAAGACCATTCTTATTTGAGTGCCAACATATGTGAGCCAATTTGTACACCTATTACCGCTCCTAAAAAGTACCTGATATATTTTGGACTTCAATTTGGAGTACATGTGTGAAATTGGGAACGGTTAGTCGACCGGGAACACTTACCGTTCCTATATGAGTTCCTATGGCCATGTCTATTTGGACCGGTCAGCTGATCGTTCCGACATGTAGTCCTACATAAGACCCTTTTACGCCATGGATAAAAATGTAATGCAATTACTGTTCCAAATTGTAGGTATATAGTAAGTGCAATATTGTTACAATTATCATTCCTAATTGTGCTCCAATTAGGAACGGTCCTGTTGCGTGTGCCTCATACCATTCTTAATATATCCTAACGGCTATATTACAATGATAATATTGTATTGTCACCCCACCAGCGACCGTTCCTAAAGCTGGAACAACGGCTAGTTTTGTGTTCCAGATAATATTCCAATGTCCGTTCCAATATTTTCTATATATATCCCCCTTCTTTCTCATTGTTCTTATAATTAATCTCCAACTAATTTTGTTGTAACTCCCTCTCTTGATTTATATGGAAAATAGAACATATCAATTATCGGGCGCAAATCTTGCATTGATATTGATAGGTGTTTTGCTTAGGTAAGTATGAAAAATTCTGTAAGTGTTAGTTATATATATATATATATAATATACTCTCGTCATTTAATTACGTACTATTGTGAATTATACGTACCACCAATCATGTTAAGACAGTTGAGGAAATGGGTGTATGATCGAGACGTCATGGGTGTGACGCCGGAGTTTGAGGACGGTGTTACAATATTTTTAGAATAATCCCAGTCTTAGTGTGCATATATGGACGGGCACAAGATTAAGTGTTCCTGCTGGAAGTGCAAAAATGAACGGTTCAAAATACCAGACGAGGTAAATTTTGATTTGTGTATGAAAGGGTTTATGCCAGAGTATTATAATTGGACTTCGCATGGTGAAGAGAGGGTGTAGGAATACTTTGAAGCATTGACAGTGCCCCCTGTGCAGCAACACCAAACGCCACCCGTTCAGGAGGAGGGTAGTTCGCATTGGGGTGATGCGGCACAGATGGATTGGGTGCAGAGGATGGTATTCGATGCCACCGAGCCGTCATTCTGGTCTTCGTACAACCAGGAGGGACCGACTGATGATGGTACTCGGTATTGTCCATCTGATATGGGTCCTAGTTCATATTATGATTTGGGGCCCTATGATTATGTGTCTGGCTTGTCAGACCGTTATTCTAATATAGTTCATGCTGCGGACCAACCGTTGTGGAACGGCTGCACCACCTCTCAGTTGGCGTTAATTGCCTCTTTGGTGAATATCAAGGCCGAAGGGGGTTTTTCCGAGCATACATATGAACGGTTATGCCAGTGGGCTGATACTATAATGCCCCGCGATCACACTTTCCCCGCCGATTATTACAATACGAAGAAATTGATAAGAGAATTGGGTTGCAAAAACGGTTTCATGTTGTACTGGAAAAACGATATTGATTTGGAATATTGCAAGTTCTGTGGAGACGCTAGGTACAAGCCCACCAGGGACAGAAATCGTAACGGAAGAAGTCCCCGTATGCCATTCTTAGGTATCTACCGCTTACCCCTCGGCTGCAGAGGTTGTATGAGTCGGAGGCCACAACAAAGCATATGACTTGGCATGCGAACCATCAGACGGAGGAAGGATCCATGTGTCATCCGTTCGATGCAGAGACTTGGAAGCATTTTGACTGGACGTATCCTGATTTTGCAGCTGAGCCTCGTAATGTTAGACTTCGGTTGTGCACGGATGCGTTTGCACCGCATGGCCAGTATGGTAAAAACTTACTCATGTTGGCTCGTGATACTTACACCGTACAATCTCCCACCGGGAATGTGCATGAAGTCTGAGTATATGTTCCTAAGAATGGTGATCCCTGGCCCATCGAATCTCAAACGTCTTATCAATGTCTACTTGGAGCCGTTGATCGAGGAGTTGCAGAATTTATGGCATGTGGGTGTACGTATGCACGATACTACGACAAACCAGGCATTCATGATGCATGCCGCATTGATGTGGACAGTGAATGACATTCCTGCTTATGGGATGGCATTTGGATGGAGTACCGCCGGTGTTATGGGATCGAGTTTGTACGGAGGACACACGGGCATTCTATTTACAATACGGTCGGAAGGCATGCTATTTTGACTGCCACAGGCAGTTCCTACCACTGGATCATACTTACCACAAGAATAAGAAAGCCTTCACTAAAAATCAAAGTCCGAGGCTGACTGGAGAACAGATCCGAACCTGTGTCTATGCGTTTAGTGTGGCAGTCGAACAACCGTTGAGTGAACCGGAAGGCTACGGTGTCGAGCATAAGTGGACAAAGAAAAACATCTTTTGGGAGCTTGAATACTAGGGAGCGCATCTGATACGACACAATCTTGATGTCATGCATATTGAGAAGAATGTGTTTGATAATATATTCAATACTGTGATGGACATCAAGGGAAAAATGAAGGACAATCTAAATGCACGGAAGGATCTCAAGATCATATGTAATCGGCCGGAGCTTGAGATGGACGAAAGGAGACCGAACGTGATGCCCAAAGCGGTATATACACTGACAAAGGAGAAAAAGAAGAAGATATATGAGTGGATTCGTTGTCTTAGATTTCCTGATGGGTATGCCTCTAACTTAGCCCGTTGCGTCGACATGAAGGAGTTACGGATGCACGGCACGAAGAGCCATGATTGTCATGTATTCATGCGGAAGTTGATTCCGGTTACCTACCATGAAATACTTCCAGAAAACGTGTAGGGGACCTTGACGGAAGTGAGCCTTCTATTCCAGATCCTATGCTCAACAAAACTAGATGTGGCCAAGGTAAAAGAATTAGAAGATAGTGTAGCCGTCATCCTGTGCAACCTCGAGAAAATTTTTCCTCATTTTTTCGACTCAATGGAGCATTTGTTCACCTTCCATATGAGGCATGCGTTGGGGGCCCCGTGCAATACAGGTGGATGTACCCATTTGAAAGGTAATTAAATAAATACTGTTAAATATATATTTATTATTTTTAAGTAGCAATTAATTTGCATTTTAATAAATACTCGTACGAATGGATTCCTATGCGATTTGAAGAAAAAGGTGAAAAACAAAGCACATGTTGAGACGTCAATTGTAGAGGCTTACATTATCAAAGAAATCAGGCTTTTCTCCTCTCACTACTTCTAACCGCACATTCTCCGCAAACGAAGCAGACCCGGTTGGAACGATGATCTCACGAGCAACGACGATCGAATAGTTTGGTCCATTTTCAATAACCCGGGCCGAGCAAGTGGAGCCTCGAAGAAGAGATGACTGAGCGGTGAGGAACTTCATGTTATCGAGACATATGTCTTGTGTAATTGTGAAGTAGTTGCACCGTAACAAACGTAATTATCTCAAGCCTTCATTTCAATTTCAAATTACATGTATATTTATAACTATCAGTTTTACTGTAACAGGTCATTCTTGAATGAACTGTTCGGGCAACACAATTCAGAGGACCCGATAATTGATCAACTAGTGGTGACACAATTCAAGGATTGGTTCAAGGCTCGTGTAAGTGTCATCGATTTATTGTAAATGCGATATGCTCATTAATTTGTAATCAATTATTTCAATTACTATATATATGATGGCATGCAGGTGAAACCCGAATTGAATCTCATAAAACGCGAATTATTGAAGTTGCATTATTGGGGGCCAAGAGCAGAAGTGACAACATACCCGTCTTACTTCGTCAATGGCTTCTATTTCCACACTAAACGTCACAATGTCGGGAAGTCAACAATGAATTGTAGTGTTTGTGTGAAAAGTTCATCATATACAGACACAGATTCTGACTTCTATGGAATTTTGGAAGAGATAATACAGCTAGGTTATCCACTAATTCCAAACATGCACATTGTACTACTTAATTGTCATTGGGTCGATCCGGTAAGAGGCATGAAGATACACCCTCATTATCACGTCGTTGATGTCAACATCAAAAAAGCTCTACCAAAAGAATGAACCATTCATACTGGCTCAACAAGCAGTACAAGTCCACTATGCGGATCACCTGAGCATGAAGAGAGACAAAGTCGACTAGAAAGCTGTTTGCAAAATCAAGGATCGAAGAGTAATCGACGACTCGCGATGGACCGAGGTCGCCTATCAGATGGATGAAGTCGTACCTAATCCAGATGTCATAATAGATAACCAAACCTTTGAACTGCATGACCCAACAGGAATATTGTTGGTCGTTGATCATGGAGTTGGGACATCGCGCTCGCCAGAGAGTGAATCCGAAGATGAAGATAGTTTCGACGAGGATAAGTCCGATGAAGAGACTTATTGAATTTTTTGAAATTTTTGTGTAAGTTTTTTATAAACCTTTTGTAAAAATTGTATTAGATATATGTATTTTTTTTATTTTAAGAAATCAGAAAAAATTTTAAAAATTGGAATCGATATTACATACTACAACCGTTCCTAATAAAGGTCCAAATTTTTGAATAGGCGCCAAACAAAAAAAATTTGGAAAATTTGAATTAGGAATGGTCCGTATTTCCTATGACTGTTCCTAGTTTAGGTACAATTTTTAAAATATGGCGGCTACTTAAAAAAAATTGAGGGAAATTTGAATTAGGAACGGTCAGTGAAAACCTATGACCATTCCTAATTTTGGTACAATTTTTCAAATGGCGCCTATTGAAAAAATGGCTCCAAGTTTGAATTAGGACGGATAATTACAATCAACCAACCGTTCCTAACTGAGGTCCAATATTTTGAGTTGGCGCCCAATTAAAAAATGGTGGGAAGATCAACTTTTGGAGCGGTTAGTTTATATACGACCCGTTCCTAGAGAAAATCGCTACATACCATTCCTAAAGCAATGACTACTGTTCCAAATTTAGTTACTATAATGTGTAATTTGCTTAATTTGGACGATATCTCAAAATTTGTGAGCCGGATCGATACTATTTTTTAACACATACAAGATTATGGATATGAAATTTATATCCAACCGTCTGATTTTCAATCAGCAACCCGGATTTAAGGATGCATCTATTTTTGTTACGATGAATACTGACCGGATACGATACCTCGAGATCTGCACACCAAAACTTTTCAAAACGACATATTAAATTCTTTAAACATCCAATTGTATACGTTTATTCAATCAGATAAGTGTTCGGAATGTGTTTTTCTTAATTTATATTTATTATCTAAGAAGGTAAAAAAAATATTGCAATACATATACGGACGTTTCTATTTGGAAATAGGAACGGTTACTATTTTCATGTCCGCAAACGACATCGTTTTGTCTTTTAGGCACGGTATTAGTAACACATGACATAATAAATGAACGTTCCTATTTAGGTCAATACCAGTACTACGTATAAAAACAACATCGTTTTGAAATTTAGGAACGGTCGTAGTAATAGGGGACGTATTAATTGACCGTTCCTATTTAGGTCAATGCCAGTACTAAGTTCTAAAATGTCGTCGTTTTGGTAATGAAACGACGTCGTTTTAAATATTAGAACCGGACTTAGGAACGATTGTTACAAAGTCGACCGTTTCAAAATTCTAATATAAAATGAACCCTTGGCCGATTTTCTCATATTTTCAGCCTCCCCCCTCAAATTATCTCTCTCTTTGTCTCTGTCTCTCTCTCTCTCTCTCTCTCTCTCTCTCTCTCTCTCTGTGTGTGTGTGTCTCTCTCTCTCTCACTCTCAATCTCTCTCAACGTCAGCCTCTCCCTCTGCCTCGACGCCCACCGTCCGCCGCTTCTCCCTCGGCCTACACCCACCGTCCACCACCCTCAGCCTCTGCCTCCTCCGTTGACGCCGTCCGTCCGCCTCTGCCTCCACCGTTGATGCCCACCATCCACCGCATCTCCCTCCGCTGACGCCCACTGTCCCCTGCCTCTGCCTCTGCCTCCTCCGTTGACGCCGACTGTCCGCCACATCTACCACCACTGGCGCCGACCCTCCACCACCTCTACCAAGTAGGGTCTAAAAAAACCCTCTTTAATTTTTATTTCATTAAAATTTGTCAGTAATTTTTTATGTAATATATGTATAGTTTGGATGTATTTAAGTAATTTATGTATAGAGAGGATTTTTATGTAATTTATGTATAGTTAGGGGATTTACTTGTAATTTTTGTTAGTTAGGGGATGTAGTTGTAAATTTTTGCATGTTCTGTAATTTTTCTGTATTTTTTTGTAATTAATCTGTGGAATTTTGTATTTTCTGTAATTTCTGTTAATTAGTGTTCTTTAGTTGTAATTTGTTTGTGTAATTTTTTGGTGTAATTAGTGTATTTAGTTGTAATTCTTGGTGTAATTTTTTGGTGTAATTTGTGGTCAATTTGTAATTTTTTCTGTTTTAAAAATCTAAAATTTTAATTTTTTAAAATTCTGAAAATTCGGAAAATTTTTGTAAATTTGATGTCATTTTCTGTAAATTTAAAAAAAAAATCAGAATTTTTCGGTAAATTTTCAAAATTATGAAAATTCTGAAAATTTCAGAAAATTTTCTGTAATTTTAAAATTTTTTGTGAATTTTCTGAAATTTTAAATTTTTTTTATGTCATTTTCTATAAATTTAAAATATTTTCAGAATTTTCTATAATTTCTGTAAAATTATGTATTTTTAAAAAAAATTTCTGAAAATTCTTTATAGTTTCTCTAATTTCCAAAATTATGAAAATTGTGAAAATTTCAGAAAATTTTCTGTAATTTTAAAATTTTTTGTGAATTTTCTGAAAATTTTCTTTATATTTTATGTAATTTAAAAAAAATCTCAAAATTCTTTATATATTATGTAATTTTAAAAAAATTTACTCATAGTATATGAAATTTGTTAATTTTCTATAATAGTTTGTAAGGATATAGGCAAATATTGGTATTTAGTATAAATATTTAGGATAATAGAATGGTTTAGTGCAATTTTATGGTAAATTGTGGTATTTAGTATAAATATATAGAAAAATAGAAGGATTTAGTGCAATTTTAGGGTCAAATTTTGGGATTTAGTATAGATATATAGGAAAAATAGAAGGATTAATGATTTACTGTAATTAAGCCTCAATTTTGTGTGTTAGTATACATTTTAGGAAATAATTTTAGGATTTAGTAAATATTGTTGGAAAAATTTTATGATTAATTCTTGGACTTAGTATACAATTTTAGGATTTAGTTTGCATAAATATTTTAAAATGTAGAAAAATTATTATTATGCAAATAAATTGATACTTATATGTATTTATTAACTTCATACCACTAATATTTTTAAAAAATATTCCAGATCATGTATGATCAAGATTTCCCACCTAGAGGAGGTGGACGTGGCCACGGTCGCGGCTCACCGGCCATACCGCCGGTGAGTGTTGCTTCCCAGGATGGGGAAGCAGTGTTCCGACCGCCACCACCACCTTCACCACCACCACCACCGGCAGAGCAACCTTCGACAGCACCTGCGCTGGATCAGCAGTCCGATCCGGCTACACTGTACCCATCGAGGAGGGTGCCGGACCATCCACTACCGTACCGACGGTAGATCTGGCTCGTCCATGGGCTGCCCCACCACCACTACCCCCACCGGCCCCACCACTCCCGCCACCATCCACGCGCCAGTACATCACCCTCGCCGACGCGAGGTATATTTACATTTTTTCAAAACTTTTTTGTAATTTTAATTTTTATTTTAATCTCACACTAATTATTATATAATTTTAGGAGGGATCGGAAGATACACGAGCGCATCAACGCGGTGGTGTGAGGACACTATCCCCACCCTTGGGGCAATTTGCGTAAGGTGCCGCTAGAGCACTACCATTTTTGGTTTGTGAGCCTCAAGGTAAGGTTAATTTCAGTTATCGATTAAATTTTTATTTTAAATATTTTAACAATTTTAGTTCTCTTATATACATATTTTTTTTAATACAGATGATGTACTGGTGGGACTGCGACGACGAGGAGATGTTCAAGATCCTCCACGCTTGGGCGGGGAAGTTCCTCCGGAAGAAGTTCGTCCTCGCCAGATAGTCCCTCCTGAAGCCTCTATGGCTGGCGAACGAGGTCTGGCGGCAGCTACTCCTGTACTGGGAGTCCCCGGAGTTCAAGAAGGAGTGCGCGAAGAACTAGGCGAACCGGTCCGCCAACCCGGCCGCATCCACTACTGTGTACCGCGGGGGTGTTCTATCTCCGTCGGTATGCACAAGCGGAAGATGGTAAGATTTTTAATATTATTTAAATTATTTATTATTATTAAATCAAAAATTGTAATAACCATTTTCAATTTCTTTTTACAGGAGGAGGAGCTCGGCCGGCCAGTGAAACAGATGGAGTTATTCTCGAGATGTTACAAGAAGAAGGCTGACGGCAGCTGGAGCCGGCCGAGGATAGCGGAGGTG
Source organism: Sesamum alatum (assembly GCA_034509735.1). Lineage (NCBI taxonomy): Eukaryota > Viridiplantae > Streptophyta > Magnoliopsida > Lamiales > Pedaliaceae > Sesamum > Sesamum alatum. The sequence goes on along the minus strand of JACGWO010000001.1, from coordinate 17,435,140 downwards.
GCGGTAAGTTGTACATTTCATATTCTATTTATTTTTTTTAATGTTTGAAAAATATTCTAATTTATTCTAACTATTTTTGCAGGAGACGTTCCAGAAGATGCTGAAGAATCACCAGTCTCAGGCTACGACCAATCCCGGGGCTACTCCAGCTGAATCAGAGGGCTCGGTGGTGCAGATCTAGCAGGAGATGTGGCTGGCTTGCGTCGGGGGCAAGAACAAGGGCCGAGTATTCGGTCTTGGTTCTGAGGCCCACGGTCTCAGCCAGACCGTTACCTCGCCATCACCATCGACACCACCAGCACCAGAGCCTTCCGCAAACCTGGAGGGTCGGATGATTCGCCTCGAGGAGATGATGGTGGACATGATGGGCATGATGAAGGCCCTACAGACCAGTCACTCTAGCGCCGGCCCATCACGGCCTTCTAGAGACCCCCACCCCCCCAAATGTTGACGAGATGGACGAGGGGGACGAGGACTAGATTTAGGTTTTTTTTTGTAATTAAATTCGCTAATATTCGCATTTAATATCATTTTTTATTTCTAAATGATTCATTTTTTCATATTTAAATAATAATTATAAAACCAAATTAAAAAATATTATTAATACTTTAATATATATTTTAATGATAATAATTATTACAAAAAAAAAATTCTTTATTTAGGAATGATACTTTCGACAGTAATGGAGTGCTTACAAACCGTTCCAATGTGTGACTATTTAGAAGAAGTGGTCGTTCCTATTACCGGGTAAAAACAAATTCCAAATTATGCACAGACAGTTCCTACATGTATTCCAAATTAAATGCTTTCGTTGTTAGGTTTTTGTTCTAAATACAATACCAAAAACCGATCCAATATCGTATTCCAAATTAGGAGTACACAATCCGTTCCCAAAAACTGGGTCCAAATGTATTCCAGTAACCGTTCCTAAGGTGCACATTCGATCGTTCCAAGACGCATTCTAGATACAATGCTAAATTGTATCTTCAACTTATGCTGACAATTCCAAAATGTGTTCTAACCACCGTTCCTAATTGCGCGTATTTCTTTTGATATGACCGTTCCAATAATTTATAAGGTGTTCCAAATGAAAAAATTACAAATTCATACATACAAAGGTAAATAGGAACGGTAAAATGATTGTATCCCAACAACCATTCCTATGTTGGAACGGTCGACATCCTCCCGTTCCTATTTATTAGGATCGCCTCTCAGTGAAACGGATACCCTCCTGGTCCTGAACCGTTCCTAATACCTATCCAAATGAGTACAGTGATCTGTTTACCGTTCCTAATATTAAAAAAATCGTTCCTATTACGTTGTAATTATTGTATTTTGTTAGTAGTGATAATATGAGAGAAGTGAGCATAAAGTGTGCTAAGTGTAGTTCAAAGAGAGATGTGAGAGCTTAGAGTGTGTAAAAAGCGTTATTGGGCTTGATAGGGTAGAAAATTCGTCCCCTCAAATCAGCCCGGGGGTGGTATTTATATAGGGAATTCCTTGAAGAGGAGGAACTCTTGGCTGGTTGGACTCTCGGAAGGTCAGCAGACGTCCCTCCTGGAGTTTTGTAGGTCATGATCTCCTAAAATCCAAGATATAGTTGTGAGATCCTTGTTCCGATAAGGATATGGCTAGATAACCTTATTATTCCTTCGTGGCCAGATTAGACCCCCTTCTGTGGGCCTTCCTTGCCTGGGTCATCTTTCTGCGGGGCCTGTTAGGCCCCCTACACCTTACTTGGGCTCAACTTGGTCTTCCTTTCGGGGACCAGGCCTGATCCTTCCTGTGGGTTGGATCGGGGTCTTCCTTGGGCCATTATTTTGGGCTTTATACTTGGGGCGGTCCTTCCTTGGGCCTGGGGGCGCGAATTGGGCCCCTTTGGGAGTATTTTGAATCTTGCATTCCTTTGGGCTCATACGATCTATTTTTTTCTTTTGGACCATTTGGATCTCTTTGGGTCAACCATTTTTATGCACATTAAATAAATATCAATAAACTAATTCCTAGTAAGAAGTTATTCAAACCAAATCTAAGTCTAGTTAGCTTCAGGATTACTTGCTGCTTCTTGTATACGCCTATGGTTGAGGATCCAATTTTTCATTATTGTTATAGTAATCCCAATCTTTGCACATATACGATTAATTAACTTGTTCTCTAGAATACTCCCAGAAGATCTTCCAACCGTTGTTGTCTGCAATAACCCTCAATCTTTCACTTTGTCCACGGGTTATCCTTCTTCTACGCACAGTTGCCTCTGTCTCCACTGTATGTCGTGTACTAGCCTACTGAACCGGCTCTTCCGGCCTCTGAAATTGCCGATTCATTTCCTTCCTTCCTATTGGTGCAGGAGTTCGTGCACGTCATGTGTATGTCTGAGGATGAAACTGTGGCTGTGGGACTGGATCTGGAATTGCAGGGGTCGGTGCAGAAGTAGTTGTACGGCTTGTGGACGTTTGCTGATGGGCTTGTGGCTGTGGGAGCAGAACAGGATTTGTTGACGTGCCATATTGTTGGGAAACGACGTTATTTTGAGTCTGTGCATGAGGAATGTCCACTTCCAGTCACCTGTGGAAATTCCGGTGGCAACGACACGTAGCACAGACCATGTCATTTGGGCCGCTGGCCTCATCAAATAGACCACAACCATCAACAATATAAGCCATGGGTATGGTTGTTGTTGCATGGTTGTGCAGGCATTTTCTGTACATCACAAGGACTTCACTCCTTGCTTCTTGGGAAATGTTGTTGGTGCCCATTTCAGCAGCAGAGAAAGTTGATAGCAAAAGAGGTTTGTGTTATGTTAGTCATGTTGAACAATTAATTTAATATTGTATTTATTACTAAATAATTCCAGCAAGCTAACAAACAAACAAGAAATCGTCCAAGCTATGTCATGAAAGTGGAATCAATTAATGCGTGGAGTGAAAAACATGGAAAACTTTATTATGTGCTGATATTTCCAACATGTGGACACTAAGAAAGGATTAATTTGAAACTTTTATAAACATAAGGGACTAAAGTGAGAAAGTAAAACTTAAATTGACCATTTTACCCTTCAAAATTTAAAATCCGGCCATTTTTTCGCCAGAAAATGGTCTGAGGGACCAATCTGAAACAAAAACTAAACTTTAAGGATGCTAAAGTCAAAAAATGAACTTGAGGGACTAAAGTGATTTTAAAGGTAAACTTAAGGGACTATATATATATATGAATATAATATTAATTGTTGGATTTATATATATAAACACCTATATGCTTATATGAGTATTATATGTTGAATGTTGGATATCTATAGATATATTTATATGGATATGAAAAATATGGATTGTTTATGTATTTGATCATGGATGTCGATTGTGAATAAGATTATCTTTATAACTATGGAATTGCTACTATGGGCTAAGGTGTGATTGTCCTACACGGATGTGGCTGAATGATTGTGTGGTTGTATAATTGATTGTGGTATGAAATCAAATAGGAAAGGTATTGACGAAAGAATGATCATTAAATGAATTTGAATAGGGAAGTTAAAATGAAACGATGACTTAACTAAGTGGGGAGCATACTCAATGGCTTAGAATGATACGATCGATGACGAGTTGTGTGTTGTCATTGATCAATGGAGATGATTGGGTACACACGAGCTTTGTGCTGTGTGATATCAGTGAGGATGGGATACACACGAGCTGTGTGTTGTGTGGTATCAGTGAGGATGAGATACACACGAGTTGTGTGTTGTGTGATATCAGAAAAGAAAAGAGAGTGGAAGAAGGAGTATTGTGATTTAGATGATGATGATGATGATGGTGATAGCCGGCTAAGCTCATTGAGTGATGCACTTTAGGTTGGTTAAGCAGGGCCCTAAAGAAACAACTAAAATGCCTGTATTATGTTTTGAGTTAATATCTTATTGTAGCTATGTGATTTCTTATATGTTGTAATGTACATCGCATGTTGGATTGTGTTGGTATACTTACTTTATACTTGACTGATTGCTCGTATACTTATATATCGACCGAAAGGCTATACTTATTGAGTAGGCAGCTCATTCCTTGCCCCACACGTTTCAGGGGATAGGTCGCACGGACTAATACCATTGGATGTTGAGCCATGCCGTGACACTGAATAGGTGGGTCAGCCGTGACATCGGAGGTGGAAGTTTTTGGGTTATATAACTTAAACATCCTAGGGTTGTAGAGTTTGTTTTAAAATTCTAGACAGTTGAACGTTGGTTAACTTTTTGTTAAGTTATGTACATCAATGAGAAGTAAATGTAAGGTTTTGGCGATGTTTATTATCTCATGTCGTATATATATTTGTTATATTGATAGAATAAAATTTATATTACATTATATAATAAGTTGAAATTAAGAAAATGGAAGATTAATTAGTGGTAACTAGGTGTCGTACTGTAGGGGGTGTTACATCGTTAAATTGTAATTTAGTTCTATACTACATGGGGTTTTGCAATAGGATTAAATAAACTTTGGACCCTCAAAGTATGGATATACGTAATTGCATTTATCCCCTTAAAGTGTGAAAGGTAACAAAAAATCCACTTTCAAAATAATTTGACATATAAAAGGACAAGAATATCCTAATCACTTACCCTCTATAAGTTTTACCCCCTAACCCCTAACGTATGTTTTATTAAAAATCTCCCCAAAACTATTTTTAGTTTAAAATTTTACTCAAATTTTCATTTAAAGAATAATTTTATAATTTATAGCTTTTATATTATATGATAAAAAAAATATTTACAAGTGCAATGTATGCTAATATGTGTAACAAGGTAAATTCTTTATGTTAAAAATACACATGAATATGTGTAAATCGTAATGTAACTCTATGCAATACGCTTATAGTTTTAATAAAAAGAGATATGTCATATAACTTATATAATTTTTTTTCAATTACATGTACAACTATTTAACAATATATCATATGGTTACTCACAAAATTATAGAGTATTATAAATTAATTATATGCGTAGATTTGTATATTATACGGTGTACATATATGTGTGTTTTCGATATATACTATTTTAAAATTGTATTAACAATATTTTCTAAAGAAAATATTAATATATATATATATAGCAACATAAAGCAAAAGTTATGTAAATTTTGGATTAAAGATAATTTTCGTTCGCTAACTATACCCCATTCCCGTTTTAGTTTTTTATCTCTTTAGGGTTTCAAAATAATCCTGTAATTATTTAATTTGCTCAACTTTGGTGCTCCTTTTAGTCTAAACTTGTGGAAAAATGACACTGAAATATGACATGGCATTTTAAATTAGGGGAAGCGATTTTATTGGTTAATTGTACATGATGTGGCAATTATATGGTTTTAATTCAAAAATTGACAGGTGACGTGTCATTAGTGGCCAAGGTGGCATTAAGTTATATTATTTACTAAAACTACTATTATTTGTATTTAAAATATTTTTTTATATTTTACATTTTTGAATTAAATCATTTTGTAATTCATTTTTTAAAACAATATTTTCTTCTTTTTTCAATTGAAAATAATAATAAAAATATATTAATTAAATATCAAATACTGAAAATATATCAAATTTCATAAATTATATTATTTAATATAAATAATATTTATAATTATATGTATTTAAAACAAAAAATAATTTTATGAATCTTAAATTTTGAAAAAATTAAAATATTTTTACTTCATTTTTAAAAACATAAAAGTTACATATATGTATATATATAATAATATAATACATAATTACATATATATATATATATATAAAGTTGGAGGCGACGACCAACTGTCGCCTAAATGCGGACGGCTACTGTCGTCGCCAACCCCTGGGCGACGACGGCTGTTACACAAAGAAGAGAGGGGCGTCACCGTTGCCAAGGCAGGGTAACAAACTCCCTTTCTTTTCTAGGGGCCCCGTTGCCCGTGTTGTAACCCTCTTTTGTGAGGCAATGTCGTTGTTGCCCAGCTACTACAAAAAAATTCATTTTTTGCAAGGAACATTTTCCTCACAAAAACCAATAATTTCGTCACATTAGCTTAATGTGAGGAAAAAAAATTCGTCACAAGGTACTCACAAATAGGGCCTCGCATTAGGTCTAATGTAGGATAATGTGACGAAATATAATTTCCTCACATATATAATTGTGAGGAAAATCATTTCCTCACAAATAAATGGTGTATGTGATGAATATATCCTCATTTTAAATACTTTTTTTTCTCGCAATATATTATTTTCTCACAAAAAAGATTATATTTATTAAATGTGACCAAATATATCGTCACATTAGACTACTTTTTCCTCACGTATTATATTAACAAAATATGACGATAATTTTCTCACATTAGAATTATTCAAAATTAATATTAAAAACTCAATAACTTCATTTGTGACGATAATTTCCTCACAATAGAATTATCCAAAATAAATTTACACAAATTTAAAAATTCATTTGTGACAAAAAAAATCCTCACATTATAATTTTATTTCAATTAAATATACATTTTTTTAAATTTGCTTGTGAGGGGCATTTCGTCACATTAACATTCTAATTTGACATGATTTAGTCATCACAAAAAACGTTAATTGCAATTTTATCACAATATCAACATTTAATAAGATTCATATTGTCATCCATATATCTTGGCTTAGTAAAATGAAATTTCACATCTCAAGCGCATTTGTCACAAAATAATTCAATATAAATATTAATCTTGAACTTTTCATCAAAAATTAAAATCTTGTTCAATTAGATAATAAATTGCAAGATATTCGTACATTAATTAAAGTAATGAAAAGAATCATGCATAAGAGAAAATTGAGACAAAATATTCGAATATAAAACATACTTGAAATGCTAAAAAATTTGAGTAGATTACAAAATCCAAACTAGAAAAGAGAACAATTATGTATCCATATCAATTCCTAAGAATTCAAAAGTACCCTTTAAAAACACGACCAATATATTTTCATCGAAGATGCTATATCTACACAACGTATCAACATTTGACGTGTTCGAATCTCAAGTAGAACCATCTTCTATCGTAGAATCTGAGAAGTATTCAAAGAAAAATCAATATGAATACTCGACAACCAAAATAATAATCTATAGCAACATTCAATATCAATTTCTCCTAAATAAATTGCTTAAATATACAGATTTTGAACAAAATGCATCTTTGCACAATAGAAATATGAATGATAAATTGGACTCCAAAAGTTACCAACAATCAGAAACAAAACAAATATTGAATTATAAACACCCAAACATCACTCATGTTCAAATACAAGTAAACAATCACTTAGAATCTCATTTCGCTTCACTAAAAATAAGTCTCTTTCTCTTTCTTTTTCTCTTCTACAGAGGTGCCTTTGTAATAGAGAAACGACTGCTATTTTTGTGTTATAAGAGTAAAAAAGAAAAAGCCCTATTTATATGTTTCGGGGGCAGCAAATGCTGCCCCTAATTCTTTGTTACACGAGCAGCAAAATTGCTGCTCCTATTGCAGAGAAACGGGCTGTTTCTCCACAATAGGAGCAGCATATTTGCTGCTCCTGTTTCTCTACAACAGGAGCAGCAAATTTGCTGCCCTGAGCAGGAGCAGCAAATTTGCTGCCCCTGTTGTAGAGAAACAGGGGCAGCAAAATTGCTGCTCCTATTGCAGAGAAACAGTCCCACCTTGTTTCTTACGTATGTGAACATCCCTCCATAAAGCAACTTTACTTTTGTTTTCCTTCATAAGCAAAGATAGTTTATCAAGTTATATTAAAAAAATTTGTATATAAATTATTAAAAAAAAAAAAAAGCTAACATACCATTTTCCTATAGCGGGATAGCAACGTTGTCTTTCCAGAAGTGTGGTTAAACGGCATTTTGTAACGATTTTGTGAATTGATGCGTGACTTTTCCTATAATATTGCACTCAAAAATATGAAAATGATCAAGACAATAACTATTACCAAGAAAAAAGTTAATAGTAGAAATATCATGACATATTCTATGTAAATAATATTTCAATATATTACTTTATAAATTATCACCTGATATTTCTCATCTTGAATGAAGTCACAAGCAACCTGCCATTTTGCTATGCTCAAGTCGGGTCTTGGACATACTTCTCTAGGATTTATGCCTTGATCTACATACTTCTTGTATTCTTGATGAAGAATGTTCCTCCACCGCGTATATGCAACTTGAAATTTATCATCAATAATCTTGTTCACTCGTTCATCAGTATGCGACCCCTCAATATCAAACCATTGCTTCACAAATAATTATGTATCAATAAAGTAAATATTATTAACAATATAACAAAAATAGATACAAATTCTGTGTTCATTACATATAAAATGAATATCGACAATGAATGATTCAAAAAGACTTACAAAGTTTCATTTACTTCCTTGCATAAATAACCACGTATTCCTGTTGGGATAAGTCGTTGAAGAAGAACATGGCAATCATGTGATTTCAAACCAGATATTTTGTTTCTTTTACACATCTTGAAATATTTGCAACATAACCATCAGGAAACTTAATTGACTTTAGGAATTCATAAAATCCATTCTTTTTACTGGTGGACATTGTATAACATGCAACTGGCTTTATTAATTTATTGTCACTCGCACGAACTTTGATGTACAACTCATCTCTAATTCCCATATCACGTAAATCTTCACGTGCATTTTCGGTATCTTTTGTTTTGCCGTTAATATCCAACAGTGTTCCCAGAACATTATCACATATATTTTTTTCAATATGCATCACATCAAGATTATGTCTGATCATTAATTTGTTCCAATATGGTAGCTCAAAGAAAATACTTTTCTTAACCCAATTGGCTTGCTGAGAACGTCGCTTCCTTTTTCGGCTCATTACCGGATGTTTTCCAGGTTTTGTAAACAAATCAGATAGGCTATCTAGCCAATTTAACACATCATCTCCATATAGTTCCTTGGGCTTTGATCGATGTTCCTCTTCCCCATCAAAAGCATCTTTGTTCTTACGCCCATGAATGATTTTTTGCCAAATAACAATGATGTCCCATGAAGCAAGTTTTTGCTCTTAACCTCCTAGAGCGGGTTTGGTCAAAACAACAAGGACATGCCATATAACCACTTGTTACCCAACCAGATACAGAACCATACCCAGGAAAGTCACTTATAGTCCACAAAATTGCAGCATGCAGTTGAAACTTTTCCTTGCTGTAAACATCAAATATCTCAATACCTATGTCCCACATTCTCTCAATTCATCAATTAAAGGCCTTAAATAGACATCAATATCTTTACTAGGTGCGCGTGGGCCTGGTATAAGCAATGACATCATAAGGTATTCTTCTTTCATTCATTCATAAGGAGGCAAGTTGTATGGAACAAGAATAATAGGCCACATGCTGTATGAGTTGCCTAAATTTGACCAAGGAGTAAAACCATCCGTCGCCAAACCCAATTTTACGTTACAAGGATCTTGAGCAAAATGAGGATATTGGTCATCAAAATGCTTCCATGCTGGAGAATCAGCAGGATGTCTCATAGTGCCTAATTCATCTTTTCTTCTCTCCTTATGCCACCTCATATTAGAAGCTATTTGCCGAGACATAAAAAGTCTTTGCAGTCTTGGCTTTAACGGAAAGTATCTTAATATTTTATTTGGGACATTCCTCTTAGCATCATTAGTCTTCCATCTTGATTCACCACAGATGGGGCATTTGTTTTTGTCTACATTGTCTTTGTAGAAGAGTGCACAATCATTTTTACAAACATCAATTTCTTCATATCCCATTCCCATCTCAGCTAGGATTTTTTTTGCTCCGTAAAGTGATGAAGGAAGTATCTCACCTTCTGGCAATATCTCTTTTAAAAACTCAAGCAACATATTAAAGCTTTTGTTGCTCCATTTTCCCATCACTTTAATATGAAGCAATTCCACAATTACAGATAACAACGATTTTTTACAACCTGGGTATAGTTCGCGTTTTGCATCTCTTAATAAGTTTCTAAAACTTTTTGTTTCCCCCTGAAAATTTTGAACCTCACTCATTTCATCTAACATTTCAGTGAAATCATTATGCAAGTTAGATGATTGAGCATTCATCACATTATCATCTATAAGATCGTGTTCATTCTCATCATCACTAAAGATATGTACTTTCTCCCCATGTAATATCCAATCAGGGTAATTATATGAGAAATCATTTGTATGCAGATCAAGCTTAACTTCATCAAAAGATTTGAACCTTGTATTATTGCAAGAGCGACAAGGACAATGAATCATGTTGTCAGGCCCAGCAACATTTTCCTTGGCAAAATTGAGAAATGATTCCACACCTTTAATGTATGACTCAGAAAATGTATTTGTCTCATTCGTCCAACTTTTATCCATTACGTTGTCCCTAAAGATAATATGTTTTATATTAACTTATATTCAACAAATAAGTGTTACATAATATTGCACTTATACTATTCCAAGTTAGACAAGTAAATGAGAGAAAGTAAATTAAAGTTGTTGCAAAAAGTAATAGAAATTAAACTCATAGATAAAAAATATCCCAAATAATTGAAAAGACAAAGTTCATGAAAACAAAATCCACAACCAAGACAGATAAAACTTTTGCACTATAACCATAATCCAACAATGCATGTTCAAACATAAGTATAGATTGAATAATATACTTAATGGAATAAGCAAATTAATCAAACTAAAAAGCATATATTAAAACATAAATAACTCAATGTAAAAACGAGAGTTAGCATATAAGATTTGATAAGGAAAATGCAACTTACGTTAATAGGGAAATTGCTGCACTGTTTGAATTGTACTTGTAACTTCTAAATGCATTTTTCCTGTAAAGAATAACAGAGAATTTTTGGTTAATTCCAGCAGAATTGTAGCTATTTTACATTTGATCATTCTATATTTTCTGATTTGGAAGAGGCGAAATGTACAGGGGCGGATTTCGCCTGTAACAGAGGCGAAATTCCCCCCTTGTTACAGGCGAAATTCGCCCCTGTACAAGGGGGAATTTCGCCCTGTTACAGGGGCGAATAGGGGCGGATTTCCGCCCCTGTAGTGGCGGAATTTCTCCATACAGGGGCGAAGATTCGTCTCCTACGGCTATAGAAAAATGCTTAAATTTTAACAAAATTTTCTTTCAAACAGTAATATGAGAGAAGAACTAAATACCTTGTTGATTGGCAAGAGTGATGATGGATTATTGATGATGGATTGTTGATGAAAGTAAGAGAAGAATTTGTGGAAGAAAAAAGCAGCTGTGTTGAGTTGAAAGAAAGAAGAAAGAGAGTGTGTTGAGTTGAAAGAAAGAAGAAAGAGAGTTTTCACGGTTTACAAGTATATTTTTTTCTATTTTTTAATAAAATTAATTGTATATTTTTTTATTAAGAAGTTTATTTATTTAATTTAAGATGAGATTTTGCAATTGATATGTAGAATAAAATTTTATACTTTGAAAAATACTTAAAAAGAAAAAGATGAGACAACAAAATATTATTTTATTAAGTATAAAATTTAATTGCAAATAAAAAAATAAATTTATCACATAAATAGTTTTAAAAAAATAAGAGAAAATACTAAACAAAAGAGAATATTAATTTTGGGGGGAAAGACAATTATTTATAGGAGGGAAATATTTTCTCACTCATATATATAGTTGTTGAGAGATTTTTTCTTTTTTGTCACAATATACTAATTAATTGTGAAGAAATAATTTTTCTTTTATCATGAAATTTTAATTCATTATAAAAAAATGGATGCAATTACAAGGAATAAAAATTCGTCATATTATGTGATACTTAATGTGAGGATAAATAATTTTGTCACAATATATGATATTTAATGTGATGACATATAATTTCATCACAATAATGATATGAAATAGTCAGAAAAAAGTATTTTTAATCCTTTGTTTATGTATTGTGAGGAATTTTGCTTTATCATATTTACATCAACTTTTTTCGTGAGGAATTAAATATTTATTGTGATAAAAAGATAATTTCCTCACAATTGGTCCATGCTTTTGTGAGGCAACTAGAACTCCTCATAATATGAAAAGCCTAATGTGAGGAAACAAGATTTCCTCATATTAACCTTTCTTATGTGACAATATTTAATTTCCTCACATAACATTGGTCACCAAAAAAGACATTTTTTTGTAGGAGGTTGCGCTGTGGCTCTGTCGCCGCCTATACACATTTTATATGTAATATATTTATATAATTATGTATATATAAAACATATATCATTTTTTAAAATTATAAAATATATTTGTAATTTTCTTCCAAATCTATGTCACCCGAATGATATGGCCACTAGTGCCACGTTATTCTTTTAAAAATTAAAGCCTTATAATTGCCACATGATGTATAATTAGTCAATAAAATAATTTTCCCAAATTGAAACAGACACATCAAATCCAAGTGTTATTTTTCGGTAGAACGATTAGTTAAAGGCTGGGAATCAGAGTAGGCAGTTACGCTTCTTGCTCCTGTGTCCAGTGCCATCTTAATGCCTGCTATAAGGGCTTCATACGCAACTTCATTATTCGAAGCCTTGAAGTCAAACCTTAGGGTGAATTCCAACTCATCTCCTTTCGGGCTTGTCAGCACGATACCTGTTCCACTGCCCGTATAGGTGGAGGAGCTATCCACATGGAGCAGCCATGTTCCTTCATCTTCTTTGGCTAGTGCTGTTTCAATTATGAAGTCAGCGAGGGCCTGAGCTTTGATAATCGTTCTAGGCTGAAAGGAAATGTCATACTCGCTGAGCTCAACAATCAATTTAATCATCCTACCAGAAGTCTCAGGTTTCCCCAGTGTAGTTCATAGGGGAGTGTTAGTGCGCACAGTAATAGAATGTGATAGAAAGTAAGGGCGTAATTTTCTAGCAGTTGTTACCAAGGTAAATGCTAGTTTTTCTACATCAGGGTAGCGCTGTTTAGGCACCATGTAATACCTTGCTGATGTAGTATATAGGTTTTTGTACTCCGTCTTCCTACTTGATGAGCACGGAACTCACAGTGTGCTGACCTGCAGCAAAGTATAAGTATAACATCTTACTTGGTAAGGCTTTGCTGAGTAAAGGCAGCTTGGCTAGGTAAGACTTCAGGTCGAGAAAAAGCTTGTTGGCAAGCTTCATCCCATGTAAAGTCTTTGGCCCTCTTTTAGAGCTTTTAAGAAAGGAAGGCTGCACTCAGCAGAGCGGGATATGAACCTGTTGAGGGCAGCAATGCGGCCAACAAGTTTCTGCACTTCATTAAGGTTGGTGGGAGGTTTCATCTCCGGGATTGCTTGTATTTTATCCGGGTTGACCTCGATACCCTTCTCTATCACCATTTAGCCGAGGAATCGACCACTTCGAACACCGAATGCACATTTGGCCGGGTTCAACTTCATATGGTATTTTCTGAGAATGTTGAAGGTTTCAACAAGGTTTGGAATGTGCTGGTCTACCTGTCGGTTCTTCACCAGCATGTCGTCCACGTACACTTCCATATTGCATCCGAGCTGTTCTCGGAACATGCATGTCCATCAAGCGTTGGTACGTAACACCTATATTTTTTAGCCCGAAGGGCATGATAATATATATATAGCAATATGTTCCCCCTGGTGTGGTGAAGCTTACTCGCTTCTATTGAGGTTAAGAATAATCTGGTGGTAACCCTACGAGACATCCATTAAACTTAGTAGTTCATAACCAGAGGTGGAATCCACCAGCTGGTCTATACGAGGTAAGGGATAGAAATCCTTAGGACATGCCTTATTCACATCTCAAAAATCAACACACATGCTCCATCACCAAGCCTTAGGATGACCTCATCTTTACTTAGCCTTCTACTTCTTTTTCAGCACTTCCAAGTTATTGCAGATGTGAGCTTCATAGCCGGTATCTAATACCCAAGAAGCGGAGTTAGTGACCATATTAACCTCAATCACAAACATACATTGCTCGGAAAAGAATTTGGGGCAATTCTTTTTCCAATGCCCTTTCTCACGGCAATGAATACATATGTCATTTGCCCTCAACTGCTGCTTCGAACCAACTTTCCTCTTTCCCTTTCCTTTCCCCACTTTGGCAACGGGAATTCTCTTAGTGTTGGCAGCAGCTGTGACAGTGTTTCCCTTTCCCTTATTTCTGCGCAACGTCTAGCACCATTGTCTTTCGCCTTAAAGTCAAAGCCTCCCCTATCAATGCCGATGGTGTAGACTTTTTGGCCGTTGCCTCGTATTGGACCAACATATTTATTAATTCATGTATGCCTTTCTCAAGTGCATTCATATTGTAATTAACAATAAATTGGTCGAAGGAGGGTGGGAGAGACTGAAGTATCACATCAATGTATGTCTCTTTATCGAGCCCTGCCTTGAGGTCCTCGAGTTTTTCCACTAGGGTAAGCGTCTTGACCCCATGGTCATGTACAGAAGATCCTTTGGTCATCTTTATTCCAAAGAATGCCTTCGTAGAGACATACCTAGTATGTTGGTCCGGGACTGCATAGCAATCCTTCATACGAGCCATTATGCAGGGACCATCGTCCATCCTCTCATACTGCTTTTGCATCTCAATTGTCATAGAGGCGAGTATGATGCTACGAACGTTGCGGTTATCCTGTTGTCATATTTCAAACGTCTCACATTCTTCAGGCAAGGATCCTTCTGGCAAAGTCCCTGGAAAATGACTTGTCCATGACATAGCCTTGGTTCTCATAATCGAGGACTATCCTCATATTACACAATCAGTCGTTATAGTTTGTTCCATTGAATTTATTCATCTCAAGTATGCAGGATAGTGGACTCTTAGACATAATTAAATCTATATTTAAAAAACGAAAGCAAACAATCAGTAGATTATGCTGCTACTTAACAAAAAATTAAAGACTCGGACTTCAGTAATTAATCCTCCTACTATTTCTACGAAAACACGTCACTCTCTAAACATGTTTTCGGGAAACCTTATCCTAGTGGGTTTGGGGTCAACAAGCGAAATTCCCCATACCCCATTTTTACAATTAGCATGGAACATAACCTTATGGGAGATATGCCACACCATTCTCATCTAATGAGATCCCCAAGATATTTGCCTCACATCCTCACGTGATCCCAATGACTCCAAGAGAATCACGTTACTAGGCGTTAGACCCAATCCATCAACCGAATCATAGCACTCACTGTCGCCCCCCCGACTCGTGAGATAGGGAACATGAGTGTATTCAGTTCGTTCACAATAATCGTGCAGCTTAATTCAATCCAAAAAACGTGCCACGACTCGTGAGACCAAGAAATTAGGTGAAACTAGCTTCCTCACTTTTTTCATGGATGGAAGGCATAGACGAACGATGTATGCTCAAGTCCGTTTATAAGGGTCTAATATTTAACTTGGTCCAACCAAGTGAGAGTTTCGGTTAATGGACCAAGACCTCATCACATATAAAATACTTTTCATGCTAATGTAAACATGATAAATAAATCCTTCATCCATCAACCATTCCACATGCAAAATAAAAGCCTATCACGCCTCTGTTGGATTATCACAAGCCCGAAACCTATGCGACCCACTGAGCCCGCAGTGGATCCATGGTCAATCTAAAGGTTGGTCCTACACTATTACAAATTTATCTAGAAACCCATCAAGACCTTGATGGGCTTTGCCTCTTCATCCTTCATCCTTCGGGCCACCAAGTCTTCGGACCTCCATCGTCTTCCTTGATCTCCTCCTTCTTGGCCTTCCTTGATTTTCTTCATTTAACAAAAATAAAAATAAAAATACCTCACCACTACCTACTCTCATTACAACTGAAATAGAAACCCCGACGAACACTCGGGGGTAGTACATGAAGATAGAGAAAGAAAGTCTTATTACTCCAAAGCGAAAAATAAAAGATAAGGAAGCAATTAAAGAGGACCATAGGCCCAAAGAAAAAAATAAACCATACATTCGGTCTAAGGGCTTTGTGATCATCCATTTGTCAATCCCATTAACACAAATAGCAATATTACACAGTCTAAGTAAACATGCTACCAATCTGTATACACGATAATCAATATCATAAATAGCAGAATATAAACAAATTTCCACACAAAAATTTGATCATCGGTGCAACCATTGCAATATTTCTTGCTAGGAGAAACCCCTTCCTCATCATCAAGACAATATTGAATTTTAGGAGGTTCCGAACCTAAACCAAAATAAAATATTTCAAGATAATATTTTTAGGAAAAATGTACTGAAAAATAATTTGGAATTATTCAATAAAAACAAGTTTATAAAAATAACATACAATGGAAAACGGTTACGGCGACCACTGTCAGCGGCCCAGGCTGGTCGAGCCCGCGCGCACCCCCTTACCAACATGTTGTGCACGCACGCCCCTAGCCAGGCGCTATCCCACCTGACAGCGGGCACTGCTTATGCGCGCGCGCGCCCCCGGCGGCCATGCGTGCCCACAGGAGGCCCAGCCTGTCACTCCCGCACACTGGGCGTGTCGGCCGAGCGCCTGCGCGCACGCCTGGCCGGATCCCTACGTGCGCGGACGAATGGCTGGGCCTGTTGCTCGTGCACAGTGGGCGCCCGCACCTGGCCGCACTCCCTGCTGGTCGGGTGGCTGTACGCAGGCTCCCCTGCGTGTACGCACACCTGGTCGTTGTCGTTTTTCGTCTGTGCTAATATTTTCTGCACCATTTTCCCGAAAAACAAGAAATACAGTTAAAGAAACACAAGAACTCGATTATTCTTAGAATTAACAACATGCTTCAATACGAAAATAAAGCCACGTAATGAAAACGCAGAGATCTTCTAAAAATGTCCATGCAATTCACTGGAATGCTTGATACTCTCATGCTAGAAAGATATCAAAAGGGAGAGAACAATTGACCAAACGTTATTGATTAACGGGATCAATTGTTCGTATGTCCCTTTGTATGAAACAAGAAAATACTTTTGGAGGTGGAAAAGGAGGGAATGACCGAGTGAGAGAGAGGGCTCGGTTGAGAGGGAGAGCTATGAGAGATGTGTAGAGAGTTGGGTGTGATTATGTGTGTTTTGAGTATTTAAGGGATTAGTATTCCTAATCCTACTCAAACTTTTCTAAAGAGATGCACTCTAATCCACTTAGGACTTTGACTTAGTCAAATCCTAGTCAGATAAGGATTTGATATAGTCAAATTTCATCCTAGCCATCCATCTCAATTATACCCTAGATTGAATCTCGTCCATCCATTCTTGATGGGCTTTATGGAAAGAACCTTATTAGATCTATGGCTAAAATGCATAAAACCCCCCTGTGTTTTAAAAAGTCGGCTAAAAATTCTTCTATGTTTTAAAAATAGGCGAAAAAACCCCCTTGTGTTTTGTAAAAGTCAGCTCAATCGCCCCGATCTGTTATAAACCAGTAACAGTATTAAATTTTTGATAAATTGATCATTATGCCCTTACTTAGTACATACTATTGTTTATTTAATGACCGTTGGATATTTATTGATTATATTGGAGCCATTAGCTCTAATCAATTAATCTTGACCTTTGAATTTTAAATTTATAAAAAAATCAATGACAGAGTTAATCATTTTTAAATAGATATTATAAATAATATTATTATTTACAAAATAAAATAAAATAAATTAACCACCCACCTCCACCCCTCTTTCCCCAGCCCCCCTCCCCAAGACTGCTGCCATCTCCACCCCCACCCCAACCCGCCGCCGCAGTTGCCACCCGCCGACTTCCCTGCCCCAGCCACCCGCCACCCTTCCCCAGACCCCACCACAGATGGGGACGACGGCGACGCCGTCATCCCCGAATCTCCCAAATTGGGGCAACGCCGTCGCCCCTCTGGGCGACCGCGACACCGCTTGGGGTTTTTTGGGCAACGTCGTGGTCGCCCAATATCAACACAGAAGGGGGCGACGGCGGCGACCGTCGCCCAGTTTTTTATTTTTTTTAACAATTATTTTTAACTTTTTTGTTTCATTTTTATAATTAAAAATAACTAAAAATTAAATTAATTAAAAATTACTTTTAAAGTGATTCATTTAAATATTTTTAAATTTAAAATAATTCAAAATCTAAAAAAAAGGTATTAGATTTAGTTTTAATACATATAATAATAATAATTTTAATTTTAATATTATTTATATTAAATAAAGAGAATTTATTTAAATATTTTTAACTAAATAATAATTTAAAGTTAAAAATATATAAATTTATAATTAATTAACATTTATAATCATTAAGATATTTAAATTTAAAAAATGAATTTATTATATTAATCTTTGTATTATAATTTTAATTTAATATCTCAATTTAAATTATAAAACTTCAAAAAATTATATACTTTTTTTTGTATTTTTAAGTAAATATATTTAAAAAAATATTTAATTTTTTACATAAATAAAAATGTAAAAGAAACACACTCAAAACAAGTCAAAGATGCACTTAGTCAAATGTATAGGAACCACAAGGGTATTTGTTAACATTGCACAAAAAAGGCATGAAAAATGACTAGAAAACAGCCCCACACGCACAACATGCGCGTGCAGTACACCTTTCGTTAATTGATAATGAAATGGGTGTTTTTTGCTGACTTTTATCAAACACAAGGGGGGTTTTTGCCCATTTCGAAAACACAGGAGGAGTTTTAGCAGACTTTTTAAAACACTGGGGGGTTTTATGCAATTTAGCCTTAAATCTAATTTAAATGGTCCAAGGTCCTAATGTGCTCTATGTATAAATCTAATTAATACTTAAGCCAATAATAATTTCCACCTTTTCAATCTAATTAAAAAGGGAAACCTCATCCTTTAATTTCATAAGCCCAATTTACGAATCAAGCCCGCCTAATTCAATTAATTTACAAAGGCCCGATACTCCAAAACGGGATCAATTTAGTCCAGTTAAATTATTTTCTCGGAATTGATTCAAAATTAATTCCTTCACTTTCAGTGAATTGTGTGTGACTCTTTAGGTTCACCTTTAGCTAGACTTGGGCGAATCGTCGATTATCTCATAACCGGAATTCTCCCATCACCATGGTGGCCGTCTAGCAATGGTCCATGGAACTAGAGACTAGGTGAAATCATGGCGTGAACATTTAGGCTCACGAGTGCATACGGGTACAGTCTTTTTGTCTACTATCTCACAGCTAAGTCTAGTGTATGGAATTTGGACGTCGGTCCCCATCCTTGACTTAAGCAACTACTCGTTCACCCACTGAAACATCACTGGCATGCCATCCCACTGTTAAGTCATTGTGGCCACAGATTTTATAGGGAATGAGTCTCAGAGAGTACGTGTGACACTACTATCAAACATTGACAGGAGACGAATTCTATTTTGGAACTCACCGTCCTCATTGCACGTTCTGACTGCACTAGATTAGGCTTATAGCAACCAAGTCTTTCGACCTAGTAGCCTTTCGCCAAACCTAAAATGCAGTCATTATGTGCATATAGTTGACGTGGTTTCTTAAGTCCGAGGACTAATATCATACTATCAGAGCCGGGAATGTAGGTCATACCGACCAAGCCCCTTAAGGCTTCCATACGATGATTCCCGCGAGTCACCTCAGTTAGCCTATGTCGAGCCGACTAACCCACTAATATTGCATGGATGACTATCGTCACTTGTCGATGAAATACGAATTGATTTTAGCAACTTAGTCCTGTAATTTTAAAAATTTGGCAATTTTGGTCCCATTTGGTCAGAAAGCCCCAATTGTCAAGGTCACGTGCCCAACACATGCGTTTTTCCGGCCAAAAAGGATCAAAATTGCCAATTTTTAAAGTTACAGGACTAAATTACAAAAATCAATTCGTACAGGACCAAAATTACCACCCTCCCTAAGTTCCATAATGAAAATTGCAATTTTCCCTAGGAAAGATAGGTCCCAAAAACTAAGTATCTTTTTTCCCAATCTAAGATGACAATGTTGAAAGTAGGACATAAATTAAAAACTAAAAACATAAACCTACAAATATGCATATAGACTAATGAGTATGAACATGAGACATTATATACAGCCCTTAACAGCAAAGATAGAAGAGTGGGTTAATTGCACACTTCGTCATCAACAGCATTAACATCTGCATCATCAACAACGACGTTCGTGTTAGGACTTTCGTTAGCTATGCAAATGAACTTGTTAATATAATCTGACGGCTTGAATCTACTTATCTAGTCAAGTTCTACATCAAATTTGGCCAAACTCCATTTCATCCCTCCCTATGTTTACTTGTAATAGCTAAAAACCCCCTTGCGTTAAGAAAATAGGCAAAAAAAAAAAAAACCCCTCGTATTTTGAAAAACTCAGCAAAAAGCCCCCATTCTGTTAGCAATTGACGGAAAGTGTAATGCATGTGTGAGTGGTGCGCTTGGTGGGGTGTTCCTGACGTTTTGGATCTTATTTTTGGATATTTTAGACTAAAACGATCCTATATCGTGTTTATTGTTTAAAATTACCATGATCAAAATTACTTGTTTTAACTTTATTTTTAGTGGTTTTTCTTTTGCATATTCACCGCTTCTAAAAATATAATTTTTTGTTCTTAACTATATTTATTTAAATATCAAAATACCAAAAAAAGAATATCATTCTTTTTATAAATTTATAACTTAAATTAAAATCACAATATAAAATAATATACTAAAGTTCATTTTTCAAATATAAATCTAATCAATAAAAATGTTAATCAATATAATATGATGCAAGCAAAAAAAGAGCTAAATCAAAATTGTCTTCTTGAACTTGAAAGAAGTGCGCTTGAGTTTCTACAAATCGGGAAAGAAGACCTGCAAAAAAGCGTTAGCACTCTGACGCTCAAGTCAGTAAGCAGTTGATATGGAAATAACTCGAATGTAACATGAAAATAAGAATAATATGAGAGCAATAAGCATAAAGTGTGCAAAGTGTAGTTCAGAGAGAGATGCGGGAGCTTAGAGTGTGTAAAAAGCGTTATTGGGCTTGACGGGGTAAAAATTCGTCACCTCAAACCAGCCAAAGGGGCTGGTATTTATAGAGGAAATTCCTTGAAGAGGAGGAACTCTTGGCTGGTTGGACTCTCGGAAGGTCAGCAGACGTCCCTCCGAGAGTCCTGCAGGTCATGATCTCCTAAAATCCAAGAGGTAGTTGCGAGATCCTTGTTTGGATAAGGATATGGCTAGATAACCTTATCCTTCTTTCGTGGCCGAATTAGACCCCCTTCTGCGGGCCTTCCTTGCCTGGGTCTTCTTTCTTGGGGGCCAGTTAGGCCCCCCAACCTTACTTGGGCTCGACTTGGTCTCCCTTTTGGGGACCAGGCCTGATCCTTGTTGAGGGTTGGATCGGGGTCTTCCTTGGGCCATTATTTTGGGCTTTGTACTTGGGGCGGTCTTTCCCTGGGGCCTGGGGGCACGAATTGGGCTCCTTTGGGAGTATTTTGAATCTTGCAATCCTTTCGGCTCATGCCATCTACTTTTTTATTTTGGACCATTTAGGTCTCTTTGGGTCAGCCATGTTTATGCACATCAAATAAATATCAATAAACTAATTCCTAATAAGAAGTTATTCAAACCAAATCTAAGTCTAGTTAGCTTCAATATTACTTGTTGCTGCTTGTATACGCCTGTGGTTGAGGATCCAATTTTTCATTATTGTTATAGTAATCCAAATCTCTGCACATATACGATTAACTTCTTCTCTAGAATGCTCTCGGAACATCTTCCAAATGTTGCTCTCTGCAATAACCTTCAATCTTTCACCTTGTGTAGGGGTTATCCTTCTTCTACGCACAGTCGCCTCTGTCTCCACTATATGTCGTGTACTAGCCTCCTGAACCGGCTCTTCCAGCCTCTGAAATTGCCGATTCATTTCCTGCCTTCCTATTGGTGCAGGAGTCCGTGCACGTCTTGTGTATGTCAGAGGATGAAACTGTGGCTTTGGGACTGGAGCTGGAATTGGAGGGGTCGGTGCAGAAGTAGTTGTACGCCTGTGGACGTTTGCGGATGGGCTTGTGGCTGTGGAGCAGAACAGGATTTGTTGACGTACCATGCTGTTGTGAAACGACGTTATTTTGAATCTGTGCATGAGGAATGTCCACTGCTAGTCGGCTGTGGAAATTCCGGTGGCAACGACACGAAGCACAAACCATGTCGTTTGGGCAGCTGGGCTCAAATAGACCACAACCATCAACAGTATAAGCCATGGGTATGATTGTTGCTGCATTGTTGTGCAGGCATTCTCTGTACATCACAAGGACTTGAGTCCTTGCTTCTTGGGAAATGTTGTCGGTGGCCATTTCAGCAGCAGAGAAAGATGATAGCAAAAGAGGTTTTTCTAATCTTTTGATTTAACTAAACTGCAGGGTTTCCGATGGAGGTGGATAAAAGTGAACCAGAGAAGGCTTTATGTACGAATTAAGTCGGCACAAAATCTAATCAAATCCAATTTTAGTATGTAATGCTCTTAGTATTTAAAATTTAGAACGTGACACTAAAACAGTGTATTTGGATTAGTGAACTGTAAATTTGTCGAGAGACAAAGTTATTTCTTCTTCAAGATTAGTGATATGCTTTTTGCGCATATTTTGCATTTGGTCGCTCTTTGCGCATATTTTGCACATAGTCGCTCTTTACGCATATTTGGCACTTTGTCGCTTTTTACGTATATTTTGCACATAACTTTAGTTTAGTCTGTTATAATTATGATATTTTTGTTTTGGATAAAGCATTGTAATTATAATTAAAGCAATATGACTATTTTTTACTGGACTCATAAAACTAGTCAAAATAATGTTAGTAAGATTATTATTACATACCTTTTAAGACTTTGAGTGCAACAACTCAAAGTGAGTTTGTAATTTCACATAATGGCATATTGTTTTACTTATTTGGTTGTGAAAGTTTGGACCAAATTAAATGTTATATAAAATATTTTTACATGGCATTTCAAAATTTGACGTTGGTACACTTGCTTCTTCTTTTCCTTTTCTGGATGAGCAACATCATGTGTATCATTTTATGATCAGATAATATGTATAACTTATTTATAAAAAAAATAATTAAAATAAAAATTAAAATGTGTAACTTAAATCACCATAGATATAGTCCTAAAGTTTAATAAAATATTAATATTTAATTAATCTAAAAGTTTAATAAAATATTATACTTTACAACGAGATTTCATTCACTTTAAATGACTAAGGAATGGAATGTTTACAATTATATTATGTTCAACTCATAATGTTGACGTCTATATTAATTGGTTCAAACAAAATCCAAATAAAGTTTGTTTTGAATGTTGAACAATATTATTGGAGTAAGATATTGTATTAGATATATGTGTAATTGTTTATGATTAGTAACAATCTCTTCATTGTGCTATACAATAAATATTTTGTGATGAAAAATTCAATAATTCAAATATCAGTCAAAGTTATATTATTGCAAAATCAGACTATGTTATTGTGACTTGTGATTGCATTAGTGATAAAAAGAAACTATATTATAGTTAAGTTTGCTCATTTAATTATCTTTTAATTCATGGTTGAATACATGACTATGTCTGTTTGATGTTGACAATTAAAAGAGAAAGCAAATGACAAGAGAGATCCATAAATCATCCAAGAAAAATATTTCATATTCCAATTAATTCAATATGTATATACCAGTTTGTGCATTATTTTTAACATATGACCGGTCCGGACTTAGAAGACTTCTCAGAACTAATTCCTAGTTTTCATATTTTGGCTTTGTCTCGTGCCTTTTTTGTGCAAAACGATGTTACCAAGTAATGCTACATTTTTTATGTTGGACAAAATACGCAACCTTAAAAATGCATAGCGAATTAAACATTAAGGAAGTTGGATCACTCTCTTCTTATTTTACCTTCACAAAATATATACTATAATCATTATTAATTTCAAACTAAACCTAGTATTTAACAGTGGTGAAGAATAAGAGAGTTGCTCAAAGTCATGCTTTCTTATCATCTAGACAGTTTATTTTTCCTGTTTGAATTTTTTTTCAGAGAGATAATTATTCAATTATAATTCTCAAGAGATTATGGAGTTCCATTTCAAAATTAATAGTTTTTTTTCCTTTTTCTTTGATTTCATTTCATGTTTTTAATATCTTCTTTATAGTATTATTTTGAGTTCAATTGTAATTTTAGTCATCATAGGGTATTTTGCATAATTAGTCACATCATAATAATTAATTTCTCATAATTTAATGGTGTTGTGCGAAAAGCATCATACCATTAATTTTTTGACGGAGCATGTGGCCGTTATATCCAGTTAGTTAAATATTGGTCACATTGTTAAATTGTAATTTAGTTCTCTACTACATGGGGTTTTACAATAGGGTTAAATAAACTTTACACCCTTGAAGTATGCATGTCGTCATTGCATTCACCCCCTCAAAATGTGAAAGGTAACAAAAAATCCACTTACAATATAATTTGACACATAACAGGACAAAAATACGCTTCTTACTAACCCCCTAACTCCTAACGTATGATTTATTAAAAATCTCCCCAAAACTATTTTTAATTTAAATTTTTACTCAAAATTTTAGTTAAAAAATAATTTTATAATTTATAGCTTTTAGATTGTATGATAAAAAAAATATTTACAAGCTCAATATATGCAAATATCTGTAAAAACATATGACGTGTCATTAGTGCCCAAGGTGGCATTAAGTTATGTTATTTACTAAAATTACTATTATTTGAATTTTAAAATAATATTTTTATATTGTCATAATTTGAGTTAAATCATTCTTTTTAAAATAATTTTTTTTCTTCTTCTTTCAATTTAAAATATTAATATAAATATATTAATTAAATATAAAATAAAAAAAATATCAAAAAGTTTTAAATTATATTATTTAATATAAATAATATTTATCATTATATGTATTTAAAACAAAAAATATTTTTATGAATCTTAATTTTTGATAAAATTAAAATACTTTTACTTAGTTTTTTAAGAGAATAAAAAAATTACATATATGTATATATATAGCACTATAATACATAATTATATATATATATATATATATAAGGTTGGCTGCGACAGCCAATCACCGCCTAAGTGCCAACGGCTACTGTACCCGCCAACCCCAAGGCGACGACGACTGTCGCCCAAAGAAGAGAGGGGCGTCGCCGTCGCCAAGGCGGGGTGACGACGCGTGATCGCCTAAAAAGACACCCTTTCTTTGTTAGGCGACCCGTCGCCCAGATAGGGGAACATTGTCGCCCTCTTTTGTGTTGGGCAACATTGATGCCGCCCAGAGGTTGTGCGACGGCTGCATCCCCGCCTATATACATTTTTATATGTAATATATAATTATGTATATGTAAAATATATAATCATTTTTTCAAATTATAAAATATATTTGTAATTTCCCTCCCCCAAATCCATGTCATCCTGATGACATGGCCACTAGTGCCCCGTCATATTTTTTTTAATTAAAGCCTTATAATTGCTACAATGATGTATAATTAGCCAATAAAATCACTTCCCCCAATTTAAACAGCCACATCAGATCCAAGTGTTATTTTCCTACAATTGGTATTCCAAAATAGAGAAATTTTAAAAGTTGGAGGACCTTTTTGGAACTCTAGAAAGTTAAAGGATTAAAATAGAATTTGGCTATAAGTAGTGGACGAAAATTGCCTTTAATCCTATAAAATTTTTGAACAGTTACGTGAAAAAAATTGTAAATTTTATAATTTACACATATTTTCACACTAATTATAAATATCGTAACATTTGGGTAAAATTTATAATAATTCGAATTATGTTTTAGGGAAGGACTGTAATATACATATTGAGGGAGTGTAAATAATAAAGGTATTTTTACCATATTAGGGGGGAGGGGGTTACATTTTAGGGAAAATTATATTTTACATCCATAACTTACACCGTTTGCGATTTTGATCCCATTAATTTTCGACGTAGCAATTTTAGTCTCATAGTCCATAAATGTTGCAGTTTTAAGTCCCATGGACAGATTCCGTTAAAAACATAACGAATGGAGCACGTGTCGTTCTAATCAAACATGGATTAAGTTAACGGAGCACGTGCCATGCACGTACTCCATCCGTTAAGTTTTTAATGGAATCTGTCCATGGGACTAAAACTGCAACATTTGTGGACTTATGGGATTAAAATTGCTACATCAAAAATTAATGGGACCAAAATCGCAAACGCTGTAAATTATGGGACGTAAAATGCAATGTTCTCTTACATTTTATATATAGTTTAGGGGAGTAAATGTGATTATATGAATACTTCAGGGGTGGAAGTGTTTTTAACCCTTTGCTGTATTATAGTCCCATGCTTTCCAAAATATACAAAAATAGTTCCATAATTCAAAATGTTTTGCCGAGGATCTCCTTCCATTCTTGTTGTAGTTCGCGGTTCGCCAATGTCCTTTTTGTCCAAAAGTTAACAACGTGATACTTTTTGCACATGATTATTTTGAGTTATGGGACCAATGTTTACTAATTTTGGAAAGCATAAGAGCAATAATTGCAAACACCCTATAGTGTGGACTAAAATAATAATTTAATGGTGAAATCAATATTTAATTAGTTGGACTTAACTATACATCATGTGCACAACATGGTGCCGTTCTAACAATAATTTAACGATATAACGCTTTTTTCATACTACATGATGCGTGCCAGGGCCCAGCAGCACTACAAAATGTTGAGGGATCTTCTTGAAAGTCTCAAGATTGTAGGGGAGACTAACCTGCAGAGAGGGGTTAGCACTCCAATGCTTAAGTCAGTAATGTTCGACTTGAAATAAATAAAAGAACACTTAAAGACGATGAGAATAATGGTGAAAGTGTGATAATTGGTGTGTGAATATCCTGAAAGGTGGAGAGAAGTTTGTGTGCAAAAGATAAAGT
Organism: Sesamum alatum; assembly: GCA_034509735.1. Taxonomy (NCBI): domain Eukaryota; kingdom Viridiplantae; phylum Streptophyta; class Magnoliopsida; order Lamiales; family Pedaliaceae; genus Sesamum; species Sesamum alatum. The sequence continues at coordinate 17,408,232 of JACGWO010000001.1, read as the reverse complement.
AGATGTTACTTGAGAATTCTCAAAGTAGTGAACTTGTGAGATGATGAAGTTGAAGTTGAAGTTGAAGTTGCCAAATGACTGCACAGTGTGTCCCTTTTATAGTTAGTGCTAAACCCGATTTTGCAGGAGATTTGTTAAATGTCGTATACCATTGGAAATCCTGAAGAGTCATCTTCCTAACCAAACAAACCGCGTATGAATCAGCGTTGAATTTGTGAAGATATATCCGTTTAAGATGACATTGTTACATCTGCCAGATTTTTCGGGAATGCAGTTACCAGCTGAGAAACATCCGGATTCTGGCCAATCTACTAGGAATCTTGATGAGATTTTTTTACTATAACGTGGCCTTAGGTGTTGGCTAGTTGTGTGACGTGGAATCCGAGTTGATGACTAGGCTTGCTATACGAGCCTTTTCCGTGGGCTTGCCAGATTAGTGTTCAAAACTGGGTTTTATGCATGAAAAACCTTACTGTTTTGGGCTTGGTGGCCCTGGCCTGCTGGGCTGCCCGGCCTGGAGGCCTCCTCCTAGCTCTTGGGCTGGCCCGGTGGATTTGAGGGTGCATCACTACCATTAAGTTACATGACTCAAATTGACTATTAACAGTTGCAAGATAAGGAACATATGATAGAAATTAATATGCAGTTGCTATATATATAGTTGGCGTACTCAAATACAGTAATAGGGTAAATTAACACCCCATGAGATTACATCTAATCACACAAATACCCTCATCCTTTTTAAAATTACAAATACATCCTTTGAGATTTGTAGTATAATTATAAGTACTCCCTTATTCACTGACATAATTTTTACACAATCAACTTATACCAACATCGACAGAAAGTGAAAAGTATTTCTCACTCTT